>OZ005649.1:289532098-290202098 GCA_963930645.1 Salticus scenicus
AGCCGACGAGTGCGACGTGGGTTTTAATCTGACACCCCCTTCTCTCCGCCGGCTAACAGCTTCGAGAGCAGAATCTCTCAGGCATTGGAAAAGACTTTATTATTATTATTGTTATTTTTTTTTTTCAAGATTTTAACGGTCTTTTTCGTCTTTTAGTAGTTGAAATAAAAAGATACTGTGACAAAACTTTAAGACATGTCAATTTTTTTTTTTTTTTTTTTTATGTAGAAGAGATTAATAAATATCTTTTGTATTCAGAAACAAATTTAATACTTCTACTTTGCATTGTATTTATTTTCAAACAAATATCTTGAAAAAAAAAAAGCTTAACTCTTAAAGGGTTAATGATAAAACTTTTCCTTTCAGGTGGTGCTGTGCCTATTATTGATTTCTGTGTGTTCCGGTCTTATCCTGCAACGGCTACCTCGGCATATACCGACTCATAAAAGCCGTTTTGCACAGGATTCTTCGGAAAATGATGATATTTCCCCATCCTTTGACTCATCCGTAGAAAAGAGGAAGATAATCCGAGATGCTGGTGAGTGGTTTCATTTTATTAACACCCGACCAAAAAAGTGGGGTGTTATAAATTTGAATCTTTTGCCTCTGTGAGTGTTTGTCTGCATGTAGCACTGCAGTTTCAAATCAAATGAATCAGTTTTAATGCATTTATTATCATCATCATTATCATCATCATCATTATTATTATTACTGATATTCAACTGGGATGGTCCTTAGTTGCATTTGATGAAAATATGCCTGATATGAAAATATGCCTGATGAAAATATGCCTGTATACGGGGTGACATATACAGGGTGTCCCATAAGTCTGTAGACATTTTAAAAATTCATAACTATTAAATAAAGTGATAAAATTGAACGCGGCTTGCGAAAAAATCATTCTCGTGAATGGGATGTTTTTTTTTTTTTTTTTTTTTTTTTGGTAAAGAAAAAATATAGTTAAATTTTTTGTTGACAATACTTAGACAAATAGTTACATTTTTTGCGCGGATGTAAAAGAAAAATATGCAAATGGATGTCCTTCCTATACATTGCACCATTTTGCGATTAGAGCAATTTATTTCTTATTTTACCTCCTACTTGTGCATACACGAAGTTTTAATTGCGAGGCTGACTTGGTGGATAAAGCGTAAACGTTATTGGTGAAGATGTTTTGCTTTCCCTCAGGTAAGAAAAAAACACGACTAAAGCTGCAGTTAGCGGTATGATAACGCGTTTCCAAACAGTAATTTGTCGTGACGACGGACATAGGATTTATATGCCTGTAAACATTTGCATGCGAATAAGTACAGTTTTTCATGAAAATGTGTGATCTGGTCACGCAAACACCCTCTATCGACAAATAGCTTAATTATTATATTTTCTTTACCAAAAAAAAAAAAAAAAAAAAAAAAAAAAAAAATCCCCTCTTTATGAGAATGATTTTTTTTTCGCAAACTGCGTTTAATTCTACCAATTCATTCAATAGTTATGAATTTTTAAAATGTCTACAGACTTATGGAACACCTTGTATGTGTATATATAATTGTGATTTTTTAGTCCAGTTTGCATTGATATTTTCAAGTTTGCGAACTGGCAATCTTCCAATTTTTAAATCATGTTAGATTAAAAATTACGTTAGATTAGAAATCACGTTTGGATTGAAGCATAAAAACATTTTCTTTTGAAATCATGAATTTTAAATCTATTTTGACAAATAGTAAAAATTGGCTATAATAATATAGTATCAGTTCACAGCCTAAAAAATCTCCAAATTCGGCTTAAAATTAGATATTTTCAAAAAGAAATAATATTTAATTAAACTGGAGGAAAGCCTTGCGGTAACATTTTGTAATATGCGAGCTAGCGTTCTGCAACTGAAAATATAAAATTTAATTGAAAAATAATATTTAATTAAATTCGTGGTCTCTCTCTCTCTCTGTCTCTCTTTTTTAATTAAAGCTAGCATTACACATTTTTATTTTTAATTTATTTTAATAGGATTGTATTTTTATATAAAAAAAGTAGCCCCGAAGTATATTTACTTGCAAAAGACATTTTAATCGTTGCTTGATAGAAACTTAAATATATTTAATTTTTCTTTTATGCCTGTTCTCAAATGCTATTTCTTAATTACTTTTTTTTTTCTTTCTTTGTCTTTTTCCTTCTTTTTCTTTCTTTCTTTTGTTTGCTTGTTTCTTTTTTTTAGCTCATACAGGATTGTATTTGATCAGACCTAATCAGATATAATCTGAATCCTCTTGCTTATCTTTGCATTTTTTTTTTTTTTTTTCAGAAGCATTTTAATGATATTTAAAACCTTTTTCCTGTTAAATTATCTGGCATTATGAAGAATTTATTTTGTTTTACTTGAGAAATACATTTTAATGCTTCAGGGAATGAAAAGTTGAAGAATTTATATACACACTTTCTACATTGTATTTTTGAATAAGAAAAGTATATTTTAAACATATCTATAAATAAATGTAGTAGCATTAAAAAGAATCTATTAACATTCATTAACGAAAAAAAAAAAAATAATAATAATAATAAATAATGAATAAATAAATAAATAAATAAATAAATAAATAAATAAGTATTCTGAATTTTTATTCTAAAAGGCAAATATTTTTAGAGTAAATTGAAATTTGAAGAAAGAGCCTAAATCCCGATGAGAATGAGGAAAAAAAAAAGTTTTATGAAAATTTTTTTAATACCATCCCTAAACTTTTATTTTTATTTTTCCTTCTTGTTATAATTTGTAATTTGCTGATTTTTATTATTATTTTTTTTATATATATTATTATTATTATTTTTATTATGAAACAATATTTTTATTAATACGAAGATCATCATGCTTTCTAAAAATAAAGGTATTTCTAAAAAGCAAAATTAAAAACTTTATTTTTTATATAATATTCGTTATAAAATGTATTTTATAATGAATATTATAAAATAATATGTTCTATAATGCTCATTTTTTATAATATTTTTTAAAATTAAGTTAATCCTTATTTTAGCATGATGAAATAGCCATTACCATGTAAGATTATTATTATTTTTTTTTGATAACTTTAAATTTTATCTCTATCTATCTATCTATACATCCTTCTATTTATATATGTGTCTATCTACCTATAAATTATATTTCTTAAATAGCTTTTTTTTTTTTTTTTTTTTTTTTTTTTAAGCTTGTAAGAAAAAAATATATTTGCATGATTATAAACATTTCTTCCAATATTTCGTGTAATTTTAAATAAATATATATATATATACATATGCATTTTAATTTATTTAAAGATAATATATATATATATGTTAACTAAAAAGTGCTTTTGCTAAATCAATTAAGCAGATAAACAAAATAAATGTGGGGAAAAAAAAAAAAATAATTGCCGACTCATCAATAATATCTGTAGAATTATAGAGTCAGTTGATCAAAGGAAGGCAGTTTATTTGCTCTCTGTTAAAATCATACTTTAATACGATTTAAAAATGTATTTCCTAAATTGCATTTTGGATCATTATTTTCTGGAATAATGAATGTATTAATAATACAGGAACATGTCAAACACTTTTTTGGGACATTGACAAATACAATACCATTTGTGTATAGAGTGCTGCATCGTGTCGGGTGCGGGTCAGATTTGCATTACTTTTTGACACGCGAGCTTTCTTCGAAGAATTTTTTTAAGTTTTCTTCAAAATAATTTAAAATAATTTAACTGATACAGAAGTTTAATTACAGTTACGTAAATATTAATACTTAACGTTTAAAACTTTATATGCGAAAATTATTTGTCTTTCAATGTAAATATGCTTCCTCATTTTACTCTATTTTATGTATATTGTCAAAATATTTGAAATAGAGGATTTTTTAAAAATAAGGTTTATACATTTGAAATTTTGTTAAATTGTTCATTGAAGTTTTGTTCATAATTAGTCATACATACCTGTAATATGTATGTAATATTTTATTTTCTCAAAGACCTGTTGAATATTTCTTATAAAATAAATTTAACATTATTTTATTTAAGGGATTTAACAGGGAAGAGGTGCCGCTCTAGGAGCAGTGTCGAGCGATTCCAGCTATGCTAGGCCCCTCTTCCGGAGTTTATTCAAACTCAAAAAAAAAAAAAAAAAAAAAAATACAAAGGCCGCTAGCCACGCGACAAGAAGCGGCAAGCTCTATGCTGGTAGATAAAGTAACAAGTGGCCTAAAGAGGTATGGTAGCAAGGTATTGGTGAGAATTCATGAGAAAAATTTGGTGCTGGGAAAGTCTTTATAAATTTTTGTGCTGTGAAAGCCTTTATGAAACCCTTCTCGAGAATGGGCAACGTTATTGTTAATTTAAACAGGAAAACTAATTGTTATATGTACCGGGCTGTGCCCCACGTGACAAGTGACACCATAATAACTATTAAGCTGAAGTCATTTAACTGGGAGGTTCTTTTATGCTGATTTTGTGAAACAAGACAGTAGATTATAGTTGTTGATGACGATATCTTATGTTGTTTTGAAATGTCTCACAGCACAAGATTGATGAAAAGATGATTTTGTGAAGGTTCGATGACATATAGAGCAAGCAGATGTGAGATTAATCTGTGAGATTAGTCATATTCATAAGAAATTCAAATATACTATTTAGTTTAGAAAGCAGGCTTTTTCTATTGAGGATATTAAACAGCCAATCGGCTGGTCTGGGAGTGGGATTCCTTAAGTGGAAGGCAGAAGTTAAACTACAGTAGTAATAATAGTGATTAGGAGTTCCCTCCTCCCCGCAAGGACACAGAGGAGAGCGTCGGCAATGAAATCTGTGTAAATAGGATGGAAATGGGCCATGACCTGTCAGAAAAGCAGTCACAGGGAGGGGGGGGGGGTGATGGAAAGACACCAAGAATTTAAGTTTACGAGTGGAATGAGATTAAAGGTGTATCTTCCCTTTGGAGAAGTATCTCACAGTTCCTCCCAATCTCTAAGTAATTGTTGTTTTAATAAGTGTTTAACGTATGAGGGAGGGGCAGGGAGTGAAAAATTTGTTTTCGATGGCTGCCTTGGCCAGCGAATTAGCAAGTTCATTGCCGAGAAATCCCCTGTGGGCAGAAACGTGTGCCAGGGAGAGATGTTTAGCCATATTTATAAGTTTTGATTTAATTGAGATAACCTGTTGATGTTTACTCCTGTGGCGTGCAATGGCTAGCAGACCTGACAGACTAGCACTGAAAATATTATGGGAGGGATAGTTATTAATATTAGCCACGACCCAGTCTATGGCCATTTGGATCACGAATAATTCCGCTTGGAATACAGAGTTACAATCGGACAGTCTTCCCGCCCACTGATGGACAACCGAACCATCGGTCATCACACAAAAGGCCGCAGCCACACCGTATTCCGTTTTGGAGCCATCAGTGTAGATAGCCACAGGAGCAGAAGGAGAAAAACTATTTTTGTTACAATTTACTATTTGTGAAGCAACATCTTTGCCGGGATGAATATTCCAACTATTGACTGTGGATTGTATTTCTGTGTTTGGAAAAATGGTTTTTGCCAAAGAAATATTTTTTAATTGAAGAATGTTAGTTTTTAAGTATGTCTGTTGAAGCTGAAGATGGACGTGGGAAATGCCCGTAACAACAGTAAAGGCGTCAGTGGAGATTGTTCTATATCTTCTTGATAATTGAAGGAGGAAGTTCCTCTGGATTGAGTTTAAGTTTGTCTGAGCCTGAGCAGCAACTGACATGTGACCCCCCAAATGCCAGCCCCGTAAGTTAATATTTTTTCTATTATTGTTGAGTACCATATTTTAAGAAAGGAGGTGGAGATTCCCCACCTCCTTCCAACCCTTTTAACTGCATTGTGATAGTGTGTGAGAGTTTTCAGTTTAAGTTCTTTAATGTGGGCTAGCCATTTGAGATCCTTGTCGACCGTGATGCCGAGGATTTTGATATGAGGAACATGTCTGACACTGACGCCGTCAATTCTCATCACAGGCATTCTTTTCAACTGTCTTGGGTGAGAGAATGTTAAGGCCTGTGTTTTACCTGGGGAGAGGGATAGATCTAGTTGTTTTAGAAGATTATTGAAAAGAGAGAGAGTTCAGCCTCCTGGGCCTGAACCTCCAGATCTTTTCTAATTCTGCCCGAGAGGAGTAACGAGAAATCATCTGCGTATGCGTAAGTTTTGAAACCCCCAGAGTTCATGCGCAGCAGGATCTTGCTTGCTATAAGGTTCCAAAGAGTTGCTCCTAGGCATGAGACCGGAGGGGAGCCTTTTGATTGAGATATTTCTGAGTAACCGTTACCCCAATTAATTAGAATTTTTCTATTGGAAAGGTAGGAAGCAATGGTTCCCGCTATAGTGCCCGGGCAGTTGAGATCGCGTAGAGTATTGAGTATGTGGAGCCACTCTATGTTATGGAAAACACCTTTAATATCGAGGGAGATGAGAGTGGTGTATTCTCTAGCACTTGCGTTGAGGGCGCAGAAACTCCGGATTTGTTCTAAAAGCATTTCGCACGCTCTGCCCTCTCTGAACCCAAATTGATGTGTATGCAGTAAATTATTGGTTTCTAAAAAGTAATTAATCTAGTAAGGATGAGTTTTTCAAGTAGTTTTCCTAGAGTGGGCAAAAGACAGATCGGTCTATATGAAATTGGCTTAGAGGGGAGCTTCCCTTGCTTCAGAAAGTACACCACCTCACCTTTACGTAGAATTATTGGAAAATATTGAAATTTAAGACAGAGATTTGTCCAGTCTGTAATGATTTGGGGAATTGTGTAGAATGCATGTCTAAGTACTATTTTAAAGTCTATATGATCTGGACCTGGCGCTTTCTTAACATTGAAACTGTGCAGAGTAGCCCTAACCTCAGGCTCCGTGAAGGGGTCATCCGAGGGAGCTGAGAAGGGAGGAGGATGGAAATTAGGGCATTTGCTAGATGAAAAAAGAATGCTCGTGATATATTCTAGGTTATTACGAACATTATTTTATTTCGGGTCAAATATCTCGACCCGCGTAGAACTCTATTTGTGTACCAATTAAATAACGGATAAATAAAGCCAAGAATTTAATTTTTATTTTTCTAATGAAAATTAATCTCAGACATATAAACCTATATACTGTGGTCATCTCAAATCTTTTACATTTATCATTGTAATATATTAATTAGTCGAAATATTCCATCATGGAAATAGTAACAACAGAAATTTTTAAGTTTTTGCCGATGCATTTTCTCCATATGTCCAAGGTGTAGGTATTTTTGCATAAGTCCTCGATGCAAAGTTTTCGTTTCATTTTTCTGTAATTGCTATGACACCTCTCTGGCACAGGTTTCATGGGCGAAAATCTATCTGTCTGTATTAAATCTTACTGTCAAATTTAACTCACTTTCCCCTAACAAATTTGCATAGGAGTTCATAGTCGAAGACAATATAATATGCTTGCATATATATTCAAGTATTATCAGGTATCTTATCAGGGACAGGTTCCAGGGCAAAAAATATGGCGATCTATGGCAAATCTTGCGATTCATTTTAGTGCTCTTTTGCGGAATCCATTGTACTTTAAATTTAGACACGAGTCCATAGTCGATGACAACACAATATGAAACAACTTTTAGGGATCTATCTCATCACATGCAGGTTTCAAAAGCAAAAACATATCTGTCTGTAGCAAATTTTGCGATTCATTTTTTAATTCCTTCTGTTCAAATTTTGCACGTAAGACCATAGTTTATGATAGTAAAATACAGAAGTATTTTTTGAATCCTATCCCATCAAGGGCATGTTCTAGGGGGGGGGGGGGGACCGGTCTGACTGTGCCAAATTTCGTAATTAGTTTTTAATCTCACTTCCACTGAATTTGAAATTTAAGTACATTTTTGTAGAAAAGAGTATTTTTCAAAATTTTTAATTAGTGTGGCATTATTTATAATTGAATATATTCAGTTTTTATATCAAATGTTTTGTCATATGCTAAAAGAATATAATTTGTTACAGTAATATAAAACTTAATTATATTTTTTATAATTTTTTAAGACCGTTTTATACATCTGCTAATAGTCTTATTTTTAGTGTTCTAAATTAATTGTACATTATTATATTTACAACAAACTTTACTATTTTTTTTAATTATTATATTTACTATATTTAGAACAACAATGTATTAAATTCTATTAAAATATTTAAAAAATATTAATTTTGTATATTCCTAATGTATTTTCAAAATGTAAAAAAGATCGTCTTTACTTAGTTATATTTCCGATAAGATTTTTTTTTTTTTTTAATATATATATATATATATATATATATATTTTCAAATCCTACTTCTTTTTTAACAAGAAGCAAGACTAGAAAAATGTCAAAAAGTGTTTTTTTTTTTTTTTTTTTTTTTAAAGTTTTAAAACATTTTTAAAACCATAATGCTCGGGACTGTTAAACTATTCCTAAGGAGCTTATAAACTCTTTCTAAAAGTTTATTGCTCAACTTTTAAAAACTTCCGAAAACTGATTATTTCAAGAAAGTACAATTGGATATTTTGATATTTTCTGCGTTTAATAGGAAATCTCTTTTCTTGCGGCACTGAATTTTACATTATTGGATTTTGAAATATCTTTAGAAGCTTATTACAAGCATGGATTTTATTAAAAGCTACAGCGTAATAAATATCTTGAAGCTTTTATTGCTTGAAAATAACATCTCCTTGACTAAAATTTTAGTGATATCAAAGATGGCATGTAGCAAAGATTTATCGCCTCTATTTGTGAATGATAATTTTCTTTTATTTAATTATAAAATTTTTTTATAAAATATTACTATTTGAAAATAATGATGATAATGTTATGTCAGTGTACCAGAGATAAAGAGTCCGTGATATAAATAAGAAAGATAAACATGCAGATAAAGCTAAAAAAAGGACTCATAACTAAATTATTGTCGATTCTTTGCAATATTGTATGCTATTGATTAAGCATTAATTTTGGAATAGATTTTTTCATACAGATCCATTGAAATAATCTTTGATAAGATAAATGTTTGTAATGATAATGACTTTTAGAGTGCCGTGTTCTCACTGCTCTGCTAGTGGTAAAATCGGTTGCATATGTTTTTCAGATAGTCTGCTTTTTAGATCAGTGTTTGGAAAAAATAATTCTTCCACTGATTTTTAATATAAAGAAGCTTTATTTTTAAATATTTTCATATAGACCGATTAAGAGGGGATAATACGCAATTCCCGCGTGCAGCCGTAGCACACAAGAAAATTTGTTTCGACAATTACTCATTCCCTAACGTATTTTTTTTTCTTTTTTAAATTACGTTTTCAC
This sequence comes from Salticus scenicus, assembly GCA_963930645.1. Lineage (NCBI taxonomy): Eukaryota > Metazoa > Arthropoda > Arachnida > Araneae > Salticidae > Salticus > Salticus scenicus. The sequence goes on from OZ005649.1 coordinate 289,541,425, forward strand.
ATCCAGAAAATTCATAACAGTTAAATTAGTACTTACTTTCCAAAAATTCATTTTTTTTAAAATTCATATATTTTAACTTTGAGTTCAAAAATGCAGATTTTAACTAAGTGCATTTTCTTCCTTTTTTAACCGTAAAATGAAATGTTAAAAACTTTTAAAAATCAATTTTTGGAAAGTAAGTAACATTTTAACGATTATGAATTCTCTGCATGCGAAAACGGGATAAAAAAAAATTAATTATGTAATGAATAATTATGGGAACACATTTTCCCATAGAATAACATGGGCTACGGCTGTCGTCGAGATTAGGTACTGTCAGCTATTAAAGCTATCATTGATAAGGTAAATGTTTTTAACGATAATGATTTTTAGTGCTAAGGAAATGTCTTATGGTTACGAAAAAAGTTGGATAGAGAGAAAGAGTTTCCATTTTTGGTATTGGTTTTCTTTATTCATTAAATTTAAATAAAAAGAAAATCTTGACTTTGCATTTATTTGTTCTTGGAAAATTAGCAACGAATCAAAGTTTACTTATACGTACAGAGAGAAGAGAAATATTCCTATTCAATTATGTAAAAATCAAATGCGAAATGAACAGTTTTATTATGGCAATAATCTTTTAATATATTTATAGAATGAAAAACAATGTAATAAAATATAATCTGACTTCAATCATAAAATATAGTTATTTTAATTGATATTATATCACATATATATGGTTATGAAACAATTTAAAATTATTTAAATTCATTGAATAACAATAATTAAAAAAAAAAAAAAAATCTAACTGCTTATAAATTAACAATTAACTCATAAAAATAAAAAGATATAATACAACAAATAACTATTGTATATATATATATATATTTATTTATTGTTGATAATTATTTTCAGTTTAAAAATATAAAATAATTGAAATCTATTTTTACAGAGCATAAAATATATTTACAATGTATCAGTTAAATCAGAAATCTTCTTTTTAAATTTTAATAATAATAATAATAATAATAATAATAATAATAATAATTTAAGCAAATATAGTCATGATTTAGGCTCAGAAGGAGCCGACAAAAATGAAATTTTTTGATTAAGGTTTTGTTTCAGATCGGAAATAGTTTAGATATGCCAACATATCTAGTTTATTTCGAAGCTTTGCTGGTTGCGCATCTTGTTTTCAAACTTCTTTTCATGCATAATAATTTTCTCCAGTATGTAATTACGATTCTATTAGAAGAAAATTCTTCTTTTTTTACCTTTAAAAAAAAAGGAGAAAGAAAAAAAGGTTATATGAAATAAAAGGTAAGGTTCTAACAATGTTCCGAAATAAAATAGGTATGTTGGCATATCTGATAAAGAACATTTAAAATTACAAATGTTTGGTAAGGCATTTAATTCCAAATCATAACGGTTCAGTTTAATATATATATATCAAATTTAAACGAATTACGTATGATATTAAAAATTTCACTCAATAAAATATTGTTTTGTTTTGAAAGCTTAAATGAAATAATGAATCGTTTCATAATTCATTTACTATAATGCAAACTTATAAGACTATTAATAAACAGGAAAAAAAAAAATATATATATCCGATAAAAATGCTTAGGTGTTTATAAGGTTCATTTTTGTTCACACTGCACATTTTTACCCCCCCCCCCCCAAAAAAAAAAAAAAAAAAAAAAAAGAAAGAAAGCAGATATATTTGTAAAAATGATTTAAATATTGTGTGTTTTCAAAAGAATATGTCTCTAAATGGAAGTGAATTTCAGTACTGCTCCTTTAAGGAGAAAGAAGATATATCTAAAAGGTTTTGTAAAAATCAAGATGCAAGTGTTTAAAATTCCTTTCTAAAAAGCTTGGCTAAAACAAAAGAAACAAATTTAAGGATATTCGTAAGGGGAAAAAAAAAACTGTAGCATAAGACATATTAGAAAGGAAAGTATTTGAATTTTAAAAATGAGCTGAAAAGTTCGTCTAAATTTATGACTGCTAACGATACAAAGTACAAAATGAACAATTGTAAAGAAAGATCTTTCTCTAAGTTTGTTGTTATTATACTGTATGTATTAGAAGGCTGTTTGTTATTTACTTTTGCTAACTGTTATGGAAATTTTTTCAGCTTATAAACGTCCTTTACATTTTATAGTTAAATAGTAATAATAATAATAATAATAATAATAATAAATAAAATCGCTAGCTTCATCCTTGAGCAAAAATAAAATAAATGTGATGGAACAAAAAAGAAACGCTTCCTGTATATTTGTTTTTAATAGAGGATTAAATGTAACTTAGGTATCTTTAAATACTTGTGAAAATTTTTGCAAATAATTTAATAGGAGCTAAAATGCTTTTAAAAATGGTTGGTGACATTCACGCGAGCATTCTACTTTCAGGAAAATCATGATGCACACCTTAGGAAGACTATAATCCATATTGATAATATTTATCAGATCAAGAATCTACAGATAAAATGAATTACTACCAATTTTTTCAACTTTTGTGTTCTATAACTAAGATACCCACAGCAAAAACAGCATACATTTTATATCAATCTAATAAAAAAATGTTTAAAGCATTTTTATTATGTATAAGTTTCTCTTTATATTATGAAAGACATTTTATGTCGTCATAATAAATAAACGGTTTATACCCATTATTTAAATTTTGATTCCACAATCAAAGTACCCACAGAAGAAGAAGAAGAAGAAAAAAAAATACTTTCAGTTATTTTCATTATGAAAAAATATTTATGTAATGGAACAATTTTATTAATATTATAATCAATGAATGGTTTATAGTAAAAGCTTTTTACAAACTAGTATGTTGTGGCCACCACAAGACTTTCTTCTATATTTACCTATACATATTCAATCAGTAACAATATTAAAAAAAAAAAAAAAAAAAAAAAAAAAGTACGATTTTTTTTTTTTTTTTTTTTTTTTTTTTTGTTAAAAGTGAAAAAAATCGATAACTTTGTTTTAAATTATCACAGATTTATAGTTCAACCATTCGTTTTAAAGGTATTGACGAGACCTTTCGAAAGATACCCATCTTGAAAATTTATCCCCCCCCGGGGGGGTACTTCCCCCCCAGGGGGGGAAGCGATGCCCCCCCATGCAGAAATTTTTTTTCCTAGTTACATACTACTATTATCAATAATTCATATTAATTTTACAATCACAAGTTTAAAACAACTCTAATTATGCACATTTATACGAATTTTTGTCCTATGCTGCCATGTTAAAAATTTAGATAAAATGCTATCACAGCGCCACCTGTTGAGCTATTGATCCCCAAACATAATCAGCACCAGTTTATGTCGCGGACCAACTAAATACCAAGTTTGGTTAAATTTCGTTAAAAAAAAAAAAAAAAAATGCGATATTTTTCTAAGTTTTTTTTTGTTAAAAGTAAAAAAAATCGATAACTTTGGTTTAAATTATCACAGATTTATCGTTCAACCATTCGTTTTAAAGGTATTGACGAGATCTTTCGAAAGATACCCATCTTGAAATTTTGCCCCCCCGGGTGGGAACTTCCCCCCCCGGTGGGGGGGCAACCGATGCCCCCACATGCACAAAAATTTTTTCCAAGTTAACTATTACTATTATCAACGAGACCTTTCGAAAGATACCCATCTTGAAAATTTACTTCCCCGGGGGGGGATTTTCCCCCCCAGGGGGGGAACCGATGCCCCCCCATGCACAAAATTTTTTTCCTAGCTAACTACTACTATTATCAATAATTCCTATTAATTTTACAATCACAAGTGTAAAATAACTCTCTTTATGCCCATTTATACGGAATTTTGTCCTATGCTGCCATGTTAAAAATTTGCATAAAATGCGATTACAACGCCACCTATTGAGCGAGTGATCCCAAAATCTAATCAGCACCAGTTTATGTCAGGGTGCAACTAAATACCAAGTTTGGTTAAGTTTCATTCATTGGTTCGTGAGATACAGCGTCCACAAAAAAATGATACAGACAGACAGACAGACAGACAGACAGACAGACAGACAGACAGACATTTTTTAAAAACTATTAATTCGTGTTCTCCATATCCCAAAACATGTAAATCCATCAAAAAGTGGACTTCGAAAATTTTCGCGAATCCAATACTTTCTCTATATTACATATAGAAGAAAGTAAAAATATTGAAAATGAACAACATTATTAATTAATTAATTAATTGATTAATTTTTGAATATCTGAGAAATGAAGTAATTACAATGCTTAGAGATTATTTTTTTAATTTTTAATATGAATTAAAAAAAATTAACAAGTTATAATCATTGAAGTGTATCTAGTATATAAAAAATAGTGTGTATATTTAATAGTCATAATAAAAATTTTCGTAACTCATCAAAATATATATTGATAGCCTGTTCATTGAATTCAAATTAAATTCTAATGAACAAATCTCCATTAACTAATGAGTAATACTAAGTTATTGGGGAAAAATCAATAACTTATTTTTATATTCACCGTTATTGCTCACGCAACAATCTCTTTAACCTTTTATTTATTTATTCGCTTATATTTTGTAAGAGAAAAAAGAAAAACTTTTATAATAGATTTTAGTTCATACATAATTCAAACTTTCACTTTCAGCGGAAAATTTTAGTATGATCCTTTAAAAGTATATTATTATTATTATTATTATTATTATTACTTTAAAGTTTTATTAATATATTTTGACTTTCATTAACTTCATTTAATGAATATGGATATGTCAGATCTATTTACTTTATAAAATCGATTACTATAAAGTTAAGAGCATAATATAGCTTGCATAAACTTTTTAAATAGATAAAAAATTGTTCATTTTGCTTTATTTACCTTGAAACTCCGATTTAAATAGATATGAAAAAGCAATAATAAATAAATAAAAATAATGCTATATATATATATATATAATCGTATTGCTTGCTTCCTCATTTGAGAATTTTCAAGAAATGCTTCAGGAATTAAACAAAGAAAACAAGCTCGTTTGATTGAAAATGAACCCCAGTAAGCCATAAATAATGTCAAATTCCTTTGTTTCTTCATTGAAGATTGCTGATATGGGTAAATTAGAAATTGTATGCAGTTATACCTAACTGGGACAAGTCCTTACGATGAACAGGAACATCGTGGAAGAAATAACAATCGAGTTAAGTTTGCATGGAGCGCATTCGGAAGAAATAGCGCTTTATTCAAAAGCGACCTCCCAACTTGTTTGAAAAGAAAAGTTTTTGATCAGAGCATTTTTCCTGTTTTAACTTATACTTCAGAAACTTGGACATTAACATGTAAAACTATACAAGATCTTCAAATGACCCAGAGAAGCATGGAGAGACGCATGCTAGGATTCACCCGAAGAGACAGAAAGCGAAACACTTGAATTAGCAAGCAAACCAAAGTTACTGATGTTATTTCCAGAGTTAAGAAGTTAAAATGGAGCTGGGTTGGGCAGCTTGCCAGAAGAAATTATGATATATTGACCACTATAGTTCTAATTTGGATACCGAGAGATAAGAAAACCGAGGAAGAAACCACTGTGTCGTTGGAGAGATGAAATTGTGAATTTTGAAGAGCAGAATGGAAAATAATTGCAGAAAACAGGGCAGATTGAAATCATCTATACGAGGCCTTCATCCTGCAAGGGACTGATAGAGATCGAAACTGATTCCACACACACACACACACACACACACACATATATATATATATATATATATATATATTCGGTATAGTAGTTTAATACTTCTAATTTCACAGGCCTACAAAATGAAGTTGACAAAATTTGATTTGATGATTTTAGCTGATCTTTATGTTTTTTGATGTGCTGAAACCGAAAATGCAGCCCATTTTTCTCTATCCCGTATAGATTTTTGTCAATACAGGGTGCTTACCGACACAATTTCTTACATATACCATCCTAACAATAGGTTGGTTGGATGGTTAGTATGGTTTTACGTCGCACTAGTGCTGCGCTATTACAACAACAGGTCTCCATGATTAATAAATCATGGAAACGTACTATAAAACTTGCCATATAATTATACTGGTGGAAGAGTAATGGAAGAAATTGTATAGGTAGGCACTCTGTATTGATAAAAATTAGTACGTGATAGACGAAAACTGGCTTCATTTTCGGTTTCAGCACACCAAAAAACATAAAGACAAATCAAAATTATGAAATCAAAATTTTACATGTCAACCTGTGTTTTCTTTTACTTAAAAATTGGTTTTGTCCAAACAGCATTAATATTGTCATAAATTTACCAATGTAAGGGAAAAAAAATAAATGAACAAAAACAAAAACAAAATAAAAATAATATTATCAGGATATATACAGATTAAAAGGGAAAAAAAAAAACCTTGGCAGTGTTAAACATAATTCTATATAAAAATAATAAAATATTAAAAATAATATATTGAACTAAATTCATTATTATTTATTATCAGTTGATAAGTGTACTGTATGACAAACAAATAAGGGAGTTTCTGATATTTTTATTGCTTTGGATTATCACTAGTTATTATTTCATGCGTTACGTAAACTAATATATATGTGTGTGTGTGTGTGTGTGTGTGTGTGTGTGTGTGTGTGTGTGTGTGTGTGTGTGTGTGTGTGTGTTTAATTATATGAATAAATAATATATTTTTAAATTTCCCCTTTTTTCCATTTCAGACCAGTTAACACCGTTAATCGTGAAACCAACATGGCATGCCATTTACCCATATCCTCATGGAGGCCATATCTTTAACAGTCACAAAAAACGTTCTGCTCCCCTTGAGGATAAAAATGATGACTCAATTAATTCGGAGCAAGTACGTAAGGAATTAGCAGACATTTTGAAGGACGAAGAACCAGCAGAAAACGATTCCAAAGAGGAAGATAACAATAAGCGTGATGAGAAGAAGGAAAAACCTGTGAACAAACATAAAAAAATAAAGCGGCAGTCAAATGTAGACGAGGAAAAATTACCCGACATTGATGCTTTAACCGAAACTGCAGAAACTGAGCAAGAAGAGTCGACTCCAAATCAACCTGATTTCCAGGTAAATAAAATTTTTTAATTACATATTTCAAATTTTTGTATAACTAAAAAATTTAATTTCTTATAGACGAAGTGACTACTTCACGAAATACAGTATATCAGATACAAGAATAGTGTCCATATTTGCCTATTTTCCTTTCTTTTTCTTTCTGTTTCGAGAAATAAGCAGCTATGATTATCTGTTTAATTCTCATAATATTTTACCCCATGATGGTGCCTTAAAATATTTTGTTTTCAAAGATAAAAATTTTAAAGCATATTCTGAGAAAAAAAATTCTATGACTGACATCTAGAAACTAAATTGTGGTTGTAGTAAATATAGTTACATAGTTCATCTTTAGAAATTCTAGTTTCCTTTGGTAGTGAATTCTAAAAACCCCTATTAGAATTCTACATCGTTTTCCTGTATTATCGTGGTCAAACTTATTTAAAAATTCACTGCAAATAAATACGAATACAAGAGGCGGCGAGTTTTGGTAACTATAATCTTGGTTTATGACCAAATTCTGGAAAATCAAGCGAGAATTTCTTTCAATACAAATATTCATAATATTGTTTCACCATCTAGAAAAGTATAGACTAGAAATTCTCGATCATTTCGTCTATTCAGGTTACTTGTTTATCTTATACGCATAACGCGAAAATCTATGATTCTAGTTTGGGGATTCAGAAAATGATCACTTATTCCTTCTAGATGGATGCGGTATATATATATATATATTTTCCTCAGTGTACAGCGTTCTTTTAAATTATTGTCAAAGGAGTCTATATTATGTATATAACAGAAGAATATTTCTTTCTTTAATGCATAATAAAGTCAAATTCTCTTGATTTTAGTTTTAACGTAACTTGTTCAATAAGTTATTATTTTTTTTAAATAAAATTTTTCATTTTGTAATTTCAGGACTGGCTTCGACGAGAATACTACCGGAATATGGCTAAATCATTTGCGTCTATGAGAAAAAAACGATCAGGTGGACATGATACCACGGAGCATTCTAAATCCAGACCAAAACGAGAGAAAAGATCCAAGAAAAATGTTAGTTTTGAAGAGGTAACTGACAATCTGAGAGCAATTGAAGATGTCCTATTCTTAGACGCTCTCCAAACTATTCGGGAATCTGGAGATGATTATGAAGAAGATGCTCAGAAGCAAAGAAGGATCACAAATGACCTGAGCTCGGCTTACGATTTAGAAACCATGAGGAATGCTCTGTTCAGATTACGTGATACGCTTGGAAATATGGAACAAGAAACAGCACAAGAAGAAGAAACGTATAGACCAGTCAAGAAGAGAGGAGGTAAGTGTATTACATAACGCTATATGAAAAGCTATAAAGTGATAAAACTGCTCATGAGCGGCATTTTAAAATTTTGTCTTTTTACATTGTCCACATTGCAGACATGTCCTTTACGAGCTTCGATTATTTACACTGCGCGGCAGGAAAATTGCCCCAATACCATTTTTGCAAATTCTTATGTAAAATGACCACCTGAATCCGAATATGACGTCCATTTTGTCATATCACCCGCCGTTTTTTGGGTCCCCCCCCCCCTATTTTTACCACTTTTCGGTAATTTTATGGCTATAAATTCGATTTATAGTGGTGAAAGAAATATTTTAACTGTTAAATATCTTCTGAGGGTCTAAAGATGTAAAAATATCTATAATATGTACATTTGCAGCAAAGGAAAGATTTAGGGGGGGGGGGGGATTTGCCACTGAAATTATAAGTTACACTTATTATATTTTATTAATAAATTGTTATTATCACTTATTATGCATTATATATACATATATATATATAATTTAAGAGTTAAAATAATTATTTTCCATTCTCCAAATAAAATTCATGGCCATAAAACTACCTAAGAGTGCTAAAAATTGAGGGAGGAGGTAACATCCCTAGAAAACGGTGGGTGATGGGGCAAAATAGGGGTCATATTCGGATTCAGGAATTCATTTTACAGAGTCAGCAGGAATGGTATCAGAGCTCGAATTTTTTTTTTTTTTTTTTTTTGCAACGTAGTGTTATTATAAGTAATCAAAAATGGAAATGAACGAATAATTTTTCTTTCAGGAAGTCGTTAGTGTATACTGATTTCCTAATATAAAAATCATCAATAGAGTTTTTCATTAAGTATGACTAACCAAAACTTGCGAATGATATGTCTGACGTGTAATGTTGCAAAAAACCCACAGTGTTTGAAAGAAGGGAATTTTAGGGAATATTGGGAATTTTAAAAGTAAACAAATAAAGTCACTTTCAAATGGAAGTTAAGGCTAACTGCCACTGAAATTATAAGTTACATTTATTATATTTTATTAATCAATTATTATTATCATTTATTATGCATTGTATATATATATATATATACAGTAGACTCCCGATTAACCGGGATCGGATTATCCGGGACGGCTCAAAAAAAAAAAAAAAAAAAAAAAAACGAATGCGGAAATGTGCTGGAAGACCGCTTTCTTCTCAACCCTTCATTCTGTATTAAAATGTCAAAACGCAAAAGGGTCGTTCTTAGTATAAATCAAAAGCTGGAAATAATTAATGAATCAGAAAATGGACATACAGTGAAATCTTTAATGCGTGAATATGAGATTGGTGATCAAACTGTGCGAGACATTATTAAAAAGAAACAAAAATTACTCGAATTTGCTGGAAATTCAGATAGTCCAAAAGGAATGTGTAAGAGAAAAACAATGAAAACCTCAACATATGAAGATTTAGATAAAGCCATGGTTGTGTGGTTTAACCAACAGAGAGCTGCCGGAATTCCTGTATCAGGTGCTGTCTGTACGGCTAAAGCAAAACATTTTTTTAAAGAGCTTGAAATACCCGGTGATTTCAATGCTTCGAGCGGCTGGTTAACGAGATTCAAACAGAGATATGGTATTCGCCAAATAACTGTGCAAGGTGAAAAACTCAGTAGTGACAAATCTGCATCTGAAAATTTTGTTTTAGAATTCCAAAATTTCGCACGTGAAGAAAATTTGAGTGCCGAACAAATATACAATGCGGACGAAACTGGTTTATATTGGAAGTGTTTGCCGACATTAGCATATGAAACAGAAAAAAATGCATCAGGACACAAAAAGCAGAAACAGCGCATAACAGTATTGTGTTGTGCTAATGCCTCCGGCTCACATTTTTTAGATTTGTGTGTTATCGGAACTTCAAGAAAGCCAAGAGCTTTTTCAAAAATGAAGAAAGATTCAAGTTTGCCTGTAAGTTATTACAGTAATAAAACAGCTTGGATGACTGCAGAAATATTTTCTGACTGGTTTAAAACTAAGTTCGTTCCTGCAGTACGAAAACATTTGGAAAATGCCGGTTTTCCTCAAAAAGCTGCTCTTCTGCTGGACAATGCACCTAGTCACCCAAATGAAGAAATTTTAAAATCAGAAGATGGGAATATTTTTGTGAAATATCTGCCCCCAAATGTGACAGCTGACATCCAACCTATGGATCAGGGTGTTATTCACAACCTTAAAACAGTATACCGTAGAAATTTCCTGCTTAAGTTGGTAGAGGAAGGATACGATAATTTGCTTTCTTTTTGGAAAAATCTAACAGTTTTGGATGCAATTTATTATGTTGCTGATGCTTGGAAATCAATAAAAAGCACCACGGTTATAAAATCATGGAAGGCAATTTTACCGGATAAAGAAAAGGAAATTCCTATAGAAGACGATGATAGTACAGATTTGCAGAGAAAAATTTTAAAAGAATTGAGAAAGTTAGACAGTTCTGAAAATGTTGACGAAGAAGCAGTGCAGCAATGGATTAACGAAGATTCTAAAATAGAATGTTACGAAGTTTTAAGTGACGATGATATTGTGTTACGTGTTGCTTCTGATTCAGATAAAACAAGGAATTACGAAGAATGTTCTGAAAGCGATGAAGAAAATCTTGTAACTCATCAAAAATTAAGTCACGGTGACGCATTAGTACACACTGAGGCTTTACTTAATTACTTGGAGCAAGAAGATGAAAGCACACCTGCTGAAAAAATGATGTTGAGAAATTTGCGTAGCAAAATTCGTCGAAGAGTAAATGAGAAACAAAAACAGACTTCTATAACTTCATTCTTCACAAAAATGTGAGGTAAACTAAATTTCTTTTTTTTTTTCTTTTTTGTAAATTATTCTAATAGTAAATCTAAATAGCATTAACATTTATGTTCATTCGCTTCCTTTTATAATAATAAAATCCTTAATGTCCTATTGTATAATAATTTTATATTTTCTCACGATTTTTTCTTAATGTTCCATCAAAATTTGTATAAATTCGATTATCCAGGATATTCGCTTATCCGGGATGAGGCATTTCCCGACCATCCCGGTTAATCGAGAGTCTACTGTATATAATTTAAGAGTTAAAATAATTATTTTCCATTCTCCAAATAAAATTCATGGCCATAAAATTACTTAAGAGTGATAAAAATTGGGGGAGGAGGTAACGTGCCGAGAAAACGATGGGTGATGGGGCAAAATGAGGGTCATATTCTGATTCAGGAATTCATTTTACTTAAGGATCAGCAGGAATGGTATCAGAGCTCGAATTTTTTTTTTTTTTTTTTTTTTTTTTGCAACGTAGTGTTATTATAAGTAATCAATAATGGAAATGAACGAATAATTTTTCTATCAGGAAGTCGTTAGTGTATATTGATTTCCCAATATAAAAATCATCAGTAGAGTTTTTCATTAAGTATGATTAACCAAAACTTGCGAATGATATGTCTGACATGCCTTGAATGCGATCAATGCTGTATCTTTCTGATCACTTTTGTTTTATTTAAGGGAGAATCAGATTTTGTTGGGTTAAAAAAAAATCTAATATATTTTTAAATATTTATAAAATTCAACTCTGAAAATTTTATAATAAAAGATACAAGCAGAAATTTAGTCAGATAAGTATATTATAACATGTTAAGTAGTTGTATCAAAGACAGAATCGTGTACCATGTAAATGGATACGTGCATTTTTCCGAATATTGAATGTCCTTCTCGACTGCCATACTGTGAGTCTGATATAATACAGGTATAAAATATTTATCACATATATCTAGACTTTATATAAGAGTAATAAAATGTATTCTTAATATTGTATTTTTAAGGGTGGCTGTAGGAAATATAAGATTTTTTTCCACCATTTTACTTATACAAGGTTTTATTTATTCCGGTAGAGAAAGTATTGTTTAGGGTCAAATTTCCGAACGTGAGTTTTTGTTACATTTACACGTTTTGAGGTGCCCTGAATACGAAAATCATGTTTTTAGCGAATGGTCTGTGTGTGTGTCTGTATGCATGTGTGTCTGTGTGTGCGTGTTATCAGCATATCTCAAGAGCAAATATTAGCAGAAATTCCAAACTCGGTTTGCTAAATGTGTATCATATAGGGATGCTACACTAAGCTTTTTGTTGAGATCAACCAAGTGGTTCGTGTGCAGGGACACCCAAGAGAATTCAAATACATTTGAAAAAATTGCAGGTAAGTAGAGTTTAACATCTATAGACTGCACTAAACCAAATGTAACTATTGTATATTTTTTTATATGCGTAAAAACATGTATCATGTAGAATATGGTAGGGTAATCATCCACTGTTCGTTTACAGGGCTACACAAAAGTTGTTGATTATAGCGCAACAATAGCTGAAAATTGATGGAAGTGTATTTCAGGTTGTGTCGTGTATTATTGCTATAGGATTATATTCAGGTGCACCATGTGGTCTGTACATAATCTTCAAAAGATGTACAGGACTGGAAATATTTAAGCGATAACATTATTTTTTATTGTTAGTGGAAGTGCTTTTATATGATATTTTACTATGTCACGGAAAGTTGCTCAGGAATTGAAATGAATTCCTCATAGACATATGGTATATAATGTATATTTTTAAGCTGAATATTCATCGCTTGTTTTTTGAATATTTACATGTTTTGAGGCTTCCTGATTACCGAAGTCAAGTTTTTTAACGTTTGTTTTTTGCCTGTGTCTGTTAGAGTAATTTAAAAACGATTAATTTTAGGAGATCCAAGTGTTGTATTTTGAAGTTAATATAAGTTTGTTGCTGGAAAAGTTTGATCAAGATTGATAAGTTTCAATGAATGAAACGGGGGGTTGAGGGGAGCGGTAGCCCCCTCACACAGAACTAATTATCATATAAATCTCTTCCGTAACCAAATTTTAATTGTTTTAACATAGGTTTTCGTAACAGAACTCGTTATCTTAACCCCTTAATCTCCGACCTGTATTTATAGTATTAAATTTCAGGGTAAGATAAAGTCGTGTGAGTGACACACCAGATTATTTATATGTCGGTTAGTTACGCGTTCTCCACACACACTCTACAAAGGGATTTTGTGAAATTGCACCCTACTGTTCTTGGGAGGTGGAACAAAAAACATGTATCCATGTGTAACTCTGCACTAAATTATCTCAGGAAGAAGATTTTTGATGTGTGGGTCGGTTATATGTATCTAACTCATAAAGAGATTTTGCAAAATTCCCTCCCTCGTTCTTCCTTTAAGAGCATGGGGTGAGGGCTGGGGGGGGGGGGTGTTAAAAAAACTTTTTAATGATCAGTGAAGCGGGCAAAGCCTGTTAGTTTTATTACTAAAAACTTATTTTCTTTTATTTTCTTTTTTAATATATTTGTGTTAAGTATTTATATAATAATAAAAGATAATATTTTGTGAATGAAGGAGTTATTTAATGCTTTTCTGTGGTACGATTAAATTTGTTAAATGAATTTGTACATTATAGTATAATTGTACTTCTTAAATTATTGATGCTAATAAAAATACTATGAAAAAATATATTTTTTTAAATTACATGAATAATTTTCACTACTTTTCTATCGAATTTGACACAATACAGATATTGTATTTGCAAAATAATTATTTTGGGCAGATTACTACTGAAACTTTGTTATTTAGAATGAGTTATAGTAATTATTGTAATTGAAATGCTGTTTTTTATGTTTTAAATTCTGCGATCAATGATAGTTCAAATTTTAACATTCGTGAAACCTTTCTTTAACTGGAATATCTGGGGAAAAAAATCAAATAAAAACTACTTTACTCTTTATTTTTATTCTTTTTTTTATAACTATTATGTGTAAATTCCTTTTTTCCTGCAATTCTGCAAGTACTTTAGTACAAACATCCCATGTAGTATGCCTATGTTGTTAATAAGTTTATTTAAAATAGCTTATCAAAGAAATTTAGTATAGTTGTTCAATTATATTCCTTATAATTGATGTATAAAAATAAAACCTAATTTTTATACATCGTTTACAACGCCTCCCCCACCCCTCCTATTAGAGAAGGGAGCAACTTTTCAATAAGGTAAGGACTTTTTTCGAATGCATTCAAAGGTGTGGATTAGTATAACGAAAAAACCAAAAAACTTTCACATTTATATATAGATTAGGCATAAACTATGAAATAATAATAATAATATTAAATAAAAAAAAGAAAGGAAGAAAAAGAAAAATCTGTTTAAAAAAACAGAAAGCTTAATTAATTCTTCTACAAAATTTTCTATTACTAAAACCACAAAAATGTACTTTAAAATTCCATTTCAATCTGTTAAAAGATCCATTCTTTCTGCAACCAGATAAAATATGTTGCCATTGATACAGATTTTATCTGATGGGTACACATTACTTTCTGTTTTTCATAAGGAATACTTGGTATCAAAGCAGGATAAATAAAGATAAAAGCCGATAACATAATTGGTTCGTTCCTAGCTCTAGCGAAATGGAGAGTTTTAATTTCTGCGAGGTTTTTTTTTTTTTTTTGCAATGTACCCTAAGAAAAAAAATCTCTTGTGCATAAATAACTTCTGAATTATCATATTTCGGAAAATTTAGGTCCCCCCCCCCCCCGAATTATACGGATATTCTCTAGCAACTTTGTTGTCAGAAGTTTTCTGTAATATAACAGATCTTTTTATTGTGAAGTAGTGATTGGTGAGAATATGTATATATTTCCACAAAATAGTTCGGTTCTCATACACCACGTAAAAAATCTGAACACTTTTTGATGGTCAGTGACCATTAAAAAACTTCCAGTCACTGACCGTATAAAGATATGCATGCCCGTAAAGCTGTCATGACTTTTTCTCGAAGAAGAGAAGTAGCCCTTAATAAATGTTCAACAATCTGAATTTTACAGCACTTTGTTACAGCTATGTGTACACTGAAAAAAAAAAAAAGCACACTAAATTACGATTAGTGACCGGCAAAAAGTGATCCAATCAATGACTGCAAAAATGAAGTCACGCAAGGCTGTAATGATTGTTTTCTCGAAGAAGTGAAGTGGCCTTTTATAAATAGTCAACACTCTTGATTTTGCAGCTGTTTGTTACAAATACGGGAACTGGACTTTTTTCTCAAAGAAAAAAGAAGGCCGTATAATTTAACGGTCAACACACAATTCTATGAATTTTACTGAAATTTCTTAGAATAAAGTTTAAATTAATTTTTTTGTTCAATGGAATTGCTTCTTTTTTAAATATTCTTTTTTAAATGTATATGCATTTACAATCATAAATCAAGAATTCTTCTTATTTTTTTATTTATTTAGGTGATCAGTGTCCTCCACTGGAACTTTTAACCAGTGACTGTTCCTCTTTGGGTGATATTGTACCAGATGGGCCTTTGAAAAGACTTTTACTTCATGCTTGTAACTGGCACGAAGTCTGTTATACTTGTGTAAGTATTTTCCTTTGAAATTTACCATTACTTCAGACTTACAGTTTGTCAGAAATTTACTGTACAAATGTGTTTTAAATTAATTTATCTTCTGAAGAACAGCTTAAAATTATTGAAGGAAAAAATATTTCGAAAACGATTGCAAATTTCAAGAGAAAATTCATGCGAAAGAAAGTATCCTCTTCTATATATAATACTTTTAAACTAATAAATGTTACAAATAAAAAGTTTGTTTTTGAAGGAAGTATCGTAAATGGCATTCTCAATATAAAAATCACAATGAAAAATTACTGTAACAATCTGTTTTTATAAAGAGATAATTTAAAGTTTTGTATAATAGTTTAAATTGAAACCAAAATCTCTGTTTAGCTTTTTGATGAATGCATCAAATCTTGCAACAAATGCGCATTAAATTATTTAATTCAACTAACTTCTGTATATGAATGTATCCTAGCAACATAATGAATAGATTTGGATATTGATGAGAGACATTTAATTCGTAACCTCTAAAATATTTGTTAAAACACATTTACAGATTTTCCATTTACACGAAAGTTATTATGAAATATTGGACCACTTTTCTAGAGATGTTTGAAATTAGTGTTTGAATAAATAATTCAATTCAATAATTGAATTACTAATATAAGAGTTTTAGTATTTATAAAACATGATAAGTTATGAACAAATGCAGAAAAACAATATTTTATCATTTGGAAAGAAAGTATGCTCTTTTAAAACATATTGTTTATATATTTTCAGAAAACAATAGAGCTTGTGGAACAA
The DNA here is from genome assembly GCA_963930645.1 of Salticus scenicus. Lineage (NCBI taxonomy): Eukaryota > Metazoa > Arthropoda > Arachnida > Araneae > Salticidae > Salticus > Salticus scenicus. The sequence goes on from OZ005649.1 coordinate 289,557,991, forward strand.
TAAAAAAAAAAAATTATCTATGCTTCCAAATAAATAGCTGCAAGAGAATTTTCTTTTGTAAGAAATGATTTCATGCTAACAGAAAAGTATTTCGAAATTCCAGATCTTACACAGATTTTAATAATGTAAATTATACCATAGTGAAAAATAACAGAAAACTGCATTTCAATTTACGAATTTAAAACATTTTACAATAATTGCAAAAGTGAAAATAAAAGTAAAACAATCTAAACGTTGAAAGTACCAAAAAAATTAAATAATGTATAGCATAATACGATTTCAGTAGTTTTAAGCATACTACTATTGGATCAAATGGATTTATACTCTTATTTTACTGCACCCATTCCTCAATTTCCTATTGGTTAACCCTTAAAAATCTCAACAATTCTATTGGCTGTTATTCCATCGCTCTTATAACTATAGGGGGAACGGGAGCCATTTCCTCCGTGGAGGATCAAAATTGTGATGGCATGTCTCCGGAGCATACTTAGGAATGGATGCATCCCAGACCTTCGCCAATTACCCATTGCACAGTACTAGTGCAACATTAAAACCAATCAACCAACCAACTTATACCTATAGGAACATAAATCCCATTTGGCTGTTTTGCATGAAGGTGTTATTTTTAAAGCTATCCAAAATGTAGCAGGCTATTTTTGCTTTTTTTATGTGTGTGTGTGTGTCTGTGTGTTTTAAACGTTGCTGCAGTATCACATTTTTTTTTTTTTTTAATTATATTCCTAGTCGTATACTCAAACAGCTTTTATCTAAATTAACTTTAGGATGCCGGTTTATTATTTATCTATTTGTTCTTCTAATATATTAACATCACAGCTTATTCAGATTTCAACATAAAGAGTCTCCAGGCGAAAAAGTTTTTCATTCTTTTTATAATTTAAAATTATATTTGCGAAATGAACTTACCTATATCAATAACATTTCATTATAAATTGAGTTAAACTATGTACATTTTATTTCATTTTCTACGCGCGTTTTTTATTTCCTAAATTCAATATTAGTATCTAAATATTGAATATTACACCAAGGTACAACTTTAAATTTTCATATATGATTTTTATGTTTTTTGGTTTGAATTTTATGGTTGCCGGAATTTATTAAATCATCTATTTTAGGTAAGAAATTATCTCACGATACTACCTTGGTTTAGAAATTACTTCACGGAAGTGACATTCACAATATTGTTAATCAATATTCAAAGGGACATGTGCAGTGATCAGTGATTTATGATGATCTTTTAATCTATAATTTGGGAAATTCCGAATGACTTAACGTGCATACCGTTTATGAATCTCGAATAAATCTTTCATTTACTGTAATATTATAAAAAATGAATGCATACATTCAAACTTCTACTATCAGTTGTTATTTTCACGCTGTTTTCATGCCTAATATTTTGCTTGACGAAGCTGTGTACTTAACAATTTTTGTATGTTGCATTTTTTGGTGTTTGTTTAAGAAGTTTCTATTTTTCACCATTCACGATTTTATCTATGCTTTTTGTCATTTTTAGAAATTCCTGCTTATGAAGAATAGATTATGTGTTGTTTTTCTTAACAAATTTACTTTCGCAGGTATTGAAAATATCCGCAGTGAAGTGTATGTAATAATATGACCAATATATTTAAAAATTGAAAATTATAATAAATTTTCCATCGATTTTTAGTATTTACATTTTTTTTTTTTTTAATGTACATACTAAATTTTGCGGTTTTAGCCTAATCTTCTTCTAAAATGATAGTAGTTCAGAGCTATATATTTTCATGCAGAATTTTATATATGTGTGTTTTAACATATATATATACAGTAGCCGCCGCTTAATAAAATCACTGGTTAATAAAATCCGCCGCTTAATCTGATCAAATCGTCAGGACCGGAATCAAATCAATACAAACTAATTTTAAAGCCGCCGTTTAATAAAATCAGCATCGCCGGTTAATAAACTCAAAAATATCTCCTTATAGCAGTCAAAAATATCATTTATGGGCACTACTTTTTTTTTTTTTTTTTTTTTTTTTTTACATTGTGATTTTTTTTTTTTTTTTTTTTAAATAGAAAAAGAATTTAAAGCACAACAAACCCTTCGTTATCGCTCATTATTGAATATTTTACACTTGCAGCACAGTTACAAATTAAACATGCCCCGTAACTTATTTCCGTAACAATTTCAAGGAACGTATTCTTCAAAGCGAAGTAATAAAATACAAATTTGATTTGATATGATTTTTTTTTTTTTTTTTTTTTTTAAATTTCTAATTATTAAAAAGCAATTTCTAGTTCTTATTTTGAAATTACTATAATTCATGAGGTTTAAACGGAAAGATTTTAAATTTATAAGAATAGTGGGAACTTTTGGTAACGTAATGATGATTTTCCTCTCCGAGAGTGCACGAGAACTTATAGAATGCGTTCAGTTTACTTATATCGAAGAAACAATTAGTTAATTATCAACCAAAAATTAATTAATATTGTTTGCTAATTCCATTATTCGTTACCTTTTGAAGTTTCTTTCGAAATTCAGGGAAGCAATACCTTTTTCTTAAGTGCAGGAACGTTTGCCGGATATAAAAATCAGCCGCTTAATAAAATCACTTTGGCTCAGAACGAACGTGATTTTAATAAACGGCGGTAACTGTATATATATATATTTATCTTATCCGTTATGATAAATCCATGTCGCTATCCCGGTTATTAACTATGACACTGCATAGAAATTATAACTTTAAATCTTCATTTAAACAGAGAATATTTTTGCTGAGCTTATATCACTTCTATATATGATTTCAATTTTTCAAAGTTTGCATCAAACTTAATATAATTGGGAAAATTGTATCCTTTTGTAATTAGGTTGGTTGTCATTCGAGTTATATTCAAGTAAATATACTGGTTGCGTCAAAAGTACGAAACACCTTTAAAAATTCATAGAAAAAAATTATGATAAAAAATTATAGTGATATAATTACAGTTTTAAAAAGTTCGCATCAAACTTAATATAATCGGAAAACAAAAGTACGATACAACTTAAAAAATTCATAGAAAAAATTATGATAAAAAACTAAAGCTTACAGGAAGATTTTTTTTTTTTTTTTTTTTTTTTTTTTTTTTTTTAAAGAACAAAACGATGTAAACGATGTATATTTGAAGCATATGTACAGTCGGTAACAAAAGTGTCCGAACATTAGCAAAAATTCCTATATAAAAAAAGTACGCTTAATACTGTTTTGTTAAATAAATCCTTGTCGAATCACGTCATTAGACTGACTAAGAATAGGATTCCAGAAGGATTTATTTAGCAAAACTGTATTAAGCGTCCTTTTTTTACATAGGAATTTTTGCTAGTGTTCGGGCACTTTTGTTACCGACTGTATGCAAATCAAGTCTACAGTGAAGCAATGACCGGAAAGATAATGATAATATAAATTCTGCATTCCATAGCTTTATTTACAAGCTTTAGTATCCCTGACCATGAAATGTAGCCTTTTTTTCATCTTAAGTCATTTTGCCGTGGGAAATTTCCGCAATGCGGCAGTTGTTAACTCATAGATCTATGTTAGAAATTTAATGATGAAGTTTTTGTTTCAGTAATTATTATCCCATTACCTTATGTTTTACTTTGCAGTAAAATTCTCAAGGTTGTATTGTTTAGAAATTAATTCAGAATAAAAGCAAAATATGTTTGTTTTAAAGTAAAATAATTTTTTTTATTAGATTATATATATGTAAAATCTTTTACAATAATATTTAAAATTTTTAAAATAATATTTAAAATAGAGAGAAAAGTTTAGAGAATCTTTCTAAGAAAATGAAGGTTTATAAAAATATTAAGAAAAAATAAATTATTTAATGTCTTTCTAAGGATTTATTTCACAAGAATATTTTGTAAGAATCTATTTGCAAGGAACTTTATAGAAAATCTATTCTTAGACAATAATAAAATTTATTATTTAGATTACTAATGAAAAATATATGACATTTTCATAGGCTTATTAGTAATAATGAAATAAAATTCACACTAGAACATTCTCCCAAAGCATTTATTTGTTCATAAACGGTTAATTTAATAAGTTTAAAGCTATTCTGATAAAATTAAGTGAACTAGTTTTGATAAATATGAATACAAATGCACTGTAAAATAGAGAGAATAAAAAAAGCAGCTTTATTTCATATTGCATTTTCATTATGAAAAAAAAAAAAAAAATCAATTTGGAAATTCTGAAATGTTTGTAAATTGATAATTCCACTTCCTACGCACGCAAAAGTCAGAAGGGGAGATTAAATTCTTTAAGAAAGTTAGATCTCTTATAGTTTTTTTTCTCCACTTTCTAACACTTTCCAACAAGGTTGAAAAGTGTTTATGACTTCGGTTTGTCTGTCTGTCTGTCTGTCTGTCCGTCTGTCCGTCTGTCTGTCTGTCTTTCCGCGCTCTAACTCCCGTAAATATTTATGGAATTTCTTGAAACTGATATATGTTGTTCACGTTCACTATCGGACGGTCCCTATTGAAAATGGAGTTTATACTTCTACTGGTTTGTGTACAGGGACACCCGAAAATATTTCAAAGCATTGTGTTCTATGAGAGGTATTTTTATAAACCATATTTTCATACCTTTACTCTAGACATATCTTAGTCAAATTGAAATATGTTATTCAAGTTCACTATCGAACGTTCCCTATTGAAAATGGAGTTTGTACCTCTACTGGTTTGTGTACAGGGACACCCGAAAGTATTTCAAAGCATTGTGTTCTATGAGAGGTATTTCTATAAACCATATTTTCATACCTTTACTCTAGACATATCTTAATGAAATTGAAATATGTTATTCAAGTCCACAATCGCACGTTCCCTATTGAAAATGGAGTTTGTACCTCTACTGGTTTGTGTACAAGGATACCCGAAAGTATTTCAAAGCATTGTGTTCTATGAGAGGTATTTCTATAAATCATATTTTAATACCTTCACTGTAGACATATCTTAATGAAATTGAAATATGTTATTCAAGTTCACTATTGGATGTTTCCTGTATAAAATGGAGGGAATACCACCATCAGGTTATACACAGGGACACTCAAAAGTATTCCAAAGCATTGCGTTCTATGAGAGATATTTCTATAAATCAAATTTTAATAACTTTAGTTTCCACAAATTTTAAGGAATTGAAATATGTTATTTATATGCACAAAAGAATGCTTTGCATACAATATAGTATGTTTAGCATTCTATTTACAGGGTGGCACAAAAATATCCAGATAAATTAAGAGCTATTAATAAAAAAATTGCTAGATATGTACTTTCGTTTACTTAAGCGTTTTTAACACTTTTTATTATTTTTAACACTTTCCAACAAGGTTGAAAAGTATTTATGACTTCGGTTTGTCTGTCTGTCTGTCTGTCCGTCTGCCTTTCCGCGCTCTAACTTCCGTAAATATTTATGGAATTTCTTGAAACTGATATATGTTATTCAAGTTCACTATCGGACGTTCCCTATTGAAAATGGAGTTTATGCTTCTACTAGTTTGTGTACAGGGACACCCGAAAGTATTTCAAAGCATTGTGTTCTATCAGAGGTATTTCTATAAACCATATTTACATACTTTTAGTGTAGACATATCTGAATGAAATTGAAATATGTTATTCAAGTTCACTATTGGATGGTTCCTCTTTAAAATGGAGGAATTATCACCATCGGTTTATGTACAGGGATACTCAAAATTATTCCAAAGCATTGCGTTCTATGAGAGATATTTCTATAAATAATATTTTTATAACTTTACTTTCCACGAAGTTTTTGGAAATTGAAGTATGTTATTTATATGCACAAAAGAATGCTTTGCACAGAATATAGCATGACTAGCATTAGATTTACAGGGTGGCACAAAAATATCCAGTTACATTAACAGCTATTAATAAACAATTGCTAGAATTGTACTTTCGTTTACGTTAAGCGTTTTTAACACTTTCTAAAATTTTTTAAGTGTGAATATGATTTCAGTTTTGTGTATCTGCCTGTCCGTCTGTCTGTCTGCCTCTCTGTCTGTCCGAGCTCTAACACCCGTAAATATTTATGGAATTTCTTGAAACTGATATATGTTATTCAAGTTTACGATCTGATGTTCCCTATTGAAAATGGACTTTGTACCTCTACTGGTTTGTGTACAGGTACACCCGAAAGTATTTCAAAGCATTATGTCCTATGAGAGGTATTTCGATAAACCATATTTTCTTACATTTACTGTTGACATATCTCAATTAAATTGAAAAATGTTATTCAGATTCCCTATTGGATGTTTCCTGTATAAAATGGAGGAAATACCACTACTGATTTATGTACAGGGACACTTAAAAGTATTCCAAAGCATTGCGTTCTGTGAGAGTTATTTCTATAAATAAAATTTTAATATCTTTACTTTGTACGAAGTTTTAGGAAATTGAAATATGTCATTTATATGCACAAAAGAATGCTTTGCATAGAATATAGCATGGTTATCATTAGATTTACAGGGTGACACAAATATTCAGTTATATTAAGAGCTATTAATAAAAAATTGCTAGAATTGTACTCTCGTTTACTTTACGCGTTTTTGAAACTTTCTATCATTTTTTTAGTGTGAATATGATTTCAATCTCTGTATCTGTTTGACTGTTCTTCTTTCCGTCTGTCTGTCTCTCTGTCTGTTTTACTGCACTCTACTTCCCGTAAATATTCATGGCATTTCTTTAAACCGATATATTTTATTCAAGTTGACTATCGGATGTTCCCTATTGAAAATGGAGTGAATACCTATTCTGGTTTGTGTAGATGGACACCCAAAAGTATTCGAAAGCATTGTGTTCTATGGGAGGAGTTTCTATAAACCATATTTTAATACCTTTAATGTATAGAAACTTCAATAAAATTTTAACATGTTATTCAATTCCCTATCGGATGTTTCCTATGTAAAGTAGAGTACATTTCTAACTGGTTTGTGTACAGGGGCACTTGAACGTATTCCAAATTATTGTGTTGTATGAGAGTTATTTTTATAAACCAAATTTTAATAATTTTATTCTCCACAAAGCTTCATGCAATTGAAATATATTATTCGTATGCACAAAAGAGTGCCTTCTATGTAATATAGTATGGTTAGCATTAGATTTACAGGGTCACTCAAAAATAATCAGTTACATTAAGAGCTATAAATAAAAATTTGCTGGAATTGCACTTTTGTTTACATGAGCGTTTTAAAACTATATTATAATTTTAGTGGGAATATGATTTCAATTTGTGCATCTGTCTGTCCGATTGTCTACCTTTCTATCTGTTTGTCTTCGGCTCCTGTCATCCGTGAATATTTTGAGAATTTTTAAAAAATGATACACCCAAGTTCCCTATGGAATGTTCCCTATTTAAAATGCCATTAATTGGTCCTGTACAACTAGTTTGTTTACAGGGACAATAACAACAACAATAAAAAAACAATGTATTACGTTTTAGGACAGAATTTTTTAAAAGTTATATTTAAAAATCTTTCTGCTATAAAAATCATAGAAACATTGACATGCATTATTAATATTCTAAAATGATGTTGTGTATAGAACGTGATATGATTAACTTTCAGATTTACAGGGCTACACTAAAATATTCAGAGAGATTAAAAACTGTAATTATAATCTGACGGCTGCATTTTCTTTTGCGTTAAGCCTTTTTAACACTTTCCAAAATGCCTAAGAGTAATTTTAAAACCAATTGATTTATCTGCATGTTTTTCAGTTGTTCTGTCTGTTGTGTGATAAAGTAGGCAAAGAATATTAAAATTTATTCGATACAATTGCGTACAGTTGGAAAGTGTTACTAATCAATGCGTACTGCATGATTTTTCTTTCTTGTTTATATTGTTGTTTTCTGGATTTCATATTTTTTTCCCTTACAGCATTTTTTTTTCCTTTTTTTTGTTATTCTATAATCAAATTTTTGTTATTTGACTACAGTTCTTAAATGAGATTTAGGATATATGATGCATTACCTTTTTAATAATAAAATCGCAAGTTTGTCGAAACTAACGCTGAAACAAAAAAAAAAAAAAAAAAAAAAAAAATATCCATGGTTTCCTTGCGTGCATATCAACTGAATAAAATAATGAAAAAGGATAATTTTACGGTAAAATTTACATCACAATCCCAGCAATGTATTAAATCTGTACATCAGTCAGAATTCCTCATACACCCTTCTTCTGTTACCCTATGGGATTTTTGTTGTTTCGTTTTATAAAACTAGCTTATTCAAAAACGGAGTTTCTCAAATTCCGTTTTTTGAATATTACTCGTTACACATGTCGCCTTTTAGCTTAGTGAGCAAATAAAAATAAATAAATATTTGACTTCATTAAATAAGCTTAGAACTCTAAATTATCGTAATTTTCAATCTCTAAAAACATTTTTATTTTTATTTATATATTTATTTTGTTTAAATTGCTCATTTAGACTAAAAGGCGACATGTTAAAAAGTAATATGCAAAAAAAAACAGAATTTGTAAAACTTCATTTATGAGTGTTTTGAAAGATTTGTTCATCATTTTAAATAATAAATTAATATATAAAATTCATTGATCCTTTTACATCTATTTTAAAAATTTATTTTAGTATAGTGTATGGTAGTTATCAGCATCGCAAGAAACAAAACTGAATTAACCAAAATTTATTCATACATAAAACAAAGCTTTAATAACACAAAACAATTTCTATTTTTAAAATAATTTTTTTTTTCTCGTTGGTATGCAGAACTTCAAAAAGCCATGGGAAAATAGTAATAATAATAAACTAAATATGTAAAATTCAACTACATCACGAGAAATCAATAATATAATAGAATAAATAGACACGTGGTTATAAAATTTGAATTAAAAAATCGCGATGTTTTTTTTTTTTTAATTTCTTTGAGACATTTGGACTTTAAAACACATAAATATTATGATGTAAAAGATGAAACCATTTGTTTGAAATATCATGTAAACCAGTGTTTAGTAATTTGAACTGGCAAGGAAAATGAATTAGAAAATGCATTTGTTAAAATCGAGCGCTAGCCGGGAGAAAACCGACTAGTTTTTTTTTTTTTTTTTTTTTTTTTTAATCAAACGAATAAACCAGAATGTTTTAAATGAACTTTTTACTTATAAGTATTACTTTTCTGGTGAAATTATACATTTGATTTTATAACTTCTACAAAAGATTAAAAAATTTTAATGTGCATCATATTTATATTTTTTTCTAAATAATGCATTGGTTGAAGCATATTTCATAGGGGTTGAAGATATGCACCTTTTTCTTATGCTTTATTAATAAATTTAAAAGCGTGAAAAATAATCGAGGCTTACCTTAAGCTTTTCATAAAATCTGGCTTTCTACACACTGTAAAAATATTCTGGAACATTCATAGACAATTTAGGTCAAATAGTTGCCCACCTTTTACCAGTAATGTGCCTTAAATGTATCAGTAATCATCAAATATATAATTCAAAATACCATTAAATTCTGGAAATCATGAACATTTCACCCAAATATACCTGTTATTCTCAAGAACCTGTTCTAAATTTATAAAAACCTGGAAGAATCGAGTTATTTAAGAATGACTTTATACCAAATATTTACAGTACACGTCTTTCGATACTCTTCAGTGTTAGATACAATTTTAACGATTTATTTTGGAATCATTTATCGTTATCGTAATAATCTATATAAATAAAGAGAAGTCTCTGTGTGTGTGTGTGTGTCTGTGTATCTGCGCTCTGGTGCTCACACTACTAATCGCAGAGCCTCCAAATTTGGCATATAGGTACCTGGGACCCTGCAGGTGTGCACCCCATCGAGATTTTTTTCGAATTTCGACTTAGAATTTTTTAAATTAATGTTTTTCCGATTTTAAATATTGGCTTCATTGTTTCATTTTTCATAGATTTATTTTTTTGCTTCAATCGTCTGCGTATCTTAGCAACGGCTATTACGCAACTTATTTTTATTTAATACATTCATTTGAAGGCGAATTTCTTTTTTATTATTATTTTTTCTTTATTATTATTATGTTTATTGAAAATCAAATGGTAATGCAATAGAAATAAATTGTTACGTTTATGTATAAATTTTATACTATAGCAACCTTTTATTTTTCTTTTCTTTTTTTTTTATTAATTCCTTCAAAAGAAAAAAATATATATTTTTAATTATTATTATTTATAATATTTATTGGGCGAAAAAGAATGGTAGTTTATAGTTGAAAGGATTAAACTGATTAAAATTCGTTTTTCATGTATTTAATTCCTTTTAAAAGAAAATCTACTTTTTTATTTTATTTTATTGCACTGGTCGGAATCAAATCGTAATATAGTGTAAATAACGGGGGCTATAAAACACATGGTTCAAAAACTAAAATATATAATAGATGCTGAGATACAGTCATCTTTAAAATCGTAGTTCTTAAATAACAGAAAATCCACAAGTCGTCGATAAATACCCAGATTGAAGTGCCCGGGAAAGACCTTTCTATAGGGGAACTGTACCCGATGCAGTACGGGTAGAAAAAAGAGCTGCCTTAGGCAACGGGTACCCGAAGAAGCGAGATCTAAAGCGATTTCAGTGTTTATTTTATTTATTTATTTATTTTAAGGTTTTATTTGTAATGTGATGAAAAAAATAAATACTGATCCAATTCTTTTGAAAATTCATTTAAATATAGTGACCAGCGAAGCGGGCGTAGCCTGCTAGTTAATGAATAAATAAATAATATAAAATAAATAAAATCCAATTTCAATGTAGCAGTTTGTTTAAAGAAGTACTGATCAATACAATATTTTTATATATTGTAAGCGTTACATTTAAGTTATGATAGCTTCTTCGACCGACTTTCTAAATATTTCCGAAAATAAAGGGACACTACCTTTCCATAAATGACCGGACACATTCGATTTCAGACGTTTTGCCAAATATCGCAAAAAGGAATAGAAGAGTCATCTTGAAACTTCAGGAATTTAAAGAACCTGTTATATCTCATAATATTTCGCTGAAACTTTTGCCCCAAAAGTAAAAGGGAGACCAGAAAAATTATGCTTGAAACACGTTCTGGCTGTAGCATGTGATTGCAAGGCTTTTTTCATTATCTGTATAAATTTTTATGAGGCTACCTCATATTTTCATGGAGATACAACTTTTTTTTTTTTTAATTGAAAAGAAATTTGTCACTTTTGTAATTATAACACAGAAGGAATGAAACCCAGTGACCACCTATTTTTAGGAGACTTGACATACTATATTAGATGCAACATACTGCAATCAGAATGCAAAAATATTAAATATATAATAACATATGTGCATGTTTATTAAATAATTTTTAAATGCACATGCCGAGCTTTAATGAAATTTCATTTGCATAATTTAATAACTAAAAGTATGAAGCTACTTATATGAAAATCACAAACAATCATCGGGTAAATTCAAAAAGTGTTATACACGAAAAAATTAACTGCTATTCCGTTCCTCAAAAAAAAAAAAAAAAAAAAAAAAAAAAAAACACTACACTATATTATTAAGCGACAGATACTGTATTATGTATTTTTTAGTTACTTAAGAATAATGCTTAAAAGTATTAGGAATAAAAATTATTCTTTTCAGATCATCATAGTATTTAAAGGGGATACAATGAGGTGGTACATGAAAGTACTCTCGATATAGAAGTCAAATAAAAATCAGAAATTTGAAAAAATATATATAATTGTGTCATATTTATTATAAAATATCTAATTATTATAATTTTTCCTAATATTTATGTATTTTATAATATTGATTGTAGAGTCTTGAAAAAATATGTAAATAATTAAACGCTAGATTAAAATAATGAAAAAATGGTAATTATAATCAGCGACAGCACGTTATGAAATTATTGTACACATTCTATCCTTAAAAGTATCTTTGATCTTTATAAGTAAATTTGATCTTTCTTCTCCAAACTCGATTTTATATGTTTTTTAATCTAATGATAAAGGGTAACCGCCAGTTTAATGTCTAGATAAAGGTTTAACGTATTTTATTATTTTTCAAATCACTTTAGGTTTAAAAAGTATTTTTATTTATTTTTTCTGACGGCAAAGATATATAAAATCTCATTGATAGCTCAATTACAAATATGTTTAACAAGCAAATGCATACACATCTAAATTTCTATGGGTGTTTATATTTTTGTTTGTAAGTGTGTGGAACGCAAGAAAGTATTTCCTTAATCTAATTTACTTTTCTTGAACGAGTTTTTCTTTCTTACTTTTTACTTTTTACTTTTTACTCTTTACTTTTGTTTATTTTTTATTTTTGGTGTTGCTTATTTTAAAATAAAAGTTGCATCCTACTTTTCAGACTTTATTCCGTACAAATCGGCCATACTTTATATCAATACAGAAAACCTTTTAGAATTCGGAACGCTATTCTATAACATAAGCCGAGATTTCATGTTTAAAGAGTGAGACAGAATGAAAGTTTTTGTGATACAATAGGAGTAAGTATTCTTTTTTTTAAAGTGAAACCGTAAATCGAAGACTTTTCGAAAGTTATGTACGTCATAAGGTATACTTCAAAAAATAAACGAATCATGCCTTTAAATAGAAGATTTCTCTTTTGAAATAATCTCTGTAAAGGAAATGCGAGCTTTTATAATGCAAGAATTCTCTTTCCCTTTAAAATGTCAAGTTTAAAAGTTTGTTAAAGCCAACTGAACAGTGGGGCTTCCATTAAAAAAAAAAAAAAAAAGTCTCTGTTAGAAAATTTAAAATTCGCGGACTTATATTTTCCACCAAAAATGCATTTTATGATAAAAGAATTTTTTTTTATACAACTGATTTTCGTTTCGAATGTTTTCTAAAATGAGCAGATTTAGTATTTACCGATAAAAGCAAACTTATTTCACAGAACTATCCGTTTGATAAGCAACAGGGCGCATTCTTTTTTGAGAAATTCATCTCATTTTCATGTAGTATTATAAATAAACTGTTCGAATTCTTTTTAAACAAAGCAGAAAAACCATGCGGTTCACATTAGAATATGAAATATTTTTAAACTTTACTTACACGTTACACTTTTAACGTATTTTACATGCAACAAATACACAAAATTTAAAATGCAATTTTGAACAATACCTTTTACATCCCACAACATAACTGAATAATTTTATGTTCAGATACGTTGCGGTTCCATAAAACAATCATTAAAGCTAATGATATCATTTAAAAAAAAAAAAAAAAAGTACTTTTGTGCAAGCGAATAATGTATTTTAAACTTTCAAACTTCTTTACACAACATAAAATCTTTACAAACACTACCGGTTTCGAAAAGACTGTTTTTGTATCCAAAGTAGTGTGTTCCATGGTAAATCGAAACAGGTAGTGCCTGTGCTGATTTTATGATGTGTTGAGAAGTTTTACAGTTTAAATATCTATTGCACAACAGTTCTTTAATTTATAATTGTATGTATTTTAAATTCATTATAATTTCGACAGTTTAAATATGTTAACCCGTTAGTGGTCGCTATAGACAGCGCCACCTATTACAGATTGTGCACTTTTTATTTAACTCTCACCAATAATTTTAAGAAGTGATGTGATCGACGTTCCTCTGATTTTATTCGCGTTTTATGTATATCAAATGCCACTTCTAAAAATTTTAAGAAGTGATGTGATCGACGTTCCTCCGATTTTATTCGCGTTTTATGTATATCAAATGCCACTTCTAAAAATTTTTGGTAGCTATTGAATAAAAAAATCTGGCAACACTGAAGGATGGTAGGCAAATCAACTAACTAGCGACTACTAACGGGTTAAATATGCTTTAAAGAAATACCTGTCTTACATAATAATTTAATAGAATTCTTTTGAGAGTCTATTTAGACGAACCAGTTTTACAATTTATACAGTTTTCATTTAGAAACATGCCATATTAAACCTGAATATCTATTTATATTCAGAAGACTTTGAATATCAGTTTCAGTTTCAAAATATTTTGAAGATATTTGCGTAAGAAAGAGAGCAGACAGATATACGAACATTTCAACTTTGTTGATAAATGTAAAAAACTGGGGAAAATAACAAAGTTTTTATGAAGTCCATGTTTTGTTCATGTGGATTTATAAAAACTGCCTGGAACATTAGCTATGAGATTCGGACGCAGGTAAAAAGTTTTGGAGTCAATTTGTCTGGCAAAAAAATTATGTTGTTTTAATTAACACTTTACTGCATAGAATTTTGCTTTACTACAGACACAAAACTATTTATATTTAAAAGGTGAAGAATGCCATTAAAACTGACTTTTTTAAATGTAGCATATAATATTTAATAGAATTTTAAATAGAATTATTTGAACTGAAATAACAACTGGTAGCAAAAAATAAACCAGCAAGTAAAGATACAAGAACAGTTCCAATGTATGTTTTCTATACCACGAAGCTCTAAAGAGTTAAGGAATACAATCTAACACTTTCATCTACCAAATTTCATACACGATATTATTTTCGTTTTTTTTTTTTTTTTTTTTTTTTTTGTAATGCCTTAAGGCACGTGGTAAATGTACTCATTTAATATTGACATCCACCAGAAATTATAATCAAAATTAGAAGAAAAGAAATAAATGGTTTTTCCCCGTTTAGTTTTGAGAGCAAAATGTTATCAAAAAATTCCTAGCTGAATCTTAGCATTTGGGAACAAAAACTAAGTTGTATAAAATACATACCACCAACATGCTAGGGAAGTGTGGATCAAAAAATTGCTATTGAAACCAAACGAAGCTTAAATTAAAGAGCAAGGTCGAAAACATTGGGTACAGTACAAATTTGCTGCAACAACCCCCATGGGGGCGAGATATAACCCCCTAATAATTTTAGTTATTTCTATACAAACCAACAAAACAGACATCGTAGCGAGAACGGACTGTCCAGTGGTAGCCTGCTTGACTTCTGATACGGAGATCCGGGGATCAAGTCTACGCAAGGGCGTTTTGTATTTTAATGTTTTATTTCAACTGAAATATGCATTTTTTACATTTTTAATTAAATTAAATCGTTATTTTAAAAGAAAATATTAATTATATTAAAACATTTTTTTTTCAGCGAGGACAATTTAATATATATATATATATATATATATATAGATAGATAGATAGATTTTAACCAATTTATTTATTTATTTATCAAATTTAAAAAATTAATAATTTAACGGGAAATACTTTTATGTTACATTTAGATAAGATTTTGTTAATGATTACATTCAAATAAAATTTTGTTAATGATTATGTTTCATGTAAATTTTTAATTATTATTTTTTAACGACGACATTAATAGCAAGAGTTAATCGTCTGCTCTCAATTGTATTATTTATTCATGCAAGTTTTTGCATGAAAAATCCTGAATGAAGAACAGCTGTTGCTTAACTATTCGACGTCGCATTTAACTTTTATTTCAAATATTTCATTAAACAACTGTCAAATTTGGTGGTGTCGGAAGAACCAATAATACGTAATATTGAACACAATGACAAATTTCCTCAAAATGATTTTACGAATTTATAATTACTTTACATCTCAAAAAATTCAAAATCTGGGTAAATATGAATTTTACAAATTTAGTTATCTCGACGAAAAGCCAAATATTTAACAAAATGTTCGTGGTGAACAATAATTGACGGTGAACAAAATTGTAATTCAAATACTTGTGATCAGATCAATCTTTTTATATTTCTTGTTCTAATAGCGAAAAATACTTATGGTTTCATGATTTTTCTACTTTTAATCATAACTGTTATAAATTAGAAACTATATTCGTAGCTTTAAATACTATTTTCTTTTTTATAAATAAAAAAAATAAAAATATGAATTTCTTAAATTCATGGTCAATACTTTATTAATTGAAATACTCAAAAAAAAAAAAAAAAAAAAAACTTAATGTAATAAATATTTTTCTCTTAAATTAATAATTTAATTAAATGAAAAACGTACAGAAAAAAAATAAACAAATTACTAAACGCCCTCATGGGGACTCGATCTCAGGACCACCGTATCAGCGGTCAAGCACGCTACCTCCGCACCATCCGTTCTCACTACGATGTGTGTTTTGTTGGTTTTTATAGAAATAACTAAAAGTATTAGGGGGTTATATCTCGCCCCCATGGGGGTTGTTGCAGAAAATTTGTACTGTACTCTATGTTTTCGACCATGCTCTTTAACCCTTTAAGGTTCACTACTTAATTTATTTTAAAAATTACTAAACTAATTTAAAAAATGGCTTTTAGCCACATAGCTGATCATAAATATTTAAAAAATAAAAAATTAGCATTGTTCCTTTTCGAGAAATTTTCGGTTTGAAACATCTGTAAGTAAACCTTATTAAATTCAAATAATATTTAATTTAATAAATAAATCACTTGATAAGTAAACATTATCGACAACAACAACTCGTAAAAGTTGCATAGATCCCAACATTTCAATCTATTCCGGAGTATTATTACCCTTTGTGGGGCAAGATAATTCTGATCATTTAAATTATACTGCCACCGAAATTTACGAACATAATTATAATAGAAGAAATTTTAAATTTTCATGTTGGAAAAAAGGGCGTTTTCTGCTTTGTTATAAATGTAAATTTTTGCTAAAAAATTTCCGGGATGAGTTTTTGCACTTGAGAATTAAAATTAGGTGTTCCATGTAGTGGAACACTGAGCGGCAAAGGGTTAAGCTTGGTTTAGTTTCAATAGCAATTTTACTGATTCATACTTCCCTTTAAGAGTTAACAATGTTTTCGGAAACATTATTAAAAAAATTAAGAAGGTGCTACCGCTATGTATATTGGTTTCAAAAATTTAACCAGCAGCTTATATAAATACCCTTTCTCTCTTTGTTTTGCGTTTTATATTCGTTATGAAATGTTTGATCCATATCTTACTTTAAGATAAAAAACAACTTTTCTGAAGTGCACGCTTTTACAGAAATAAAAACTTTAGAAAAGAAAAATTCCATGAAAATTCGTGTTAAGGATGCATTATACTCATGAGTGCAGATGCATGTATTTTTAAACATTAAATTAAATTCCTTTTTTTATTTTTTGACCTTATTATATATTTTTTATTTTTATTTTTTTTTATAAGCGAATAACTTTTTTAAAGATATACATACAAACATGAAATTTCTATGCAGTGTTTATTTTAAAAATATTTATTGACATTTTTATTAATCTGGCGATGTTCAGAGTTTACAAATAAATAACTTTTTTTTTTTTTTTTTTTTTTTTTAAAGTTTATTATGGAAGGTAAAAAAAAAAAAAAAAAACTATATGATGACAGGAAAAATTAGTATGTTGTGGCCACCATAAGGCTTTCTTCTATATTTTCCTATGCAAATTCACGCAGTACAAATTATTTATTAAATTATTATTTATTAAAATTATGTTCCATGATGAATGCAGTCGACAAAAAAAAAAAAAAAAAAAAATCAACTAAGGTTTCTTTTTTTTTTTTTTCCCTCGTTAAAAATGAAAAAATAAAATCGATAACTTTGTTTTAAATTATCACAGATCTACCATTCAACATTTCACAAATCTTCAACCATTCGTTTTAAAGGTACTGAACAATTCTTTGAGAGATACCCATATTGAAAATTTACACCCCCCTCCCGGGGGTTACTTTCCGCCCAGAAGGGGGGGGGAGGGTCGCACATTTCTTTTCCTAATTTACCACTACTATTATCAATAATTCATATTAATTTCACGATCATTTGTTGAAAATAACTGTCATTATGTACATATATACGAAAATTTGTCCTATACTGCCATATTAAAATTTATGAAAAAATGATATGATAGCACTACCTGCACAAACAATTGGCACCAAAATGCAATCAGCACCAGTTTAGGTCAAAATCCAACGAAATATCAAATTTAGTTAAATTTCTTTCATTGATTCGTGAGGTACAGCGTCCACAATATTTGTAATACACACACAGAGAAAGACAGACAAACACACTAACAGACAGACATTTTCTAAAAACAGTCAAATCGTGTTGAGGACATCCCAAAATATGTAAATCTACCAAAAACTGGAGGTCGAAAAATTTTAATGAATCTAATATATATATATATAAGAAAATGTAAAAACATTTGTAATTTAACATGTGGCATGTGTATCTTTACTATATTAAATGGCTAGTAACATTTTTCATTTAGCTTTATTTCCAAAATCATTCCTGTTCCTCGCGTCTTCTAACACATACTTTTCATAAAAATTAAAGGTAAATTGTTGATATCAGTTTACAAGTTATTTCCGATATCTAACAAGGAAACATTCAAAAGGTGTCGTCTTCAAAAAATACTGAAAACATATATGTGATTCTACTCTTCCTAAAACACCAGAAAGTGAAATAATTATCGGCTGAAATGAATTACAGCGAGCACAAAAAAATTATCAAAATTAAACACATTTTGCGATTTCACATTGTTAGGCGATTGATTTTGAGAACTTGGCGGAGAAACAAAACACGGTTCTGTTCGTACGCGGCAATCTCGGTGCTGAACGCCTAACAGCGCTAAATCTCCAAATATGCTTAATTTTGATAATTTTTTGTAATTCATTTCAGCAGATAATTTTTTCACTTCCTGGTGTTTTATGAAGAGTAGAATCACATATATTTTTTTCAATATTTTTCGAAGACGACATCTTTTGAATGTTTCCTTGTAAGTCATATGAAGTACAATTATTGATTTATTAACGGCCTTCTCATCCAAATTTTATGTTCCAATATTCATTTATTTAAAAGTTATACGCAAAAGAATAAAATAACAAAAGTAGAATTATCTGATATCGTTCTTTGTTTAGTACAATACAAAACGCTTGGAAATCAAGTTGGGAAAATTGTTCATTATTTGTTTACCATTTGTTTAGAGAACCTTAAAGAATCTAATACATTTTAGGGCATTTCAATTGAGATTAAGTTTTATAAATTTATTTATTATCTGTTTACTTTTCTATTTCGTATGTATCATAAAAAATCTTGGACTGAAAGAATATTTTCTAATTATATTATCAACAGAAATTTCTAAAATACTTCAAGGAAATTAAAATGGGGGAGGGGAACCTTTACTTAATAAAAAATAAAAATAAATAAAAAATAAAAAATGCCTATGAAAACTTTGGAGGGATTGAACTTATCGAAAATAAAATGTATTCAAAAATTAAATGTATGATATTAAAATGTTATACATTTAGCTTATAGCCATAAAGTTAGCTTATAATCTTACTTACAAGCATGAGGAACGAAAATATTTTTTTATTTTTTTAACAGACTCAAAATATTTTATATTTAGATTCTTAAACTGCTCTCATATAGTTTAGTTTATTAAAATGTTTTTAAGGTATTCCTCTGTGACTATGTTTATTCCTCTATAACTGGTAAAATAACAAAATGTAGTTCGTGAACTATTCAAAGTTTAAATTGTCAAAAGAATATCAAAATATTTCTATTTTAAGTCCAAGTTTGCCATGAAAGAACATCCTTCTTTTACTTGGTAATAAGAATGTATTTGCTCCGTTGCTATAGAGACTCTTCAAAAATTCGAAGAAAGCTGTTACCGCTGCATGGATTTTAAGAAATGAAGAGAGGCAATAAATTTTGAAATAGAACTGTTAAATAATTCAATAGATATTTGACATTTTAAATTGATAAAGCAAGTATGGAGAGCTTTGTTACATTATAAATCGTATTATTTATATACAGGGTGTTCCAAAAGTTCCACACACCCCTCCTAACTGGAAAATGAGTCGGAATTTTGAAAAATGGCGAAACACATATTAAGACTGAGGGCCTATTAGTCTCAGACAGCGATTTTTTGCGTTGTCGTTTTCGATAGTTGGACATTTGTCGAAATCATTTTTCGATAGTTGGACATTTATCGAAATCTAAAATTTATATCGAAAATATAATTGAATAATTTGAAAGCGATATTATAATTGGGAAGAAAAAAAAAACTAATAGTCCTCCATCCTAAGCTAAATTCTGCTTTTGCCAGAATTTCATCAAAATATTTTCAAAATGACATTGACATGAGTCCCCCCAAGGCACAACTATGACATGAGT
The DNA here is from genome assembly GCA_963930645.1 of Salticus scenicus. Taxonomy (NCBI): domain Eukaryota; kingdom Metazoa; phylum Arthropoda; class Arachnida; order Araneae; family Salticidae; genus Salticus; species Salticus scenicus. The sequence goes on from OZ005649.1 coordinate 289,578,125, forward strand.
CCCCCCCCCTAAGGCAAAACTTTGACATGAGTCCCCTCCCAAGGCCCAACTTTGACATGAGTCCCCCCAGGCCCAACTTTGACATGAGTCCTTCCAAGGCCCAACTTTGACATGAGTCCCCCCAAGGTACAACTTTGACATGAGTCACCCCCAAGGCACAACTTTGACATGAGTCCCCCCAAGGCACAACTTTGACATGAGTCCCCTCCCCAAGGCACAACTTTGACATGAGTCCCCCCCAAGGCACATGAGTCCCCCCAAGGCACAACTTTGACATGAGTCCCCCCAGGCCCAACTTTGACATGAGTCCTCCCTAAGGTACAACTTTGACATGAGACCCCCCAAGGCACAACTTTGACATGAGTCCCCCCAAGGCACAACTTTGACATGAGTCCCCCCCCCAAGGCACACCTTTGACATGAGTCCCCCCAATACACAACTTTGACATGAGTCCCCCCCAGGCACAAGCAACAATTTCATGCTATAAAACACTAATACTGTCCGAAAACTTCATGAAAGCGAGGAAGGTTAAGTTTAAAATTTTTCTAATTTTTTTTTCAATTACAAATAATAATAATAATAATAATAGTAATAATAAGAAGAATTCTTAAATTTAATCTGCTTTAGGGAAATATATAAGTAATTCGAAAATTTTCCCTATTTGTTGCGTTAGAAATGCAGAAACTGTTTTTTTTTTTTTCTTTTTTATCGTATTAGGACTTATTTTTTTATGAATTCGAGATGGACTTCTTTTGGTGAAAAAACTTTGTGTCCGAGGGGGCTAGGGGGGGGGGGGCGCTAGGGAGGGGAACTGTAAAACATCGAATAAGAAGGTATGTCTTGTGATTCATCCCTGGAAACGTCTCTTCAAGACAATGAAATTGATATAAATCGTTTTACCTTACGACGATTATTAAAAGAGATACATGAGTTTTTAGAGTTTTAAAATGTGGATCTTATATTTATGTATCCCCTTTAATAATCATCATAGGGTGAAACTATTTATAACAAATTCATTGTTTTGAAGAGACGTTTTACGGGATGTATCACAAAACATACCTTCCCATTAGAAATTTTAAAGCTGAGCTGCTCTCCCTAGCGGCACTCCTACCATCCCCTTGCCCGGGCCCAAACATTTTTGGGCAAAGTTTGTCTTGTGATACATCACTGGAAACGTCTCTTCAAGACAATGATTAGTATAAAATAAGTATAATGAATTTAGTATAAATAATTTTGTCCTGCAGCGATTACTAAAGGGGATACATAAGCATAAAATACACATTTCAAAAGTCTAAAAATTGATATATCTCCTTTAATAATCATCGTAGGGCGAAGCTATTTATATCAAATTCATTGTCTTATAGAGACGTTTCCAGGGATGTATCACAAGACATACCTTCCCATTTGAAATTTTAAAGTTGCTCTCCCTAGCTGTCCTCCAAGCCCCCCCCCCACCCGCCCTGCCCCGGGCCCAAACTTTTTTCCCCAAAAGAGGTCCCTCTCAAATTCATTAAATACGTGTTTCACCATTTTTCAAGATTTCAATTCATTTTCGAGTTAGAAGGGGGGATGGGACTTTTGGAGCACCCTGTATATAAAATCGTTTGTCCTGAGTGAGTGAGTGATTCGTCATCGCCCAGCCCATACCGCTGAACCTAGAAGCATGAAATTTTGTGGCAATGTTCCTTTTGTTAAGTACACATCCACTAAGAATCGATTTTACAAAATTCGCCCCTATGGGGGAGAGTGGGCAAAACGTGGCAAAATCCTTCATATCGCAAAAAAAAAAAAAAAGACATCCGTAAAACTTTTGCTTTAAAATATAGCTAACACAAATATCGAAAAACTAATTTCTGGGATTTTAGAAATTCGGTCCCCAAGGTGGGGCAGGGGGCAAAACGTGATTTCACATAATCCTATTATCTCAAACAAAAAAACAGATATACGTGAAATTTTTGCTCTAAAGTATAGCTAATACAAATACTTAAAAACCAACATCTGGAATTTTAGAAATTCAGCCCCCAAGGGGGGAAAACGTGATTTCAAATAACCCTTTATATTGAAAAAAAAGGTATATGTGAGACTTTTGCTCTAAAATATCGCTACACAAATACATAAAAACTAATTTTAGAAATTTGTCCCAGGTGGGGAGGTAAGCTATGGGGCTAAAAAAAAAAAAAAAAAAAGAAATACTGTTAATCTGTTAAAGCAGGTTTTAGAGGCCTACAAGTCGAATGAGGATATTTTCGAAAGTGTAGTTATTAAGACGGGCAGGAAGGGAGAGGCGGAGGGGCAAAAAAAAAAAAAAAAAAAAATAGAGTTAGATCGTTCAAAATTGGTACAGAGAGGTTTTTGATACCTTCAAATCGATTGCGGATATTTTAGAATTTGTAAAATTTTTAGGTCAGCCGCTAAGGGGAAGGGGGGGGGCGAAGGGAAACAAGAGAAATAGAGTCAGACCGTTCAAAATTGGTACGTATAGGTTTTTGGGACCTACAAACTGAATGCAGATATTTTCAAAAGGGAAAAATTATTAGGATAGACTGGAAGTGGGGGGGGGGGTAGAAAGGGCAAATATATATAAATAAGAGTTAGAGCGTTGAAAATTAGTATTATTAGGTTTTAAGGCCCGATAAATCGATTGCGAATATTTTCGAAAGTGTAGAATTATTACGAGGGGGCAGGAAGGGGGGGGGGTGCAAGGGCAAAAATAAAGAAAGTCATATAGAACATTGAAAATTAGTATTATTAGGTTTAAAAGCCAGAGAAAACGATTGCGGATATTTTTGAAAGTGTAAAATAATTAGGAGCGGCGGGAACCGTGGACGAAGGAACACACGCGTCGTGCGCTGCCGCAGGTAGTGGGGGCCCGGACCGATTATTCCACCGATGAGAAAAGAATTTTTTTGTATTTTATATTTACATTTTTTCTCCTTATGATACTATATTGATTCATTAAGAGTGTGGAACATGCAGCGCGTAATGGCCTGCGCTTACGAAGGCCGTGGGGACCCGATGCGATATTTTTCTTGATCAGAAATTCTCTTTTTTTTCCCTCTCTTTTTTTTTTACATGATTAAAATTAATGCAATTTTGATAATTCATTAATTACTCTCAAAACATACAAAACTCTCAAAAACTATAGTCGAAAATTTTTACGAATCCATTAATTTATTCTTATGAATATAGAAGTCTACCTTATTTAGAAAGAAGATAACGAACTGACAAATAAAGTCTGTTTTATCCCAGTGTGTTTTGACAACATAATAATGGAATTTTGTTTCATTTAAACCCTAAAATCGGCCCAAGAGCCTTATGATAAGGTGAATTTTAATTATAGAAATACTGTTTGTTTGAATTAACTACTACCAGCAAAGTTAGGAAAAAAAAATTTGAACTATTATTTTAGAAAATATTTCCCAATGCATATATTGTACCAAATAATTTTATATAAAATAGGTTGAATATGATCTATGACTATTCCTATCATAGTCAATAAATTAATATAGAATAATTATTTTCAAAGGTGAATAATTCAAGATGCGCATACATTCATTTTTATTCAATAAAAACTTTATCTCTGACTATAATATTACCATGGTATTTCCAATCCATCATTTTCTCATTACCATAACGTTTTACCCGTTTCACCCGATAAAGATAAATGTGTCCGGAGCTTCAAGTTTGTTTCTATGGTGATATTCTACTTTAGATTTAGACCGGCTTGGGAAATTTATTAAATTATTAAAGTGTAGCATTATATTTAAGCGTTGGAAATTTCAAAATGTATGCAAACTATTTTTAATAGTTTAGAAATTATTGATGTATCAGAAGTAAACCAAAAAATGAAAATTGCTTTTTATATTTACGGTTAAATAAGTTTGGATTGCGTTTTAAATCTCTAAAGCGTTTTTGTTCCCAAAGATATAAAGAGAATAATAAACAATCTGACCAAATTTTAGTGTGATATCTGAAGGAATAGTGAAATCGACTGGTCGCATACTTGATATGTTATATCTCTTAATACAAAAACTTAAAAAAAAAAAAAAAAAAAAAAAAGTGAGTAGCGAACATTTTACAACAATGCCACAATGTTGCGTAAAGCAATGAAATTTGTAAATCAACAAAGCAAATGTCTTAGAAATAAGAACATCTACTTGAAGAACATCTGACAATCGCAACAAAATAATAATACACTGCCTGGGGGGAAATATGCCGTGCACTGTAATATTTTGTTGAATTACCTTTAGCACGAATCACAGCACTCATACGTCATGGCGTTGAAATATGCAATGTCTCTGCACTTATAGTTGGCCACATCAGCATAAACTTTTGCTAAGATCTGCAATTGATGAAGAAATAGTGCAATCAGTTCTCGATGTCTGATCCAGTTCATTCCACATATTCTCAATGGGACTAATGTCTTGGGCTTTGCGGCGGCCAGTTTAAGTGCATGAATGAATCGGCATGCTTTATGAACCAATTTTTTATAATATCAGCTCGATGAATTTTAGCATTGTCGTCCTTAAATACTCTCTCCTCTTTAGGGATGAAAATATTTATTGAGGGAATAAGATGGTTACTTAATAAACTCATATACTCAGGAGATTTCATCTCATTGCTACAGATTATTGCTTAGCCTACTCCAGGTTAACTGAAACAACCCCAGATCATTACACTTCCTTCTGAGACTTGTACTGTGGGTATAGAACATAAAAGGTTCAATGCTTCATACGCTTCTCTTCTAATCCTGCTGCGACCATCATGTTTGAAGAGAGTAAATATGGATTCATCGGATTACATGATGTCACCATTTCTCAGGAGTGCGGTCTTTATATTCCTTGGCAAAGTGAAGTCTCTTTTTCCAATTAATCGCATTAACTAGTGACTTCCTTGTTGCAACACAACTGTTTAATCCCATTTCTTTGAGTTATCGTCTTACGGTGTGAGTGGAAATGGTTTTGTATCCCTTATTGAAAATGTTCGTTATTTCAAGAGTTGATTTTCTGCGATCTGATTTCACTAACCGCTTTATTAATCTTCGGTCATGATTATTGAGGATTCTTTTTCAACCACACATTTACAGAGAAGATGTTGGTTCACACCTCTTTTCAAGCTTTGATAATACGCTGGGCAGTTTGCAATCCAATACCAGTGACTTCATCAATCTTTTTGCAACATTTTAGCGCTTGGCTAAAGGCCAATAATAGGCCATTTTTTGAACTCCGAAATGTCTTTTGAATGACTGCGCTTTTATAACTTCTTAAGCCATGTTTGCTTTCAAACGATCACTTGCATGCTGAGAGAACTGTATTTAAAGGTTATATTGTGTGGAGTTATGCAAATTTTCGAAATGCGTAATCTGTTCTTCCTAATCCAGTATTTACATGCTTCAATTCACGTCACATTTTTTCCCCCATGCAGTGTATAATTTATGACAAACTGCATAGAAGCAATATAATTTAAGAAACATTTTCAGTTTATAAATGTATCTAACCTCTATTTGGGGGGATTTCTGACAGTCACGAAAAAATAATATAATTTTATAACAAAATGTTCGAAGCAATGTAATTATTATATATATATATATATATATATATATATATATATATATATATATATATATATATATTTTTTTTTTTTTTTTTAGTTTATAAATGTACTATTTTAATGAGGAACGCAACAGGGTACGTTGGTACAAATTACTTGAAAATTTAAATATTTACGGGTATGAGTTATATGAGCTGTTCACAGGACAAAGTGATTTAATGCATAAAACAGGAAATGAACGAATATAGAGAAATTTCACTACATTCATTCCCTTTTTATTTAATGGAGTTAATCCATTTGCCCTGAAAGCGGTCCATATGTAACTACGTATATTTCAATTTACTATTTCATAGAACACAATCATTAATTGGCATTACATATTCAATTTAAATTTACTTTATTTTACAATCTCTAATTTTTTTTTTGACATGTACGATATATACAAATATGTTCTAAGTATTTTATTGTAATAAATTATTTAAAGTTTACTGTAAAATAAATGTTTTTTAAATTTACAATTACCTAAAACTATAAACTTTAAGCAGTTTAGAATTATGCATAAAATAATTAATTATAATATATAGATTTTAAAACTTCTTTACACACCATAAATTTTAAGCCAGCACAACCGGTTTCGAAAGGACGTAACCTTTCTTCATCAGATGTAAAAAAAAAAAAAAAAAAAAAAAAAAACGTGCTAATAACGTGGATGCCTCCAAGGCAGTAGCACGTGTTTTTTTGCACCTGATGAAGAAAGGCTACGTCCTTTCGAAACCGGTTGTGCTGGCTTAAAATTTATGGTGTGTAAAGAAGTTTTAAAATCTATATATTGTTTTTACACCAGTTTTGAATTTAGTTTTGGTAATTATAATATGCTAATTTTTCTACTTACAGGGTGAAGTCTTTGGCCTCACTTCTGAGAACTGTGACGTCGGTTTCATAGAGCAGAGCCAAACTATCTGCCGTGGAGACGTCCCCTGTGAAAGCACAGCCAGCTTGTTATTGCTTCCATTGCGCCAAAGGCGGGTATTCTACAAGCGCAGCAATCCAAGTGTCTGCCTAGTTGACACTTGCGTCGAGGATTTCCTCAAACAAGTTTAGTTTCATTGAACATGTGGCTATAGCTATTATTATACATGTAACATCTTCTGGTATTTCATTCTATAGTCCCGGTGGCTGATTCTGGAGATAGAAGGTTGAATTCTGTGCCACCGAAGTGCCACTAAGCCAGCACTGTTTTGTGATTGAGTTCAGTCTCGTGCTTGTGCCATTTGTTTACCTCATTTTGGGTTTTAATTTTTGATGTATCTGTGATTTATCTTGATATTGAAATATGTTTCCTGATTTTACTTTTTCGATAGTGCTTTTGTAGCGAAAGTTGATGCTGATGATAATGTGAATGCTGATGTCGTTGGGGGGCATGTTGGAAGAAAGTGATATTAAATGTTTATGTATTGTTGATATGAATTTAATGGATGTTTAATTGTTCAAATAAATGTTTTAAAACGTTCATAAAACTGTGTGTGTTGTTTTATTTGCTGAAAAAACATTCAGAAAAAACAAAGGTTTCTGTGTTAATCTACTGACTCCAAATACAAGGTGTTCAATAAAAGACTGGCTCTTTTTTAACGTAAATAATAAAAACACGGTTCAAGATACAAAATAGTCGCTTGCTGCGTTATTATTCGGAAAAAGAAAGAAAGAAAGAAAACTATATAGATTAAATTTAGTTAAAAATTTCGCCGGGAGAAGGAGCTGCAGTTTTTCTGTTCTGGTAATAGAGAAAGTATAAATAACAATCATAGTTTCAGTTTGGATATGGAAGCGTTCTCTTATGACGTTACTGAATTGATAGCATTTGAAGGGAAAGTGTTGTCCGTAAAAGGCTCCTATATATACGAGCTGGCGCATCAGGCATTTTGTTGCCTTAGGGTTGCTACATGTACCCAGCGCGTTTCTCTGATAAACAAACGACAAACTTTTTTTTAATCGTCTTACGTTACTTTAGAGTAATTTGTTTTATTATATTTCATAATTTTAGCTAAGTAAACTATGATATGGAAGTTTATTTAGCGATAAACTGCTATAATCATTCAAGAAGTGAATTTGGCGACATTTTGTAAAAGAAACAGAAACCGCCCTAACAACACATCTTACCCCAGTACATCCATAGGATATCCTCAGAATAAAATGACATCCTGAAAATGTACTGTGAAAAAATTGTGTTTTTAGAAATATTATTGTTTCTTATTGCTCTTATCTTGACCGGATTAGCTTCAGATCATGATACTTTAAAATAATTAGGGAAGCGATGAGGACGCCAAGCGGGAATGCTGTCGTCTTCGGAGGCAAAAAAATGGCGGTGATGCACCGGCCTATTATTTTATTTAGGGGCTCTTTCCGTAAGAAAATGGTTTGGTGGGAGATTAGAGCAATTTGCATAGATTAACGGCTTTTCTCGTAAAAATTCCAAAATTATACTTTCAAAACATCAATTTACGGGCTACGAGCGTTTAGCTAGCAAAACGGTTATTTCCCGTAAAATTATACGTTCAATTCCTAAATTATACTTTCAAAACATTAATTTACGGATTATGACCGTTTAGGTAGCAAAACGGTCATTTCCCCTAAAATTGTACGGTTAAATACTGTGATTTTACAATTTTTTTTTTTTTTTTTTAACAGTGAAGACGAAAACTATTATAAAAAATTCTGGTTTTAAGTCACTTTTGAAAAACGGGAGACTTGGCCCCATATAACTAAATGTATTACTACTTGGTCTTATTCGTGTAATTGGTTTAAATAGTCAAATTGGAGCTCCGTCTTTCCAAGATTCGTCCGTAATCACAGAAGGGTAGACATCCGTAACACACAGCATAGAATTGTAGGAGAGAAAATACCAGAAAATGCATAGAAAAGCGCAGGGGGAATATATATATATATATATATATATATATATATACAGACACGACATTATTTCATTATTTAAAACATGAAAATCTGACATTGACAGATTTTAATTTAGTGCCAGAGGCCTACTGCTAAACTTGTTAATATCGGCAAATTCTTCTTTAGTTAATTCGTGACGATCTAAATTCCATGATAAAGTTTTCATTAAATCAAACCAATGTGTTTCAGCTGCAGATACTGTAACAAATAACGTTGGAAGTCCAAACATTCTTATAGCCGCAAAACAACGTTTTTTCTCTTTTTCCCAATGAGGGGGAGGTGTGCCTTGGGGGGGGACTCATGTCAAAGGTGTGCCTTGGGGGGAGGGAACTAATGTCAAAGCTGTACCTTGGGAGGGACTCATGTCAAAGTTGGACCTTGGGGGGACTCATGTCAAAGTTGTGCCTGGGTGGGGACTCATGTCAAAGTTGTGCCTTGGGGGGGACTCATGTCAAAGTTGGACCTGCGGGGGGACTCATGTCAAAGTTGGGCCTGCGGGGGGACTCATGTCAAAGTTGGGCCTTGGGGGGACTTCATTAAATAAATCCCCATTCAATAAACCGACTGAAATAGGCCCTTAGCACTATTAAGAGTGACGTATAAAAATTCGACAACGCTGTACCAACTGAAATAGGGGTACCTTGGGGGGAACTCATGTCAAAGTTGGGCCTTGGGGGGACTTCATTAAATAAATCCCCATTCAATAAACCGACTGAAATAGGCCCTTAGCACTATTAAGAGTGACGTATAAAAATTCGACAACGCTGTACCGACTGAAATAGGGGTACCTTGGGGGGACTCATGTCAAAGTTGGGCCTGGGGGGGGACTCATGTCAAAGTCCCGCCTGGGGGGGACTCATGTCAAAGTTGTGCCTTGGGGGGACTTCATTCAATAAATCCCCATTCAATAAACCGACTGAAATAGGTCCTTAGCACTATTAAGAGTGACGTATAAAAATTCGACAACTGTACCGACTGAAATAGGCCTCTAGCACTAAAAAAAAAAAAAAAAAAAAAAAAAACGAAATGACAGGTGTGAAAAGCATAAAAGAAACAAACAGCAGTAAAATTTCAAATAAAAATAAAAATAAAATAAATGCAGCAAAAAGCTGGTAAAGTGGTGAAGGTGCGTGCTTTTTAATTACAGAAATAAATATAAATCCTATAAAGCCCCTATCAACGTATTAACAACATTAGTTACAGAAAAAAAAAAAAAAAAAACTAGTATGTTGTGGCCACCACAAGACTTTCTTCTATATTTTCCTATATACATATTCAATCAGTAACAATATTTAAAAAAAAAAAAAAAAAAAAAAAAAATACGATTTTTTTTTTTTTTTTCGTTAAAAGTAAAAAAAATCGATAACTTTGTTTTAAGTTATCACAGATTTATAGTTCAACCATTCGTTTTAAAGGTATTGACGAGACCTTTCGAAAGATACCCATCTTGAAACTTTGACCTCCCGGGGGGGGGGGGGTAATTCCCCCCCGGTTGGGGGGGAACCGATCCCCCCACATGCACAAAAATTTTTTCCTAGTTAACTACTACTATTATCAACGAGATCTTTCAAAAGATACCCATTGTGAAATTTTACCCCCCCTGTATTTCCCCCTAGGGGGGGGGAAGCGATGCCCCCCCATGCACAAAATTTTTTTCTTAGTTACATACTACTATTATCAATAATTCATATTACTTTTACAATCACAAGTTTAAAATAACTCTTATTATGCACATTTATACGAATTTTTGTCCTATACTGCCATGCTAAAAATTTAGATAAAATGCTATCACAGCGCCACCTGTTGAGCTATTGATCCTCAAATATAATCAGCACCAGTTTATGTCGGGAACCAACTAAATACCAAGTTTGGTAAAATTTCGTTAAAAAAAAAAAAAAAAAATCGATTTTTTTTCTAAGTTTTTTTTTTTTGTTAAAAGTAAAAAAAATCGATTACTTTGTTTTAAATTATCACAGATTTATGGTTCAACCATTCGTTTTAAAGGTATTGACGAGACCTTTCGAAAGATACCCATCTTGAAACTTTGACCTCCCGAGGGGGGGGGGGTCCGGTTGGGGGGAACCGATGCCCCCACATGCACATAAATTTTTTCCTAGTTAACTACTACTATTATCAACGAGATCTTTCAAAAGATACCCATTGTGAAAATTTACCCCCCCGGGGGGGTACTTCTCCCCAGGGGGGGGAACCGATGCCCCCCCCCCATGCACAATTTTTTTTTCCTAGTTAACTACTACTATTATCAATAATTAATATTAATTTTACAATCACAAGTTTAAAATAACTCTCATTATGCCCATTTATACGGAATTTTGTCCTATGCTGCCATGTTAAAAATTTGCATAAAATGCGATAACAGCGCCACCTGTTGAGCTATTGATCCCCAAATCTAATGGGCACCAGTTCATGTCAGGGTGCAACTAAATACCAAGTTTGGTTAAATTTCATTCATTGGTTCGTGAGATACAGCGTCCACAAAAAAATGATACAGACAGACAGACAGACAGACAGACAGACGCACAGACAGACATTTTTTAAAAACTATCAATTCGTGTTCAGGACATCCCAAAACGTGTAGATCCGTCAAAAAACGGAGGTCGAAAATTTTCGCGAATCCAATACTTTCTCTATATTACATATAGAAGAAAGTAAAACTAGTATGTTGTGGCCACCACAAGACTTTCTTCAATATTTACCTATACATATTCAATCAGTAACAATATTAAAAAAAAAAAAAAAAAAAAAAGTACGATTTTTTTTTTCCCAATTTTTTTTTTTTTTTGTTAAAAGTGAAAAAAATCGATAACTTTGTTTTAAATTATCACAGATTTATAGTTCAACCATTCGTTTTAAAGGTATTGACGAGACCTTTCGAAAGATACCCATCTTGAAAATTTATCCCCCCCGGGGGGGTACTTCCCCCCCAGGGGGGGAAGCGATGCCCCCCCATGCAGAAATTTTTTTTTCTAGTTACATACTACTATTATCAATAATTCATATTAATTTTACAATCACAAGTTTAAAACAACTCTAATTATGCACATTTATACGAATTTTTGTCCTATGCTGCCATGTTAAAAATTTAGATAAAATGCTATCACAGCGCCACCTGTTGAGCTATTGATCCCCAAACATAATCAGCACCAGTTTATGTCGGGGACCAACTAAATACCAAGTTTGGTTAAATTTCGTTAAAAAAAAAAAAAAAAAAAAAAAAAAAAAAAAATGCGATATTTTTCTAAGTTTTTTTTTGTTAAAAGTAAAAAAAATCGATAACTTTGGTTTAAATTATCACAGAATTATTGTTCATCCATTCGTTTTAAAGGTATTGACGAGATCTTTCGAAAGATACCCATCTTGAAATTTTGCCCCCCCCGGGTGGGAACTTGCCCCCCCGGTGGGGGGGCAACCGATGCCCCCACATGCACAAAATTTTTTTCCAAGTTAACTATTACTATTATCAACGAGACCTTTCGAAAGATACCCATCTTGAAAATTTACTTCCCTGGGGGGGGGGAACCGTTGCCCCCCCATGCACAAAATTTTTTTCCTAGCTAACTACTACTATTATCAATAACTCATATTAATTTTACAATCGCAAGTGTAAAATAACTCTCTTTATGCCCATTTATACGGAAATTTGTCCTATGCTGCCATGTTAAAAATTTGCATAAAATGCGATCACAACGCCACCTATTGAGCGATTGATCCCAAAATCTAATCAGCACCAGTTTATGTCAGGGTGCAACTAAATACCAAGTTTGGTTAAATTTCATTCATTGGTTCGTGAGATACAGCGTCCACAAAAAAATGATACAGACAGACAGACAGACAGACAGACATTTTCTAAAAACTATTAATTCGTGTTCTCCATATCCCAAAACATGTAAATCCATCAAAAAGTGGACTTCGAAAATTTTCGCGAATCCAATACTTTCTCTATATTACATATAGAAGAAAGTAAAAAGGTAAAGTAAAATTATTAAAATTAATGTCTAGGAACTCTGTGGTACTGATAAATATAAAGTTTTAAGGAGAGTGAATATATAATTACGAAACAAAAACAAGGAAAAAAACCTCCTTCATTTAGTAACGTTTTTATTTGTAGTTGGATAACATATATAATGAAGCTAGAACACGGATTAGCTCAACATTGTTAAAACGCAACTTATTCGAAAATAATAGAATCTGTTTTCGTTCGACTCGCAAACGTTTTAGTTGATTTTAATGAGCAATTAAGCAAAATTTCAAGTCATTAATTAATTATATAAATAGACTTGGTAAACAAACTTCATAGAAGCTAATGTAATTTTGTAATTAAATGTAAAAAAAAAAAAAAAAAAAAAAAAAAAAAGAAAAAGAAAGAAAGATAAAAATAAAAATAATGTTGCGACAAAAAATTTTACATGCAAAATTTTTCTCGTATACACTGCGTTGTATATTTTTCATATATAAATTATGAATGGAAAATTTCGTGAAATGAACATTTCATTGTAAAATACTTCTTTATGTCAGAGCTTGATCATTGTGACATGGATGATAAGTTACCTCACAATTTGTAGAAATGATCAGTAACAATATAAAACAGTCTTTATGGTACGACGAAAATCTACGTATCAACTCGAAACTCACATTTCAAATATCTGACAAAAAATAATTTTCTTTTCCTTTCCTTTTATTTTTTATTATTTTTTGTCTTAATCATAAAAAGAAAGAAGAAAACATATTTTGAGGGAAAAAGAATAATAATAGATTTTTTTTTTTTTTTTTTTTTTTGAGAACTAGGGGCTCTGTTCCTTGCTGTCCCGCTCATCAACCGCCGATGGAGGCTTCGCACCTCTCCGGCTCACTTTGCTCATTAACCCCTGCGGGGCTCTATCCTCCTATTCGCAGCTTTGACTTTCACTGAATAGAAATGTTAATAGTGCATAACACAGGACAAAGGCAGAACAATAGTATAGAAATCCCCACATTCGGTATTACAATACTTAATATACACAGTATTTAATACAACGTCTTTTTTTTAATAAGAGATTGAAAATCGCAATACCTAGACCATTTAGCGTTACAGATTTGGTATATGAACACCTTGGCGACTTTAAAATTTTTGTCACAATTTGTTGATGAATTTTTTTGGTATTTGGAATAATTGCTTGTTTAAAAAATCTAGTACCTCCCCCTCCCTCCTAATGCCTATAATTTTTACTATTGTATTTTTCAGTTAATTTAGAACAATATATAATGCTCTATGCATATTTATAATGCACAGGTCAGTTTGAAATTGCGCTTTCAACAATAAAGGTGCAATTTTTTAAAGGGTATTTTTTCTACGATATGATCTAGTTAGATTAACTAGAAAGTAAATAATTAATGTGATTATTGTAAACATTTAATTATTATTATTATCATCATCATTATTAATATTGTCACTATTATTTGCAGCATTTTGTAATTTATCTATGTTTTTAATACACAGTTGCAGTTAAAATGGCTATCTTGATCGTGGAAATAAAATAGGCGAAAAACCACCTAGCTGCTACAGCGCTAAATTATAAAAGTCGCCAAATGGGCTCTATACTAAAACTGTTCCCATTTAGCCAACCGCTCAAATATGTTCTGAGATTAAAAAAAAAAAAAAAAAAAAAAAAAAAAAAAACCTAAATCTTTAAGTAAACTGGTCTACGTTGATGTCTCTTAAATTTCATTTCTAAAGTTTCTGGGCTTAATTTAAAACGCTGTAGCAATAGTTGTTTAACAAAATTATAAAATGTTCCTTACCAAATCTTTTCCGCTGATGCTCAAATAAAATTAATATTCATTTCACCTGGATTAAATTTTTTAATAACATTTTTAAAATCTCAGTTATTTTTAGATGTTTTCACTATTCTAATAATTTTTTTCTTCTCTCGAGCATAGATATTGGAATAAGACATAGATTGATCAGCGAGAGGTAAAAAGTGATGCCTTTTTTTTCGGGAAAAGTCACTCTAATGGCTGCCTTTCCCCGAGTAAATCCCACACAGGAATACACACGGATAATTTAGAAAATAAAATTTATGAAAAATTTATTTACTAAAGGTGAATTCAAAAACTCCAGATACAGTTTCAAATTCATTTTTCTTTTTATTCTTTTTTCAATACTCTCTAATGGCTGATTTTAGAACTTTTTTCGGCATCAAGATTTTTTGCTCGATAACATGGGGATGATAGATCTATATATATTACTATATATATGCTCTCGAGTATCTCGAAGATGCCAATTTTTCGTTTTCTTTTTTCATTTTTTTTTTTTTTTTTTTAATATACCATGGATAACATTTTATTTTTCCTGGTGACTGTGACCTCAGAAAAAAAAAAAAAAGAAAAATTATAATAGGTATTCTATTTGCCAGTTGGCAAATAGAATACCTTTATTAATGCAAGGTTTTTAATTAATGATTTCGTTAATTAAGGTGATAGAAAATTCAAAGTAAGATAAACATGTGTCCTGGATTATTCGGCAAATATCGGTACCTCTCGCCGTGACGCTGAGAAACCTCCGGTTCCCGAGGAGATACGGTTGCTGATACAAAAAAAAAAAAAAAAAAAAAAAAAAACTGGACAGTACTGTAGTGTAGACAAAAACTGTAGTGTTTTTTATTATTATTATTATACAGAGAAAAACTCCATGTGAAAGTGTCAAAATTTTAAAACGGATATAAATGTAGGTTATACAACATAATAAAATTCTCTGTACTAGAAAAATGTTGACTCAAAGAAGTATTACTTTTTTTTTTTTCTTTTAATTTAATTTTACTGTTGATAACCATTATCTGTAACATATTTGTGTACGGAATAAATTTGCAATGTTATAGCGTTATTATTCAGCCAGTTATAAATGTAAAGAAACGAACATTTTTTTTTTTTTTTTTTTTTTTTTACTCTACATGTTGCTTGAAACGTTGACTCACTTTTTGACACAAACAGTCACAAATGTTTCAAACATTTTAAATATTTTTTATTAGAAAGCTGGTTGCTAATTACTTTTGAATATTTTGTTTCTTTATTTTTTATTTCGTCTCATTAAAATTTAGTGTCAAAAGTTACATTGACTTGTTTTTTAAATTCCTGTATCTCAGGGTTTTAAAACAATTATTGAAGTTTTGAAAAAAGTTCCAGCTTAACTGTTCCACAAGAACTGTTACATTTATAGCTCTATAACATAAGAAGTCCACGAGAACTTTTATCAAAAGAACTTTTTAATAAATGAACGGTAAATATAAGTTATCACCAAAACTTTTTTCTTAAAAGTTCAAATAGTAGGAGTTCTTACTAGAAAAACTTAACTCTAAGTTATTACATATAGGTTCACAAGCTTATGGCTTAGAGGATGATCTTGTGATCATCTGGGAGAAACCTTGGAAAAATATTATATTTGAATTTCCTTTATTTATTTCTTTTTAAGTCTGTTGATCACAAACATACACATAATAAACTAGTATGTTCTTCAATATTTTTCTATACAATTTCACTCAGTATATATATAAAAAAAAAAGATTTTTTTTTTCTAAGTTTTTTTCGTTAAAAGTAATTAAAAAAAAAAAAAAAAAAAAAAAAACGATAACTTTGTCTTAAATTATCGCAGATTTATTATTCAACCATTCGTTTTAAAGGTATTGACGGGACCTTTCGAAAGATACCCATCCTGAAAACTTACCAGGGGGGAAGCGATGCCCCCACATGCACAGATTTTTTTTCCTAGTTAACTACTACTATTATCAATAATTCATATTAATTTCACAATCACAAGTTTAAAATAACATTTATACGAAATTTTGTCCTATACTGCCATGTTAAAAGTTTACAAAAAATGCGATCACAGCGCCACCTGTTGAGCGATTGATCCCCAAATCCAATCAGCACCAGTTAATGTCAGGGTGTAACTAAACACCAAGTTTGGTTAAATTTCATTCATTGGTTCGTAAGATACACAAAAATCACGATACACACAGACAGACAGACAGACATTTTCTAAAAACTATCAATTCGTGTTCAAGACATCCCAAAACGTGTAAATCCATCAAAAAACGGAGGCCGAAAATTTTCATGAATCCAATACTTTCTCTATATTACATATAGAAGAAAGTAATAAAAAATAAATAAATAAAATAAGCTTCATTTCCATCTTTTGGGGATCACAAGATGCGCAATTATATAATAAAAATTCAACGTCGAAAAATAGACCTCAAATAATATTTTGTCTGTCATAACAACGTATAATTTACGAAAGCACTTTTATGAATTATACCCATTAGAAAATGATGTATTCGATTAATGTTGGATACACATGTATAATCATCTGTAAATTGTACATGCATCACATAGTGTACTAAATTTAGGATAGTAAGAAAAACACAATAACACCACTTAAAATTTACTTCCAGTTAAAGGATTTAATAAACCTGAATTATTTTGTGGGGCCTTGTAAACGAAAACAATGTTTTTCACAACATATTCTACATAAAATATGCTTTTGTACTTATAAGAAATATGCATTTGTTTTACCGGGTGTTACATAAGTCTGTAGATATTTTAAAAATTCATAACTATTGACGAAATTGTTAGAATTAAACGCAGTTTGCGAAAAATTCATTCTCGTGAAGGGGTATTTTTTTTTTTTTTTTTGGGGGGGGGGGGGAGGATGAAAAAAAGATAATAATTAAGTTATTTAACGACAGAGAGCGCTGTGTGGGAGCAGATCACACATTTTCATGAAAACCTGTATTTATTCTCATGCAAATGTTTACAGGCATATAAGTACTATTCCATGTGTCCGTCGTCACCACCAATTACAGTTTGCAAATGAGTTATAACACTGCTAACTCCAGCTTCAGTCGGCGGTTATTACCTGAGGGAAATCATCTTCACCAATAACGCTTTATTCACCAAATCAGCATCACAATTAAAACTTCATGTATGCACAAGTAGGAGGCAAAATAAAAAATAAGCTGTTCTAATAGCAAAATTGTGCAATTTATAGGATTTTCATTTGCATATTTCTTTTTCATATCCGTGAGAAAAATTTATATATTTATCTAACTATCGTCGAAAAAAAAAAAAATGCAACTATATATTTTTTCTTTACCAAAAAAAAAAAAAAAAATAAAATAAATAAATAAATAAATAAATAAATAAATAAAAAATAAATAAAATAAATAAAAAAATAAAATAAAATAAAATAAAATAAAATAAATAAATAAAGATTAATTAATTAATAAAATATATATCCCTCTTCACGAGAATGATTTTTTCTCAAACCGCGTTCAAGTCTATCAATTCCTTCAATAGTTATGAATTTTTAAAATGTCTACAGGCTTATGGGTCACCCGGTATTTTATTTAGTGCACTTGGAAGATGTTAAAATGTACCAAGAAGAAATTTTACCTTACCTATAGACGTAATATATTTGAGTCTTCTTGAATGTCCCTGTACATCGAACTATTTGTTCGATTTCAATAAGAAGTTTCAAATAACATCTTTGTATAATAAAGATTTAGAGTCCGGAGTTTGGACTTCCTGATAATATTTGTGTAAGTTATGAGGATGGCAAACTCACAGACCCACACGCACCAACCACTAAAAATCCTGAATTTCGGACACAAGGGCCCTAAAAACATGTAAATATATCAAAAACTTAATTTCGAAAATTCAACCAAAAGCAATATTTTCTCTACCTAAGAGAGGGAAAAAAAATTAGAATATTTTTCAAATTTTAATACTGCTTTCAAAAAATTCAAAACATTTTATTTAAAAGCATGATAAGTTTCATTGAATATCTAGAAATGAAAGAGGTCAGTTTTGTTATCATTTAGAGAAAATATCTTTGTTATGATGGCTTGAACCAAATGCAAGTTATCATAAGTCATAATTATTCAAATTTCATCATTTTATTTCCCTGCAAAGACATAAATACATACGTACTTATCAGTAAATGTTCTAGTTTCATGCTTTCTTTATGTTAATTGAAACAATATTTTGATCTGGTTGCATAGACTCAGTTTTGTTTATGTTTTTTAGGTAGACATAAAACAGTTATTTGTAATTTCGCATATTGTCTTTTTGTAAATGGAACGTGAGATGAAAAAAAAGCATAGTGCAGGGTTATTAAAAATAGAAGATATTTATTTTTGCATTAAAGTAATGTTCTAACAGGGAACTTGTTATATAGTACTATACGAGATATTTGAAAAACAATGATCTTGGACATAATTTTAAAAATATTATCTTCAAGAATTAGAAAATTTAAACTTTTATACAGCTCTCTCTCTCTCTCTCTCTCACACACACAAATAAAAAAGGTCAATGATTAAAATATACCGTATATACTAATAAGGACATGTACAAAATTTCAATATTCTATCATGAAAAGTCTCAGACATATGAAAAGATAGAAATGATAACTTAAATTATTTTCAAAAGCCTCAACATAAGTTTTTAGAGATAAAACTAAAAACTGTCCATACAGTCACGTTTTAGGGTTTATACAAAAATTTCAGAATGAAAAGCAACCATGAAGCAAATAATCAAACACAATTACATTTTATTTTGGGATTACTTCCTAAACAACATTGTTTTAAACATATTTTTAATTAAAAAAAAAAAAACCTTCAACATATTAAATGCTAATGGGCATTCAAGACATTTAGCATAGGCTTAATATTAGCTGCTTTCCAGCTTTCACTCGAACTTACATTTTCACTTGATGAAGGTTCGTACTTAATTATTTCGACCCGAAACGATCGTGCGTGTTTCTCTATTATAGTGTTAATTTACATAATTTTACTCATAATTTTCTATCGTGCATTTTATAATACTTTTATTACACAAAAATCATTAACACTTTGACTGCCATGGCTATCATATGTGATAGCCAGTGATGTTTCCGTTGGGACGCTAGCTGTCAGATATGATAGCCATGGTGTTTCAACACTTCAGGCCTTGGCTGTCAAAAACGATATCAGTTACATGAAAATCATATTGGAGTTTGATTGTTGGGCTCTCTACGATGTGTTAGGTATACGTGATTTGTGGAGATTGATATATGCAAAGTTAATTTTCTCTTGCTCCTCTTACTCATTGTAATAAAAATTCAAATAATTCTAACCTAACAAAATAAAAGAAAAAATAATTATATAAATAAAATAATAGAAAAAATAAGCATATAAAAATTAAAATAATAATAATAGAAAAATAAAATAATAGAAAAAATAATAGAAAAGAAAAACAAACTATAATCTCCCAAGCTCATCCTTTCATATATTTAAAATTTTTCCAATTTAAGAGATTGCACTATAGAAATATAAATCTAAATAAATAATGTTAGTGATAATTGACAAATTTAGCTATCAAATAAGATAGCCATAGCCACTCATGGGAGAATTTACACTAACTTTCGTGGGGTGCTTTGGCTATCATTTTTAGTAGCCAGGATGAAAATCTCCCCATGTGTTGCAAAATGAGTCAGATTGAAAAATATTATTTTTATATATAGTTTTATGTTGAAAAAAAAAAATACAAATTACACACACACACACACACACACACACACAAATTGGCCCCGTGGTGAACCTTCTTGGCAGTTAAAGTGTTAAATTGGCGTGCTTTTACGATCTGATTTAAATATTTTTTTTTTCAGACTTTATCAGCAAAGCATGTAATGTAATGTAATGTAAAGTTGTTTATTTATTTATTTTTATTCTAGTTCCAAATTATAGTTTATCTTCTGAATAAAGCAAAAATTGAATATATGATGAAGAATCCTATGCGTTTAAAGCTAAAACGAAAGACTCGTCTTCTAAATATTATTAGTTTGTTAATCACTGAATTTAATCACTGAAGTTAATTAATGTTTCTTTTCTTTTATTATTGCATTTAAGGGGAGAGATCTGAAACTAATGATTAAATGTAAATATTTATGTATAAAGATTTTTAATGAGCTGTTTTTTCTCAACAAAAAAATATTGAATATTTTGTTTATTTACCGTAATACTTTGCTTTTTTCAAAGAATTTCTGTTCAGTTCCACTAAAACTGTCTAAATATAAAACTTTCTATTAACAGTATGAAAAAACAGAATGTTTGCTTAAGCGCCTGCATAAAAATATGTTGAGAAATTTAGTGACTATTTTAATTAACAAATTTAAAAGACATTTAAAAAAAATGTTTTTCCATTTAGTTGAACGAAATAAATTAGCAAAGAGGTTGATTCTAGCTATTTAAAAAAAGGCTTTCACAACAGACAATTTTCAGAATCAATATGCAATTTCATTTAAATTATCAGTTTCAAAGAAATTACGAAAATAATTCTTTGAATATGGGAGTTTAGTCTGTCGACCGTATATTTAAATTGTAAAGCTATTTCTAAAAAAAAACCCAAAAAATCTTTTGTATTTTTTTTAATTATTATTTTCACTTTCTTCTATATACATAAATAAGAAGAAAGTATTGGATTCGTGAAAATTTTTGACTTCTGTTTCCGACAAACTTATACTTTTTGAGGTGTCCTGAACATGATTAGCCATTCCTTTTTTTTTTCTTTCTTTTTGGGCATGCCTATCCATGCATGTCATATATGTCTGTCTGTATGTGTGTGTTTTTGCGGTTTGCAAAAAAATTTTGGACGCTGTATATCACGAACCAGTTGGACAAAACTTGTCGATTAGTTGGAACTTTTGCTAATTACATTTTGGGATATATCTCACAACAGAGGACGCTTCCATCCCATTTCGTTTAATAATTTTTAATATGACAATATGGGACAAAATTTTGTATAAATGTACCCGATGAGAATTATTTTTAAACAATCATTCGCTTATATTAAACGAGTTAAGCACGTGACTTGTTATACATGTATATAAACGTGGCGTTTAAAATAATAAATCCGGTTATTAGTAATAATAACATCTTCTTTTGGCAAACGTGGTTAACTAATGGACATTAAACACATTAACTGGTTGTCATTAATAATTACCAAAGAAGTTTGGTGAATGTGATTAAATAATGGTTATTAATCACATCAACCGGTTATTAATAATTATCAAAGGATTTTGTTCAATGCGATCAGTTAGTCATAACTTAGTAATGGAAATCTCTAGCTAAACGCGTTGAAAATTGTTACATCGAACAAGCGTCTTTGGTAATTATTAATAATAACCAGTTGATGTGATGAATTTAAAAAAATTATTCACTTTATCAAACTTCATTGATAATTATTAATAGTAAGCAGTCATTCTGATAAATTCTCATAAATCATTCACTTTAACCGGCTAATTTGATTACTATTAATAATCTCCGGTTATTATAAATAATTGCCGATTAATCACATTGACCGTAACATACATATATCTATATAGAAATTTTAGTTTATGTTCTTATTTCATGTATTTAATTGTAATCATGTATTTAATTATAAAAGACGTAAAATTCTGAACTTTATTTTTAACTATGAAGTTAGATTGAAAATTTTTTTTTTGTTGTTAATATTGTGTGTGTAATTTCTATAGAAGGAACTATCTCATTTTTATATTTAAAAAAAAAATGTGTTTAATTATTTACATGTGTTCTAATTAATTTTGCGTTTCTGGAATTATATGTAAGTTTATTTATTAGAACAAAACTTTCTAATATTGTTGGATATCGTTACCTGTGTTTTTTTAGCATAATTTTTTTCTCTGAATATTTTGTGCCTTTTCTAATCTGGAAAAATTCTACAATGGGATGCAAAATAGGAAAATATATTTTCTTCACACACTTACTCTTTCTCTCATTTACTGCCTCTGTATATGTAAGTTTGCAGCCAATTGTGAATAATGGTTATGAACTGATGCCAAATTAGAACGTCTTTTGTTTACAAAGTTCTCATTTTCAAAGGAGTTACATCCTTTCTTCCTTTCATTTCCATCATGCCGATGAGGTGATGGGAAAAAGATTAGAATTAAAATTTTGTATTATGGCGGAGGCTCCAAAAGCCTATTAAAAATGGTATTTTTATAAATTCAACCTAAAAGTGAGTATGGTGAACATTTAGAAAAGGAACAGATATTCATAAAAGTAAGAATATTTTCTAATAGGCAGAAGGAGACAAAAAAAAAAAAAAAAAAAAAAAGGAAATTTTAGTAAAAAAGTGGAGAGAGAAAAAGCAAGGACACAGAAAAAATAAAGACTTTTATTGGAATCCCCCCCCCCCGATTGTTTTGTAAAATAGCACTCCCTCTTAGACTTTTACAAGTCATAATCATAGATATAGTAATATATATATAGATCTATCATCCCCATGTTATCGAGCAAAAATTTTTTATACCGAAAAAAAGTTCTAAAATCAGCCATTAGAGAGTATTAAAAAAAAAAAAAAAAAAAAAAAAAAAAAGAAAAATGAATTTGAAACTGTATCTGGAGTTTTTCATTCTTCTTTAGTAAATAAATTATTCACAAATTTTATTTACTAAATTATCCGTGTTTATTCCTGTGCGTGATTTACTCGGGAAATAGCAGCCATTAGAGTGACTTTTCCCGAGAAAAAAGGTATTGCTTTTTCCCTCTCGCTGATTAATCTATGTCTTATTACTATATCTATGGTCTTAATAGTCAAATATTTAGGTAGAGTTTTCAAGATCGACATTTAAGTTGTGTTTTTGCATATAAAGTGGATTTACGGAGATGATCCTGCAACCATTGAAAATAAGGGATAAGTCCAATTTCTTAAGTTATGATTGTGGGGATCTTAAATAATGCTTTCATCATTGTCATATGCATATATTTATTATCATGTGCTTTATTTATTCTTTTCAGTCCAGTATAATGAAAAACAAAATATGTTTTAATACTTATACCATGTAAAAGTAGAGTAGGTAAAACAATAAAATAAAATAAAAATAAAGAAAGAAAAGAAGAAAAGAAGAAAAGAAGAGAAAGAAAAAAAGAAATGCAATTAATATTTTTTTTGTGTCGTTAATCTTTTCTAACAATCTCATTCACAAATCATGCCCTACAAATTATTAGGATATTGTGGTTTTCATTTTATGAAAGGCTAAATCTTTATGCAAAAAAAGGTGTTAACCCTCGCTTTCCCAAGATGGGGTCATTTTGACCCCATTTTGTATTTGAAATTTAGTTAAGAAATTTAGTCAAAAAATGCGCTAATTCGGCAGAGATTGCAAACGTAACCAAGTGGAATGTTGCAGTTGCACGACGATTTGTTCTAAAGGATACAAAAGGGTGCGGTGCTGGCGATTTTCGCCAAACGTGCCAAGCGGCACCTGAAAGCAATTTTTCTGCAGTAACGCCTTGATCTTGGGAAAGCGAGGGTTAATGTCACATATAACCATGTCTGTACAAACAGTAACTAATCACAAGAGAAAGATTGTATATCTTAGCGATTTTACAATTCATTTCGACAAATGCAATTATGCGTTTATTCCGTATAGCGAATAATCTAAATTAGTGGTTATAACACTTTATTACTAATTAAATTAATAAATAAAAAAATGAAAAATTAAATGAAAATTAAATTTATATAATACTCCAAAATGTATCACCTGTTTTTCAACAAATATCTTGAAAAACCTGAAAAACAATATAAAAATAATTTTTGATTGTAATACAACAATTTTCATTAACTGAACCTAAAAAAGAAATGAAAAATTAAATTCGAATTAAATTTCATATAATGATCCAGAATATATCACCCATAACCTGTTTTTCTTTCAAATAACATATTGAAGAACCTGAAAAACATAAACAACATGGAGGGAAAAAAAAAAAAAAAAAAAAAAAAAAAAATCACGTGATCTCAACTCACGTGAAGGTCATGGCAGCTCTGCCATTGAAATACCAGCATTCAATTACACACCAACAATTCTGTCAAAACGACATTTTAACACTTTCAAAACGATTTCCACATTAATTATGAACACGAGAAAAAACTATTTGCAAGGCTTTTGTTTCCCCATTAGTGCGCAGTGGCCTACAAGTTTGTATCGAACGGATGTGTGTCAGACATTACAGTTCAATTTTTGCATGGACTTTTCTATTATGGTAAAAAGCGAAATTCATTTACGTTGAATGTCAGTATCTTTGTTTTAATTATCAGAGCAAACGCAAATGGAGTTCATCTTATCTTAGTGATTTCCCTGGTATTTTTCATATTTTCGTTTTCAGAGACCTTGATCCAATATTTATTTTAATGAAACAGTGACCTGATTTTGATGCATGTCCAAAGAAATGGGCAAATTAATTCAGAATTTTATTTTTGATCATATGCAGGGATATTTTTTAATATTATTGTTTATAGAAGGATTTACTGTTTGTTATAAATGCACAATTGAAGAAAGAGTAAAACTAAGTCACAGAATCTTCGCTATTTAGTTTGTGAAAACCGTTATATCAATTTCAATCTTACCATTTGATGTTTTCATGGATTGGTTTTTGGAAAGTTTTATTAACTTCTTTTTCCTAAAGTAAAAAGAAGAAAAAAAATTTCTTAAGCAAATAAAAAACTTTAAAATAATATTTGACATAGGAAATATATTTTAAGCAAATTAATGTAGCTCTACTTTTTTATATTACATAAAAAAAGGGGCATTTAGAGAAAATTCCCCGCATTTATAAAACATACTGAAAACTTATAAATTGTATTATACGTATATATATTCTTTTTTAAAGATGAAATCACTTTATTCTTAAAGTATTTAAATATAAATAACATGTATTTCATTTTTTTACTTGTATGTATTTTAAAATGGATAATTTTTTTCTTTTTTCCATAACACGATTTTTCAAGTAGTTTTTGTCAAACAAAATATAGTCATATCCTAATAATGCCCTTATATTTTATTAAAAAGTATGGTTGCAGGTTGAACCAAATTTTGGTGTTGCACAGGTCACAATCATAAACTAATAAAACAGTTTTTGAAGATTTAGCAGTTTATGTGAACAAAAACCTTGTGTCCCATAAGTCTGTAGACATTTTAAAAATTCATAAAATGTAAAGGAATTGGTAGAATTAAATGAAAAAGTTATTCCCATGAAATGATTTTTTTTTAATTTTTTTTAATTTAAGAATTTAAAAAAAAAGTTTTTATCAAAATTTTCATCGATAGAGGGCGATGCACTGACGCATAACGAGAAATATGCAAATCAGATTCCTACAAATTGCATGTTTTTATTATTAACAGCTCATTTCTAATTCTCCCTCCTACTTGTGCATACCTGAAATTTTATTGCGGTGCAGACCTTGTGGATAAAGTGTTATTCGTGAGGATGCTTACCTCAGCTAAGAATCGCCGACTAAATTTGCAGCTGGCGGTGTTGTAACTTGTATGGAAATTACATAAAATAGAAAGAAGAATTATACGTTTGTGAACATTTCCATGCAAATAAATATAGTTTTTTTTTTTTTTCTTTTTTTAATAAAAATGTGTGATTTTTTCACGTACAGCGCCTTCTATCGACGGAAAGTTTAACTATTATTTTTTTCTTTCACAAAAATAATCCCCCTTTAAGAGAATAACTTTTTCGCACACCGCGTTTAATTCTACCAATTTCTTCAATTTTCATGAATTTTTACAATGTTTACAGACTTATGGGACACCTTGTGCGACATTAACCATTATTTAGTTGGTTCAAATACAACATATTTAAAATGCGTAAAAGCATTAATAAAAAATTCGTGATGTATTGGGGAAGATAAAATGATTTTTTCACATGTTGCTTGGCAGTTCTCTTTCTTTATAGATGTCAAGTGTAAAATTTTTGCATTCGAGTAGGTTTAAAAATCGATCTACTTTCTTATTCAGAATATAAAAACTCTGTTTATTGTTTGAAAAATAAAGAAAAATTGTGAGGAATATGTGGTCTGCATTCCTCAATGATTAACTTAATTACTTAAGTATTAAATAGGAAATTTGCACAGAGACTCAGATATTAGATACAAATAAAGTTTATTAAAGTTCAATTTTAAGGCGGGGGTGGTGGGCTAACTCAGAAATAACTCTTAAATAACTTTAGGAGATAACTTCAGTAAATCATTAAATAAACGTAACTTATTCTCACCAATACAGATACTGTCGATGATTGCTCTCTGCTGATCCACAATGCTCAGCCGGTGAAAGGATTCCCTAAATTCGCCTAACTCTTTACTATAGATTAGCACCTTCCAAAACGACTATGACATCCACCAAACTAAGAACTTAATCCCAAAAGATCACTTAAGAAAACTCTTTCTTCGTCGTCTCTGTACCACTCTCCTACTCTCCTTCTCCTTCATTCCACTACACATCCATATTTATACCTAAGCTTCATCCATTCCATTCCATTCATTTAATTCTAAGACTTCTCCTTATTCACCCGCGCTTCGCAACTTGTGAACTTAGCTGCAGCGCCATGCTGACGTGAACTCTACTACACACCGACCTTACACCTCCTCCCCCCCCCCCAAAAAAAAAAAAAGAAAAAAAAAACGTAAAAATCCACATCGGGTTTTTACGCGTTAAATTTTTAAAGCACAATCTCTCATCTAAACTAAGCCAACTTTACTTTGAGAGCAACCGTCACCTATAGTTTTAAAACTAAACTTTAGAATAATTTAAAAAAAAGAAGAAAGTAATTTAGAGAAAAAAAAAATGATTGCTGCTTAAAAACGCTCCTGAGAGGAAAACCTAGAATCCCCGGAAAAAAAAAATCTCTTTTCGGCAAGCTTAAAGGCAAAGGCAGATTCCTTTACGTTAATGTTACAAAAGTAAAGAAATATTACATATGCATTAACACATAGCCAGTGGTTTTGTTCCCACACATTGCATTATTTCCGTCGCTATTCTATTATTAAGAAATTTAATTATCAACTACTACTATTCATTCCACTAAAATTTTAGGCTAGATTTATTGGTCAGTAAATGTTACAATTTTTTTAAATCCAAGCTCATAATCATTCAACAAATAGAAACCATTACGATATACAATTTGGTGACAAAACTTGCGACTTACAAGGGAACGCTTCCAAGTGGTAATCACCGATTTTCTTAAAAAAATTACAGAAAATAGTTTATACACTATACTTAATTCACTTGTGAAAAAATTAGCTGCTGAATCGCAACAGGAAAGCTGTAAAAAAATATTAAACATTACGTTTTGAACGCCAAATACGAAAAAAGTCATCGCCAAATCACATTAACCTTCCTTCAGTGATGCCAAGGAACTTCAGTATAGGAGGGTTGTGTTTTCTATCGCTCTAGGGTTACTGAAGCAAGGAATCCATCCCCTCCGCGAAGGATCAAAATTATGATGGCATGTCTCCAGAATATCCCTATGAGTGAATACAAGGCCATCTCCAATTTCCCACTGCTTAGATATAGTGCGACGTTAAAACCCACTCAACACTCAATATATTTTCTGAAATCTAGAAGTTTCTATTTAGAAAAATTGACATTATATTTTGTGTTAGATATAATATTTTCCGTTATTTTATGTAATGTTTCAATATTGCATATATTTAAAATAATGCAATTACAAATTCAGATTTAATTTTACATTATTTCAAATAACATTTACAATCTAGAGGATTGAATGTCTGGAATACTCGGCATATCTGTATCTGTATATATATAAAAATTACGTGTCACGATGTTTGTCCGCGATAAACTCCTAAACTAAGGAACCGATTTTAATGAAATTTTGTACACTGTGTGCAGTTTGGTCCAACTTGAGAGATAGGATAGTTTTTATCTCAATTTATTGTCACAATATTGTTTTATTGCAATTATTTGTTAATTATAGACCTTTGTTACAGTTGCTCCAAAATATCTGTGAGTTCCATAAGTTTAATTGTTGCCAAAAAGAAAAAATACGAGTTCATTTTCTTTCGACATAAAAGTAAATACATTTAATCAAACGTGAACGTTAAAAAATTATAAAAAGTTAAATTATACATCTCACGAAAATTGACGTCATAATCAATTTAAAAATTTTATTCGCATTGATAAAGTATGTAGTTATACACAAGCGAAGTGTTACGTCACTGACCGTCTGTGAAATCAAGATTTCTTATGTTAATCGCCCATTGTATTTTTTGTAAAAAATTATTAAAAAACGAGGAAAATTATTTCCGGATTTTAATCCCCATATTTTTGCATAGATATGTATTATTTATCATGTGCATACGTTAGATTGAGTTATTTTGCTGTCAAATTGACAAAATTTTAATTTTAAATTTCAAAGCTCTGTCGTCCTTGGAGTTTTTCGTATTTGGCGATCAAAAACGTAATACGAAAATATACAAGCTAGATGTATATTTTCGTAATATGTATTGTGCGAAATATTGTTTCATATTATTCATTACTCTCTTAATATAAGTTGTTAAAATAACCATGATTTTTTAAAGGAATTAAATGTGTGCGCCAGATAATTTGGCGATATTACTTTTTTTCCGCCAAGGATGATAGATATGAAATTTATTCCGCTGCAACATGTTAATATATTATATCAGATACATTATGTATATGCTACAATTTATTTCACGTGACACGTGTGTTAAAAATTTATTTACGACATAACCTTGCTTTTTCAATTTTTGTTGCATTATCTGTATCACTTCGTTTCCTTTAAGAAATTTGTGATCTATACATAACGTTCTAAATAAAAAGTAACCATTTCAATATTTTAAAACTTATTTAAAAGTCTGTTTTATTTAACATTAAATTTTAAAACTTAATTTAAAACTTATTTAAAAGTCTGGAAGAGTTTAAGTCTGTTTATTTGTTTTGTAACGCTAATCTATATGATCGATGTTCGAAATTTTAATTAATTATTTCTCTTATTTTTCTTTCCTTTTTCTTTAATAACTTACCAATTTAACGTTCCGGATTAAATTTGTGATTTATATATGTATTTTGCATTAAATTTTGACTCATATTTATTGCTGAAAATGCAATCTTAAAATCTTGCAATTTTCTTATCTTAATCCTCAATGCTTTCCTTCTTGATTAACTTGAATTTACTATTAAAATTATAACATACTCAGAATCTTCTCACCACTTCGTTAAAATATATTAATCTTTTCAGTAATATATTAATCAGTATATCCCCACAACGATATTTGGCGATTTTTTGTTGGTGATTATGGCTAAATCATAAATCTATAAATCATAAATCATAAATGATAATCTAAATCATAAATCAAAAACATAAAATAATAAATCCAAAATAAACAACATATAGGCTGCCATATTATATCACAAACAGTCCAGAGCGACATCGTTATCGTTCAAAACGGCGCCAAAGAAAAATCGCCAAATTCAGCTGTGGGGATATACTGAAGTTATAATTATCCGAATATAATTACTGAAGTTATATTATAAGTTATAGTTGTGGGTAACAACTATAGTATTTCCTCACAACTGGATTTGGCGATTATGGCTAAATCATAAATCTAAAAATCATAAATGATAAAATCATAAGCTAAATCATAAATCTAAAATAAAAGCATGCAGGTTACCATATTTTATTGCAAAGAATCCAGAACGACCTTGATATCGTTCAAAAAGGCGTCAAAAAAAAAAAAAAAAAAAAAAAAAATCGCCAAATCCAGTTGTGGGGAAACACTATATACCTTATCAAATTATCAACGTATTACTTAGTCGCAGCAACGCGTGGCCGGGTCAAAGAATGCCAGTGCATTTATATAAATTTGCTGGCGGTTAAAAATTTAATCTGAATTATAATATATGATTATTGAATATTTGATTAAACATTTGATTTTTAGTATATTTGATTTAATTAATACTGAAATAAATAAATCAAAAAAAAAAAAAAATAATAATAATAATAATAATAATTATACAGACACGACATTATTTCATTATTTAAAACATGAAAATCTGACATTGACAGATTTTAATTTAGTGCCAGAGGCCTACTGCTAAACTTGTTAATATCGACAAATTCTTCTTTAGTTAATTCGTGACGATCTAAATTCCATGATAAAGTTTTCATTAAATCAAACCAATGTGTTTCAGCTGCAGATATTGTAACAAATAACGTTGGAAGTCCAAACTGTCTTATAGCCGCAAAACAACGTTTTTTCTCTTTTTCCCAATGAGGGGGAGGTGTGCCTTGGGGGGGACTCATGTCAAAGGTGTGCCTTGGGGGGGGGACTCATGTCAAAGTTGTACCTTGGGGGGGACTCATGTCAAAGTTGGGCCTTGGGGGGGACTCATGTCAAAGTTGGGCCTTGGGGGGACTCATGTCAAAGTTGAGCCTTGGGGGGACTAATGTCAAAGTTGTACCTTGGGGGGGACTCATGTCAAAGTTGGACCTGGGGGGGGACTCATGTCAAAGTTGGGCCTTGGGGGGACTTCATTCAATAAATCCCCATTCAATAAACCGACTGAAATAGGCCCTTAGCACTAATTAAGAGTGTATTATAAAAATTCGACAACGCTGTACCGACTGAAATAGGGGTACCTTGGGGGGGACTCATGTCAAAGTTGGGCCTGGGGGGGACTCATGTCAAAGTTGTGCCTTGGGGGGACTTCATTCAATAAATCCCCATTCAATAAACCGACTGAAATAGGCCTTTAGCACTATTAAGAGTGTATTATAAAAATTCGACAACGCTGTACCGACTGAAATAGGGGTACCTTGGGGGGGACCCATGTCAGAGTTGGGCCTGGGGGGGACTCATGTCAAAGTTGTGCCTTGGGGGGACTTCATTCAATAAATCCCGATTCAATAAACCGACTGAAATAGGCCCTTAGCACTAATTAAGAGTGTATTATAAAAATTCGACAACGCTGTACCGACTGAAATAGGGGTACCTTGGGGGGGACTCATGTCAAAGTTGTGCCTTGGGGGGACTTCATTCAATAAATCCCCATTCAATAAACCGACTGAAATAGGCCCTTAGCACTATTAAGAGTGTATTATAAAAATTCGACAACGCTGTACCGACTGAAATAGGGGTACCTTGGGGGGGACCCATGTCAGAGATGGGCCTGGGGGGGACTCATGTCAAAGTTGTGCCTTGGGGGGACTTCATTCAATAAATCCCCATTCAATAAACCGACTGAAATAGGCCCTTAGCACTAATTAAGAGTGACGTATAAAAATTCGACAACGCTGTACCGACTGAAATAGGGGTACCTTGGGGGGGACTCATGTCAAAGTTGGGCCTGGGGGGGACTCATGTCAAAGTTGTGCCTTGGGGGGACTTCATTCAATAAATCCCCATTCAATAAACCGACTGAAATAGGCCCTTAGCACTAATTAAGAGTGTATTATAAAAATTCGACAACGCTGTACCGACTGAAATAGGGGTACCTTGGGGGGGACTCATGTCAAAGTTGTGCCTGGGGGGGGACTCATGTCAAAGTTGTGCCTTGGGGGGACTTCATTCAATAAATCCCCATTCAATAAACCGACTGAAATAGGCCCTTAGCACTATTAAGAGTGTATTATAAAAATTCGACAACGCTGTACCGACTGAAATAGGGGTACCTTGGGGGGGGACTCATGTCAAAGATGGGCCTGGGGGGGGACTCATGTCAAAGTTGTGCCTTGGGGGACTTCATTCAATAAATCCCCATTCAATAAACCGACTGAAATAGGCCCTTAGCACTAATTAAGAGTGACGTATAAAAATTCGACAACGCTGTACCGACTGAAATAGGGGTACCTTGGGGGGGACTCATGTCTAAGTTGGGCCTGGGGGGGGACTCATGTCAAAGTTGGGCCTTGGGGGGACTTCATTCAATAAATCCCCATTCAATAAACCGACTGAAATAGGCTCTTAGCACTAATTAAGAGTGTATTATAAAAATTCGACAACTGTACCGACTGAAATAGGCCTCTAGCACTAAAAATAAAATATTTAAAATGTTTTGAAGTTGAGTAGGTTCTAATTCGCACTAGAGCTATGAAGCGGGCAGTTGGCGACAGTCTGGGATACATTCCTAGGGATGGTTCGCAGACGCGCTATCACAATTTTGATCCTTCGCGGAGGGGATTATTTAAAATTGAAAAAGCATGTGCATTACTACTACTTCAGGGTTTATTACACTTCTGGCAGATTATATATACATATAAGTTTAAGAATAATATTATAAAAAAAATTGTAAAATATGCAGTAGAATCTTATAGAATTATTAACTGCGAAATCTTGTAGTTTTAAAAATAATTGTTACGCTGAACGCGGGTACTTCGTAACTGAATAAGTATGTCGCCCTCGCTGATCTCTTTCGAGGGTAGAAAAAGGGGTTCAATTCTCCCCGGCGTTGAGTGGTTCTTTTTTTTTTTTTTTTTTTTTTTTGGTATTGTAATCCTGTTGTGTAATATTTGTCCTCATCAGACGAAATTTACAGGGCGATGTCGAGTCAAATCGCATGTACAGTCGGTAACAAAAGTATCCGAACACTAGCAAAAATTTCTATGTAAAAAAAAATTCAGTTAATACTGTTTTGTTAAATAAATCCTTGTCGAATCATGTTATTACTCAGTCTCAGAACATGATTCGACAAGGATTTATTTAACAAAACAGTGTTAAATTTACTTTTTTCACATAGGAATTTTTGCTAGTGTTCGGACACTTCTGTTACCGACTGTACATAAGCTTTATAAGACTTCGAGAGGTATCTGTTATTCTTTTTTCAGGGAAGGAAAAAAATTATTTAATGTATATTTTAAAGAAGCAATATTTTCTGTTAGGCATGCCGGATCGTCCTTAGGGGTGAGTGCCAGATCGTCGCCAATTGCCTACTGTGTAGCATCAGTGATTTGTAAAACTTACTCAACTTCAATACTACGGTTAAGCACGTCTATCTTAAGTTTAAATAGCGTTTAGTTGGCTTAAATCTTTCCTGGCTGCATCTTTCTCAAATGAGACGAGGTAGCTCAATTCGCAGAGCAACGAACTTAAAGTTCGAGAATTGCAAATTTTATACTGTAAATGATAAAAGATCGTCGTGTACGTTAATGGTAGAGGGTACGTACAATCCGCTGTGGGTTCCATGTCCTCTATACTCCATAAAAATAACACAATACGGGATACCGAAGCGGATGTGCCACCCTTAATCACAGAGATCAAATTTGTACATTTTGTCTCCGGACCACCCCTAGGGGTGAGTCCTAGACCGTCGTCAATTTCCTACTAGTTAGCTCCAATGTAATATTGAATCGATTCAACCTCAACGTTAACCGAGCTGAGAGCAAGTCATTTTATGTTCGCACTTTGCAAATTCTTTGCTTATCGTCGGACAAAATTTAGGGTGCAATCGTATACCGTCTTCAATTACCCATGCGTAGCTGTAATGAGATGTTGAACCTCCACAACTAATTTCCTGTGGAGCTGCTTGTTCGTCGAAGTTTCGTATTGCTTAATGTCTTAAAAAAAAAAAAAAAAAAAAATGTGTTCTGATTTGAAATTTTCTCATTTTGGTTTGAAATAAATAGCACTGTGCTTTAATATATAATGTTCTGTTTTATTTCAATTTATATAAAAGCCCTGATCATTAAATTTTTTTAAACGTCGTTATTAAAAACTTGGCGTTAATGAACTCACAATTGTCATTGAAACAGCTTACTTAATTGAAATGTTAAATGTTATTTAGAATTTCAATTAAGTAAGTCGAAATTTGGTAAATTATCAGGTTTTTGTTAATCTCTTCTTAATTTTCAAGTGCTCGACTGCGTATGGACTTCGTTTGACTAGCAAAGAGAAAGTAGAACATCTACATCTATTTAATCTTTATAGCAATGAAATTTTCGAGAATGCAGTCGCCAAACAAGCGCTTTTTTGGAAATATTGCAGACATGTTCTCATTTTTAATAATTTTTTCTAGATTATCTATTGCGACTCAGCAGCTAATATTTTAGGAAAATACTATTTATGATTAAATCCTATGCCAGTATTTTTTTCAAGAAAATCGGCGATTACCACTTCAAAGCGTTCCCTTGTTAGCAATGAAATTTGTGATTTGGCAGCAAAATTTTATAGTTGACGACGAAATTTTTGACTTGGCGACGAAATTAGTTATTTGATGACAAAATCTGGTGAGCTTGGCGATGAAAAATGGCAGATTTAGCGTCACAATATTTTCTTCCCACGCAAAAACCTCATATCTCTTCATAAACCAATATCTTCCTTCCACAAGATAAAAAGTCAAAGGAAGCTGTAACGTATTACTCTTAATTTCAGTCGTAAATTTAAATTCTTGCGTAAACCAGTGTTCTAAACTATTCGCCACAAACGATATTTTTACCAAGACCCTAACATAATACTTTAATTTTATATTTTTAAATGATTAATTAAAGCTGTTACCATGGTTTTTATATTTTCAGCTATCTTTTTATTATTATTATTATTGTTTGGACGTGACGTAATCATCAGATTATAGATTTGAACAATTAAATCTAAAGAAAAAGTCGGCTTCATTGTAATTGAAGAAAAATCACTTTTTAAGTTGTAACTTTTAAGCAATTGAAGTTATTGAAAAAGTTTAAATACAAAAATTGTTCTTTAAGGCGGCAATTCGACTGATTTAAAGTATTTTCCCATTTTCAATATTAAAGAAATTATGGACAAATGAAAATTTCCAACCCCTTTGAGCTGGACACCCCATCTACGAACTCGACCGAGATTTTTACTGTCCTGACAATATATCCCGAGCTGGTTAAATTTAAATAAAAATTACTCTAGTTATCGTGTTCACAACTTAACATGGGAAAAAGCGTTATACATACATATATATATATATATATATATATATAAACTTTTGAACGGAAGGTGGTTTTGGGCTCTAGGGGTCATGATCGGTGAAGATATGAAGAAATTTTCCAGAAGTCGTGTCATGAGAACCATTACAATAGATAGATCTCCTATAAGGAATCTACCTAAAAAGAAATTTAAGTTTTAAATTAAAATGGGGACCCTTTACTGTAGGAAACTCCGGAACTAAAAAAAAAAACTGAGTTTAGCC
This sequence comes from Salticus scenicus, assembly GCA_963930645.1. NCBI lineage: Eukaryota > Metazoa > Arthropoda > Arachnida > Araneae > Salticidae > Salticus > Salticus scenicus. Next base: position 289,613,643 of record OZ005649.1, read on the forward strand.
CAATAAATACAAAGGGGTTAACAGTTCATCTTTCTGTCAATCCAGAAAGGAAAAATCTTGAATTCAAGGAGGATTTAATTACAGGGGGTCGCTTGACATAAATGCGACATTCAATCTTAACAAAAAAAAAAAAAAAAAAATCTTGTATAGTCTAAAGATGATTAACACAAGTGGGTCGCTTTGACAATTGCGATATTGAAACTTCAGTTGAAATGTGAAGAAAAAGTGTTTATTTAAAAAAAATCTGGAGTTCATTGCAAAGTTAAACCATCATTCTTGAGAGGTAAACTTAGAACATGATCAATTTTCTGCAGACATCAGAAAGACACCGGCTAGGAGAAAGAAACGTCAGCTACTACTTGGGTCATCAGAAAAATCGAGGCTTTCCATCCTTGGTTTAAATCAGACAGATATTTGAACATCAGTTTATCCTAGTAGTCCACACCGGTTAAGATCAGAGTAAGATGAGTTGGGCGTCAGAAAGAATTGTTCTATAATACAAAACTTCTTACAGTATCAAATTCAAAAGAGAAGTTAAACTACATCTTGTAGTCAATTAATCGAGACCATGTCTCGAAGGATATACATAAAATAGTTTATACATAATAATTATTTCCCTCCTGGCTATTGCATGTGCGAAAAAAAAAAACTAAACTGTTAGTTTTATAAATGTTAGAGTTAAGCACGATTGATGCATATAGCCCCCCCCCCCAAAAAAAAAAAAAAAAAAAAAAAAAAAAAATCATTTCCCCACTCTAAAAGTACATACAGATAAAACTTTTAGTACTTATACAAAAGTTTGACAATTACAAATATTCATGTTATACATATAAATACATCATTTATATAAATACGAAGGGGGGGGGGGCATTATACAAAAGTCTAAGAAAAAATATTTTATATTACCCACTCTGCAGGTGTTGGCTAGAAAGTAATAGAAATTAACGGACATACATAAAATATATTAAAAGAGAACAAAAATGCTGACATAGAAGCAGGACATAAATTTCACTGTGAAAGTTCATGCATAATTTTGCATTTTTTAGCTTGAGAAAGTCCATTGCTTTCATAAAAAGTTCTTATGTCCAAAAGGCTTCAAGGCATGTCGCACATTTTAGTACAGTTCTGATAGAAAAACACTTTGTAACATAAAAAAAAAAAAAATACAGAACGATATCACCTGACTTAAGGTTTCAGCTGTAACATCAGTAAGATCTCTCATCTTGGTCAGGCTGGTCTGTGCACTTGTCGGGGAAATCACAGGGCTGGCGGTTTCTAGAACGGAGTCTGGCGTAGGAGAGGCACTGTCCTGGGGTGGGATCGAACACGGCACCTTGTCAATATCTAGAGTTCCAGAGGAAGGCTAAGCTGGCTCTGTAAAAATTCTCATTAGATTAAAGTGCAAAGGCCCATGAAGAGAGTTAGTCTCGTGTATGTTGTCGAAAGCACAGTTACTAGAAATGGTTCGATAGAAAACATCCGATTCCGTATGCTCAAGTTTAAAGTTAGCAGGTTGAAAATTAATGTGGAAATATTTTAATCCGTCACTTTTATTCACAGCATTTTCATGTAAATTAGTTACGAAATTTTGAGACGCACAGATATTTAATATTGCATTTTCAATTACATCATTTTCAGCAAAAATATGTGAATCTGACAACTTGACAGTTTTAGAAGATAAATTGAATGCCTTAACCTAGAAAGATTTAGTAGCAGAATGGAATTTAACGTCATTTTCATTTGAACTAATAACTAAATCTGTTGGCTGAACAGATTGAAAACAGGAATTTGATTTATTTGAGAAAGATTTAGTAGCAACATTAAGTTGAATATCATTTTCTTCTACAACTTTTTCTGTTAAGTGAGATAATTTTCCGGACTTGACCGGTTTAGTATTTGAGTATGATTTATCATTAGAAATAGAGTGAGAAGCGAGATTTAAAGCAGTATTTTCATCCCGAGTTCGCTCACTTAGCTTAAGTTGCACAGGAGTATTTGCAATAAATACAGAATTGGTTGCGAAATTTATTTTAACATTATGTGCTTGCATAAAATCTAGGCCAATGATGCATGAATATTGAAGATTTTCTACTACGTAAAATGACCATATTACTTCAAACTGGCTTAAGTTTACTTTTAAATTAAGTAATCCCCTACTTACGCATGATTCCCCTTGAGCTGTAATTATATTATGAGAAGTGGGATTTAAAGGTTTGAATGAAAAATATTTCATATAATTAGTATATGATAAAAAAGATTTTTCTGCGCCAGTGTCGCAATATGCTGGCAGAACAACATCATGTAGAAGAACATTGAAACACGGTAAATTTACTGGACAAGTAGAAATTGAATTTAGAAATATAGATTTAACTTGAGTATTAGGAGAGCTTGGTTGATTTAACTGACTACAGTGGCGCCGGAAGTCGATTGAACTTGGTATGGCAAGAAAAACAAAAATCAACAAAAGAGACCAATTGAAAATTAATACTCTCCACCTATAGGGGGAGAGGACCTATTTGGGATTAGATACGATTGACTACGAATGGATCCTAGGGCCCTATCTATCTAGAATTTAGACCTTACACACACATAATAAAATACTACGGAGACATTCGCCGATTTAGTGAGTACGTCCGAAAATATTTATTGTATAAAAATATACGCTTAAAGAGGAGCAAAATTATAGTAGCTTTAACTTTTTTTTTTTTTTTTTTGAATCAACAAATTTACATTGCTATTCATTGCTTTTAAATAAAAATGTGTAAATAGCCCCTTATCACAGCTTGCTTCCTCCGAGAGCACCGGAAATTAAATTATTCTAGCAACGATATCTTTTTCTAAATTTTAACGATATTTTCCAGGTTTTTTCTCCTAAGAGTAAAGCTATATATTTGGCTAATAAATTATGTCTACTTAAAATATTTGGATATATTAGTGCTATGACTTGAAAATTGTTGGTAGTGTATTTCATTTTGTGTTATGTGTGTTTCAAAAAGGACTAAATTTAAGTAAACAATGTGATGTGTTATGTGCATATAGTTTATAGACAATATACAGGGCAAAATTCAGCTAAACGTTCTTTTGTATTGAATATAATTGATTTAAGCGCTTTTGCAACATTTTACTAAATCGACAAACAATGCTCATAAAAAAACATTAATTTCTCATACTTGAAGTTAGAATTTAAACTCTGGCTATTTGTATAATATCATGTCTCGAGGTAACATGAATACGAAAGTCAAATTTTTCGAGGTTAATATGTATGTATATCTGTTAACATCATAAGTTAAAAACAAATAATTGCAGGAAATTCAAATTTGGTTGTTTAAAGTTCGTATGAGGCTGTCATTTGTCAACGCCTCCTGGAAATTTTCAGAGTGGGCAACAGCCCCAAAACGTCCTCCCCTTCTCCGTAATCGGCGCCTATGACGGTCACATGATCTCTCAACCCTTACGTTTTTAAATATAATTTCAATTTTCTGTATGATAATTCATTGTTATGATTCAAAATTGTATTTTAATTTATTACTTTATTAGGTAGAGAAAGTATTGTTTTAGGGTCAAATTTTCGAGAGTTTTTGTTATATTTACATGTTCTGAGGTCCCCTGAATACGAAAATAATGTTTTTAGCGAATGGTCTGTGTGTGTGTCTGTGTGTCTGTTATCAGCATATCTCAAGAACAAAGAGTAGCAGAAATTCTAAACTCGGTATTCTAAATGTGCATCATATAGGGATGCTACACTAAGCTTTTCGTTGAGATGAAGCAAATGGTTCGTGTACAGGGACACTCAAAAGTATTCAAATACATTACGTCTATGGGGTAATTCCAGGTAAGTAGAGTTTAACAATCTATAGACTGCACTAAACAAAGTGAAACGAATATATATTTTTTGTAATAGAGATAGTCAACTGGGAAAAAAAATTCTGTATGTTCCTACATACGGAACAAAGTCCCTTTACCTTCTGTTATAACTGCTTTTAGCAAAAATATCAGTTTAGCGGCATACTTTGATAGATGGTGAAGATGATAATGAGCAGATCCTTTCAAAAATTTGATAATTAATTCCAACTTTTCAAAAGTATGCTCTACACGTCCATTTTAATAAACATTCTAACTGCCGTATATCGAATATATCCGTTTACTAAACAATTCCTTTTACCAGAATGTGCTTCTTAAAAATTACATAATTTAATAATTTTAACATGTTTTTTTAACAATGAAGGTCATATATAATGATTACAACATTTATCTTTAAATGCAGAGTTATATATATATATATATATATATATATATATATTTATTTATTTATCTCATTTTGAAATAGTTTTTATTTCAATACATTTAAGAAAAAGTTTAATGAAAACAATATTACACTTTTTCACTTTGTACTTGAATTTTTGTGATAGCAAACGAAAACAAATATTGCGTGGAATAAGTTGAAGCGTTTGTTTGATGTGCATGCATCCTGCTGGAAGAAAATTTCTATTGAATAAAATATCTTGTAAAAATGAAAAGAAGATAATATTTTCATACAACTATGTATTTCATTTATTTGAAGTAAGGAATTCAGAAAGATGAGGAGGTGTGCAGCGTTAGGATGTACAGACAATCTTTGGACGTTGTTGGGGCAAAAGACACACAGTGAAAGAGAGGGAAGTTTAAATTACATTCCTCACTAAGGTTTGATTCATTTTTCCTCATATTGGCATCTGGAGTGCCCAACTTTAATGTACCAAAGTTCAAGAAGAAAACAAGTACATTGAAATTGCATTTGTAGAAAATTTTCTTGCGAGGTTTATTATTATGATAAGTGTGAAATCTAATAGCCGGGATTTGTATACCAAGGAAAGTTCATTAAATTTCCTTTCAAAGATGGGATGAGGCATTCCAAAAAAGTACACACACACACACACATATGTATATATATATATACTAAATCTTGAAAATTAGCAGAAATAAAACTTGAATTTTTTATAAAAAACTTGATGCAGAGTATTTGTAAACCAATGCGCAAAGGCAGCAAAAGGAAATATAAATACAAAATAAATAAACAAAGTGATAATGAATGAAAAGTAATCCCAAAACACATGGGAGCCTTCTTCAGAGGAGCCACCCCCCCCCCACCCCCCAGTAGGGAATGAAAAATGAGCAGTTTCTGAAGAAACATGTGCTTTTTAGCCAAAAAATACGTATCTAGCCCCCGACTTCTCATAGATGAAAGCAAAAATATATAGCAACGAATTCAAGATTATAATTGATTTAACACAAAGCATTAAAAAGGTAATTAAATTTATAAATAAAGTACAATAGTAAATATATCAATATAAAAATACAAAAATATAAATATACATTAGGACAAATTTATATGACAAGTAGATTGAAAAACATTGAAAAATCCCCCACCATAAAGAGAGAACCCTCTTCGGCTGGCAGAGCGACTTACTAGTTCTTAGATGATACCGAGATGAAGAACAAACCTTAAGTTAGATTTTATTCAGGAAGATTGAAATGTTTATCTAGTAAGGAAACAGGATAGTGGTTGACAGTTAAAATGTTTTTGAGATATTCAAGAGATAAATACAAGTCTAAATGGTTATTGCAAATCATTTTAATTCTGTTAATTTGGGTAAACATAATATTTTTTAAAACTCTATGACTAATACAGGAAAACCAATTCGTCAGATTACAAACTTTAAAGCAAAAATCCTGCCTTTTATTATAAATACCAATTAGCCAAATTTTACCTATTTTTTTTTTTTTAATTTTTAAATCCAGGAAAGAAGTTTATATGACAAGTAGATTGAAAAACATTGAAAAATCCCCCCACCATAAAGAGAGAACCCTATTCGGCTGGTAGGACACTGACAAGTTCTTAAATGTCGCCCGAGATGAAGAAAAAAACCTTAATTTAGATTATATTCAGGAAGATTGAAATTTTTATTTACTAGGAAAACAGGATAGTGGTTGGCAGTTAAAATGTTTTTGAGATTTTCAAGAGCTAAATTCAGGTCTAAATGGTTATTGCAAATCCTTTTAATTCTGTTAATTTGGGTAAACATAATATTTTTTAAAACTCTGTGACTAATACAGGAAAACCAATTCGTCCGATTACAAACTTTAAAGCAAAATCCTGTCTTTTATCATTAATAACAATTAGCGAGTTTTTACCCATTTTTTTAATTTTTAAATCCAGGAAAGAAGTTTTCAAATCATTTTAATTCTGTTAATTTGGTAAACATAATATTTTTTAAAACTGTATGACTAATACAGAAAAAACAATTCGTCAGATTGCACAATTTTGTAATCTGACAAATTTGTTTTCCTCTATTAGTCATAGAGTTTTAAAAAAATTTATGTTTACCCAAATTAAGAGAACTAAAATGATTTGCAATAACCATTAAGGGGTACATACAAATGAAACACTTCCGTTTGCAAAGCCGTTTGCAGCCGTTTGCAAGCGTTCCAAATGTATGACTACAGTCGGCAGCAAAAGTATCCGAGCACTAGCAAAATTTCCTATGTAAAAAACGCACACTTAACACTGTTTTGTTAAAAAAATCCTTGTCGAATCGTGTTCTTAGACTGACTAAGAACAGGATTCGACAAGGATTTATTTAACAAAACTGCATTCAGTGTAATTTTTTGACATAGGAATTTTTGCTAGTGTTCGGATACTTTTGCTGCCGATTGTATTTGCAAAAAACTTGCAGAATGTACGTCATCGAAGTTGCAAGTGTTCCGTTTGTATATAACACTTAGACCTGAATTTAGCTCTTGGAAATCTCCAGAACATTTTAACTGTCAACCGCTATCCTGATTTCCTACTAGATAAACATTTCAAGGTTTTTTCTTCATCTCGGGCGACATTTAAGAACTGGTAAGTTTTCCTACCAGTCGAAGGGGGTTTTCTCTTTTTGGTGGGGGATTTTTCAATGTTTTTCAATTTACGTGTCATAAATTTGTCCTTATATATATTTATATATTTGTATTTTTATATATTTATATTTTTATATATTTATATTTTTATATTTACTATTGTACTTTATTTATGAATTTAATTGCCTTTTTCATGCTTTCTGTTAATTCAATTCTAATTTTGAATTCGTTTGCTACATATTTTTGCTTTTGTATGTGAGAAGCCGAGGGCTAGAAACGTATTTTTTGTCTAAAAAGTACATGTTTCTTCAGAAAATTCTCATTTTCCATTCCTTACATGGGGGGTGGGGTGTCCCCTGAAGAAGTTCCCTATGTGTTTTGGGATTACTTTTAATTTATTATCAGTTTGTTTGTATATATAAATAAAAATTATCAATACGATTGCTTAAACATGAAAACTTTATACCGTGTCTTTAACGGCTTGTGATTGTGAGTATTTGTAAATATACCCAGAAAAGAATTATGATTTAATAAGATTTAAATAGATTAGGTAAGAAATAAGAAATGGGTACCACAGAAAGAGTATTAATTAAATAAATTTAATAAATTTATTTATTTTGATAACAGATAGTGAAGTATTTTTAAGTAAGAAATTATTAAGAGAAATGAGGATAATATCGAGTAGATACAGATGAGAATATTGAATTTAAATTTCAAGAACTACGATGATACAGAATAGAGATTTATGAAAGTTTATTAAAGAAAAAATACTTTATTTACTAACTTATTTATTATTTTTTACTTTTAGTAATTAGCCTATCTAGGAATGATTTTAATAAAACTTTCAAATAGAAAAGGAATTTCTTTTATAACCCACCTTCCGTTTGAATACTTAATATTATGCTAAACAAGTTTATTATGAATGTTATTCAAACATGTAGAGAAAGAGTTAATCCAGAATCAGGGGAACAGTTAATGTAAAACGAATAAAATCTTTTCATAAAAGAAACTTAATAAACTTGTGTTGCCATTTCTTTTTAGAAAGAATAGAAATTAGAATTATCAAAAAGCTTATCACCAACAATTAACATAATGCGAGTGTATTTCCTTTATATATAAATAATAATAGTTTGTTTCAAAATCAATTAATAAATAAAAATTCAATATTATTCAATAAAATACAAAATATAATTAAAATCAGTTTGAGTTTCGTTTCTGCTAATTTGTGGTTGAACACCCTAAATTTGGTTGACATTAAATAGTCTAATACATAAATGAACAAAACCGTTTCCTTTGTCTATTTACATATTAAAGACGGAAAGACCAAGAAGTAATCCAGTATTTTAATTAGAGCATGTTAAAATGTATATTTCTAATTTACATACGAAGAAAATTTTTGTATGACTTTAACGACATATATTAATTTTAACTGTGTAGCTTTTGGTTGAATTTCTTAAATGTATGATTTATTGCCATAGAAATTTTATACAGTGGGGAGGGGGGTGAAAACGATTTTCGGAGACAAATTTAGCAAAATACGGATTTTCGAGTAGAATTCTGCCAATAGTAGCGCAAAGATATAAAAAAACACGAAGCTTTCTCTTGAGGATATTTTCAAAAACTCATTTTTGATTTTTTGCGATTTTCGATTTTTAGAGGGGAGTTACGAGGGGACAAATTCAAGCCCTCCTTTTAGCGCTAAATTCTTCCGGGGAAATGTATAGGAGATGAGGTCACAAATTTTAGTGTGTGGCTTATTTACGTGTATCCGACACCCATTGTAACGAGATTTAGCGAAATTAAGCCTTTCTCCCTTTAGGGGCGGGGGTGGGGGGTGGGGGCAATAAACACGTTTCCAAGCATAACTTTGCTTGAAAGAATAATCTCAGTAAGATTAACTTTTATATGTGGGTTGGTTATGCGTTCCCAACACGCAATATAAAGGGATTTTACGAAATTTCTCTCTGCCCGCCCTTGGGGATGGGGGGCAAAAACATGTTTCCATGCGTAACTCTGCTCCGAACTATCTTAAAAAGGCGATTTTTGTGTGCGGGCTGGCTATGTGTTCCCAACACACACTATAAACGGATTTTACGAAATTTCCCCTTTCCCCCCTTTAAAAGCGGAGGGGGGCAAAAACACGTTTTTAAGAGTAACTTTGTTCCAAATTATCTCAGGAAAGTGATTTTTTGATATGTCGATTTGTTATGCGTGCTATACACACTACAAATCGATTTTTTTGAAATTCCATCCCATCCCTTCTTGATGGTTGGCAGGGAGGGACAAAAACATGTTTCCATGTGTAACTCTTCCTAATTATCTTAGAATAGCAATTTTTAATGTGTGGACTACTTATGTGTACTCAACACACACTACAAAGGTATTTTTGTGAAATTCCACCTTACTGCCTTATGGGGGGGATGGGGGGCATGAAACATGTATCCGTGCATAACTCTACACTGAATTACCATAGGAAGGAGATTTTTGGGTCAGTTATATGTATCTAACTCACAGTACAAAGAGATTTTGCGAAATTCCGTCCGCCGTCTCTCCTTTAAGAGCGGGAGGGGGGGGGAGAGGGGGGAAACACGTTCTAGAACATACCTCTGCTTCAAATAATCTCAGGATCTCCATTTTTTGATGTGTTGGTTAGGTATGTGTATACAACATGCACTATAAAGGAATTTTGCGAAATTATCCACTCCCTCCCCCTCTGGGGCGGGCGGGGCAAAACACGTTTTCAATCTTAAATCTGCTCCATATTTCTTTAGAATGGCGAATTTTGGTGTATGGATGTTGATTAAGTGTATATGCACTTTGAAGGGATTTTGCAAAATTTTTAACTTTACCCGCGTGGACGGGAGAGCAAAAAGCAGGTAAGACGCGGCTGAAAGCATTGGGACTCCACACTCGATGTGTGGTGAGTGGGAAAACCGCTACTGAAGGTAGCGGGAACCTTAACTTAGACTGATTTTGACTGATAATTTTGACTGATTTCAATGATTTGTTAATTTTTCAGATGTTTTTAGTTAATGATATGGTATTTGAGAATTTATTTTAATATAATGACCAACGAAGCGGCCAAAGCCTACTAGTAATAAATAAAGTTAAGAAATATAATACAATTCACAAACCTGCAACAAAAGTTTCTGATAAAAATGACTAAATACCATTTTTAGGTTAAAACGTTAGGCATAACGCACTGTAAAAAAAAGCCAACGGGCAGTAAATTTTTCAAAAAGTCTTTCTAGACATATTTTTAATTACTTTTTAATTTTTCCTTATTATTATTTCTCTCTTTAATGGTCTTTATCGGTGTGACGTCACGAAATCCTTCTCACGTGACCACTGCAGAGAAAATTGTAGCATTATCGTGTTTATGTTTCTATTCCACGAAGAAATATTTGTAAACTGTAGAAAAATGTTTGTATCTCGTGAGAAAATTCATACGGAAATGCAAAATGAGAAATCAGCTGTGGTGAAAAACAATAGATGAAATAGCTGTTAGAGTCTGTTATTCTTTACAAATATTTTAATTTGCTATCGATTTTTGCATCATTTAATTTTTCACTCTCACTTGTTTAGAGCTCATATTCTGTCTAAATTCATAAACATTGGATACAACCTTCTTTGTAGAACATTGCATCGAAATACTGGTATTGAATGGAGATGAAGAAAAAATTTGTAATGTAACATCATAAATTGAGTAAATACATACATTGCAATTTAAGGTGTTAGCTTACAAATCGTACATTTATTTACAATCACTCTGTAAAAAAAGAAAAAAATCTTGTTACATTAGAGAAAATTTCTGGGATCAAAATTGCCAGGAAATATCCGTATGCTATGGAAAACATACGTTGACAGACATTTTTTCGTAACAGAACAATATAGAAAATATTCGTACACAACATATTTTTTTCCGTAGGGCACAGTATATATTTATATATACGTTATCTGATTAAACAAAATTCGCCTTTTCGACCAGCCGGCAACAAACTAGAGTAGAATTGGCAACATTGTTACCTCTCAACCATGAAACAACATTATAAGCTTATCACTTCCAAATCCTGCTTTGATACCAAGTTCTTCGTTTCCAAAACACACTGTTAAAAATTTCAACAGTAAACTCTGTGTAATCTATTATTTTAAGTCTTGCGTAAAAAACTTATTTTATACATTCATTTTAATAACTAATATTAATTTAATTAATTACTGGTGATAATATATTTCGGACTTGGAATGATCTTTCTAAATTAGAAACAGTCATTTTTTATTTTAATTAAAAATTTAAATAGTAAAATTACGTAAAAGTACAGAATAAATATTGAGAATCTCGGTTATTCACTTTTAACTAAGAATTATTGTAAATTTACAGAGAATCTGGATAGATATTTACATTAAATTTACCGAAATTTTTAACAGTGAGGAAAAAAAAAAAGTATGTAACATCTAGCTAAAATGCGTATCAATGGTTACAGATTTTATTTGTTTAAAAAAATGTATATCTTTTGATAGATTGAAGTGTAATTTTATAGTAATTTTTTGTAGAATTAGAAAAGAGAAATCTATTGGAAAATTATACAAAACACAAAAGTAGACTATCTGAAGTCATAATCACTTGTAAACAACGTTTAGAAGTGCACTGTAAAAAAAAAAAAAAAAAGTTCACTGTTTCATCCTAGGGAAGGTGAAAATAAAAAAAAATTAGCTGCAACCAACATTTTAAGAAATTTGGTGCTCAATGTTTCACCATTTTTAATAGTTCTGTTTGAATTCTGTTTGAAATCGTGAAAATATTTTGCAAAAGATTGTAATACCATCGCATATGACTGAGAAAACAAACCGATTAGAAAAAATATGGTAAATCTAAGAGAATTCAGAAGAACAACTTCTCCCTCTCTTTTCCAATATAATTTCAGGAGAAAGAATTTCTTAATAATTTTTATTTATTTCCCTTCAGCAGCGGATGGTTTTATGACTGCACGTGTCTCTTCTTGAACTTATCAAGAAAAAAAAAAAAAAAAAGAAAGAAAAAAGAAGGAAAGAAGGAAAAGAAAGAAAGAACTCTATTATTTCGGGAGTTAGATATCGATTTATGACATGGTTGTGTCAACGACTCTATCCTTAATCTTCTGTTTGGTTATATAAAAAAAATAAATAAACAACGTTAAAGAAAGAAACCTTTTGGCTATTTTCTGGTATACCTTGGGATATATGGAATTTACAGTTATTTAACATGAAAAAAGAAAAGAAAAGCAATAACTAATGTAGTTTTATTTTTATTTTTAATACTTTTATTTTATACATAGAAATATAAATTCCTTATCATTTTGTATCTGAATAAAAGAGAATGAAACCAATATAGTCACTGAAAAAAATATATAAATTACAAAATATCTTAAAACAGTTTTACTGAAAACTGAGCATCTGAGATGAAATATGGTTTCAAGAATCAATTTGAATATATACATACATATTTCATTCTAAAAAGTTTATGCGAAATAGACATTTTATCTTGATAAAGCATTTTTAGTAAAATAAAATAAAAAGAGTAAAAGTAAAAAACTTTTTATGACAATACATTGAATTAGAGGAAAAATAATTAATAAAAAAGTTTTAACCCTTTAACGTCCACACCATATTTTCTTTTGAAAATTGTTAAACTAGTTTAAAAAATGGCTAATTAGACACATAGCGGATCACAAAATCGTAAAAAGAAGAAGAAGAAAAACAAATAACATTTCTAATTTTCGAAATATTTTTTGTGTGAAACATCTGCATGTTATCCTGATTAAATTCAAATACTACTAATTAATTAACTAAATAAACGATTTCGTAAGTAAACACACTAAATTTTTTATACGTTTTAAGAGTTATACGTTATGGTTTTTATACGTTTGCTGAACGCGTTTTGACCAATTTTGAAATTATGTTTATTTATCCGTGTGTGTTACAAACATTTTGTAGCAGTTCTATATCAAGAATTAATGCACATAATTTCATGAAATTTTATATGTAGTTGCACCTTTACTTAAAATTTTGTCTATATAGTATGGTGCATATAGTCTGATACTCAACAGGTGACAATTTCTATCCCTTTTCTATAATTTTTGGTGTCATAGCATAGGCCAAAATTTCGTATAAATATACGCAATGAGTTTTATTTTTAACCAAAAATTGTAAAAATTTTAAATATGATAACAGTAATTAATAATAGTAATTAAATTTTATTCAAAATAGTAGTAGTAAACAGAGATAAAATTTTTGTATATGTAAGAACATTGGTTTTTTCTGGGAGGGAAAATTTGCATTATGAGTATTTTCCAACGAATTCGTCAATATCTGCAAAACGAGTGGTTTAACCATATACCTGTCATAATTTGGAACAAAGTGATAGATAATTCACATTAAAAAAAAAAAAAAAAAAAAAAAAAAAAAGGATTTTTAAAAGTCGTTATATCGATAAGGGTCGATTGTTTTTAAAGATCTTTTAAAAACGAATCCCCAACGAATGCCCAATATTGGGTTACTGTCCTTTCCTTTAAACTACGGGAATTATAAAAAAAAAGTATCTGGTGTGTCACTCACACGACTTTCTTTTATTTTGACATTTAATGCTATAAATACACGTTGGAGATTAAGAGGTAGGATAACGAGTACTGTTATGTAAACCTATGTTCAACCCCCCGTTTCATTGCACCTACATTTATATAGAATTTAAATCTGTTATTAAAAGTTCACTTAAAATTATTCAGACAATTTTCACACGCAACATTCCTTGAAATTTATCAACCTTGATCAATCTTTTCCAGCAATAAACTTCTATTGACTTCAAAATACAACATTTGGATCTCCTAAAATTATTCGTTTTAAGTCACTAAAGAGACACAAACAAAGATCAAACGTTAAAAAACTTATCTACGGTAATAAGGAAGCCACAAAACGCGTTAATATACAAAAAACAATCGATGAATATTTAGCTTAAAAACATACATTATTTACCATATCTCTATGAGGAATTCGTTTCAATTCCCGAACAGCTTTTCTGGAAATGGTAAAATATTATTAGTAAAGCTCATCCACTAACAACAAAAAAGAATGTTATCACTTAAATATTTGTAGCCCTGTATATCTTTCTAACATTATATACAGACCACATGGTGCACCTAAATATAATCCTATAGTAATAATAAATGGCCCAGCCTGAAATACAGTTCCATCAATTTGCAACTATTGTCGCACTTTTATCTAGTTCTTTTGTGTAGCCCTGAAAACGAACAGTGAATGGTTTCCCTAACATATTCTACATGAGACATGTTTTTAGGCATATAAAAATATCTATATTCGTTTCATTTGGTGTAATGCAGTCTATAGATGTTAAACTCGACTTACCTGCAATTTTCCCCATAGACGTAATGTATTTGAATTCTATTGGGTGTCCCTGTACACGAATCATTTGCTTCATCTCAACGAAAAGCTTAGTGTAGCATCCCTATACATAGCTGCCAATATTTTAATTTATTCCGGAGTAATTTTAGCTCCGCCTTTATTTTGTACCACTTATTTTTTTAAAGTAATTTTTTTGTTATTTTATCGATGTTATGTATAGAAGAAATTTTTTCTATAAATAAAGTGGTGCGAAATAAAGGCGGGGCTAAAAGTACTCCGGAATAAATATAAAATATTGGCAGCTATGCCTATATCATACACATTTAGAATACCAAGTTTGGACTTTTTGCTACTATTTGTTCTTGAGCTATGCTGATAACACGCACACAGACATGCAGACAGACAGACACACAGACCATTCACTAAAAACATGATTTTCGGATTCAGGGGACCTCAAAACGTGTAAATATAACACAAACTCACATTCGAAAATTTGTCCCTAAAACAATACTTTATCTCCCTTATGGGTAAGAGAAAGTAAAAATATAGAGGGACGTTTGGTGATGACCGCAATATACTAGTTCAGAAATTGTTCTGCAGCAAAAATATATTATTATTATAAAACAGAATACGGTAATATTAATATTAAAAATAGCCTCAAAATTACATCATAATGCAAAAATTTTAGTTAATTTATCATAGAAAAGTAGTGATTTAAAGCATTTGCTTTTACAGTATATTTGTCATAATACAGGGTGCGCAAAAAGTCCGTAAAAAATTTAAAAATTTATAAAACCCGAAAAAATAACCGAAATAAAAAAACAGTTTGCAGGTTTAGCATTAATAGGTCATGGGATTTTTTTTTAAGATAACAAATAAATAAATAAAAAAACAGCCGAAAGATGACGCTGGTACGAACGATTTAGTCGGAAATATGCAAATGGCGATTATAAATACTTACGCTTTTAATCCAGAACCAGGTCTCCGTTGCATCCCATGTAAGTGAATAAGAATACCGTCCATCGAATCTGTCGGAATTGAAAGATGCAACGCAATCCGCCAAGAGCTGTCATGTATACAGCCGGACATGCTGCACTCTGCCGTTGCTGGATTTGTGACACGCCTGCAATGTATTATCACCTGTGGTAGTGGACAAGTGGAACACATATTGCTATAATAAATGATTTGGTAACATTATTTTTGTTATTTACGTACCTTTTATTTCCCTTATGTATGAAACGCCACCTATCGGCTGTTTTTTGAAGTTTTTCCCCCTTATCTTTTAAAAAAATCCAATGACTTATCGATGCTAATAAATTTATTAATATCACACAATCAGCAGATTGGGAAGAAAATCATATATACTGAAAATTTATTTTTCCAATCCAACTGAGTGAAAATAATGCCCGGACCGGGAGTCAAACCCCGGATCTTTGACTTACAAGGTCAACCAATTGAGCTATCCAGGCCGACAACCGGTGGGCATTACTCACTCAGACAATCTTTAGGCAGAACATCTGGTCTATCATGTAGATAGCACGACAGAATAAGCCGCAGGTAATGGAAAACACTATTAAACAATGGGAAGATGAAATACATTTATTAATATCACACAATCAGCAGATTGGGAAGAAAATCATATATACTGAAAATTTATTTTTCTAACTGAGTGAAAATAATGTCCGGACCGGGATTCGAACCCCGGATCTTTGACTTACAAGGTCAACGCTCTACCAATTGAGCTATCCAGCTATTGAGCTTTGTTTAATGGTGTTTTCCATTACCTGCGGCTTATTCTGTCGAGCTATCTACATGATAGACCAGATGTTCTGCCTAAAGGTTGTCTGAGTGAGTAATGCCCACCGGTTGTCGGCCTGGATAGCTCAATTGGTAGAGCATTGACATTTTAAGTCAAAGATCCGGGGTTCGACTCCCGGTCCGGGTATTATTTTCACTCACTTGGAAAAATAAATTTTCAGTATATATGATTTTCTTCCCAATCTGCTGATTGTGTGATATTCATAAATGTATTTCATCTTCCCATTGTTTAATAGTGTTTTCCATTACCTGCGGCTTATTCTGTCGTGCTATCTACATGATAGACCAGATGTTCTGCCTAAAGATTGTCTGAGTGAGTAATGCCCACCGGTTGTCGGCCTGGATAGCTCAATTGGTTGAGAGTTGACATTGTAAGTCAAAGATCCAGGGTTCGACTCCCGGTCCGAGCATTATTTTCACTCAGTTGGAAAAATAAATTTTCAATATATATTATCGATGCTAAATCTGCAAACCGTTTTTTATTTCGGTTATTTTTTCGGGTTTTATAAATCTTTAACGTTTTTACGAACTTTTTGCTCAACTTATTTCTACACAATGTACCAAATATATTTATTCTTTTGTATTGTCTTCTAAATTAAATGTTCATGACATGATATGGATGGATCACATTTATATGGATGATATTCATAACTTTTATAATATGATATGGCCCATATATTAAAATGATTATTTATACATAATGATTATTTTGTTTATGTACGGAAAATGTATGTTTAGTATAAATAGAAAGAACAGAGAAGTTATATATAGATCAGCTGAAGTTAAACGGAGGTATTCGATATCATTGAGAGAATTGAATGATTAAAATGGAAATTACGTTGGATATTTTGAACGAAGACAGTTTCTTTAATATCTAATGGGTATCACGAAGCATATGATATGATAACACGCTGTGATTTATATGATAAAATGATTCATATTGTGCAAGTACGGAAATTTATATGCAAGGTAGAACTAGAAGAAACGGAAAAAGAAACAGAATATAATGTAGGTTAAAAATCAAGCGGTTGTACTTGATAGTCTTGAGAATTAAATGGTTAACGTGGAATTGATTGGATATTTTTCACGAAGACAGAGTATTATATTAAATATTAAAAATAAAAGGAAAAACAGATGGAAAAGGGATAAATACAGCACTTTGAGAGGAAAAAATGGAAAAATTTCAGAGAGGCTTTTAAGCCCAGTAGTTAATTGAAAATGTTTTTTGTTATTGGTGATGATCACATTAAGTATTACTTTCAATGAAAAATACAGTGTCATGAATCTTCCACAATGTACGAATTTCATTTTCTTAGAAACACTTTTAGTTGAAAAAAAAATGTGCATGTAATCATTGCCACGTGTAAAATGTAACAAGCTCAAGAATTTTTGTACAACATTGTAAAATATTATAAATATTAAAACATCATTTTTATTGTGGAGGCACACAGAGGAAAAGATGCTTAAAATTCTTTAAAATTTCATTAAAAGTTATTGAAACTAATTTAAAATAATCTGGTGTATCACTCACACGAATTTCTCTTACCCTGAAACTTAATACTATAAATTCAGATTGGAGATTAACCCCTTCCACTCCAGGGACGTACGTGCGTACGTCCTAGTGTTAATGGCCATTAATACCATGGACGTACGTGCATACGTCCAAAGAAAGTATACGATACTATTTCAAAATTATAATCTGGTATTTCAGACATTTACACTACAGCTAGCCTGGATCGGAAGGGGTTAAGGGGAAAGATAACGAATACTGTTATGTAAAACGATTTTAAAACAATTCAAATTAGGCTTCGTAACAGCCTTATTTGAAAAATACTTCCATATGAGGGGGGCTACCGCACCCTTTACATTCCCGTTTCATTATAGTACCTACATTTATATAGAATTCAAATTCGTTATTAAATTCAAAAGTTCATTTAAAACTATTCAGACAGCTTTCACACGCAACATTCCTTGAAACTTATCAATCTTGATCAAATTTTCCAGTAACAAACTTGTATTATCTTCAAAATACAACATTTGGGTTGCCTGAAATTATTTGTTTTTAATTTACTCTAAGAAAGACAGACAAATATCAAACGATAAAAAATTAACTACGATATTCAGGAAGCCTCAAAACGTGTAAATATACAAAAAACCAAGCAACAAATATTTATCTTAAAAAAATACATTATCATATGACTATGAGGAATTTATACCAATTCCTGAGCAGCTTTTCTGGACATGGTAAAATGTTATATTAAAGCACTTCCGCTAACAATACAAAAAAATATTATCGCTTACTTATTGGCAGCCCTGTATACCTTCTGAAGGTTATGTAGGCACCATATGGTGCACACAAATATAACGTATGTCTTTACGCATATAAAAAATATATATTAGTTTCATTTGGTTTAGTACAGTCAACAGATGTTGAACAACTTACCTGCAATTTCTCCCGTAGACTAATGTTTTAGAATTATCTTGGGTGTCCCTGTACACGAACCATTTGCTTGATCTCAACGAAAACTTTAGTGTAGCATACCTACATGATACATATTTAGAATACCAAGTTTGTACTTTCTGCTATTATTTGTTCTTGAGATATGCTGGTAAAAGACAAACACACAAACACACAGACCAAACCGCTTAAAACATGATTTTTGGATTCAGGGGACCTCAAAATGTGTAAATATAACAAAACCCCGATTTCGAAAATATTACCCCAAAACAATACTTTCTTTACCATATATATGGGTAAGAGAAAGTAAAAAATCATAAATTGGCTCATGTTATATTAATCATACACAGAGAGAAATTTCTAATTTAATTTTTGCTACAACTGTTTCCATATAGAAATCTTTATGGTAATTTTACAGCTGTTTTTGTTATTAAATAGGATATAGATTATTGTTCGGAAATAGTGATAGAAAAAAAGTGAAAATCTCATCTCTATGTGTGATTAACATAACACATGGCATGGAAATACCCACATAAATCATTTTAGAGGGTTTATTTCAGGGTTAGTTAATTTATTTTGGGATACAATGGCACCAATCAACTTCATTATTTGAAATTAACTAAATAAAATAATCGAATTCCAAATAATAATAACATAAAAATAAACAAAAAAGACATATAAATTATCAAATTCCTAAATTTATTGCAATTTAGCTTGGAATTCCTTTCATTAACAATTGCATATCCATTAGTTTTCAATTACAACCACAAAATCTATCTTATTCACGATCGATAATTGCATGACTATTTTCTGAGAATTCATTTGATAATTAACTATCAATAGTAGAAGCGGAAATTTAATTACCTCTTCAAAGATTTTATTTGTCATACACATCTACCTCTTTCTCAAAATGTGATTCTCAATTTTATTTCTTTGAATTAAAGTTCGAGTCTTTTATCACCTTACAACCACAATATTCTGTTTGGCAGATTTTTAATTAAAAAGGAGAAAAGGAATGGCTGAAAAGTTTTGGAATTTCTTTAATTTATTACTCAGGAAATTGTGTATTTATGACAAAGAAGTACTGAAATACACTTAAACTATAAGAATGAAAATAAATTTTTAAACAGATTTTTTTATTTATTTAATTAATATATATGTATAATTTATTATCTTTCTTAAGAGTTAATTTTCCTTTGTAAAAAGTAAAAGAATTACAGAATAGCAAGTGATTGAATATTTTGAATAAATGTGCAAATATACAAAGATATTTGTATTTTTTTTATTACATATTATTAAAAGTTAGTATATTTTGCTTGATAGGCAGCATAAATAAACTTTAAAAGCAGAATTAATAAAATTGGGAATTACAAATTCTTTAAACTTCACCTAAGAAAACTAAAAAGACAAAATACAAGGAGAAGTAACTGATATATGTTGACTATATGATACTGAAATTTGTTGGTCAAATTAATTAGAAAATGAATCACTTATAAATACACGCAACATTTAAAATAATAAACAAATAAATAATAAATACAATTGTGACAGAAGAGCTTGTTGATCCTGCAAACACAATAAAGAAGGATCATTAAAAGATCTTAAGAAATGCCTTCAAATTTTTTCATGCGTCCATTAAAACATCAAGAACAGCTTTTATCTTACTTCTGTCAAATTCTTCAGTGGTGACTTAAATTTTACGAAGTCACAACTCTAGGTTGTATTTTTACATTGTTTGGACATAGCTAACTAATGTAAATTTTTACTTTCTCTTACCCATAAGGTAGAGAAGAATTGTTTTTCGGTCAAATTTTCGAAAGCCAGTTTTTGTTATATTTACATGTTCTGAGGCCCGTTGAATACGAAAATCATGTTTTTAGCAAATGGTCTGTGTGTATGTGTGTCTGTGTGTATGTCTGTGTGTGTGTCTGTGTATGTGTCTGTCTGTTATCAGCATAGCTCAAAAACAAATTATCGCAGAAAGTTCAAACTTGGTATTCTAAATGTGTATCATATAGGGATGCTACACTAAGCTTTTCGTTAAGATCAAGCAAATGGTTTGTGTACAGGGACAATCAAGAGAATTCTAATACGTTACGTCTATGAGGGAAATTGCAGGTAAGTAGAGTTTAACGTCTATAGACTGCACTAAACCAAATGAAACGAATATATATTTTTTGTAATAGAGATAGTCAACTGGGAATTTTTTTTTTTTTTTTTTTTTTGTGTGTATGTAGGAGCCTCGCTTCGAGTAAATTTTCATGATGGGTATCTTTCAAAAGAGCTCGCCAATACCTTTAAAACGAATGGTTGAAACATCGATCTGCGATAATTTAAAACAAAGTTATCGACTTTTTTTTACTTTTAACAAAAAAAAAACTTAGAAAAAAAAAAAAAATCGTTTTTTTTTTTTTTTTTTTTTTTTTTTTTTTATTGCGAATAAAATGGACTTTTTTTGGATATTTGGTGTTATACTACTTCTCTAATATGGAAATCGTCATTATTTTTTAAAAACAGAATTATTTTTTAATAACCGAATTAAATTCTATATAAATGTAGGTGCATTAATGAAACGGGTGGTTGAGGGGGGCGGTAGCCCCCTCACACAGAACTAATTATCATATAAAATTCTCATGAAGCCTAATTTGAATTGTTTAACATAGGTTTACATAACATCGTTATTTTACCTCTTAATCTCCAACATGTCTTTTTCAGGGTAAGAGAAAGTCGTGTGAGTGACACACGAGATTATTAAAATTACTTTTCTGGGTAAAAATTTCCACCTTTTTACTTTCTCTTACCCATAGGGTTTAGAAAGTATTGTTTTAGGGTCAAATTTTCGAACGTGAGTTTTTGTTATATTTACATGTTCTGAGGTCCCCTGAATACGAAAAAAAATGTTTTTAGCGAATGGTCTGTGTGTGTCTGTCTGTATGTGTGATATCAGCATATCTCAAGAACAAATAGCAGCAAAAATTCCAAACTCGGTATGCTAAATGTATATCATATAGGCAGGGCCCGAAATTTCAACTCAGATTACACTCGCCAAAAAAAAGTTTTACTCGCCACAAAATAGGATTGCCTTTTTTTTACGCATTTTCGGTTTTTTATTTTTCCTAACTATTTGAAAGACTTTTACAAATATGCCTAAAATTATATATAGTAAAAGTGTGTCGT
This sequence comes from Salticus scenicus, assembly GCA_963930645.1. NCBI lineage: Eukaryota > Metazoa > Arthropoda > Arachnida > Araneae > Salticidae > Salticus > Salticus scenicus. The sequence goes on from OZ005649.1 coordinate 289,635,367, forward strand.
ATATCATCATGTCTCATAATCATCTATAATTAAAAATCATTATAATGTATTTGAGATTTAAAGAAGATTAAAATATCTAATAACATAAACGCAAAGAGTCATTAAAGGAAAAAAAGAAAAGGCTTTGTCAAACAATATCCTGTGAAAATCTTTTTATTATGAAAGATTAAGCTTCCTTATTTATCTGTTTATTTACTTAATTTTTTGTATCAGAAATGTCTTTTTCGTCTATTTTATTTTTGTAATCAGACAGAATGTCAATGTGTGTAACGTGTTTGTTGTCATTTGAAATAGCTATTTCGGAATCCTTTTTTCGATAAAATCCTTGCTTACAAATCATATAAGCACAAATTTTTGGTGTTTCAGTAGAAAACTGGAAAATGTGAACTGTTTTTTGATCATTATTTAACAAAATAAACATAGACAGTATCTTTAAAAAGGCTCGGATTAATTTTCATTTGCCAATATCGCATATGCAAACTTTCGTATTTATCTTCTCTCGGATAGTGGGCGACGGGCAAAGAGGCTCTCTGCTCGTCTATTCTCACTCTGCTTGGAGAAATTACAGTGGAAGAAACGAAACTGCCGAAATGATTAAAACTTTTTTGCATGAACTAAGCATTTTTCCTTTACCAGGCTGGGGCTATCTCGGGCAGCGCACACACCGATTCGGCACTCCGAGAATCTAAAAAGGAGAAGTTAAATGTGAGGTTATAAAATGGCAAGATTTTACCATATTTAAATCTATAAAAGAATGTTTTCTGTCACCGTATCATGTAAGAATTCTATCTATAACTAGACCAAATTTTTACTCGCCACAGTACGAATTCCACTCGCCAATGGCGAGCTGGCGAGCGGAAATTTCACGCCCTGATATAGGGATGGTACACTAAACTTTTCGTTGAGAAGAAGCAAATGGTTCGTCTACAGAGACATTCAAAAGTATTCAAATACATTATGTCTATGAGGGAAATTGCAGGAAAGTAGAGTTTAACATCTGTAGACTGCACTAAACCAAATGAAACGAATATAAATGAACGAATATATAGTCAACTGGGTAAAATATTTTATGTGTGTAATCCCCCCCCCTGGGGGGGGGAAGTCCCTCCAGGGAAGTAAATTTTTATGATGGGTATCTTTCAAAAGAGCTCGCCAATACCTTTAAAACGAATGGTTGAACCATCGATATACGATAATTTAAAGTGAAGTTATCGATTTTTTTCACTTTTAAACAATAATATATATTAATGTAATATTGAGAATTAATTCAACTTTTCTTGGATATTTAGTGTTATACTACTTCTCTAATATGGAAATCGTCTGCATTATCATGGAAGATAATTTTTTTAAATAATAATTTTAATAAAGTATTTTTACTGAGTGAATTTGTATAGGAAAATATAGAAGAAAGTCGTGTGGTGGCCAAAACACATTAGTTATTTATTGTTAGTGGATGTGCTTTACTAATAATATTTTACCACTTCCAGGAAAGCTGTTCAGGAATTGAAGTAAATTCGTCATAGAGATATGGTAAATAATGTATATTTTTAAGCTAAATATTCATCGCTTGTTTTTTGTATATTTACACATTTTGAGGCTTCCTGATTATCGTAGTCAAGTTTTTTAACGTTTCATCTTTTTCTGTGTCTTTAGCGTAATTTAAAAACGAATAATTTTAGGAGATCCAAATGTTGTATTTTGAAGTTAATATAAGTTTGTTGCTGGAAAAGTTTGATCAAGATTGATAAGTTTCAATGAATGTTGCGTGTAAAAATTGTCTGTATAATTTTAAGTAAACTTTTAATTTCAATAACAGAATTAATTTCTATGTAAATGTAGGTGCATTAATGAAACGGGGGGGTTTAGGGGGGCGGTAGCCCCTCTCACACAGAACTAATTATCATATAAAATTCTTCCGAAGCATAATTTGAATTGTTTGACATAGGTTTATATAACAGTACTCGTTATCTTACCTCTTAATTTCCAACCTGTATTTATAGTATTGAATTTCAGGGTAAGAGAAAGTCATGTGAGTGACACACCAGATTATTTTACTCACAAAAAAGTGTTACAGACTTTGACTTGACAGAAAAAGCTTTTATTAAAAATTAGTAGTGGTCAGATATCTCAGACGTTAACAGCTGTGAGTTGGGCTTTTGAAATTGAACGTTTTTTGGCAGTGAACATAATCCAAGTCTTTAGTATGTGGTAAAAGGAGAGGACATGTTCGGAAAAACGTGAAACCAAAATCTTAACCGCAGAAGCTATTAAGTAACACAGTACTAGTCAATGTTTTGGTAGACTCGGGCTTCAGCTGTAGAATTACTATTGAGGCTGTCATCTTGCGTAGAGAACAGTTAACTTCATTTCGGCCTGCATGCTGATAGGGCGCATGCCAAGTCCTCTCATATTCTTCCGCTAAAGTTCGAATTTGACTGAGGAGTGCTACTTAAGGGGTTAACGGATTTTTCAGATGTTGTTGTAATTCATTAAATCCTACATTAATATACAAAAGAAATCTATAAAACAATATTGCATTTTATATATAAAGGATTTCCAACTGTATTTCATTTTTAAATAATTTATACGAAATAGCGATGTATAGTGTGTTACCAAAAAAAAAAAAAAAAAAAAAAAAAGAAAAAAAAGAGTTTATCGTATTTTATGTAACTTATAGAAGACAGTAATTTTTACTTCCTTATACTCTTATACAAAGTACAGGGAAGTATTGTAATCCCGATTTTCGAAATGGATTTTATATCTCGCATAGCTCAAAAACGAATCATCGTAGAATGTTGCAAATGTATATGCGTGACTGACATTGTGTCTAGTTGCACACCTACAAGTTTCGCTTTAATACGAGCTCTCGTTTTAGAGGTATAAGCGACGTTACACGATTTTTCCTGACGTCTGTGTGTGTATGTATCTCGCATAGCACTAAAACGGTTGCATGTAGAATGTTGCAAATTTGCGTATAGGTTTGTTTTAACATTTAATTGTGCACCTCCCTTTTTGGTCTTTCTGTGACATTCCGTGACGGAGATATTTAAGAAAATTATATTCATAATGTCCACATATACAAGCGTTTTGGCCATTATATATGGCCTATCATCACAGAGATTTCAAAATAAGCTAATGATAGAGCTCGTAATGATATTATTAGGAAGATTTTCGACATTTTAGCGTGCAGAAAGTAACTTTAAAGACATAAGCAGGTTCTAGTCGACGAATACATTTCCTTTAATAAAGATTCAGCCCATAATTATATTTTTATGGAAGTTGCCGATATTTTTGCATGTACAGGCTGTTCGCACATTTTTTAGACGATTTTATTTCGCAGTAAGAAAAAATCGTTTGCATGGAGAATTTTATTTTCACAACAGTTATATTTTTGGAAGTTTTATTTATCTTCTGATATTTATAATTTTTGTTTAGATGCAAAAATGTGCTTTTAAAATGGCAGTGGATGGAAGGATAGGTTTCCACTCTTTCCAAAGATAGTTTTTAGTGAAATCTTTATGAAAAGCATTTATCAGGAGAAAAATGGAAAAATGTTGCTACAACAGATGAATCTTGGGTCTATTTAAGTGGTTGCAATAAAAAAAGATCAATTTATTATCACAAAAGTGGAGAAAAGAAAATTTGCTACATGGCTCAAAGCATCAAAAGAGAGTTTTTCTAAAGGATTTATGATTGCCACTGGTTTTTTCATACAAGCGCAAGATAAAAGCAAAACAATGTGACAAAAATGTCAAAATCAACTCTAAATACTCTAAAAAACATATTTTAATTCCAATTTTTAAAAGTGAAAATCCAGATCTTTATCCACAGTGTTATCAATCCGTTGAACTGCATCAAGACAAAACAAGCAGCCACACATCGCAATCCGCAATTGCTTTTCTAGAAAAAAATGGAACAAAAAACGGGAATTAAAACCATACCCTTCACTGACATTCCTGCTAAATCTTCTGATGTATCACTGTTGGATTTTTGTGTTTTTCGACTCTTAAAATCAACATTATCCAAACACCGACCTACAACGCTTTGTGGACTCTGGAAAGCCGTTCAAGAGGAGTAGAAAAATATACCTCTTCCGATATTATAAAAAGCATTATTATCATAGAAATTATGATGTAGAATGTTAGTTAAGAACAAGGGCTATCAAACTGAACAAATAAAACACGAAATATGAGTGAAATTGCTTCTGTACACTCCATCAAAATCGTCTAAAAAATGTGCGAACAGCCTCTGTAGAAAGTAATTCTTAAAGACATAAACAGGTTCTAGTTGATGAATGCACTTTAATAAATATTCAGCATGTAGATAGAGCACGTAATGATATTGTTATGAAAGTTGCTGAAATATTTTAGTATACAAAGTAATTCTTTATATATAAGCAGGTTCTAGTCAACGAATGCCCTTTATTTTTATTTAGTGTTGTTTGTCATTTAAAGAATTTTAGAAAAATTTAGTTCAGAGCTATAAACCGATGATTCTTTCCGGAAAATTCCAGAATTCTGTCCTTATTGAAGTTAGAGCTTCCAAACTTTGTCAACCCTAAACTACAAATTTTCGCCAAATTCTGTCACCAAGTCGCAAAATTCCTACGCAAAATCGCCAAAATCGATGCTAAGACAAAAATTAGCGTTGGCTACAAACATGGCAATTTGGTGACATTAGCGATCAAATAGTGTTTCAGGATAGCCAGAATTACTAAATCCTCTCTCAGTTTTAACTGAATTAATCGTTTCGGTAAATGTATCATTTTTATTTCCTTATACAAAGTATAAGAAAGTATAGTAATCCCGATTTGCGAAATGGATTTTGTATTTCACATTGCTCGAAAACGAATGATCGCTGAATGTTGCCAATTTAAATGTGTGACTGTCATGATGTCTAGTTGTACACCTGCAAGTGTCATCTTAACATGAGCTCTCGTTTTAGCGATATAAGCGACTTTGCACGATTTTTCGTGACGTCTGTATGTATGTGTGTGTGTGTGTATGTCGCAAAAACGGTTGGACGTAGAAAGTTGCGAATTGGTACATAGGTTTGTTATAACATCTAGTTGTGCACCTCCCTTTTTGGACTTTGTATGATTTTCCGTTCTGGAGATATTTAGGAAAATTAGGTTCATAATGACCAAAAATACATAGGTTTTGGTCATAATGTATCAAAAAACGGTAATAACTCAAAAACGGTTTGGACAAACCTTGCAATTTAACTGACTTCCCGACTAGCTAGAAATTTGAAACTTTCAGAAAAGCTCAGAAAACGTTGACAATGCATTTTTTAAGTATTTTTAGACAACTGGTTCCGATACCTGCTGCCTTCAGCAGCGTTTATGTGATTCAACAGAATTTTTTTTTTAAATAACGTCCCGACTAGCTAGACATTTGAAACTTTCAGTATAGATCAGAACACGGTGAAAATGCATTTTTTAAATGCTTTTAGCCAACTGTTTAGGGTCCCTGCTGCCTTCGGCAGCGTTACCAGTACAAATCTTGCAATCGATTTTTAACTAACTTCCCGACTAGCTAGACATTTAAAACTCCCGGAAAAGCTCAGAACACGGTGGCAATGCATTTTTTAAATATTTTTAGGCAATTGTTTCGGGTCACTGCTGCCTTCCTCAGCGTTTATATGGTTCAACAGAAAATTTATTTAACTAACTTCCCGACTAGCTAGACATTTGAAACTTTCAGAATAGTTCAGAACACGGTGAAAATGCATTTTTAAAATTCTTTTAGCCAATTTTTCGGGTCCCTGCTTTCTTCATCAGCGTTACCAGTACAAATCTTGCAATCGGTTTTTAACTAACTTTCAGAAAAGCTCAGAACACGGTGATAATTCATTTTTTAAAATATATTTAACCAACTGTTTCGGGTCCAATGTCAATGTTTTTTAACATTATGTATATTTCTAAAAGTGTATAAGGAAGTCATGTGGTGCCCACATCAGATTTTTTACCTCTAATTTTCGGCAAAGCGAACAAAAGTAGGCCATCTATGCTCGAAGGTTTTCATTATACTCTAAGCTATGTATTTGCCAATGAGAGCAGATTCTGTAATAAGTCATTCCTGAAAAAAGTAGTATATTTGTTTGTCGGTATAAATAATCCTATTATCATGACTTTTGTGGTTAGAGTAGCAGCTTTTCAGTTTCCCCCCCCCCCCCCGTAGTTAGAACCTGTCTGTTTATTTACGAATCAATTACCTCACATAAAAATGTCAATGTTTTCGTCATAACAATAGGTATATTCCAATGAGTGTATAAAGATGCCCTGTGTTGTCCGTCCACATCAGATTTTTCATTTTGTAACACTTTTAAAAAATAATGGGTTCTTTTAGTGACTGTAAAGGCAATACACTGTAAAGGCTACATGGACTACAACTGACATTAAAGACAGCTACATTGAGAATTTGTCATCTGAATGATAGTCGTTCTTTTAGGTTACATGTATGAATACGCACTAGTACTCATTTGTTGTTCTCTAAGCTTGTCTATCACACCTAAACATCTTCTGCTATAAATGTATCTCAATCATATTTGGTCCCTCAGTGTACTGGTTAGTTCAGTTTGGTAAGGATTAGTAGAACACTGAAAATTAAGCATCACTGATTCCATTCAATATTCGGGAGACACATTTGTTTCTCGAATAGTATGCGATAGAAAAAAGGGTAGGACAGAATCCTCGTTAATCTGTTTTGGACCAGCATGTGTTTGACTTCGTGTATATGGCATTAAATTACAAAACTGGCCAGCCTGAAAGACTCAAAATATCTGATGGCATGTCTCCAGAACAGACTTAGAGGTGATTATTGTTGTTGATGTTAGTTCAAGAGTGAATTTAAGTCTATTTAACTTCAACCTAATGATATTTTTCATTTTTCACTGAGTTGATTACTTTGTAATGTATATGAAATAGTAACTCATACAGCTACTGATATTCATTAGCCATCTAAATTAAATCCGAATGATCCATAAAAGAATACTTGCCAGTATAATAATTAATATTCCGTAGTGTCATTAGTCACGCCTATTTTTTCACACCAGTATATTTTAAGAGTAATATTCTCTAAATTCATTCACGATCAGATAGGAAGGAAAGCACTCGAAAAAAATACCGGTGTGTAAAAAAAGGCGAGGCTAACAATACTACGGAATATTAATTAGGATGTTGGCAAGTATGCATAAAAGGTGCAAAATATCTAAATAAAAAGTCCATTAAAAGCCCTGGATATCCTGTACTAATTACAGATATCTATTAGATCTTTAAATATAAACGAAATTTAGATGTGCATTTTTCGATGTCCAATAGATGTAATATGTTAGATCAAAACAAGATTTAGATATTTTCAATATCTATTAGATCTACCAAGTCCAATTACTGGATATTTAGAGATTTGCTGGATATGTAACAGACATCTAGCGGATGTAAAAAGGAGTGACATTTGTCGTGTATAATAGATATCTGCAGGATATTTATAGAAGTTTAATTAAGCATTTTAAAACTTTTGTACGTGTTTATAGATGTCTTATGGATGTAAGTGGCTGTGTGGAAAGTTATTTTGAAATACATTTCATTATGACCACATTTAGGAGAATTCGATTGGTGTTCTTTATCACATTCAGAACTATGTACTTAAAAAAAAAAAAAAAAATCTAAATTGAATGTTTCATTCTAATTCCTTAGACGATGCAACCTTTAAAAATTCGCATGATAACTTTTATTTTTCTCTTTTTAAAAAAATTTGAAAGTTTTTAATACATAAAAAAGTATAGCTTGTGATAACCATATTCAAGTCGATTTATAATAGCATGTACTCATAAAAATTACAAATAATGCACACATAAATATTTATGCATGTTTGCGTGTGTATCTAAAGGCAAAAGAATTACTTATAAAATCAAAATTAGTAATATTTTTGCATAGGCTTAATTCTTTATTTTACTTACTTTGAGTTACAATATATAATTTAATTTAGAGTAATCATCATTTAAAAAGCATTAATTAAAACTATTGCATTTTAATGAAAATTGTATTTCAACTGTTACAATTAAATGTAACTTTACTGATTAAACTTTGCTAATTAAATAGTTTTGGAAACTTAATTCAAGAATGATGAGTTATTAAATTACTGGAATATTTATTTCTTCTTGTCTGATGAGAAAATAAATGGTACTTAAAGATTTTTCCGGAACATTCATATATTCTAAAAAGAAATAGATATGTTGCTACATTATAATTAACGGAATAAAACTGGTTAATATTGCTAACACACTTTGAACATTTAATGATTATTCATTGTTCATAAAAATCGTTTGAAAAAGATTCAATTGTACAAAAGCCTCTTACTTTAAGTAGACATTGTGTTACATCTCTATTTCAATATTAATATGAAGAATCTCTAATAGGATTTAGCTTCCTTTAATGCTTTGTTTCACAGCTTATATTGCAACAATTAGTTTAATAAAGGAGATTTATTTTAAACTTTCACTCTATTTCATAAAAGTACATAACTATACAGTACACTCCCGATTATCCGCGGTATTGGGTGGCGCGGCTACCGCGGATAACGAAAATCGCGGATAATCCGCAAAAATTTTGAAAATGGAAGAGAATAAAAGAGAAAACAATTATAACATGAAAAATCAGTTTATGTAATACAGTATTACCATACTGTAAGACGTAAAATAATCTTACCTCTTAAAAAAGTCAGTCACTTGTTTTTGTTTCTTGCTTTGGAAACATTTTTTCTTGATCCGCGATTGAATTTTGCGTAGCATAAGTTTTTCAGCCAACTGCGCGTCTTCGCCTTGTTCCTCTAAATAATGGAGCAGTTCGTCGACGTGTTGTAAAGCCTCTTCGTGTGTCATCCGCGCCTGTGCATTAGCATCTTCTTCTTTGCTCTCGTTTTGCCGCTCTTCTTCACCCTGAACCTCACCCATTGCTTTTTGAACGATTTCCTCATCCGACAACCTTTCAAAGCCGGGATCGATGGCGTCACACTCCAACCACTCTTTAATGTTCTCATCGTTGACGTTCTCACCACCAGGAACAGTTTTTACTAACTCGGCCAGCGTTGCAGTAGGCATGTCCACATCCTCCTCACCCTTGTCATTGTTGTCTTCATTTAGTTCGACTTTTTCTTCAATTTTGGGGAAGATTTTCCTCCATGACTTAATGAGGGTTGGTTGTTTTACTGATTCCCATGCAGACGCAATATCGTTGATGCTATCCAAGATTGTGTATTCTTTCCAAAACTGTTTAAAATCACAACCTTCTTCAATTTTGGTAATTAGAAGTTTGGTGCGGTATTGTCTCTTCATTGACGCAATCACTCCTTGGTCCATCGGTTGAATTAGAGCAGTAACATTAAGGATGAGAAACATTGCAAAAAATTTGCCATCAGAAGACTTAAGCACACTTGCACTGGGATGAGAAGGTGCGTTGTCGATCAACAGCACCGCCTTTTCTGGCAATTTTTTTGCTTTGAGGTGTTTTCGCACTTCAACAACAAAGATCTTATCGAACCATTGTTTAAATATTGAATGATCCATTCATCCTCTTTTTTGATTGAAATAATCAACCGGCAAATTTTCTGCTCTAGTGCCTTTAAACGACCGCGGTTTTTTAGCCTTTCCAATGACAGCAAGCCTAAGCTTATGACTACCTGTAGCATTACTGCACGACATGATGGTGTATCTTTCTTTGCTACTTTTGTGTCCAGGCGCTTGACGTTCATATTCAAATGCTAACGTGCGGGTGGGAAGGCATTTCCAGAAGGGTCCAGACTCGTCAGCATTATAAATTTGTTCAAATGATAACTTCTCTTTTGACACTAATGCTCCAAAATCGTCCGCTGATTGCTGGTCGCCACTAAGTTTTTCCCCATGAATTCCATGACGCTGCTTAAAACGAGTTAACCAGCCGGATGATGCATCAAATTTGCCTTCGATGCCTAACAAATGAAAAAAATACTTTTGCCTTAGTCGCGATGATAGGACCGTTTACGGGAGTTCCCTCACTTCGCACCTGAGCTAACCACACCGCCAAAGCCGTATCTAGTTCATCAAATGTAGACTTCTTCATAGTTTTTCGTTTTTTCATTCCGGAAGCACTGTCTGACATTGATGCAAAGTTCAGCAATTTTTCTTTGTTCTTTAAAATGTCACGTACTGTTGTTTCTCCGATTCCATAATCCAAACACATATGCTTCCTTGAAGCGCCGTTTTCTAATTTTGAAATCATTTCCAGTTTTTGGGCAATCGTCAACACAACCTTCTTTCGCTTTTCAGCCATTTTAAATCCGCAACGAAAAATGTACCAAACCAGGCAACACAATCACTAAACACGATAAAAGACGAACAATACTGTTAAACATCGACCGGTCAGCGTCAGCACTCACTCAATACTGAAGTGTCAGATGAGAGGGGATAGTTTGGACACGTGAGTAGGCGGAGCCTACGGCTGTAGGCGAGAGAGAAAGAGGAGGGGAACGGTGGGAGGGGGAGTTCAGCGACCTTGGCGCGAACACCTGCGTATTGTCAGTGGCTCGGAGATAAAAATGCAGTACTAGATTGCGTGCCAGCCTATATCAACCCTTACATTGTTTATCCCTGCGAACGGGTTAGCTGCACCTGCTTTGTGCACGTGACTGTTTCACATGTTTAAATGGAATTTATGTTTAGTAAAAACGGTCGAAAACTCATCTTAAATTGCGGAAATAAGTTCCATCTGAAGGATGGGAATGAAAAAATAAAAGTGTATATTTAGACTCGCGGATAATCCGCAACGCGGATAATCCGCTCGCGGATAATCGGGAGTGTACTGTAGTTCTCAAATATAAACAGTTTTTGAACAAACTTTTATGATTTTTTTTTTTTTAAATAAATCTATTCATTTTTTTTTTCCAATTCTATGATTTTTGTTTTCTTCTTTCCTATCAGAAAGACAGAATTTTACAACATCACTAAGTAACACAAGTTTGCAAAATCATACTTTTCGTTTTTTTTTTTTTTTTTTTTTTTTTAACTGTGTTGGGTTTATAGATATAGTAATAAGACATAGATTGATCAGCGAGAGGAAAAATGTGATACCTTTTAGTTCCCCATCATACTATAGGTATGGGGAACTTTGGTAATCGTGAAAAATTTCGACCTCGGTTTTTTTACTTTTTTATACGTTTTCAGGTGTGAGGAATCCGAAAATGACAAAATTTGTATGGTGTCTGTCTGTAGGGTGTCTGTTAGTGTGCCAGTGTGTCAGTCCGTTAGTGTGTTAGTCCGTTAGTTTGTTAGTCTGTTTGTGAGGTATATTAGCGTAATGCTACAATTAAAATTCACACTTTACGAGTAACACATGAATACGAAGAATTTAGGATTCGGCTGATCAATAGAGTTAGTTCCTATGACAAATGAAATTGTAATCTGCGATATGTTAATTTTATAAAGTATTTTGGAAAGTGATTGATATAAAAGGAGAAGGAAGATTGCTTTTGGGAGTTATTTAGTTGGAAGGGAGTGAGTTGGAAGGAGTGTAAGAGAGTTAGTTGGAAGGAGAGTAAGAGAGTTAGTTGGAAGAGATAATAGTTGGGAGGTTAGCGGCTAGAAGTTACTCGGAAGTAAGTCGAGTAGATAGTGGTGTCAGGGAATCCTCCCGCTATCGAAAAGTTACTGAGCCGCGAGGGTTAATGAAGTTAAATGTAGTAGTTAAAATTATTTGTGGTTGATTAAGTAAAATTAAAAGTATTTAAGAAGGCTGCCCAACTAAGTTTACAAGTTATTAAATATAATTAAAGTCCAGCGCCCACCTTTTTCTATTAAGCTCAAATAAAAGCTCATTTATTTTATAAATCTGACTTTGTCTTCACTTCATAATTTACTTAAGTATTTCAGTTTCAGCTTCAAGTTAAAGTTAAATGAGCATGACGACGACAAAGCGTTCGTCACACTGGCGCCCAAATTCGCTCGAATCCCCCCCCCCGAGCAAGTATTTTTTGACGGCACCACGAGTGTGCTTCAATTTTTTGAGCAGCTTGAATATTTTTTTGACTTTTATCAAATTAAGATTGCCGACAAATATGGGTGGTTAGCATATTCCTTACGAGGAGAACCGAGACAGTGGCATAAATTAATCGCCTGCCATTCACTTGGCTCAAATCCAACCTATGAAGCCTTAAAAGATCGGGTTATCAACCTCTTTGCCACTCGGTATGATAGACTAAGATTGGAACATGACCGTTCCCTCCCCCCTCACGAGCGTCAGTGGGAAACAGTAATAAAACCAGTGGAAAAACCACAAGAAGCTATTAAGTCACAGGAAGCAAGCTCTATTAGTTTAAACCAACCTAAAACTGGCGATGAAAACTGTATTTCTGGTGACAAAAGTCAAATAAAAGTTAATGAAAACGAGCAAACTACGTCTTTAACCAGCACTACAGACAAATCTACGTCTGTTTTTCAGCCTTTGGATCCGGATAAAAAATCCGATAATTTATCTAGCATAGCGACGGAGATTGTAAAGGAAATTAAAATAACTGTGGCTGCTGAAACCCTAAAACCGAGTGAAAGTGTAAAATCAATAAATGATGCGGTTAATCTTGGTATCTCGCCTTTAGATAAGAGTTTTAAATCTATACAGCCGACACAGTCAAATATTTCTAATGCGAACGTGAACTTAAAGTTTCAAAATGGCCCGCCGATTAAACCAACAGAAAATGCAAGTATTTTAAAGAAGGTAATTTCAAACGTGCATTTCACCTCTGGTGAGGTTTCAACAAACTCCAGCAGCCCTGTATGCAAAAGTTACGGAGCGACAGCAGTCTTCTGTTGTAACCACGAACAGTGACAAGGTGACGGGCTCGAAACTCCCTCACTACAAGGACCAGATTCCGAGTTTACAACCTCCTCCGAACAGTGAAAAGGCTCCGGTTGCAACACCTCCTCCGAACGGTGACAAGGTTCCGGGTGCAAAAACCCCCCCGGAGAGTGGCCAGGAACCAGGCTCGAAGTCCCCTCAGGACAGCAACCCTGCAACGTCTGACCTGCATCTACAAGCAACAACTCCACAGGCCTGTCTAAACCGCATCTCTAATTTTGCTGATATCAAGGAATCAATCTGTCAGGTGCTATGGTTCTATATTTTTTCATTGTAAAGTGCATTTCTATCAGAACAGTTATGAAATCTACGACATGTAGAACTTTCTTTTGGACTTTTAACTATGAGCTAAAAGCCATGAACTTTTTAAAATTTCACAAATCTAAATTTAAACTTGAAGCATGAACTTTCAACTACGGAAATTTCATGTACTGTTTACATGTCATAAATTTTTTTCTGTATATAATATATGCATGTATGTACGTTAATGTTTTCTGTTCCTTTAGCCATCTCCAGCAGTGACTAGCACGATAATTTTTTTTTCTTTGTATAAACTTTTCCCCCTCTTTCGTTTTGTGAATGATCTATATATATGTACGTTAATGTTTTCTGTTTTTTTCTTAGCCATCACCAGCTGTGATTAGTACGATAAAATTATTCCTTACCTTTGTATATAAATTTTCACTCTAGTTTTTTTTTACATGATCAATATGTATATACTCTAATGCTTTTCTATTTCCTAGCCAACAACGGCAGTTTTGAAAAAACCTTTTTTTCAACATTTGTAGATATTCATTATCTATATTTCTCTAAATGTCTTATAAATTGTATAAAATGAAATTTTATAAGTGTAGGTATAAACATTTTTCTCTATAGTTTTGTAAATGATCTATATGTATGTACGTGAATCTTTTTTATTTCTGAGCCTCCAACTGCAGTTTTGAAAAAACTTTTTGAAATATTTTGTATCCTTATCTATGTTTTCTAAATGTCGTAAATTGTATAACATGAATTTTCTTATTGTAACTTTTGTATTTTTAACAAAAAGTCAATGTATGTATATATTCGTTTGGGGTTACCAAAAGAATTTTTTTTTAAAGCTATTTTACATATAAATCGTGTTTAACAACTAACCTTAATCAAACTAACAATTTAGTTTTCTCGTATGCAAATAGCTAGCTGAAATATTGCTTATCTATAAAATTATGTCATTTATCTATATAAAAGTGTAGTTCACGTCTATTTTTGATTTATACTTTAAAAAGAGTTTTAATTTTAGAAATTCTGAGGTCCAGTTGCTTATCCTGACTCTTAATCCGAAGTACAATCTGTTTTCTACAAATGTTACTTTTGCAATGAAGACTGATAATTTTTAGAAGGAAGTATTTTTGGAAGCGTGCCAACAGCGGATCTCTTTCAAGATTCATCTGAGAGTGGACAACTGGAATTTTTTTCTTTTTTTTTCTGATGCCCTTTCAAGTATTTTTCCTAGCTGATGATCTGGGTCTAGACTGACCTTCAGATGAATGAAGAAATAGCAAGTTTTTTTGGTCAATAAAAATGATTTTCTTAATGTACAAGGTGCTCAAGTCAAGAGCTTAATGTACAAGTTAAATTGAATAATGATCGCACTTTCTGTTTAAGCGATCCTGTTTATACTAAAATTTTTTAAATTAATGAAATTTTTTTCCTTTCCATTTGTTTTAAGGAAAGATGACTGTAAGCCCCGCTTTAAAAACGTTGGACTTATAGTTAAATAAGTTTAAAGTGCATAGAGTTTTCTGCCGTAAAGCACCTCAGATGGAGCTTAAAAAAGTATTTTTATCATAAATCTTTCCTTAGTGGTCAGTTTTTTAGCTCGGCCTTCTTAAAATTCATTTTTTCACTATTAGATTTAAAGCAAATAGTTATTCTTGGGCAGTCTAATTTAAGTTTCCCCCCCTCTTTTTTTTTCTAAAGTCTTATGCAGTTTAATTTTAGCAGTAAGTAACTGCGGCTATTTTCAATTAACATAGCACTGTTTTACTTTAAAATTTTCACGAGTAAAAACCCGTTGGGGATTTTTCCGTGATTTTTTTTTCTTTTGGGGAGGAACTGTGAGGTATATTAGCGTAATGCTACAATTAAAATTCACACTTTACAAGTAACACATGAATACGAAGAATTTAGGATTCGGCTTATCAATAGAGTTAGTTCCTATGACAACTCAAATTGTAATCTGCGATATGTTAATTTTATAAAGTATTTTGGAAAGTGATTGATATAAAAGGAGAAGGAAGATTGCTTTTGGGAGTTAGTTAGTTGGAAGGGAGTGAGTTGGAAGGAGTGTAAGAGAGTTAGTTGGAAGGAGAGTAAGAGAGTTAGTTGGAAGAGATAATAGTTGGGAGGTTAGCGGCTAGAAGTTAGTCGGAAGTAACTCGAGTAGATAGTGGTGTCAGGGAATCCCCCCGCTATCGAAAAGTTACTGAGCCGCGAGGGTTAATGAAGTTAAATGTAGTAGTTAAAATTATTTGTGGTTGATAAAGTAAAATTAAAAGTATTTAAGAAGGCTGCCCAACTAAGTTTACAAGTTATTAAATAGAATTAAAGTCCAGCGCCCACCTTTTTCAATTAAGCTCAAATAAAAGCTCATTTATTTTATAAATCTGACTTTGTCTTCTCTTCATAATTTACTTAAGTATTTAAGTTTCAGCTTCAAGTTAAAGTTAAATGAGCATGACGACGACAAAGCGTTCGTCACATGTTTACACGATATCTCACGAAGAAATGATCGCAGAGAGGTCAGATCAGTTTTAAAATATTACTTTTGACACTGGCAAGAACCCTATTCATTTGGAACATTCGAATTAAAAAACTTCGTAAGTTATTAGAAATTTACGATTTTCTTAACATGGGAGAATAGGACAAAAATTCACTCAAACGTGCATTAAATGGAAACTTTTTACTGTAAAAATATCAGACCAGATTTAAAATATCAGTTGTGATGCCGGAATGAACATCCGTAACTATAATTATGCTACTTTAAAAATTTCACAAGTTATTGGAAATTTACGAATTTCTTAACATGGCAGTATAGGACAAAATTTCACATAAACGTCAATTGAGGAGCAAACATTCAAACCGTGTTTTCTCCAAAAATAAAAAAAAATGAGTTAGTGATTTTTCTGTGAACTCAACATTAAATAGCACAAAATTATACTATTATTTTAAACCAAAATAATTTTTATCACATTATAAATGCTCTTAGAAAATTAGGGTTTCAATCAAACAGTGCCTGTTTTCAGTGCTCCAGAGCCTGTTTTCAGTCAAACTGTGATTTCTCCAGCCAACCAGTCAGTACTGCTCTTTCTGGTCGCGTGATTCGTACATGTACCAGCTTTTTATATTTGTTTTTTCGTTAGTTCTATCTTGTTTTTTTCATTTTAGAGGAGTGTACTTTATTATTATTATTATTTTTTTTTTTTTTTTCAAATGGAAGAATTAATAGGTGGTGTATTAGTGAGTACTTCTAATTATGGAACTAGAAAAATACAGAGAATTGGTGGAAAAAGGAAAGAAGCGAAAAAGAAACGATATTCAGCACCTTTAGATAACAACATTTATGCTCCATGCAAACATTCTATTAATATACTTTTTCATACACTGATGTTAGACCTAATAACGTTAAGAAGTTTCGGGATAGACTTTACGAAATTCCGGACAAACAGCGACAAGATTCTATTATAGCCTCATTGGTTGTTACAAAAAATGTAACTCGACGTAGACGTAGACCTAATAACCCAGCCCCCCCCCCCCCCCCAAAAAAAAAAAAAATCGCAATCATCTGGCTTACAGCATGCATTTTCTGCTTCTTATTTTATTACTAGTAGCTGTGGTAGGAGAATTCCTGTGTGTAAAAACAATTTCATGGCTATAACTAAAATAGGTCGTACAATGCTAGCCAATATTGTTACTAAGGTACATGCTGGTGAACCCATTGAGGAAAAGAGAGCAGGGAATAGAAAAAGCCACTTAAGCATTAATTAAAAAAAAAACAAGGTAAGAGAATTCATCTCAAACTTAAAGGCATCAGAATGACATAGACAAACTTTTACAATTAATGTATGGTGAAGAGTGAAAAAATCAGCCTGTTTTTAAATGGTATAAAGATATCATTACTAATAACTTTCATGTAGAATATGAAGAAACAGAGGAAGCATGAAATTGCTTAAGTGAAGATATCGGTTTAAAAATTTAAATTTCATATTGGCTTAAAAATTTTAGTTCTTCCTTACAATTTGCATGATGATTTTTCACGCGTAAATATTTGATTTAACTTTATAATTACTTAACAAAATCTGTTCTGTTAATTACATTAATAATGTTATTTCATCAATATTCGAGCTACATACTTTTTCATAAAAAAAATGTTTTGTCCACATTGGAAACATTCAAAACACGTTTTCTCCTCTGTGTTTCGGTCAAAACATGCTTTCTCCACATTGGAAACATTCAAAACATGTTTTCTCCTCTGTGTTTCGGTCAAAACATGCTTTCTCCAAATTTCAAATACATTTTTCTAATTAACTCTAAGTTTATTAGGTAAAGTAGGCCTACAGATCTTCCTAGTAACCAATAATACAACTAAACAAATGATAATTAGGGTCTAAGAAGGGTTATTTTTTAATTTATCAGTTTTTTGTGTTTTCTGAAAAATTGCATTCGAAGGAGAAAACACGGTTTGAATGTTTGCTCCTCAATTTTGAGGGATATTTTCATCGTAAAGATGTCAGACCACTTTCGAAATATTATTTAAGATACTGGCATGAATATCATAGACTATGATTTTTCCAATTAAAAAAATTCGTAAGTTATTTGGAATTTACGATTTACATAACATGTCAAAATAAGGCAAATTGAGCATAAACTGCCATTTTGAGGATCATAATAACATTAGACAACTTCAAAATTACATTTATGATATTTGTTTGAACATGATTGAATACAAATATTCTAATAGGAAATTTTCGTAAATTAATCGTAATTTACGATTTTATTAACATAGCGAAATTGTAAATTTTTCATATAAATATGAATTTTGAGGATTATTGCATTGGAAATAGCAGCATGAAAATTGAACAACGGAATCGACCCTGATAAAATAAATTAATAGATTAGAATAAGATAAATATATCGAAGTGAACGATGGATAGCCTATTAGGCGGGGATTTCATTCTGTCACTGTACCAAGCGTTGGTCAAATTCATTTCTTTTAACATGATTATAATGTCTCGCACTAGAAATTTATGAGAACCTATATATGATGGGGAACTGAGCAGAGTCCACCTATGCCAACTAGTTTTCTCGGGAAAAGTCACTCTAATTGCTGCTTTTCCCCGAGTAAATCATACACAGGAATAAACACGAATATAATTTAGTAAATAAAATTTGTGAATAATTTATTTACTAAAGGTGAATGAAAAACTCCATACACAGTTCCAAATTCATTTTTCATTTTTTTTTCTTTTTTTCAATACTCTCTAATAGCTGATTTTAGAACATTTTTTTCGGCATAAAAAATTTTTGCTCGATAACATGGGGATGATAGATCTATATATATTACTATATCTATGGTTGGGTTAGTTGGTTGGTTGATTGGGTTTAACGTCACACTAGGGCTTCACAATGGGCAACTGGCGACGGTCTGGTACTCACTCCTAAGGATGGTCTGTAGACATACAATCACAATTTTGATCCTTCACAGAGAGGATGGCTCCCCCGCTTCGGTGACTCCTGACTCACAGAGGTATAATTTGGATGCACTGCGTTGAGAGTTTGTAATGTGTTTTGATGCGCTGAATTCAGTAATGCTTGACTTTTTTCCTATCCCGTAAAAGTTTTTCACAAATTAAGGAAAGAGATCGGAAACATTCACACAGAGGCTATAACAGCCTTCAAACTATTTATGCATAAAATAAGTTAGGCTATTATTTACACATTATCTTTTAAATGTGTTTCTTTGAATCAAAACTCCCTTTAAAGCTTTTTCTCTTGTGTATGGCTTTCAACACCCAACAATAAACTGCTAACGTATTAACATTCCATCGTCCCAGATACCTCCTGTACATTTCTTTGATGTCTTGAGAAATAACCCTCCTTATTCTTTACTCATATCAACCATATTTTTCAACCAATAACTTAGATGATAGTTGAAAAAAAAGGAGCTTTAAGCTCAAAAAATCCTATTTTTTTGTCAAAACTGCACGTGATAGAAATTTTTGAATAGTTTTTTTTCTAATCAGCATTCAAAAATACGCACCCCCCCCCCCACAAATATATATATATATTTAAAGGGGACTAATGTGCAAGTTGTACCTCAAGGGACTAAAGTGAAAGTTGTACCTCAAGGGACTAATGTGAAAGTTGTACCTCACGGGACTAATGTGCAAGTTGCACCGAACGAACAAACTATTTCTTTCAACGAAAATGCCTACTAACCCTAGACGATAGGTCTAATATATCGTATCATATTATATATCGTTTTTATCGTAATATAACTCAATACTTATTTCGCTTCCTTCTTCGACTCGTTTTAATGCGCATTTTTTATATGCATGAGCAGCCCCCGAAAAACAAAAACATTAAATCATTAAATTCATTTTTTTACTTATTTTTATTTCATATTATTTCACGCGCACTTTTTATTTCCTAATTCAAAATTATAAAAAAAAACTTTTTCGATATCGCTTGTAACGATACTGATTATTATTAATTTTCTTTTCTTTTTCTTTCAATAATAATAAAAAAAAAAGATTTTGATGAAATTCTGGCAAAAGCAGAATTTAGTTTAGGACGGAAGACTATTAGTTTTTTTTTTTTTTTTTTCAAATTATAACATCGCTTTCAAATTATTCAATTATACTTTCGATAAATTTTAGATTTCGACAAATGTCCAACTATCGAAATCGATAACGCAAGAATCCTAGATTGAGACTAATAAGCCCTCAGTCCTAAAAAACGAAAAAAAAAAAAAAAAAAAAAAAAAAAAACACCCTGAAGAAAAACATTTCATCGCAGACTTGTGTAATTAGCTCTAGTATACAAAATCGGAGACGTGGGTGAAGAAATTAATAAAATATACAGCTCATTGTTATAAAGTGAAATTTGCAAAAATCTTTGTTATGTAAATTATTACATATTATAAAATTTGTTTCCTCTCTAAAAGGTAGGTATATATTCTAAAACAAATAGATATATTCTAAAATAAATTTATAAATTAAATTATTTGTTCGTATACAACTATTTTAAATACAGCGATATAACTATTTTTGATTAAATGCACACATATGCAATTAAAGACTGTATTAGAAATGTGCTTTACTTGCGGTGCCTTTATGGCTCCGCCATTTTCCAAGAAGTCTTCCCGTTTTCTCTTAACTGTACACTGTTCATTTAAGAGGAAATTTATTTTTAAATAATACTGATAGAAGACTCCTTGGAAAAAAGCGGGACCGTGCGCAACCTGTTGTTATTTCTCAGGAACTAAAAATTTGGCGAAACCATGCCAATATTCGAAAAACTTTGCTAGTGAATTTATGGCAGCTTTTTTAAATATTATACAAGTTTGTTCACGAAAACTGCAACCTTGCTTTTCTTAAATACCTTTAACTTGGAGAATGTAGCATATAAACGCCAAGGAGAATAATTTTCTCTCAATCTTCTGATCACTCAGTTTCAGTATGTAGTCCTGTAAAGATTAACAATTATTGGATCATTCTGGGTCCATCCCCCTCTACATGATGAACATTTTATTCTATGTTCTAAGCATAAAAGTCTCACGTATAATTTTTGATAAATATTTTTCAAATAGTCAATAAATTTAACCTTTATTTGTTAGACAAAATAATGGCTCATAATTGGAAATGAACTTGGAACATCTTTATATTTTTTATTTATTTTTAATCAGACTTTGTTACTTTCCAGCTCACTGTAATAGTTAGTCGACGCAGCAGTTTCCTCTATTTTACTGCAAATAATTTCCTTAATAATCTTCAACATTTTCATTAAGAATTTTTATGACAAACTATCACTACATGCATCAAAAATATTTTAAGATATGTATATAAGATATGTTTAACAACCATATTTATTGCATTTTCATTTATAGAGAACTGCTGAGGGGTGTTCCGATAGGTTATATTCCTTTTAGAAATTTTTTAGTAAATACTTGATATCACACAGAAATAACAAACAGTGGAATGATTTGTAGATCGAACGAACACTGACTGAATATACACACACCAAATCATGAACAATGTAAACGGTATCAAACAACCTTTACCATTATTAAAATTACTGAAGTTACTGGCACAAATGTTGAGAAAAATATAAGGCATCCGTGATTTATCTTGATCTCCGATTCAATAAAAAAAAAAAAAAAAAAAAAAAAAAAAAAGATTATATTTCGTGTCAATCAGTAGGGATATTGTTTAGCTTTGACTAGAGAACAAAATAATGAGACATTTTTTAGGCTATTGACAATTCATTTTCTAGATTCTTCACATTCATTTTAATAAAAACTACAATTCAGGATACATGATTCATCCTGGTACGAATGGAATAAAAAATGTAGAAATCATGTGATATAGATGATACACGTAAAAGGTACTCCTCATCAATCTCAAACAAATCAAATTTTTTTTTCGAAGGGTATTTTAATTTACGAAGCGCTAAAGAAAAATACAATGATAACGAATTTAAAACGAATACGCGTAAGTATGTAAAATAATTTGCTATTGACGAACCAACCACTAACTTCTATATAAAATGATGAATTTTATCTCTTTTTTAATTAGCAGTTGAAAATTTTTTTAGTCAGTCTGCTGCTGCTGGTAAAAAGTTCGAAGGGGAAGGAGGAGAAGAGGGAATAGGACTAGTTTCTCTGTACGTAGTAAAAATCAATGACTTCCATTTTTACTTAAATGTAAAACAATAAATAGTTTATTTCCAATAACTGCCAGTAACAAAACTGGCGTCAGATGAACTCCTCAACACCGCACTCGAGTTGAACAGAACTCCTGAATACTGCACTCAAGGTAAGCAGAACTCAGAATGATATTTCAGACTGAACCCTGAGTACGATTTTAAATTGTCTTCTGTACGCTGGAGAATCATTCTGCATTCATACGCAACCTAGTTTCCTACAAACTTTCTCCAAAATTCATTAACTGCTAAATTTCGCAAAACTCAAAATTTTCCATTCAAACTACTGGTGTAGTATAGAATACTACACCAGTATACTACCTAATGTAGTATAGAAACTTCGTGTAGAATACCTTTCTAAAACAGAACTCAGACGTCTGACCCAAATCCATTTCTTCGCAACTCCCGATTTACGAATTCCTTACGAACATTCTATGAGGTATTCTCACAAATGTATACCAACTAGTAAGAAAATTTTCACATTTTTTAACACTACTACAAAACAGAATTATTTATCGCATTTTTGCAACAGTTTTTTTTGTGATTAAAGAGGATAGAGATTATTGTTACAAAATAGTGGTAGAAGGAGAAATATCCCTTTGTGTGACTGTCATTATATTTATCATTGGTCTAAAAATAATAAAAACCATGTCAGTCCATCAAAAACTTTAAGTCGAAAAATTTAAATTTAATACGTTCTTCACATTGCAAATAAAATAAAGTAAAATTTCAAATAAATAAATTCACGTTATTTACTTTTTAATTGCTGAATATTTATTTTATTTTTTTCGATTAAAAAAAAAAAAAAAAAAAAAAAAAAAAAAAAGATATTTTATTGACTGACTTTTGTAAATCAAAGAACTTATTACGAAAGGCTCTTCCAACATTAAAGAGAAGCATATTTTCTTGCTGTAGCTGACAAGGGGAAAATTAACCAAGGATATTATACAAGATGGGCGGAAAGTAACTCCCCATTTTGAATTTGGAATAGCTATTGATGTTATGTGTAGATTCCAATGAAAGTTACCTTGTTTTGTAGACTGTAGTGTGGCATTATTTGTAATATTTTTTCCTTTTTCATATGTCTAATATATGGCAGTGGCTTGATGAGTGATTCAGTGGACGCTGGACAGGCCGTCGAGGTTCCACAGAATGGCCTGCGCGTAGTCCAGACCTCACCCCATGCGATTATTTTTTATGGGAGTGGGCTAAGGAAGAAGTGTACCGCAGCAAACCTCAAACTCTTGGTGACCTTGAGAGCAAAATCCGTGAGGTCATAAGTTGTGTTCCTGATGAGTTCGTAGCAAACATACCTGTTTGTCTAAGACAGTGTATAGAAAATATTGGGGCACACATTGAATTGTAACTTTTGTAATTACCATGCCACACAATAAATTAAATGTGTACAAAAAATTGACTTCATACCTACATTCTTTTAGGAGAAAAAAATTATTTCCAGTAGGGAGTTACTTTCCACCCACCCTGTATATATATTTATATTTGTGAAAAAAGTAATATGCATATAAATATGTATACATTTAGACATTTGAAAATGTTCTCTTATTGCTACAATATTACTCTAAAATCAACTGAAAATATTTATTAAATCGTCATAAGGACATTTTCATAATTTATAAGTCTTGTTTTGTTATCTTCATAGATTCTATAAAATCAGAGAATTTTTAAATTAAGATCTTTAACTCAGCTAGTACGGCTAAGCACCGGCTAAGAGTTCGTAAGTAAGAGTAATTACGGCTAAGTAAGAGTAATTACGGCTAAGAGTTCTATAAAAATTATTTCGATTTTCGTTAAAAAGGGAGTTTCTCGTAAATTTATTGGGAAAATCCAGAGGAAAAAACATAATTCAACTTGAATTTACGATGTTGCCCTTTAAACATCGAAAATGTGAGTTTTCTGTAATAATAAATAAATAAATAACCAGAGAGAGAGAGAGAGAGAGAGAGGGAGAGAAAGAGAGAGAGAGAGAGAAAGTAGGAATTCTATATTATTTTTCTTTTTTACAGTGTAAGAAATTTAACAAAGCAATCCCTTCTAAATTTTACGCAATATAAATAAAAAAAAAAAAAAAAAAAAAAAAAAACGTTTCTATTTGATATATGAAAGTCTGTGTCCCAAGATTATACCAGTTAAGCTACTAGAAAAATAAAATAAAATAATAATTTTTTCTTCTTAAAAATGAAATAATGGAATTTGGCATTTAAAAAATATTTTTTGAAATGAAAACGTCTTTAAAAAAAATTTCTTAATCTCAACTCTGTAATTTATATTTAACTATTATGAAACTAATTTTAGAATAGTCTTTTGACAGAAAAGACTTTGTAGCACATTGTCGAGAACTTTTGTCGAGAGAGAGGAAAAAAGGAGAAAAAAAGAATATATATATATATATATCCGACTTTTTAAAATACGGATAGTTGTAAAACGATATTTATTTCAAAATCAGTAATCTATTTTTCAATTCATTTCTTTCATCTTTTCTAATGAAAAAGAACTATGATGTTTCAAAAATCTCTGTGGTGAAAATTAATACACACACACACACACACACATATACATATATATGTGTGTGTCTATCTTTATGTTCTAAATAATAGATATAAATTTCTGTATGAAACAGAATTTAATTTAGTACATCAAGACATTTTTTAGCCTATTCTTTAATGTAAAAGCATGTGGTAACAGTGTTGTGTCCCCTAGCAACGGTTACTATATTCATTTTTTCAATTTTCATTAGTACAGATTCAGTATAAAAAGACCGCGGTGGTTTTAAAATTTTTATTGCTATTTTGACGATAAATTAAAATGACTATCGCAATTGCGTAAATAAAGAACTTGGCGAGAAACGACCGAGCTACTTCGGTGCCAAGTTTTAAATTTCGCAAAGAAAGTTTTATACTAAAGAAGTTCCATTTGATATTTCTCAGTTTTATTTTAAATATTTAAATAAATTTCTAGAGGGGAAGAAAGAAAGAAATAAAAAAAAGTGATAATCGGTCTAAATATACAAAAATTCAAATAAATAAATAGCCAGTTTTTTACTTTCAAATATGAAGTTATACATATATATATAAATATAACTCGTTGCTAAAGGAAAAAAACTCTGACATATCTAGAGCGAAACACAGAAAATGGTGACACCGCGAATATCTGACTAAAAGCAACAGTCCTGCCATAATTAATATATGTATATATATATATATATATAATTATTATTATTATTATTATTATTAGATCAATAATTCAAATTACAGTTTTGAGAAAAATACAGCGCAGGCATTGATAACAACGAGATCTCTCTTTCTCTATTTCTTTCTTTTGTAAGTGCTTTTCTTTGAATCATCCGTTACAACAAGAAAGCAGATTCTAAAATTTATTTCATCATAAAAGAAAAAAAAAATAATTTTATTCTTATTAATTAATTTTTTTAAAGAAATAATTTAATTGAAGAAATTTTTAAAATTTTAAAGAAACTTAAATATGTTTGAAATAGTGACGAATTTCTCTCACTATAATAAATATGATTAAACAAACCAACATTTATTTTAATGGTACAAAACGCAACACTAGATTATTTATCACTCTTTTTCACTGCCACTTTCTAGTTCAATGACAATAAATATTCGAACAATGTCTTTTCCTGGAAGAAAACAACATGCACGTATTTTTTCTATCTATAGGTTAATAAACTTATTGCTTCTTATAAATGCTTAATATACAGAATTGTTGGATATTCAGTCCTTAATTTATGTGAATTTCTATATTTATATCACTGAATCAATGTAGTCTTGTAAAAATGTATGGAAATGAAATCAAAAACTATTTTTAACCTTGCGAATTCTCTATTATTGTGTAAATATATATTAGCATTGACTTGTGATTGCATGTATATTTGACTTGTTTATCATAACAATGCGGGATAAGTTCCAATTTATTGAATTCACTCGAAAGTTGTTAAGAAAAAAAAAAAATAATAATGCAGCAAATTTCTTTTTTTCTTTTCTTTTTTTCTTTTTTTTTTTTCCTCTCTCTCTCTTTTTTTTAAGGGAAAAAAAGTAAATTATTTATTTTTTCAGGCAGGTAATTTTGTAAATAAAAACGAGAATTCTCTAATAAAAAGTGCACTTTAAAAAAATTAATAAACAAAATATTCTAATTTAATTATTAAATATATATATAGGGGAGACTGGGACACAGTGGACCACTTTTACACTGATAAATTTTTTTCACCAAAAATAAAAAAGCAAGGTACTTGAAAAAATTAGCAAACATTCTTTAAACCTTTCTTGACATGTCCTAATTTTTTATAACAATACTTCGAATACATTACGAATAAAAAAAAATAAATTGTGTGCACTCACAAAGTGGACCACTGTGTCCCATTACCGGGCACAGTGATCCACAACCCGGGATGCACTGGACCGACCTCTATTGTTCATGTTCAATTAATATAAATTACTCATTTTTTTTTCCTTCTAAAACTAGTTTCTTATGCAATACTAGTCTAAATAACATAATTCGAACATTTTCATGAACTAAAATTTCCAAAATTTAAAGGAAATCAAAATAAATAAGAAATAAAATTAGGGGAAGAATCCTATATCAGATTTCCTTTGTCTTTTCGTGCCATCACTAAAAACAATAAGATATATTTTTTATTTGTTTATTAATGTTATATAGTTATAAAAATTATGAAATATATAATTAAACACTATATTACTATTCAAACATTTTTATTAATTATTTTGAGACATTAGTACTTCACATTATATTTGTGAGATACGTTTAACTAAAATTATTGTGCTTTTATCTTTTACATGTTATTTCTAAAAACAACAACAATAAATTTATATAACCTACTATTTATTATATCACATAATCATTTTATTTTTTTTTTTTAATATTAAACAATTCAAATAGTTATTAAATTTAGATATTCATAATTATTGTACTATTATTCAACTATTTTCCTTTTTCAGAAATTTATTTTATTATAACATTAAGATTATTATTATTTTTTATTAATTATTTTGAGTGACATTATATTTGTATATGTAAATTTAACTAAAATGAAAAAGGTATTAAATATAATTTGGACTTTTAGGCACACTGGAATTGCGGTCCACTGTGCTCCATGTCCAGACAAAACTAATAATAATATTAAAATTATATATAGACTATAAATATGCTAATAATTTTTATAAACTTAAAAACAACAATATCTTGCCTTTTCTTAACAACTATCCAATGTCTGTAGTCAATAGTTAAGTCCTGATAAAATTTAAAAAAAAAAACTTCAAGCTTGAAAAATTACTAAACATAAAAATTGTATAAAATGGCTACCTTAGCATTTACCATGTTTTTTTTTTTTTTTTTTTTTTTAATGTATACAAGTAGTACCATGCTGTTATCTATGAGTCTCAATATAAACTAAAAGAGTTAAATATTAAGAGATTTAAATATGGGTGGTCCACTGTGCCCCAGTCCACAGATTATTATACAGATAGGACACTCCCGTGTATTCTTCGGTAACCAAAATTTGACTGCAACGACCCTATTGTCAACGGCTGTAAGTTTCTCGAGCTCTCCAGCTTATGCAATCGCTCGTCTTATTTTTATTGTATCTATGTTCATATCGTAATATTAGTGCAACGTTAAGCCTAACATCCAACCAACTAACCATTGTATAGATGTTTACGTTTGGCAACTTTGTTATTGTTTACGAACTTGATTGTCGAAAGCAATTTATTTTAAGAAGCAAGTGCTAAATATTAAACAAATAAATTTCGAAAATATACATAAACCAAAAATATTTTTCTTTTTCATTTTAAAGCATTTGTATTATTTAAACCAAGCAATGTTAAATATTTAAGATTTCATACCATATACTGCTATTTCAGCATTACAGTTTGTTATACTAATTTGTACACTTGAACACGAATGTGTTTGGAAAAATTTATTTTCAAACATAATAAAAATTAGTTTTATTTCTTAGAAAATAGCTGTGAATGTTATGATTTTGTGAATTTAAAAGTAGTAGAAAAAGTGAAGGAAAGAAAACTGCACATACGTTTTCGTTTGGCAACTTTATTATTGTTTACAAACTTGATTGTCAAAAGCAATTTATTTTAAGAAGCAAGTGCTAAATATTAAGAAAATAAACATTGAAAATATACATAAAATAAAAACATTTTTTCATTTTAAAGCATTTTGTATTATTTAAACCAAGCAACGCTAAATATTTAATGATTTCATACTGCTTATATTTGACAAAGCATATTTTTAAACATTATAAAAATTAATTTTTGCTTCTTAGAAGAATAGCTGTGAACGTTTTGAGGATAATTTTGTGAATTCAAAAACAATAGAAAGTGAACAAAAAGAAAACTTCCCATACTAACCTGCTACTAACTACTCGCGAAATAGAAAAACAATTTTCGATCAAAGATGCTATTTATGTAGAAATTTAATGAGAATATTTTTGTAATTAGTTTTATGTAGACATGATTTGTAATGAGTAAATAAATTAACTTTAAAAGAAAATTCTTTTCTCTTATCAAAAATATCAAAATCTAAGTTTCCATTGACATTATCAAGGTGTCCCAAAAAGATTGAAACGCGGTTTAACTCTTTCAAGAAGGTTCAATATATTAAACCTTTTTGAACTCTACCTGTTAGAGATGAGAGGGTAATGTAAATTGCAAAAGTGTACAAAATAAAATAGGAAATAAAACTACGCTAATAAAAATAGCTTTCTGTTAATAAAAAAAAAAAAAAATAAATAAATAAATAAATACATTTTTAAAATTTTTATACGACCCCTCTAGACAAATTTGGTCAAATAGAAAGTTTTATTTTCAATGCAACAACATCATTGCAAAAAACCGCATTCTTGTATCTTTAAAACTGAATGAATTATACTGAACTCTGATTATAGGGACCATATATCAAAATAGGAATGTAAATTCTATGCAATGTAAATTCTATGTAAAAAATGTAAATGTAAGCAAGATGCTAAATTCGAAACGCATTTTAAAATTCTAAGGATTAATTTAAATGCATTTGAAAAATTTTCGACACATTATGTTTTTGATCTAAACGTTTCTGTTATCAATTTGTAAATGATCCCTATTTTCACCGAAAAGCCAGTCTTCTAAATGATACGGAAAAATGGCATAAGTCACTTTTTTTTTCTGTTTCATAATTCGGTTGGTTTTAAAGATATAGTTGTGCGGTTTTTTTTTTTTTTTTTCTAATGGTCTCGTTGAATGGAAAATAAAAACTTTGTAATTGACAAAATTTGCGTAGAGAGACTGTATAAAAATTAAAAAATTGTAAATTTGTAAAAATTAATGTGAGGGTTTTTTTTCTTAATGTAGTCCTCTTTCCTACCTTAATTTGGACGTTTTTTCAATTTACATTGCCCATTTATCTGTAACGGGTAAAGAAATAAAGCGCGTTTCAACTTTTTTGGGACACCCTGTATATTTTTAAATCTAGAAAGTTTATGTCTTTGTTTACCAATTCATTTTTAGTTAAAGAAAGTATATTAGGATAATTATCTATGAAAGTGTTAGTATTGCAATCATTAAAGTAAAAAACGATATCATCAATATATCTATAGCACATTAAGTCATCACATAAAGAGAAGTTTCTTTCATAATGATAAACTACTAGCAGAACCACCTTGAGGAATAGTAGCTTTAATACTTTGGTAAATATTGTGATTGTATAGAATAAAATTGTGATGTAATATACAAGTTAGTGAAAAGTTAAAGTAATAAAATGATATTTTTTCTTTTATACTATTAAACATTTCCGTTATCATTTTGTAAATGATCCCAATTTTCACCGAAAAGCCAGCCTTTTAAATGATACGGAAAAATGGCATAAGTAACTTTTTTACTTTCTTCTATATGTAATATAGAGAAAGTACTGTTTTTCTGTATCATAATTCGGTTGGTTTTAAAGGTATAGTTATGCGGTTTTTTCTAATGTTCATTAAAAATAATAATAATAATAATAATAATAACATAGTGTTATGTAAGTCATGAATGTCTATATTTTTGAATAAATCATTAAAATCAAATGTACGAATGTTTGAAATATGTTTGATATTTTTAATTTTATGAAGAAGTTGAAAACTATTTTAAACACAATGCTTGTCATAGTTTAAAGTTAAGCTATAAATTTCTTTTAAAATTTTAAATAGATGATTACAAGCCACATTATTATAAGCATTACAACCAATGTTACAGTGCGAAATTTTACAGAAGTTTTATGAAATTTAGAAATAATAACTATATATGGATAGTTAAAATTTTTACATTTGAGTTTTAATAATTTATTTGAACTTTAAATCCTTTCATTATTAATTTCAGTTGTTAAGGTGGTTCGCTTAAAAATATTACTGTTTAAAATAGAGTTGTCTAAGATCTGTTTATATAACTCTTTACAAATAATGGCATAATTATTCGGTGATTTATCTACATAAGTAATAATAAATTTATTTTGTAATAGACTGATAGATTTATTTAAAGTTTTTATAGTTTTCATGTTTAATAAATCTAGAATGAATAATCAGCTGATTTTTTAGAATTTTTAAACTATTAATCTTCCAATTATTGAAATATTATAATCAACTGCAATTTTATAAATAAATAAATCTAAATCTAGAGAAAACTGACTTAAAATTTGATTTATATTACTTTTTGTTGGAAGTCTAAATTTAGTGCCATAATTCATAAGTTTACATAAATACAGTTTGTTAACTATCCTAAGATCACCAATAATAATATGTCCATGTGTGCTGTCAACATATTTTTTGTAATTAGGGTCATTACAGTAACAAACAATATTGGAAGAAGGTGTATTTTTAGAAAAATTATTGTAATTGAAGATACGCCGACCTAAAGTAAGAGGATACTTAAAAGATTTGTACATAGATACACTTTTAATAGGGAAGATATTATATTCATTATTAATAATAGACTGAAAATTGACATAATTAAAAAGAGGATTAGTAAAATTGATATTGTGCGATTTAAAAGAATATATATAAAGAATGGTATTTTACGGTTTCTTTTAACCTATCCCACGATCTAAAGGGGGAGTTTAATAGTATAATTTTGTTTTGACTGTACTCACATTTCTTTGCTGCAAGTTACTTTACGTCGCCCAACCGCTGCAGACATTTGGCGCTGCTATAAATGCAAAATGTTTAGCATTATGTATAATGCCGCTATCTTATACTCGTTTTGAATTATACAAACTTTGCAATAAAAATTTAGTGACGGATATTGAAGGTCCTGGCAAGTTGGGAACACTGCTGCTAACATTCTTAATTTCTAAATAAGGTTCATTACCTATATTTTGTTTCAGAAATTTCTCGTTTTTTTTTTTTTTTTTTTTTTTTTTTTTTTTAATATATATATGAATAAATTAAAAGACGATATTAGATATAAATAAATTAAAAATTATATTTGACAAAATATTGGTAAAAAGTTCTCAGAAAAACTGAGAGATATGATAGATATATGTAAATTGTTTTTTCTTTATAAAAAATATGATGATAGAGTTAAATGTCATAAAGAAAATTATGAGTATTTTGACATTTATGTAGTTGAGTTATCAGTGTTGTTCTTGGTTTTCACATTTTTATATTTTTATGGGTGTTTTATCTAACGACTGTTATTTTCGTGGAGAATGATATCCTTTTTCAATTCATGTAGCTTTTGTGTTAATGTTTTTTATAATTTCATTCGTAGAAATGAAAATATTTAGAAAATGTAATTTTTTAATTTATTTTTTTATTGCAGGTTAATCATTGTCGTTTATGAGCATATTAAAAATATACATAAAGTAATGCTTAAATTTAACTCGCATTTTTTCTGCTTGTTCAATTCTGACTTACGTTTTTCTTTAAAAATGATAAATTTTTTTGAAGAAATCTATAAATAAAAACGCTTTATCAAAGCATTATGAATAATAAAAAAAAAAGTATTTCAATAAAGAAATGTCAGTTATTTAAGATGTATTTTTAAAGATATAAGCAATTAAGTTTATGCATACCAATCAGTATTGTAATTAATGAGTATTAAATGAGATGGTGCTTTAGTATGGTGTCGTGCTACTTGCGAACGTGCTATTTGCGAAATAGGGGATTATCGTGCGTTTTCCGAATGAAACACCTGTTAGCTTGCCCTCCTTTTCTTTCCCCTCCCAGAGAGCCCAGTTCCCCTCCCTTAACGTATGAAGGGATTAACTGTTTTGTAAGAAGTTGTCTGGAAGAAAAATGATATATTCGGACTTTGAAAGTCAACCCTTCTCATATTTATTTGGGTATGTCCCCTCTCTGGTCATAGATAAGCTGCTAAGATCTTTTAAATTTTGCTTGTGTTTTAAACATGATTATTGATCGTTATATGCGCTGATAAATGTGTATGGATGCTTTTAATCTGTATTCAAAATACTTCGTGTGTGTGCGTATATGTATATATATATATTCTAAGTATTTAAACAAATTATTAAAAACTACTTTATTTATCAAATGTGAAAATTTTAATACTTAATTTGTTTAATAGAACTAGTATGAGCTTTTAATTGAAAAACCAATTTTAAATATTTTTAATTAAAAAGAAAAATTCTATGAATGACTAAAAATGAAATTAAATAAATAAAAATAGTTTTAAAAAATTAATTAAAACGATTAGATAAACAATTTAATTAATAAAAAAATTATGTATATCTAATGAATTGATTGAGATTACTTAATGGTAATGTTTCGTTTTTCAATGGGGGAAAAAGAATCTGTTTTAAAATAATTTTAATATTAACAGTTTATATATATATATATATATATATATATATATAGGGGTAGATAGATATAATGATTATTATAATTAGAAAAATTAGTTAAAAAGGTATTTAATAAAATATTATATATATATATATATATATATATATATATATACATAATTTTTAACAATTAAATTAGGTACATTTTCTTAATATATTAATATATACATTTATATTAATATTTATGAAATTTTAAAATTCCAAATTTACTTAAGATTTTTAACATAAGCCATGAAAGCACAGGAATACTGGAGTTTTTTTTTTTTTTTTCTTTAAGTAAAACATAATATATGTGGGCAGAAATCAATGTAAATTTGAAAATAATTATATTTATAATCTACATTTCAAAATACTTCGTGTGTGTGTATATGTATATATATATATATTCTAAGTATTTAAAAAAATTATTAAAAACTACTTTATTTATCAAATGTGAAAATTTTTAATACTTAATTTGTTTAACAGAACTATTTGAGCTTTTAATTGAAAAACCAATTTTTAAATAGGGGGAATTAGTACTTCAAAACATTCTGAAAAAATTAATCTGCAAGATTGGGAATATGTAAGGAAAATTAGAATAGAGTGGATCGAAAAGAAAGAAATTTTCTTCTCTACCGAAATGTTTATCAGGAATCCACATGACCCTAGAAAACATTGGCATAAAGTTCCTAAAAAAACGAGAAATTACTGCAAGTAAAAACCCGGATAAAATTACTTTCCTAGTGCATCTGTAAAATAAACAAATAAAATAAAAATCAATAAAGAAATAATAATAATAATAATACTTTTACGCGCCACCGCCTTAAAAAATATATGTCTGTATGTAATGTAACATAATTGTAGAATGCAAGAGAAATATGTGAACAATGGCCAAAATTCTCCCCAAGTTTAATATATATATATATATATATATATATATATATATATATATATATATACATATATGTAATTCATTTGATAGTAAAAGAAAGGAATGAGAACGAAGAACAGCCAGCCAAATAAATCACAACAGAAACATACACAGGCCAAACAAAGTAACCTCTGTGGGGGACTTTCTAATGGGTCCTAGTCCGTATTTATGAAGGTTTCGGAGAAAACCACGAAAAAATCTTAATGGCTAGGCCAACGAACATGCCCTGTGATCGAACCGTGTAGAACCACTTGGCCGCTGGTAGACCCTACAGCTTAGAATAACAAAATTTTAAAAAATCTGTATGAGTAAATATTAAATTTATTACAATTTACGCATGTCCCGAGAGCGTTCTTATTTCTCTTGTTTCACGGTAATTATAAGAATTTCAGACACAATTCAAGCTTGTTTAATATTCAGAATTATTGCTTTTTCTTAAAAACTTGCTATATCAACAGCCATTAAAAAAAAGAAAAAAAAAAAAGTTATATTTTTTTTTAAATATTTAAATGCAAAATATTAGGCTATGCTTTCCCTAACAGCATACATATCCATAGCACTTCCTTAAGATGTCCTTGGGATGACTTTTTATACACTGGTTATCCTAAGGATGTCATTTGGCGAAAGTGTGCTGTTAGGGTTATTTACTGGTTAAATATATAATACTAAAAGCACAATACTAAAGAAATTGAAATACACAATGTTGTATTGCAAATAAAATTATTTATTAGTCAAAATGATCTATCAATGATTTATAAATCATGAATTTTTAGAAACCTGAAGTTTTATTTTTATATTAATCAAAATGTTATAATAATGTTTCTCCAAAAACATTAATATGTTTAACATATACAATATTAAGCATAGTTACAAATAATTATCGTAGTAATATATAAAAGTATCACCGCATATTTAGAATGAATATAAAATTAATTCATAATAAAATTTTAAAAGCTAAAGTTTTGTCTTTTACATTAATCAAAATGTTGTAACAGTGTGTTTTTCAAAGAACATCAATGTATTTACTTTTCAAAAAATCTTTATAAACTATATTTTATTAAACTAAGTTTTTATATGACAATTATTTTTGACAAGAAGGTTTTTCACGTGACGGTTTTAACCATGGTTTAAACCGTCAAAAATTGTCATGCGTCAAAAACCTGCCAACCCTGATAACAAATATGAAACAAGTATAACAGCATAAAATAATAATAACAATAATAATAAATTATTAACATTATTATGCAACATCTATGAATTTAAATAACTATTTTAATTTCAATATAAAAGTTAGAATTATAATTCATGTATAACATAAGTTTAAAATAACATCCCAATAATTATATTGTTTAAAAAGTAAGGTTATTAATTAAGATGTTTAAGATAATAGTTAAATTACTGAATCAAATTGAAATTCATTTTAACGAATGTCTTTAAAAGTACAATATGACATGTTGCCTAACACAATTTTTAATATCCTTAATATTTCTGAACTTGCAGATGGTCTAAAATCTGATTTACATTATGATCATTTAATTAACATGTTAATTAATCAAATCTTTCAAAGATTTCCCATTAAATTTCATTTCTCGCTTGCTTATTTTTTTTATAAGCCGTAGTGGCCTTTGCTCATTCTTCTTCTAGTGATTATTGTTTTCTGTCATATTTTGTTTACGGTTATTGTATATAAACAAGAACAATATACAGGTTAACCCAATATACAACTCATAATAAATTTTTCATTATATTTTGCCTTGCAAAAGGCTTTATTTCTAAATGCAAATATTTATTAATTCAAGTCTTCCTTGATAATGTATGATTATCGTAATGATAAGTCAGTACTTAATGTAAATAAAAATTAACTTGATGTAAATAAATAAAAATAATGTATAAATAAATAAAAATTAACGTGCAAATACACACATGTATATATATAACAATAATAATAAAAAAAAACACGTTATATATGAGGACCTGTTATACAATATGCATATGCAAATAACACTATTTTCTTCCGAGAGATAATTTATAAAAGCAATAAATATGATATAAATTTTTTTTCTTGCATGTATATAGTCAACTGTATAAAGGGATTAAGAAAATATATGCCTTCCCCCCCTTATGAATCAATGTATGTCAGTCATACAATTTTTTTTTTTTTTTTTTAACAATAGTTTTATAATTGAAATATCTAATTTCACTATTACGGTGTAAAAAATTTCACATGCACTCACAATATATATATATATATACACGCATACAATGTATTTTCATACAAATTAAAAGCATCCATATACATTTATCCACACAACATAATCATGTACCTTAGCAGAAATTTAAAAGATGTATTGCCTAAAAGCTGTTCGTTCGCTTTCGCTACCAATATATCTTGAACGAAAGGGGGAGCAAATAAAAATGAGAATGATGAACTTTCACTGTCCCACTTAATCGTTCTTTTTCTACTGGCAGCTTTTAACAAAAGTAGCTAATCCCCTTTATCGATTAGGGAATTATGACAGTGCTCTCTGGCACGATACCCCCTTATCTTGAAATGGGGAAGGAATAAGCTGCCAGGTGTAAGATCAGTTCGCAAATAGCACGGTTCGCAAATAACACGCTCGGAAGTAGCACGCAACCTTTAGTATACAGTCGGCAGCAAAAGTATCTGAGCACTAGCCAATAATTCTGATATCAAAAACGTACACCTAATACTGTTTTGTTAAATAAATCCTTGTCGAATCATGTTCTTAGACTGACAAAGGACAGGATTCGACAAGGATTTATTTGACAAAGCAGTATTAACTCTACTTTTTTTTAGAACCGGATTATTGCTAATGCTCGGATACTTTTGCTGCCGACTGTACATTTGGTACATAGAGAATGAAAAAGGTCTGAACCTTAGGTTTCTGAACATTAAAAGATTCATTTGTCCTCTATTTTAAAGCTCAAAAAATGCAACAAATTATTATTATTATTATTATTATTATTATTATTATTATTATTTTATCATCTTTATATATAGGATTTACAGTAGATTCTTGAGAGGATATATAAATTAATAATAACACATATAAAGATCTTTTGAAAAAGTAATTTTAAAGACAACACGCTACAAAGTTTTTGAAACGTAAACTGCTTCGTGGAATATCCAGTCTATGTAGTGAGATTAAAATAAAGTGTATACGTTCGTACCTTATAAGAATCTTAGACTATCTCACCATAAATTCCATTATATATATTATTATAAAGGTACTCTAAAATACCATCTGAAGATAAAGGGTTAAATTACACTTAGGATACTAAGGGTGTTTTCTTAAAAATGATTCAGCTTGAAAATAAGTAATGATAACTTTATTTATTATTTAATTATTATTTATTCTTATTTCTTAGAAAGAATTGCTTTTATGTGCCGAACTTAGATTTCATCTTTCTAATTGACAACTCGAGAACATAGTTTCAACGAGGGGGAAATAGCATTCTATTCTCCAATTAAAACTTCGAAAGTCTAGTAACTGTTCATATCTTCTTTGAAAAAAATAAAAAAGTTTTTTTTTTTTTTTTTTTTTTTTTTTTTTTTTAACTATCCAAACTCTTAAGAATCCATATGTCTTATATCAAGAGGTTTTGTGGCAGTTAGAAAGAATTACTTTTCGGTACCAAATTTAGATTTCATCTTTTTAGTTGACAGCTCGAGAACATAGTTTCCACGAATCGAACATTTTGCTACAAGTTTTAAGGGAAATAACGTCTCATCCTCCAATTAAAACTTTCCACAGTTCAGTAACTATTCATGTCCCCCTGGAAAAGAAATTTTGTTTAAAGTATTCAAACCCAAACAACTCCATATGTATCAAGAGCTTTTATGGTAGTTTTTTTTTTTTATGGTGTCATTTGAACTCCCCCCCCCCTCTCTAGACTTTAATTTTTCAAGGTATTGAGTTGTCAATTTTTCAGGACGGTTTGTTGCTTTATCGTGATGAAAAGTGACTTTTTCCACTTCATTTGGATAACGACTTAGAATTTCGCTTTCCAAATATGACATTAAAACATTGTCAGTAAGCAATTACTTTCACATTCCACGGTACTTTTATTAATGGTAGTATGTATATTTCCGTAATTCTTCTTACTACTATGAAGCCATTTGACCAACTTTCATTATATTTCATTAACTAAATTTCTGGTATGTTTTTTCCTGGTTGGGAGTGGACATTTTTTCTTGTAGTATGCCTCATGTAAAGTAATCATATATCTGCAAGTTGTCTTTCATAAAGCTTTCAAGAGTCTCTTACGACTGGCTTTGTGTGTTTCAACAAGTCTAAGAACACTGAAATTTAAGTTTTTTTTTTCTTTATTTTCATCAACAATTGTACTTACTGTGAAACGTAGAACCTTGATTATACAGCATAATTGGGACTGAACCTATATTGGATAATTGAAATATTTGGATAATAATCATATAGATTAATATGTGGCATCGTCATTGATCTGCTATTATGACTATTTAAACTGCTAAATAAATATCTGAATTTAAATTATACATGAAAACTTATTTTGAAACAAAAAACTTGCAATGATTTAAACACAAAGAATACCACACTTAAGAAGAAGGGAAAAAAAAGCTTCAACAGAATGAATTTTGATTAACAGAAAGTGTCGTTTAAAAGAATTTCGGATAATAGACGCTGAAAAAATAAAGGTCATGAAACCGACGTTGGTTAACGGAGAGTTACGGTTAAACGAGGATCGGGTTATCGAGGTTCTACTGTACTTATTTATTTTTAATTTTCTTCAGATAAAGCTTTTATAGCTCTTTTAAAATGAGATTTGCCGCCTCTTTTAATATTGATTGCCAATTTTTTATTTTATTTTGTACTTCTGTTACAAGTATAGATCATGAAACTGAAATCTTAAATTTTTCATCCTTTTTACAATCTCCCTAGAAGACATTACCTCTTTAAAAAAGCATTTTATGCGCCTGTCTCTTTCATCTCTATTCCTTAATGCCATTGTTTTCAAAAATCTCTAAACTTAATAAAATAAAATAAATAATAATAGTATTAATAAAAGCGTAAAATTAAAATTTTATGACAATATTAAACAAAATTATGCACATTAAATATTACATTAATCAAAAGGGCATTATAAGTGAGAATTTGTAATAAAATACCCTTAATATAACCAGAAATTATAATATATTTTAAGTTATAAGAAACTTCCACATACTACTATTTCTATAAAACTTATGTATTGAGGAATTATTAAGAAATTAAAATTATTTTGAAGCATTTTTATTTTCGTTTTCAGAAATTGAAATAATTTTCTCATCTTTAAATAAATTTCAAACAAAGTAGTTTATGTGATAAATAAATAAATAAATAAATAAATAGCATTTAACGAAACAAAAATGATTTTAATAAAAACATGTATTTTAGTACTATATATTTGCATTTAGATTTATCAACAAAAATTAGTCTAAAATAATGAAAATAGACTAATATATTAAAGATAGAAAAAAAAAAGAAAAAATTCTTTATAAAAATTTTGCTTTTTTTTTTTTTTTTTTTTTTCTTGGAACAAGATTAAATAGAAGTCTGGCGTTAACAATTCTTTTTTATCTTTTTACGATATAATTTTCCAATTCGTAGAACCAGGAATAATATATATGCAAATTATGTTGAACATATTTGAAAACAACATTCGGGAATGAAATTGGGGAAAGCTTTAAAATACGTAAACTTATTCGCAGAAGTTTTGGTTTAATATAATTTACGAAATCTGTAGCATTTAAATGTCGAAATACATAGCATTAAATGGCATTATTATTGAACAGTGCTATGCACAGCTATTATTATTTACAAAATTGAAGTTTCATAAATAGTTTTTTATTTCATTTTCTCAGAACTTTTTGGTGGTATTATTTGATATATTTTCTTTAACGTATATACATTTTTTTTTTTTTTTTTTTTTTTTTTTAATACTAAAATATAGTTAATATAAAATTTTGATAGTTCGAATTTCATTTAGTTAGACAGTTTAAAAGAAACTGAATTTTATTACCAAGATAATTAAATTAAATATATATTTTACAGATTAAGTACTTAAACATTCCAAATTTAAAACGATCATTTCTTTATTGAAAAAGAATGTTCCTATTAAAATTTATTAAGTAGGAGAATATTTAAATGTAATGCTTAGAACTGTGTTTTATTGGTGAATAGACTTTACCTAATGTCTGGGGCGGAGTTAAAAAATGCCAAAGGTTTTAATTTTAACTTTATGCTTTTATTTAACTTGTATTGTTTATGTCATTATGTGTGCAGGTCAAATCAAAGAATTAAATTTTACCCCCCTTCCTACCATCCGATTGAGCTGAAATTTTGCATACCTGTATAACTTCGATAACAATACATACTCAGGTAGTAACTGACTTAGAGGTGGGGCAATGAGCCCCTAGATCTTTACCTCCATTTCAAAATTTGTTTTGAATCTTAACCCATTTCCTATAATCTGATTGAACTGAAGTTTTGGATGCGTGTATAAATCCTATGGTAATACATGCTTAAGTAGTAAACGACTAATGGATTTATTCACCAATAACTTCAACTCCCGGTTCACCGCAAAAAACTTGAAAAGCGTCTAAAGGCAGAGTGAAGCTTTCCAAGAAAATTTGGCACGCTGCTTCTGCCATCTAGCGTCAAAGTTTTCATATAATTTTTGATTGGTTATTTTCAGCTAAAAAAATCTGAAAATAACAATGCCGCTAGATGGCAGATGCAACGCGTCAAACTTTGCTAAAAAGTTCAACCCTGACTTTATACGCTTTTCCAGTTTTCGTGTTCAACAGAGAGTTGAAGTTATCGGTGAATACAACCGTCAGAGGTGGGAGTCAGGGAACCTAGGCTCTGAAATGTAGATCAACATTTGTTTAGAAATTTAATCAGCTTCCGTATTTAATCCGATTGAGTGGAAATTTGGCATAAATGTGTAATTCTGAGGACAGTACATGCTAAAGTGTCAACGGACTTAATGGTTATTTATTTGTAATAAATCTTATTATTTGATGTATGGTTAACTTATTAATGGTTAACTTATTTATTATTATTTATGGTTAACTTATAAAATTTACACCAAAATGGAAATACGTGATTTTTTCCTTAAACACACTCTGCACAAGATTTATATATACAGTAACCGCCGCTTAATAAATTCACTGGTTAATAAAATCAGCCGCTTATTCTGATCAAATTGCCAGGACCGGAATCAAATCAATACAAACTACTTTTAAATCCACCGCTTAATAAAATCAGCATCGCCGGTTAATAAACTCAAAAATATGTCCTTAGCAGGAGAAAAATATTTATGCGCATGATTTTTTTTTTTTTATTTACATTGTGATAAATTTTACACTTGCAGCACAGTTACAAATTAAACACGCCCCATAATTTATCTCCGTGACAATTTCAAGGAACGTATTCTTCAAAACGCAGAAATAAGTTACAAATATGATTTGAAATGATATATATATATACATATTTTTAATTTCTAATTATTAAAAGGCAATTTCTAGTTCTTATTTCGAAATTACTATAATTCATGAGGTTTAAACGGAAAGATTTTAAATTTATAAAAGCTTTGTGAACTTTTGGTAAAGTAACGATGATTTTTCTCAAACGAAAGTGCATGGGAACTTGGAATGTGTTTAATTTGCTTATATCAAAGAAACAATTAATTAATTATCTGTAAAAAAATAATTAATATTGTTTACTAATTCCATTATTCGTTATCTTTTGAAGCTTCTTTCCAAATTCAGGGAAGTAATAACCTTCCTTTAAATGTAGGGACGTTCGCCGGATATAAAAATCAGCCGCTTAATAAAATCCCTTTGGCTCAGAACGAATGTGATTTTAATAAGCGGCGGGAACTGTATATACATATATATATATATATTTATATATATAAGAATTATTTATGATTTATATTCCCCACTAAAAATAATCTCAAGGTATTCTGCAGATATTTTTAGAGAGCATCCACAGAATATATTAAGTTATTTGGACATTCTTAAAAACGTTTACAAAATTTCTTTATAATGTCTTCAAAATTTCTGAAGATATTTTATAGAAAAAGATAAATTTTCAAATACTTTAAAATATTTGAAGAAAGACTTAAGAAAATACTGCTATTTTCTTAAGAATATCTTCGGATTATTTTTAGTGAGGTTGTTAGTAATATTTTTACTATTATTATTTTACAAAAAAAAAAAAAAAAAAAATAATAATAATAATAATAATAAATAAATAAATAAATAAATTCGACATAAATATTAAAAAATGTACATTGATTAAGCTTTCGTGATCTAAATAGCAGAAAATTTGAATTACGTATTGCATAACAATCTAAATAATACTTAGAATGCAGACTAATCGAAAATATTCAGCTAGGAATTGGAATTCTGAAAGTAAATAAAATAAATAGTACAAGGACTTTTCCCTTCTCCTGAGCAAATTTATTTGGCTACTTTAGTTTACATACTATCGACACTTATTTTTCTAAATGGCCAGAAAGTTGAGTAAAGTGACTCACAATTTTTCAATTCCGTTTTTAAATACGCTAAAAAACGTAAAAGTAAGAGATGATTCGGAAACCCGTCAGCATCAGAGATCGTTTGCCTTTTCATTATCGGCTTAGACAAACCGTAAATCACGGGCGCCGCACTCGACGCAAGGTCTATTGACAGATGTTTAGCGTGTCAAGGGCGCACTCCATCCCGCATCCCGAAGTGATGATATCTTCGGTTTGATTCGGGGGGGTCACTGGGTCACATCCATGGACAAATATTAGAGTATAAAAATGTAGCAGAAAGTGAAAGTTTCAGACAGTGAGAATTGCACAGAATGAATTCGATGGTTGTGGCAGGTCTTGCAGTGATGGTTATGATGTTGGAGATGGTTACTAACAGCATGGGTAAGAAAGATATTTGAAAATTTCCCTTTTGTTAAGTAATGTTCAGGATGGATAGTGAACTTCTATACTGTTAAAAATTACATCAGATAAAATGATTGTAAATTATTCATTTTCAATCCTTTTTAAAGATTGTGAAATTACGGTGGAAACTAAACGGTATTTAAAATGTATATTAATAATAAATATTATAATTAATTACTGGTTGAAGTATACTAGTTATCTATAATACTTTATTCTAAACTAAAAAGTTCATTTTAAATTTTATCGAAAAATAATTCACAGAAAATAATAATAATAATAATAATAATAAAAATAAATAAATAAAATGAAATAAAAATATATGATAAAAATAAAGAATCTTAATTCTTTATTTCTAACTGAAAATTATTTTAAATTTTACAGATTCTCTTAGTAAAAATTATAATAAAATAACAACAACAAAAAAAAAAAAAAAAAAAAAACTCTGTAAAGTGTTTCTTAATGTGATTGAGTTTAGATGTATAAATTGAAGTGAGAATTGAATTTCAAATGTAAACATGATATGACATCTCTCCTTTATTTTTATTTATTTACTCGCTTATTTAATTTACCAACATTCCTAAATTTATGCTATTTGAACAATCCTAAATAAATAAACACCAGCATATCACATTAAAACTATTTTTGTCTTCTTCACGGGATATAAGGAAAAATTATTTG
The DNA here is from genome assembly GCA_963930645.1 of Salticus scenicus. Taxonomy (NCBI): domain Eukaryota; kingdom Metazoa; phylum Arthropoda; class Arachnida; order Araneae; family Salticidae; genus Salticus; species Salticus scenicus. Next base: position 289,678,659 of record OZ005649.1, read on the forward strand.
ACGTTTAGAAAATAATTAATATATATAATAATATTTCGAATCAATATTAATATATATAATAATTTTCGAATTTTTCTCAAATATTTCTTCCGGACATTAAAAGATATTTACTACAATATAAATGAAATAAGTTTGCAAAAACATAATTAATTAAATGAAAATTTTAGAGTTGTTTGCTATATTGTGAAATATGCTACAAACAATTATAATTTCTCTTTGTAGATTTGTTTCTCCCGGTGCACTGATCCATTTAATGGAATAGGTGCCGTTAATTAGTTTCTGTTTAAAGACTATAATATTTTTTTATTATTTTGTTAAGTGGAGAATAGTTTACGTAGTATTTATTACCAACTTATTTTATTAAAGTGCAAATAATTATTACATTCATAATTTTCGTTTAAACAAATCAATGCTGTTCTCACGAAATACAAAAATGCGCTATCAAATTTCTAATATCTTAATTCACAAACATTAAAACTAAGGCTGTTTTTAAAGGTTCATTTGAATTAAATGTCAGATAATTTCATGTTCAGCAAACATTCATTTTGTTTCTTACGCTTTCAAGTTAGATTCTTCATCTTGTTGCGATGAATAAATTCGATCTTGAAAACGGGCGTCTCAAGGTCGTTTGAAGCATTTTAATAACAAACTCACTGTATTTTTTTTTTTGAAATCATATTAAATGATTATATTTTCAGAATTAAAAAAAAAAAAAAAATCTGTTCTAAATTACGGCACGGTTATTGGCAGCAGTATACTGATATTGGTTTATCATTAACGTGAATAATATGATTTACATAAGTTGTGGCATGATTTACAGCACACTGCTGTCTGTATTATTGAGCCACATTTCTTGTTCTTACGTCCATGGGAGCATCTGCTCAAGTGCGGACTCAACGAGTCCAGTGTTAAAATAGATGTGATAACCCTTGTCGTTAAGAGAAAATAAGCGATAAGGGAACACCGAATGACTGGATGTTTACCAAATCCAAACTGTCGGTCAAGTAGGCACCCCTCCAAGCTTTGAAATCGTCCTCACTGCTAGGCGTAGGAAACGTGGTTACACTATACATGCACTGTAATTTGAGATCAAATTGGTCAGGGAGAACTTTTGAACTCCCTGATTTTTGAGTAATCCATAAGATCAATGTTAGATAAATCATATTTTAAAAAAAGCATTTTTCGATAATTAAGTAAAATAAATTACTTTTAATTATAAATTCAATAAAAAAAAAAAAAAAATCTCCTCGCCTTATCAAGAGAAAATAATCCACCCGTTAACAAATTTGGCTTTAAAGAAAGAAACACGGTTCTTTTCTCCTGAATTACAAAAATGCATTTTCAAACTTCGTAATTTATAATTTTCAAAACTAGTGCTCTTTCTATAGGTACATTTTTAGTAAATGCTAGAAAATTTAATCTACTATGAACATCCATGCTTCTGTTTAAGCTGCATTTTACATCTATTAATAAATGTGATCTTAAAAACGGGCAATTCTATCTATATATTTATAATAGTTCTTTCAAACTTTTCAAAATGTCTGTTTTCATAAACATTTCTTAAGGGGACTTGGTATCTTTGACTTGGCACGACTAAAGTTTCATATAAAAGATTGTATTTCCATTTAATATTTATAAATTGAACTGTATTAGATTTATTTAATAAAATATATATTCAGACAACAATTATTATGGCTTTTGATATATTTTTTACTGATTTAAAATATTTAAATTGAGTTTTCACAGTTCGTACTTTTTCATGAATTCATGATCTTCAAAATATTCAAATTTCTATTTAAGAAAAAACTTAATATTTTTTCTGGATGTCTAATAGAACCTACTTAAACGAATTAAGGATTGATTTTTAAATTTACCGATTAGTTTTAGAGTAATAAATTAAAAAAAATGTATGTCTATATAAAAAATTCAGAAAAAAAAATCTTTTTGTTACATTTTTGTTTTTAATAGTCTTTCTTTAAAAGAAATCACAAAATCCATCCGTAATTCTTTTAAGCAGGTTCTCTTAAACATCCAAAATAATTAAGTCTTTTGTTAAATATCTATAGAAGTTTTAACATTTTGAAGATCTTGTTTTTCAGAAAATGCAAATAGAGAAAATGCAATTTAAATATTTCAAATCTTTAAAAGAAATATATCAAAACTAACAAGAATTGTTGTCTAAATATATATTTTATTGAAAAAACCTAATACAGTTCACTTTATAATCATTAAGTAGATATATGAACAATTAAACATACAGTTGTGCCAAGTGGAAGGTGTCAAGAATCACGAAACAATCCATAAAATCCCTTTTAGATACAAAATACTTTAGAGTAGGATTGTTCGATGGTACAATTTGTCGTTGTTCGATGTTCGATGGTACAATTTGTCGTTGTTCGATGTTCGATGTGTGTTTGTTACTCGTTGTTCGATGGTACAACGAGAGTAAAATTTGTTGAATTTTAATTATAACTATTATAAAAAAAATCATTCTTTATCTATAAATTTCTTTTAAAAATTTTAGTTCGTGAAAATAATTTCCGACATTTTTCAGTGGAGTTTTAAAAACATACTTCTTAAAATTTTTAGAGTTCTGATTGTTTTTGCTAAATGCAAAATTTTCAATATAAATAAACACATTATTTCCTTTTTTTAAATTTCCTTCAACTTATCTAAAAAAAAAAAAAGACCCTGATCTATTTCTTATGGAGGATTGTGTAAAATATATCAAAATTGAATTTAATGTTTCACCAAAAGAAAAATATTTTGTGGTATAAATATATTAAATTTTGTACAAATTGCAATACATTATTTTTAAATAGAATATTTGGAATACGTCAGTCTTAAATGAATATAAGTATTTTTATTATCATTTTCTGCAAAAGAAAAAAGAATGGTTTTACAGTTTTTATAAGATTAAAGAATTTTCATTTTCATAAAAGCTAAATATATCTGTATAAATGCTGAGTACCAAATTTTGTACAAAATAGAAATAATAACACTTTAATGTACAAATAATTAATCATTTATAACTTATATATTCTTAGATGGAAGTAAATTAAAATTGACTTTTAAAACGCAAAGTTAAAAATTTGATAAGACCTTCACTACTCCTCCAATCCTATTGGCTGATTAATCCGGCTCTAAAATACTCTCCACGGTTATATTTAGACAGCTAATTCAAATTGCTGTTCTGCGCTAATAGCAATATGCAAATTTTGTTTTCTTTCTTTCTTTTTCTTTCTTTCTTTCTTTCTCTCTCTCTCTCTCTCTTTTTTTTTTTTTTTTTTTTTTTTTTGACGTTTCTAAAGTTAATTTACTTCATAGCATTTACTTTATAATCATTAACTTTATTTATACAGTGTCAAGTAAATGTTTTATATTAATGATCTCATTATTATTTTTTAAAATATGAATCGTGGATTGGTTTCTGTCTTCAAAGGACTGGAATGTGGAAAGCAGACTATTAGAAATGGAAGAATTGTTGGTGGAGAAGATGCCTTTGACGGAGAATTTCCATTTTTAGTAAGTCAAAAAAAAAAAAAAAAAAAGACTTATTAATATTATTATTATTGTTGTTGTTGTTATGTTATGACGTGCCAAATTCGTTTATTCAAATTCAGAAGTGTTTATTTTTAACTTTTTTTAAACACTTTTCAAATGTTATTAAAAAAATGATAAATTTATATATATATGAATTTATTATAAATGATAAATTTATATATATATAAAAAAAAAAGTCGAAATATATTTAATCATACAGAGAAGGTTGCTGTTACATACCAAATGTTACTCATTTAATCTAAGTAAATATATTTTTCTTTTCAAAAGTTGTAGTATAATTGTTTCATGAAGTACTAATAAAATCATTATCGTTTTTATTAATTATTAAATTTATTCTACATTAACAGTAAAATACTTTTCGAAAATTTGTTCTGATGGGATAGAATATGTTCAAGCAATTAATTTCTTAGTATATATTTTTCGTTTTTATAAAAAAAAAGGGAAAATTCCGACAGAGCACAGATGTGATACATTTCAAAGAAAGAAATCCAAAACATGAAAATATTACAAAAAGTGATAGAAAGAAACACAGATCAAAATATGTGATGAAATATTTAGATTTTAAAAGCAATTAAGGGGAAGTAATGAGCAGGAATTAAAAAAATGAAAATAGTTTTAATTTGTAAATAATAGCCAATTTATCAATAATGTTAATTTTATAAGATATAAATTTAATGTCTTAGTTTACAACAAATGAACTGAATAATATAATGCGGTATACTAAAGAAGGCAGATAATAATCTATATACTATATTTCTTTAAAGTGGTTCAATTCCGATTGTTGAAACGATACGATAGTGCACGCATCATTTTAAAGCTAGCTGTATTTTAAATAAATAAATAGAATATGAATTATTGTCAAACATTGACTAAAAAACGCAATAATCAGAAGTATAATCAAAATAGGTACCAATATTTTTAAAACCAAAAAATTATATCTGTGAAGTCGTTCCTTCACATATATGAGTTTTAGTTACAGCTTTAAATAAATGCAATAATTAATTACTATATTTTCAATAAATTAAATGGCTAATAAAAATATCTAACGAAATTCAAAATTACTTTTTATATTTATTCGCATTTGTCTCTATAAATAGATATCTTAATTCTAATAATATTTTACCCGTTAATCTATTAAATAAATCTTCTGAGAACAAAAACATATTCTTTAAAATAAATAATTTATTTCTGCTAGTCATCTTTTTAAATGACGTCCCTCAGAATTATAATCTCTCCTAAATCATTTAATAAATAAAATACAAAAATATATTATTTTCATTTATAAACCGTTGTATATACATAATTACACTTTCATTCTTTTAAATTGTGCAAGTCCACTTTGTTATAAATAAATTAAGCAATAATTTTCCGTTGTAACATCATTAAAGGGTAATTTATATTTAAAAATGACAGGATGTGGTAATAAATCGTAGTCTTTGAGTCTCCCTTACGCAACGATTTTCTGGCGATAAAATTTGGCATAGATGTTTGGCGTTAATTCTCTAACGGACTTTCTAAATTCAAAATATATATATTAATTTATTCTAGAGACAATGGATTATGTTTGGCTTTAAAATTTGGCACTATTTCGAAAATCTTGGCGTAATTCAGCAGTTGAATCTTGATTGCTGTAATGAAAACTTCAAGATTTCGCTCTAAACAACTGCTGAAGTAATACGCGATCACAAAGCCCTCTCTCTCTACCTGAAAATTTGTTTTACACCACCTGAATGTCTCGAAGATATATTTTTATGTATCTTGTCAAGTATACTATAGAATAGTCTTTAGTCCTTAGCTGTGATGTTAAACTCGAAAATAAAGTGCTGTCAGATAAGAAGATTGTTTTTTATTTACGGCTTATTTTATCTATGTTCCTGGTGTTTTGCGGTTATTCATCTTGTTTGCTTAAGAACAATTTCATCCATATGAACTTTAGCGCAAGATCTTCTTTATAATATCAAAATAAATAAATAAGTAAAAAAGCATCGCTAACATGGCAACAAAAATCACCATGGGAACCCTATGATAGAAAAAGTTGTCATGGAGGCCTTATACTAAAACTATTCTGCCTGTACATGTACGAAAACTGAGTCTTCAAACTTGAATTTTATTTTGAAACCTTTCTTTGAATGGTTTTGCTTTCACTATCGCACAATATTAAGTTGGTTCTAATAGTAATTTCATTTCCGGTGAATTATAATTCAAATTGGGTGAGGAAATTGGTATAAGTTTTATGAATTTCAAGTTTTAAATGTAAATAAGAAGAAAATAAATAAAAAAAGTGCGAAAATTTCGCACGGGTTTGCTAGTTATTGATTATCTATATATTAATATGTGAAGCAAAAACTTTGTACCCCTTTTTACGAAAATTGCGCGGACGGAGGATTATGAAATTTCGCACACTTATAGTTTATATAGAGAAGAAGTGCAGAATGCTAATATTTTTTAAAAATACAACGACAAAGACGAGAAATTGGAACATTTGTGAAACGACAAAAGTGCAATTCAAAGCCTATATTATCGGGTTTTATTTCCAGAGCATTTTCATTTTTTTATACTGTTGCTAAAATTTTGAAATTTCAATTAATAATAAAAAGTTAATATGTTAATAACAATAATAAAAGTTAATAACAATGAGTTATTTTTTAAATAGCCAGTTTCATCTGAAAGAGTTATCGCAGAATGCTAATATTTTTTAAAAACACACAAGTTTTGCATTATATATATACTAATTAATCAACTCAACTCAACTCAACTCATTCAATTTGTATAGATCAGTTTCTAAAGAAATCAACCTAAAATAAAAAAAAATAACGATTTTTTCTACTGACGATGAAAGTTTTTTTCTACTTTTATTATGCCTCGACATAGAACATTAACGGGTCGGAGTGAGAGACAAAGAAGAAGGAATCTATATTTGCGGACACATAATAATAATAGTAATGAAAATACAAATAGTGTTAATATTATACAGAATGAAGAAGTGAATTTGACAGATAAATTTAAATGTGCACGAAATGTCATTCCAAAAGTTTTTTATAGTTATGATTGTGGATTAATGGATTTGGAATGCAGGTTTTGCAATGCGAAACATTTTGAATCTGAAGTCACTTTAGGTGACAGAACTGCATTCACTTCATGTTGTCATAAGGGTAAAGCAATATTACCGCCCTTAAGTCAAAATGAATATTTTAAATCATTGTATGATGGACTTATTTCAAATGAACCTTCAATAAAAAGTAAGTCAAAAAATTATTTTGAAAATATTCGCAAATACAATTCATCATTTGCTATGGTTAGCTCAGAAGCTCAAGTATCCGAGGCAGTTACAAGTGGAGTGTATCATTTCAAAATACATGATGTTTTTTATCACAGATCGGGTCCAATGACTGCTGCACATGGTCGTTCACCATGTTATGCGCAATTATATTTTTATGATGTTGACACTGCTATCAATTATAGATTACAAGAACGTTTTAATCAAACATGTAACAACAACATAATGCGCGAAATTTCTCTCGAATTGGAACGCAGTAATCCTTTTGTTCGGTCATTCATTGCAATGAAACATCATTGTCAAAGAGTTGAAAATCAAAATAAAGAAATTTGTATGCTCATTAAAGTAAATCATGATTTAGATCTACGCCGTTTCAATGATGCAGTTCAAACTGATGTAGCAGTAATATTTAGTACAGTTGATTGTGAGCCACCTTTTGAACGAAATATGATTTCATTTTCAAAAGTTAATGGTATCATTAAAAATATCTCAGTTTTGGATTCATCATTAGATCCTTAGATCTAATGATCTAAATAAAAATACCTGTAGGTAAATTAACAGTGTAGCCTTGGCAAAATCTGTGATTATAGAAGTATAGTCTTTGACAATAGAACCTTAATAATGTTTAAACTAATTAATTATGGTCGAATTTCGACCACTGGGCGACCACTAGCTTATATAAATGCTCACTATTTTCCTTACAACTAAATAACATAAAATGCCTTTATATATTATAGAAATGTACTGAAGAATTTAAAATGGAGGGACTACATTAAAAATGTTGTCAAATTACCAGCAGCTGTAAAAAATCCCATTGTCACCATTCATTAGTATATAAAGAATACGACAACAATTTGGGTTTCCTGACTAAAATGAAATTTTACTGAACAAGTAAATATGAAAATAAATTCTTAGATCTTTAAAACACAGACATCGTCAGTTACGAAATACAAATAAATATGAGAGTGGATATACGCGTATCATTTTGAGCATATTTCAATTCGGGCATTTGAGGTCACCACGTAAAAAATTGGATGATGCCTTTAACCCGTTAACGCCCGAATTAATTTTGCAAAATATTATTAGCTGATTATTTCCCTTCTAAATTAATATAGACAACTGACAGTAAAATAAATTAACTTAAAAAATTCTTCTGGTAGTTTTAAATTTAAAGCCTATCCTCATTTATTGACGTTTAGTGTTCTAGGGAGAAAACTTCGAGATAGAAAAACTTCGAGATAACAGATTAATTTCTTATTATATGTTGAAAAAGATCTCGAAAGTAAAGTATTATAATATATATTATTATTCAACTTGATTTAAGTTAGTATACCTGCGCAAAAGTCAAATATATGTGCGACGAATGAAAAATCATAAAATGACTATCCAAATTATGAAATAAATTAATAGTAGGCACATAAAAATTTCAGGGATTATTTAGAGTGACGCTATAAACTGTCACTAAAAAGCAGAAATCATTCCGAGAAACCACAAAAAATATACGTGCCATTTTATTAGCTGTCTTCAAATGAGGACACTGGGCGCTAACGCGTTAATAACATCATGTTACTTCCTTCATTTTTGTAGATTCGTTTAGACCCTATGGTAAATCAGCATACATACACAGAAAAAAATGTTTTTGTTGAGGCTATAAACAAAAAAAAAAAAAAAAAAAAAAAAAAAAAAACTCTTTTTTTTTTTTTTTTTTTTGTTAAATCAACCAAATCATTTTGTTGATACAGTCTTAACAAAATTTTATTAAATCAACAAAAATATTTTAGTCGATATAGCCTTAATAAAATTTTGTTAAATCAACCAATTTTTTTAGTTGATATAGCCTTAACAAAATTTTGTTATATCAGCCAAATTATTTTGTTAATATAGCCTTAACAAATTTTTGTGAAATCAACCAAATTTGTTTAGTTGGTATAGCCTAATCAAACTTTTGTTGTTTCAACAAAACATTTTTTTCTGCATACACCATATAATTACAGCATTTACAAGTTGCAATGCATGTCATTGTTCATTATAGTTTAGATCAATAACCCAGATGAAGTTGCAAAAATAAAGATAACAATACAATTTGATAATACAAAAATGAAGTTGACAAAATTTGATTTAATGATTTTAGCTGATCTTTATGTTTTTTGATGTGCTGAAACCGAAAATGCAGCCCATTTTTCTATATCACGTATAGATTTTTGTAAATACAGGGTGTTTACTGACTCAGTTTCTTACATATACCACCATAACAATAAATTGTTTGGTTGGTTGGTTGGTATGGTTTTACGTCACATTAGTTCTGCGCAATTACAACAATCCATACAAGGCATCCATGATTAATTATCATGGAAACGTATAATAATACTTACCATATAGTTATACTAATGGAAGAGTAATGGAAGAAATTGTATAAGTAGGCACCCAGTATTGACAAAAATCTATACGTGATAAAGAAAAACTGCCTTCATTTTCGGTTTCAGCACACCAAAAAACATAAAGATCAGCCAAAATTTTATAATCAAAACTTTACATGTCGACCTGTGTAATGAAATGTTTATAGTTGGCTAAACATGCTTAACTTAAGCAGTAGGAAAATAGACGATATTCTAATCTTGTTAACGTTACCGTTTTTGTACATGAAAATATTAAATACATAAATTGTCTTTTGTAAATCGAACAACATAAAAAAAATAATTATAAATCAACATTTTCATTAAACTACACGATTCATTGCTCGTTTCTTAAAAAAAAAAAAAAAAAAAAAAAACTTCGTGTTGTCACTTAAGTAGAATTAAACTAAGAAAATTTTTAAAAATTTAAAAATTTAACTTTTTTAAATACTTGTAATCATCATTTTTCATTTGTCAAATCGCACAATCGTTAACCGTTTTCAGTTTTGTGTCTGGTATTCGCCGAAACTAGTGCGAATGCGACTTAGAGCCCTTAAAAAAAAAAAAAAAAAAAGAAAAAAAAAAGAAAAAATCCATGCATGGCATCCTACTAAGTTTAGGTTCTACGTGTTGACAATAATCCATAATCCTTCACCAATACCATAATTTCATTTTATTTAAAGAGCATCTATGATAATTGAAATTGAATCTTGAGTTTTAATAAACTTAAAGAAATTTCACATAAACTAATCAAGGTTTAATCATAATCGTATTACTTGATAATCAGTATGATTAAATCAGTATTATACCATCACTTAAATTTTCAGTAGTTTCTTGACAAAAACTGTCATAGTACAATTTCAAAGAACTGTACTTTCTTTAATAAAAACCTTTTTCATTTTTATATGTACTATAACAAGGTTTTCTTTTAAGATTCAAATGAAAAGAATAAAAAACTTTAACAAATCATAATACTTTTAAAATTTTTCGCATAAAAATAGAAAAATACAACGTATGTATAATTTCCTAATTAAATGGCTCAGTCAATAGCACAAGCAATAATATCTTGGAGCGCAATTTGATATTGTCTAAAATGTAACAACACTCTCGCTTTTCTATATTAAAAAAATATATATAATTGATTTGAAACCTTCTAACAAAACAAACTTAACAAAAACATTCAAAAGCAAAAATTATATTTCCGATAACATTTTCTTTGAAAATAAAATGCCTCGGAAGATTTAATTATAAGGGGTTAAAGCAAATTGCTTTCAGATTCTTTGAAGAACTCATTCAGCCGTATTGAACATTAAAAGCTTATTATATTGGAATTATGTATTTGTTTTATATAATTTTCACGAAGTTTTTTTTTTTTTTTTTTGATTCATGCTATAACAGTACCTATGAATTTTTTAAACTAACTTTATTTACTTATAAACAAAGAAATAAAATATTAGTTTAGCGAAGGTTTATTTAAAAAGGTATAAGAAATGTAAAATTTATAATACTACGATTCCAAACTTATACATTTAGATATCGAATTTCATTATATTAAAATGCTGCATTATCTTCGATCATCTTAACAAATCCTTAATCCTTAATCCTTAGCAAATCAACATCTTAATCTGCCTCCGAAAAGAAAAATAATAATAATAACACTAGTTGAAACTTTTACATGAGCTTTTTTTCTGCGCTTGTTTATTTTATGAATTAACAACAAATATTTTTCTAAAAGTGTATATTAGAATTTAAAAAAAAAAAAAAAAAAAAAAAAAAACTATCAGCACATAACCTATTGCACACACAATCAAATGATTCAACTTTGAATTTTTCGTTTTCGCAGGAAAAGTAAAACGCATATGGATTAAATGCGGAAATTTCTGTGATTACCTATATTTAATTGACAGCTCTTAGCCATTCTACACGAAAGCATTTCGCATTTTTTATTTTATTTTTATCTGTGTCTTGAAACCATCTTTTATATTAATAAACAATAAAAAATTGAAATACTTTCCTTTAATAGAAGCATTCATACACTGTTAAAAATGGTTTCTTAAAAATGAGCTAAATTGTCTCAAAATAGCTCCGAAACAATATATTCTTCGACCACATTTCATGAAACTATGGAAGCATCTGCGCAAGTGCTAATTCAACGAGTCCAATGCTAAAATAGGGGTGATAGTCATCTGACTCAGAGAAAAGGATTAATAACAGAGCGCGAAATTATTGGATGTTTTCCAAATTTCAAACTGTAGGTCAAGCTGGCATCCCTTCAACATTTTGGACGCGTCCTCACTGCTAGTTTTAGGATATTTGGCCGCACTGTATACTTAAATTAAAAAACCCATGTACTCAATTTTGAGTATATTGACATCTCAAACATGTGAATATTGGGATTATCATTGGTCAACCCCATTTTTGAGCCTGTGAATATACTCAAAAATGAGTACATGGGTTTTCAAATTTAAGTATATATTATTTCGGAGCTATTTTGAGACAATTTAGCTCATTTTTAAGAAACCATTTTTAAAAGTGTACTTTTGTAAAGATAGATTAGTTATGAAATTTTGAAATATATAGCAATTGTTTATTAGAAAACAAAAATTTTCCATTTTCCATTTTTAAAATTTTAAATTATTTTAATGAAATCCAGATGAGAATTAAAAAAAAAAATCATTTCAGATTTGAAATAATTATTTACTATTTTAATTAATTAATTATTTTATAAATATATAATATATCAATACTAACGGTTGTTGTCAACTCACTGTTCGATCACTTTCCGAAAATGACTGTCTGCCTGTGTGTGTACAGTGCAGCCGCATATCCTAAAACTAGCAGTGAGGACACGTCCAAAATAATGGAGGGATGCCAGCTTGACCGACAGTTTGAAATTTGGAAAATATCCAATAATTCCGCGTTCTGTTATTGCTCATTTTCTCCGAGTCAGATGACTGTCACCCCTATTTCAGCATTGGACTCGTTGAGTTAGAACTGGCGCAGATGCTTCCGTGGTTTCATGAAATGTGGTCGAAGAATATCTGTGTGTCAATTTATTTGTGTTTTAGCAAAATATTGTGGGCATTGTATATAACGAACCAATAAACGGAATTTAACCAAACGTGATATTTAATTGGGCTTTCACATAAATTGGTGTTGCTTTTTTTTTTTTTATGTGTCACCCAACAGGTTCGTCCATTTAAATCTGGCCATTTTTGTCCAATCCAAATTTGTCCATTTAAACGATGGCTATATCAGATATTCTATAGTGTATAAGTGCATAAATTTTGATATGTATGATCAACATGATGAAAAACTTGATTAGTTCAATTTCGGTGCATATCGGCCGATAGGTGATGCTGCTATGCTGCAACTTGATTCTGCTTATGAGAAGGCAATGTCTCAGCTTTTATTAAATATAAATGGACGAAACTTGGTATGTGAGGTATAGATTATTAAAAACTATGCTGGTTCTATTTAGGTGCTGCTACATTAAATTATTACCAGTTTACGTGAAGATTACTTCTCAGATTCTGTGTTATATAAATGTCCTAAGCTTAAAAAGTGGAATAAACATTATGAAAAATTGCGTTTAGATTCGGTGTATATCGGAATACAGGTAGCGTAGTTGTTATTCAAATTTTTAGATTTTTCAGATGGCAATATATCAGCAACTATTAGTTAAAATTGACCAAAATACATATTTAATCTTTATTTTTTGACACTATGATGACGCTTATGACGCTATAATTTTCATAGATAACTGGCATATGGCAATTTTATGTATAATGACGTAGAAAAAAATTTGTGTTGGTCACAACATGTCAGTTGATTTTTTGTTGTTTTGACATGTAATTATGTTCAACATATCGCTGTGTTTAAGCACTAGTTCAATCCTTTTCCCAATAAATGCATGATATTTTGAGGTTATTTCATAAGTTGCACAAATAAAAATTGCTATAAAGCATTCTGGGTTCTACAATCATAGGAACATTAAGCAGAAAGGTAACTAGTATGTTGTATCCATCAAGAACCATTCTTATATCTTTTCTGATATAAATTTCAGCAGTACAAATTATTTATAAAAATTATGTATTAAATAAACAGAAGTGAGGAGCTGATCTTGAACATCAGTAGTGGTCTTAGCATTTCTTCCCGGAATTCCCAAGCACGTCGTGATTCTCCAATGAGAATCAACCGATTTATTAAATTTATTTTTCCATGATAAGTGCAGGCGATTTTCATCTCGGAAAAGCATCAATTTAAATATCGGAAGAAAATAAATTTTGTGCCCTGTAGACAACGTATTAAAAAATGAATTTTTAGATTATTATTTTTTCTAAATGAGAAAAAAGTTTTGTAATTTCGCGACAAATTATAACATATACACAGTTCAACTTAAAGGTATTGACGAGTTATTGACGACGTTATTTTAAATGTATTGACGAGTTCTTAAAAAAAAAAAAAAAAAAAAAAAAAATACTGAAAATTTAAAACCCCAAGCGGAAACTAACCACTACTACCGTACACATATGGGAGGGAAAGCGATGCTCTTGCATTTACAAAAAATGTTATCCTGGTTGACTCTTAATGCTATATATATAAATGTACATATTAATTTCACAATGATTAATTAAAAATAATTCTTATTGTGTACATTTTAAAGAAATTTTATCCTATACTGTTATATAAAAAATATGTTAAAACTGGACGACAGCTGGAATTGTTGAGGGATAAGCACCAAAACTGGTGTACATCAATTTATGTCAAGAAGTAACTACACATAATCCTTCACGGAATTAGTTTTCGATGGCAAAATATTTTTGTCACACATACACAGACAGACGGACAAATAGACGGACAGACTTTTTCTAAAAATGACCCAATCCTGTTCAAGACATCTCAAAACGTGTAAATCCGTCGAAAATCGGAAGTCGAACATTTTTACGTTGAAAGGTTTTACGAATCCAGTACTTTTTTATTGAATGTAGAAGAAAAAACAGCCTTTTCATATTTTCTTACTGAAGTAGAAGATTCTAGAGAAATGTCATGAATATTTTATTCTAAAAGAACAAGTGTTATTTTTCTTATATAAAAGATTTTGTAGAAGAAAAAAACGAGTTTCCTTAATTATGATCAAAAGACTAACTTGAAAAGAATGGGATTATGTGAAAATGACAAAAAAAAAAAAAAAAAAAATATTTATAACAGTATGGAAGTTTCCCATTAAGAAAAAAACTTTATAGTATGGGAATGAAAAGTATAAGTAACAAAGGATTTGAGAGGATTAGAAACGAAGAAAGAAAATCTAGCTTGAAATTACAGATATGTATGTAAAGGTATATATTAAAATCTTCCAAAGTAATGAAAAAGCTTTTAAAATTTTAAAATGAAAAATTAATTTAAAAGATGAGGGGAAAAAAAAAGAGCAAGAAATTTAATTTTATATCCTTCTTTTGAAGATGCACTTAAAAAAGATTACTAAATTCTGGAAAGTTTTGTTAAAATGACGTAAAATTCAGCCTTTAAAAAATTAATTTTAAAAAATTGGTAAAATTAAAACCCAGAATTTTTAATGCATTTTTTATTAAATAGGAATATTAATTTGATTCTTGTTTTTTCCCCAAAGCATTCCTTCACGGCAAGATTAATCTGATAATTTTTTATTATTGAACTAGCCGCCTTCGGCGACCAGCTGGTTCGCGATCCCTGAAAAATCCGACTTTACGAAATTCCCGCTCGGTGAAGCCTGCGGCGCCTTTTTCCCATATCAGGTCTAATAACAGCTTATTGATATATCGTGAAAATAGCTTAACTAAATCGCAGTAAACTCCCGTGCGGTAGCGCCTTCGGCGCTGATATTTCAAATTTCTAACTTTAGCTAAGTCCCGCTCGGTGGCGCCTGCGGCGCCTTATCCCCGTTTTAGAACTTACAACACCTTCCTCGCTCATTGGAATTTGAAATATTGGAATTTTAAAATATAGCAGCGCCATCTGGCGGTAGAAATTTCTGTAATATATTGTTCAATTCCAAATCAACAAAGCTTTCAAATGATGTATTACTTATGAAAATATTTTAATTAGTAGCTGAGATACAAAAGAAAACCTAAAAAGGAAACCTTAAAACGTGTAAATCGGGTAAAATCTCGAATGATACTTTCGATAATATAAAAGAACTTTAAAATATCTTTCGAATGATGTATTAAAAATTATATAATCATAATTAGAATTTGAAATATTGAAATTTTAAAATATTTCAGCGCCATCTGGCGGTAGAAATTTCTGTAATCTACTGTTCAATTCCAAATCAACAAAGCTCTCAAATGATGTATTACTTATGAAATTATTTTAATTAGAAGCTGGGATAAAAAAGAAAACCAAATACCTTGCCTTAAAATCTTAATATGCCAACCAATTTCAAACGCTGCAACTCTTTTTTTTTTTTTTTTTTTTTTTTGCCTTTTTTCCCTGTTCCTCAAGCCCTCCCTAATAATCGTACTCTTTCAAAAATATTCACAATCGAATTATCGGGCATTAAAACTACATACTACGAAATTTCGACTACTGCAAATACTGCAAAAAAATAAAAGAAGACAATCTTTTTCCAATAAATATGTCATTTTTTTAATTATTCATATATTTTCATGAAAATTGAACAGTAGCTTTATAATATGCTGTCTAGGCCGAATATTAATTCAAATGTAACGTGAATGAAAAGGTTGCGTGCTACTTCCGAGCGTGTGATTTGCGAACCGTGCTATTTGCGAACTGATCTTACTCCTGGCAGCTTATTCCTTCCCCATTTCAAGATAAGGGGTATCGTACCAGAGAGCACTGTCATAATTCCCTAATCGATAAAGGGGATTAGCTACTTTTGTTAAAAGCTGTCAGTAAAAAAAGAACGATTAAGTGGGACTGTGGAAGTCCATCATTCTCATTTTTATTTGAGTATGCTCCCTCTTTCGTTCAAGATAAATTAGCGAAAGCGAACAAACAGCTTTTAGGCAATCTCTAATTTTTGAAGATCTTTTAAATTTCTGTTAAGTTAAGATATATGATTCTGTTGTGTGGATAAATGTATATGGATGCTTTTAATTTGTATGAAAATACATTGTATGCGTGTATGTGAAATTTTTTACACCGTAATAGTGAAATTAGATATTTTAATTATAAAACTATTGTTAATTTTTATTTTTTTTTTCTATGGCTGACATACACTGATTCATAAGGGGGGGAAGGCAGATGTTTTCTTAATCCCTTTACAGTTGACTATATACATACAAGAAAAAAAAATTGTGTCATATTTATTGCTTTTATAAATAATCTCTCGGAAGAAAATAGTGTTATTTGCATATGCATATTGTATAACAGGTCCTCATATATAACGTGGTTATATATATATATATATATATATATATATATATATATATATATATACATACATGTGTGTATTTGCACGTTAATTTTTATTTATTTATACATTATTTTTATTTTTTTACATCAAGTTAATTTTTATTTACGTCAAGTACTGACTTATCATTACAATAATCATACATTATCAAGGAAGACTTGAATTAATAAATATTTGCATTTAGAAATAAAGCTTTTTACAAGGCAAAATATAATGAAAAATTTATTATGAATTGTATATTGTTGTTGTTTATATACAATAAATGTAAACAAAATATGACAGAAAACAATAATCACTAGAAGAAGCCACAACGGCTTATAAAAAAATAAGCAAGTGAGAAATAAAATTTAATGGGAAATCTTTGATTAATTAACATGTTAATTAAATGATCATAATGTAAATGAGATTTTAGACCATCTGCAAGTTCAGAAGTTTTAAGGATATTAAAAATTGTGTTAGGCAACATGCCATATTGTACTTTTAAAGACATTCGTTAAAATGAATTTCAATTTGATTCAATAATTTAACTATTCTCTTAAACATCTTAATTAATGACCTTACTTTTTAAACAATACAATTATTGTGATGATATTTTAAACTTATCTTATACATGAATTATATTTCTAACCTTTATATTAAAATTGTTATTTAAATCCATAGATGTTGCATAATAATGTTAATAATTTATTATTATTATTATTTTATGCTGTTATACTTGTTTCATATTTGTTATCAGTGTTGGCAGATTTTTGACGCATGACAATTTTTGACGGTTTAAACCATGGTTCAAATCGTTATGTCAAAAACCTCCTTGTCAAAAATGTCAAAAACCTATATTTATAATTTAATTGTCATATAAAAACTTAGTTTAATAAAATATAGTTTATAAAGATTTTTTTGAAAAGTAAATACATTGGCGTTCTTTGAAATACACATTGTTACAACATTTTGATTAATGTAAAAAACAAAACTTTAGGCTTTTAAAATTTTATTATGAATTAGTTTTATGTTCATTCGAAATATGCGGTGATACTTTTATATATTACTACGAAATTTATTTATAACTATGCTTAATATTGCATATGTTAAACATATTAATGTTTTCGGAGAAACATTATTATAACATTTTGATTAATATAAAAATAAAACTTTAGGCTTCTAAAAATTCGTGATTCATAAATCATTGATAGATCTTTTTGATTGCTAAATCATTTTATTTGCAATACAACATTGTGTATTTTATTTTTTTTGGATTGTGCTTTTAGTATTATATATTTAACCAGTAAAATAAAGCATAGCCTAATATTTTGCATTTAAATGTTTTATAGAAAAATATAACTTTTTTTTTTTTTTTTTTTTTTAATGACTTTTGATATAGCAAGTTTTTAAGAAAAAGCAATAGTTCTGAATGTTAAATAAGCTTGAATTGTGTCTGAAATTCTTATAATTACCGTGAAACAAGAGAAATAAGAACGCTCTCTGGACATGCGTAACTTGTAATAAATTTAATATTTACTCATACAGATGTTTTAAAAAATTATTATTCTAAGCTGTAGGGCCTGGCTGTACGCCAAGTGGTTCTACGCTCAAAGCTGGTAGACGTGAGATGCCGGGCTCGATCACAGGGCGTGCTCGTCGGTCTAGCCATTAAAAGTTTTTCATGGTTTTCTCAGAAACCTGCATAAATACGGGCTAGGACCGTTTAAAAAGACCCCCCACAGAGGGCACTACTCCTTAGGCCTAAGACCATAGAGTAGTCAATCAGCCTTTCTCCCAAAACACCAAACACCAACAGTCCAAGCTATAAGCAGGTACAAATATTTATACAATCAATAATATTCAAGTGATAAAATTTCATTAATAAATGTAGATTATAAATATAATTATTTTCAAATTTATATTGATTTCTGCCCACATATATTATATTTTACTTAAAGAAAAAAGAAAAGAAAAACCCTCCAGTATTCCTGTGTTTTCATGGCTTACATTAAAAATCTTAAGTAAATTTGGAATTTTAAAATTTCATAAATATTAATATAAATGTATATATTAATATATTAAGAAAATGTACCTAATTTAATTGTTAAAAATTATGTATATATATATATATATATATATATATAATATTTTATTAAATACCTTTTTAACTAATTTTTCTAATTATAATAATCCTTATATCTATCTACCCCTATATATATATATATATATAAACTTTTAATATTAAAATTATTTTAAAACAGATTCTTTTTTTCCCCCCATTGAAAAACGAAACATTACCATTAAGTAATCTCAATCAAATCATTAGAAATATATAATTTTTTTATTAATTAAATTGTTTATCTAATCGTTTTAGTTAAATTTTTAAAACTATTTTGATTTATTTAATTTCATTTTTAATCATTCATAGAATTTTTCTTTTTAATTAAAAATATTTAAAAATTGGTTTTTCAATTAAAAGCTCAAATAGTTCTATTAAACAAATTAAGTATTAAAAATTTTCACATTTGATAAATAAAGTAGTTTTTAATAATTTTTTTAAATACTTAGAATATATATATATATATATATATATATATATACATATACACACACACGAAGTATTTTGAATACAGATTAAAAGCATCCATACACATTTATCAGCGCATATAACGATCAATAATCATGTTTTAACGCAGGCAAAATTTAAACGATCTTATCAGCTTATCTATGACTAGAGAGGGGACATACACAAATATAAATGAGAAGGGTTGACTTTCAAAGTCCGAATATATCATTTTTCTTCCAGACAATTTCTAACAAATCAATTAATCTCTTCATAGATTAGGAGAGGGGAATTGGACTTTCTGGGAGGGGAAAGAAGCAGAGGGCAAGCTAACAGGTGTTCCATTTGCAAAACACACGATAATCCCCTATTTCGGAAATCGCACGGTCGCAAGTAGCACGACACCAATGAAAATTTGAAAAAAATTGAAAATTGCAATTTTTCCCCCCAGTATAAAACACATAATATCTTAATTGATTACAACCATTTCCGTTTTCATCACAGACATCACAGACAGTTGTCTCGTATGTGTTTTGTTTCCGATCGAGACCGCTTAGAAAATCGTCTGCCTGTTGCCAACTAAATTTCATAGTTTAGTTAATTTTAAAAAATCTAATTGACGTATCGATAAGCCGCTTGCACTCTTAGATTCGGAAAAAATTCCCCTTTCATTTGGTACCAAATTCGTAATGATCGGACTAATATTTCTAATTTATTTTCCATTTTTTCTGCTTTTAACTCCGTTAAAATATCTACTTTTATGCAATCTCGGTGAATTCTGAGTCATTGAGATCGCTTTTTGATTAAGACATAGGTCTACATTTTAATTAATATCTCCGCAACTAATTAAAATTTTTAAATTCTGTTTTGACTATCCCCTCGGGCAGGCTTCTGAGCACCCGTATGTCAAATTTTGTAGTTCTGCGTTCAGTAGGGGCTGAACGTATAGATGCTCAGACAGACAGACAGAGAGACAGACAGACAGACAGACAGACATCTTCTTTTATTATTATAGATAGATTTAAAAGCATTCTAAGAAAAAGTGATTATATCACCTTTATTTAACGTACGTATTTTTAGGATTTCTAGTCCCTATGAAATATAAAATATATATATATGTTAGGGTGTCCCTTAAATGGGGGATTTTTTACTTTTTTTTTTTACTTTTCTTTTTTTGAAATCCGATACGCATATCCTCTACTTTTTTTTTTTTTTTGACACTAAACACATTTTAGTAAAGTAACAGCTCCCTGGGATAATGATAGCACGTGCCAAATAAGATTTTCTCATCAATTCGGCGCGTGTTCACATTATCCCAGAGATATGATATTTTACTAGAAAGAGTGTCAAACAGAAAAAAAATTAGAGGGTATGCGTTATTATCTTTAATCTTTTATTGGATGTTTAACTAAAGTTTATAAAGGCCATTCGATTTGTTTTAAATGAAAGACATGCATATAAAATTATACAGAAAAATAAATAAATAATTTGTTTAAATAACAACAGTTTTGTTGAGGCATTTTATCTCTATATAATGGTTCATTTGACGAACTTCTTTATTGTTCAACAAAATTCTTAATCTTTACGTAGAATATTTTATTAGAAGTATTATAGAAAAAGTAAGTAGGGTCTAGTGGAGTAAAGTGGGTATGTTTAAAATTCTGCTTATGCAATGTATGTTATGGTGTAATGAATTAATGTTAAATGTATAAAATATTTTGATCTATTTGGTGGTAAAATTTTTTTTTTCTATTAAAATTTTTTAATTTTAATTTAGTAACACATAATATAAACATTCTGTTTCTTTTAAGGATGTTTGGTTGTTTTTTATAGGCCTAATATTTTATTTAGTTTATTAACAGGATTTATCCATGATTTTCTTAAAATAAGTTCTGAAGTACAGATTTTTAAAAGCAGGTAAGAAATATTTAGAATATTTGATTTATAAAGAACATCTTTTTATTGTGTATGTTGGGGGAAAATAGGTATGAGGTAGGCTTAGCAATTTGTTCTTAATTTTTCAAATGACGGGAGTTAAAATTAAATAATAATCTTTTGTATATCTCCAAACACATCTCATGCTTTAAAAACCTTTGGATTTACTGGGCAAAAACCTCTATTTTTTCCCTAGTAAAGCGCTTCTAGAAAATAATTCTATAAACATTGTATAGAGAGTGTCATCTTGAGAAAGTGTCAAAAGCTACATTTACTTACCTGCTTAAATAACTTTCTGTAAGTTTGAAGAGTGAATCTATCATACAACATTTGACTTTATTGTATTAACAAGGAAACTGTTAACCCTTTGCGGCGCAAGACAATTCGGATCATTTAAATTATACTGCCACCGGAATTCATGAACTAAGTTAAATTAAAAGAAATTTTAAATTTTAAGGTTAAAAAAAACCGGCCTTTTCTGATACGTTATAAACGTAAATTTTTGCTAAAGTATTTCCGGGATGAAGTTTTGCAGCTGGATCTTAAACTTTGCATCCTCGCAGCAAGGACAGCGCGCGTTAAGGGGTTAAAACAGAATCACGTTAACAAAGAAAGACGTAGGCAAAACTGTAGACAATGTAACAGAATTTTCAATTAGAACTAGAAAGGAAAATCATGCTACTCAAGCATCACCTAACTTAAAATCTTCTACTTCAGTCATCTCATTACCTCAGTCACAAGAAACAAAAGAAGTTTTATAAAATGTTATGCAATAAGAGAAAACAAGTTCAAGGTAAAGCTGAAAAATATTGACTGAAGCTGCTGCAGCAAAACGCATTCTAAATAAAAAATAACATAGCACGTTAAGAAAAAAAGTTTTTTACTTCAAATGTTCATGAAAAAAATTCTATTTATACCAATATTGAATTGTGTCAAAGCTGCCTTTAAGTCAATGTTCAATTTCTATTTGTCTAAAATATTGCTACGTAATTCGGTAATGGGTATGCAGTTTAATGGTAGTTTGAGTTCAGTGAAAATATTTAGTGGTTAGATTTTTGGCAAGTACTAAGATGATTTTATTGTGAAATATCAAAACTGTCAATATTTTGTGAGTTATGTTGTCCTATAAAATTATTAAATTTTCTGAATATTAAGTTTTCTGAAGGAATTACGGCATAATATTCGTGGTTATTATATTTTTTACATTTAAATTATAATTATTTTTACTTAAATTTCTTCTTGTTTCAAAATAAAATAAATACTCTTTCATTTCTTTTGGAATAGTGATAGTCACTTTAATTTTTTTTTTTTTTTTTTGCTGTTCACTACCCATATTTTTCCCATCCCTGGAGTAAAAATGAGTATTCAAAAGTGTTAAAAGTTTAAATATTTTAAAAAATATGAACAAAGAGAATTTAATGGTGCTAACAATAAGTCCATCGCATATTTGAGCCAAAGAAAGTTTCGCATATTTAAAATTTTCAGGCGAAAGTAAATTATGAATGCAAAACAGTGCTGTTTCTACCTATTCACCACATCAGATCCTACACCATTTTTATTTTTCCTGAGTAACCCTTTCATGTGATGTTTAATTACAGTCATTTAATATAAAAAACCACAATGTTTTACGAGCAAAATTCAAATAAAAGATATGAAATTTTTTCTATTAAGTTATAAAAGTAAAATTCTATTGAAAAATTCCAGGATTAAATCTTGCAGTTGGGAATTAAAATTAAGTGGGAATAATAACCACCACAATTGAAAGGGTTAAAGGGTTACATATAGTTTTGAATGTTAACCTATTTTGCAAAGTAAATGTTCTATTTGGTTAAATACTTTAATTTCTCTATCTGTATTTTTATTCATTTATTTATTTATTTGCGGGTGGAAGCCGTTTATTTTTATGTAGCGGTTTTTAGCGATTTTAAGCGTCTTCCGTTGTTTATTGCATGACCAAAAACAACAATAACAAGGGGAGGGGGGGGAGAAAAGAAAAGAAAAATTATAAATTGTAAATTCTGCCGGATAAGAATCCCAAGAGGGCAACAAAAACACAAAATGTTTGCACCCCCACCCCCACCCCCACCCCCACACACGACAAGAGGCGGCTGGATAACATGTGATTCAGAAAATAAAGTTATATTAGGTGGTCGGTAAAAAGTTTCTCACACACGACAAGAGGTCACAGAGATGTAAAATATGTAGAGGAAAAAAATGATAGACACTGGAAACAATTTCCTCACGACAAGGACCACAAAATTAAAGGATTACAGCATGGTTCATTTGGAGATTTTTAAGAGCTCGTTAAAGAATTCACTGTCTTAAATAAAGTATGGCTTGAAAACAAACAGTTCCAGCTGAAGAGAATTTTGGTTCCATGGTGGTAAAAGATGTGATGCATCGAACATATGTACTAGATACCTAAATTAAAACTCGATACCTAAGCGAGCAGATACCTACATTAAAGCTGGATGATGTGAAGGGGAAGGATATTGATTTGATTGGTATGAAGGTTGAGTGTGTGAAATCTCAAGACAATATTTGTATTTCTTTGCTGCTGGTTGTGTTTTGTCGCTCAAGAGCTTAATGCAGTTGGCACTGCTCTGGGCGAACATTTTTCTTATTACATTGTGCCGTATATCTTGTACTATCGCTTATATTGTAGTCTTGTAAAACCAGAAAAATCTAAACATTCAAATTTATGCAATTTTGATGTTGAACGCTTAAATTATTTCCAATATTTTCCAACATTTAGCTACAATTAACAATTTCAGAGTTCAAAAATTATTTTTTGTTGTGAAAATAATTTCACAATTTCAACACATTTTTTTTATAAGTGTATAAAATTAAACATACATTCTTTCATTAAATATAAATTTTTATTTCAATTAAATATACATTCTTTCATTTTGATATTGAGAAAAATTCTTTATAAATAAAGATCACTTGAATAAACGTATAATTTGCAGTGAATACCTTAAACTGCATTTTTAAGGTAAATTGGCGGTTAAATATCGTAAATCTGATATGTAATTTATAGTCATTAGATGAATACTTTATATGATTTTTTTATATATTTTTCTATATTTTTCAATCCTTTATCTTCCATAATTTTATTTCTATAATTTATAGTGCAATTATATTTTATAATTATTTTACTCTTAACACATACTATTAAGCACTTTGGATTTCGGGATGCATTTTAATTTAAAGATTTATTTGAGACTAGCAGGCAACGCCCGCTTCGCTGGTCCCTATTTTTAAATGAATCGCTATAATTACTGAATTCTCAAAATTGCATTAATTTTTATCACGTGAAAAAAAAAAAAAAAAATAGAAAAAAAAATCTTATTAGGAAAAATGTCGCACCGGGTTCTCACTGCCTTCGGAAAAAATTCCCAAAATGCTCTAACTCTTATTTCTATTATTCTCCCCCTTCGCCTCCCCCCTCCCGTCTATCCTAATAATTTTAAAAATTCGAAAATATCCGCAATCGATTTGTAGGTATCGAAAATCTCTATATACCAATTTTGAATGCTCTAACTCTATTCTATTTTTTTTTGCCCCTCCGCCCCCCCTTCCCGGTCGTCCTAATAACTTTATACTTTCGAAAATATCCCCATTCGACTTGCTGGTCTCTAAAACCTATCTGTACCAATTTTGAACGGCCTAACTGTATTTCTATTTGTTTTTGCCCCCCCCTTCTCGCCCCTCCTAATAATTTTACAAATTCGAAAATATCCGCAATCTATTTGTAAGTATCGAAAACCTCTATGTATCAATTTTGAACGATCTGACTCTATTTTTATTTTTTTGCCCCCCTTCCCCCCCACAAAAAAAAAAAAAAAATCGGAAAAAATCAAAAAATGAGTTTTTGGAAATATTTTCATGAAGACGCTTGGCGTTTTTTTTTTTTTTTTCATCTTTGAGCAATTACTTTTACTCGAAAATCCGTACTTTTCTAAATTTGCCTCCGAAAATCATTTATACCCCCTTCTCCCGTTAAAAATCCAAAATTCCAAAATCGCAGGAAATGATTTTTTCGTATTCAAGTCTAGTCTCCCCATCTGCAATTTCTTCACTGTGAAGCAATTTGGAGCCGAGTTATACTTATAAATTTGTTTTTGCCTTATGCGCCTCCGAAAATCATTTATACTCTCTTCCCCCCCTTTAAAATCCAAAATTCCAAAATCGCAGAAAATGATTTTTTTGTTTTCAAGTCTAGTCTCTCCCTCTGCAATTTCTTCACCGTGAAGCAATTTGGAGCCGAGTTGTGCTTATAAAGGTGGTTTTTGCCTTCTGCACCTTCGAAAATCCTTTTCAGCCCCTCTCCCCCCTTAAAAATCCCAAATTCCAAAATCGCAGAAAATGATTTCTTTGTACTTAAGTCTAGTCTCCCCATCTGCAATTTTTTCATCGTGAAGTAATTTGGAGCCGAGTTATGCTTATAAAGATGTTTTTGCCTCCTGCACCTCCGAAAATCATTTTCACCCCTTTTCCCTCTTAAAAATCCAAAATTCCAAAATCGCAGAAAATGAATTTTGTATTCAAGTCTAGTCTCTCCATCTGCAATTTCTTCCTCGTGAAGCAATTTGGAGCCGAGTTATGCTTATAAAGTTGTTTTTGCCTTCTGCACCTCCAAAAATCATTTTCACCCCCTTCCCCCCCTTAAAAATAAAAAATTCCAAAATCGCAGAAAATGATTTTTTCGTATTCAATTCTAGTCTCCCCATCTGCAATTTCTTCACTGTGAAGTAATTTGGTGCCGAGTTATACTTATAAATGTGTTTTTGCCTTATGCGCCCTCGAAAATCTCATTTTTTACCCCCTACCCCCCTTAAAAATCCAAAATTCCAAAATCGCAGAAAATGAATTTTGTATTCAAGTCTAGTCTCCCCATCGGCAATTTCTTCACCGTGAAGCAATTTGGAGCCGAGTTATGCTTATAAAGGTGGTTTTTGCCTTCTGCCCCCCCGGGGGGGGGGGGGAACGGGGGTATTTCGCAAAATCCCGTCTTAGTGAGCGTCAGGGTCTTAAAATCAACCTGCTCACCAAAAATTGTGACTCTACCTCCCATAGGATCGCCACAACCGTGTTGAGTCAGTGAATCAGTGAGTGAATCAGTCAGTGAGTTTACTCTTTTATATATATAGATGAAATAACTCAATATACTTCAAAAATGAATGAACACGTGAAAGTTATATCATAGTTAAATTTTGATTTTTGTCATTGTTAGACTTCCTTAAAATTATGGAAGGACAAAATCTACTTTACCTGAAAAACAATGCAATATATTATGAAATTGTACGTGAAATAATTTTAAAAAAGTGTGTCTAAATTTTCCTTTAACATTCTTTTAGAGATAAGGTTTTTAATAAAAATGTTAATTTATATTTATTTCAGCACAAACACATATAAGATAATTTCTGTTGACTACAGCAAATAAATCATTTTTAAATAGTTTATTGTTAATGTTTAAATACATAATTCCAATCAGAACTAGTATGTTGTGGCCATCACAAGACTTTCTTCTATATTTTCCTATATACATATTCAATCAGTAACAATATTAAAAAAAAAAAAAAAATACGATTTTTTCTAAGTTTTTTTTTTTTTTGTTAAAAGTAATACATATTCAACCAGTAACAATATTTAAAAAAAAAAAAATCGATAACTTTGTTTTAAATTATCACAGATTTATAGTTCAACCATTCGTTTTAAAGGTATTGACGAGATCTTTCGAAAGATACCCATCTTGAAAATTTACCCCCCCCCCCGGGGGGTTACTTCCCCCCAGGGGGGGGAAGCGATGCCCCCACATGCACAGAAATTTTTTCCTAGTTAACTATTACTATTATCAATAACTCATATTAATTTTACAGTCACAAGTTAAAAATAACTCTCATTATGTACATTTATACAAAATTTTGTCCTATACTGCCATGTTAAAAATTTAGAAAAAATGCGATCACAGCGCCACCTGTTGAGCTATTGATCCCCAAATGTAATCGGCACCACTTTATGTCGGGGACCAACTAAATACCAAGTTTGGTTAAGTTTCGTTAAAAAAAAAAATACGATTTTTTTTCTAAGTTTTTTTTTTTTTTGTTAAAAGTAAAAAAATCGATAACTTTGTTTCAAATTGTCACAGATTTATAGTTCAACCATTCGTTTTAAAGGTATTGACGAGATCTTTCGAAAGATACCCATCTTGAAAATTTACCCCGCCTTTCCCCCCCCCCCAGGGGGGGAACCGGTGCCCCCACATGCACAAAATTTTTTTCGTAGTTAACTACTACTATTATCAATAATTCATATTAATTTTACAATCACAAGTTTAAAATAACGCTCATTATGTACATTTATACGAAATTTTGTCCTATTCTGCCATGTTAAAAGTTTACATAAAATGCGATCACAGCGCCATCTGCTGGGCGATTGATCCCAAAATCTAATCAGACCCTTTCCATGTCAGGGTCCAACTATACACCAAGTTTGGTTCAATTTCATTCATCGGTTCGTGAGATACGGTGAAACATACGAAATTTTGCGATCACAGCGCCACCTGCTGGACGATTGATCCCCAAATCTAATCAGCTCCATGCCCCGTCAGGTTCCAACTATATACCAAGTTTGGTTGAATTTCATTCATTGGTTCGTGAGATACGGTGAAAAATACGAAAATTTGCCCTATACTGCCATGTTAAAAATTTACATAAAATGCGATCACAGCGCCACCTGATGGGCTATTGATCCCAAAATCTAATCAGCACAATGCCCCGCCAGGGTCCAACTATATACCAAGTTTGGTTGAATTTCATTCGTTGGTTCGTGAGATACGCTGAAAACACTAAACCACAGACACACAGACAGACATTTTTTAAAAACTATCAATTCGTGTTCAGGACATCCCAAAACGTGTAGATCCGTCAAAAAACGGAGGTCGAAAATTTTCGCGAATCCAATACTTTCTCTATATTACATATAGAAGAAAGTAAAAATGCTTAAAATGAGATAAAGATTCGTTTTATGTATTTGGTCAATGAATATTATTAATACAGGGTGTTCAAAAAGTCCGTAAATAATTTAAAAATTCATAAAACCCGAAAATTAATCAAAATAAAAAACGGTTTCCAGGTTTAGCATTGATAGGTCATAGGATTTTTTTTTAGGATAACTAGGGGGCTCTGCCCCCTGCTCGCTCCGCCCACCAATCTCCGAGGAAGTCTTCGCGACCCCACGACTCGCTTCACTTATTAACCCCTATGGCACTTTGCCCGTCTATTCGCTTCTTTACCTTTCACTGGATAGGAAAATTAATACTGCATTTAAAAAAAAAAAAAAAAAAAACTGGAAATACCCATATATGTCAAATTAAAATACATAACATTTAATACCTTTTTTTTCCCCCTATGAAATAATATGCTAAAAATCAGTAATATTTTTTCAGAAAAGAAAGAAATTCGTAATATCTGGACCATTTTGTGTTACAGATATAGTATATGAACCCCTTGGCGACAATTAAGTTTTTGTCACCATTTGGCGATGGATGTTTTGGTAGAATTGCTTGTTAAATAAATAAAAATAATTTTCTTTTAAATTAAAAGAAAAAAAAAAAGATTTTAAAGAAATTTTAGCAAAACCAGAATTTAGTTTAGTATGGGGGACTATTATTTGTTTATTTATTTATTTGTTTATTTATTTTTTTCAAATTATAACATCGCTTTCAAATTATTCAAGTATATTTTCGGTAAATTTTCGATTTCGATGTATGTCCAACCATCATAAAACTGGCGACAACGTTTTATCCGTAGATTGAGACTAAAAGTCCTCCGCGCAAAAAAAAAAAAAAAAAAAAAAAAAAAAAAGGAACATTTTAATTAAATTAGACTAAACTTTTCAAAAAATTAGAATCTATTTTTTATAATGCCCGTAGTTTTACTGCTGAGGTCTTTTAGTTAATTTATGACAGTATATAATCGATACTTTTCCATTTTGCTGGCGAGGCGATAAAGTTGTCAAGAATGATATAATCGACGCCAATCACTAAGCACCTAAGAAGAATAATTGTTTTAAAACACTTCGGGAACAACTATAGTAGTATCTCCCCACAACTGGATTTGGCGATATATTTTTGGCGATTATGGCTAAATCATAAAAGATAAATCATAAGCTAAATCATAAATCACAAATCTAAAAAAACAGCATGCAGGCTGCCATATTATATTGCAAAGAATCCAGAACGACATCGTTATCGTTCAAAACGGCGCCAAAGAAAAATCGCCAAATCCAGTTGTGGGGAGTACTATAGTTATACCACACTTCGAATAATAATAAGAAAAAAATTAAAAAGACATAACTGTTTACTTATTTTATTTTATTTATTTTATATTTTTAAGAATTAAATTTGCTTAAAGCCAGCTTTTAAAAGTGTTGTTCCATAAAAAATATAACATTTACTTTGTCAAATCCTTAATAACGTATATAAATAAACTTTAAATAATAATAATAAAAAAAAAATCTATGTTACAAATTTACTTTTAATTCATGAGATTTTTGCCGGCGAAATGAAAAGTATCTTCTCTACTATCTACTTCATACATTAACGAAGAATAAAATTTGCTCGATTCATTAAAAGAATTTTAGGTGATGAATTTTTTTCTTGCTATAATTAGAAATATGAAATGTATCATGGAAATGTCTAATTCTGTAATATTAAAAATTTACCAATGCTAAATAAGAAGATTTTTTTCATTTATAATTCAGTTTGAATTTAAATCTAAATATTTTTGTATGCCAAAATATGTCCGAAGTATTTTAAAATATGTTTTTAAATGAAAAAGACAAAGGAGATTCTTTCGAAAAAGATGCACTTAGAAATATTTTTCTTAATAGCAGCATTGACATTGATTTTATTATTTTTTACACCATGGATCATATTTTAATTTTCCCGTGGAAAATGATGTCATGACAGAAGAACAACGTCATAAGAGAAACTTTTTCTACGGTGGCAAATAGAGTACCTTTATAAACTCGACGTTTTCAGTTAATAACTTCGTTAATTAAGATAATGCAGATTTCTAATTACCTGAAATCCCTTCCTTGAAGCGTACGGAACACATTGATACCTCTCGTGATGCAGAGCACTTTGCCCTCCGCGAGGAGATGCTGTCGCAGACAAAAAGAATTGACGCCAGCGACAGTTACTTTTTTTTAATATATATATATATATATATATATATATATATATATATATATATATATATATATATATAAAATAAAAAAACAGCCGACAGATGGCGCTGGTGCGAATGACTAAGTTGGAAATATGCAAATGAGACAGGTGATTGCAAATACTTACGTTCTTGATCCGGCTATGGGGATATTTAAAATCCTGGGTGTATCGATTCCACCCATCCAATCTGTCGGAATTGAAAGATGCAATCCGCCGAGAGCTGCCATGTATACAACCGGACATGCTGCACTCTGCCGTTGCTGGATTTATGACACGCCTGCAATGTGTTATCACTGAGGAACACATATTGCTATAATAAATGATTTGGTAACATTATTTTTGTTATTTGCGGGCCTTTTCTTTCACTTATGTACGAAACGCCACCTGTCGACTGTTTTTTCCCCCTTATCTTAAAAAAAAATCCCATGACTTATCGATGCTAAATCTGCAAACCGTTTTTTATTTCGGTTATTTTTTCCGGGTTTTATGAATTTTTAAAGTAATTACGGTTTTTTGACCACCCTGTATTAAGTAAAACTAAATTAAAATGTGAAATATCTGTTTTGCTGTAAACTGGGGCTCGTATAATTTTTTTATTTTAGAGAAAATTTTCAGTATTAAAATCACTGAATTGCTGAAATAAAAATAAAAATATTGCCCTGTTGTTTAAAAATATTTATTTTGTTATTTAAATCACATGAACAAAACTTATAAGAAACTAGCATTAATAGTAATAATGATGATAGTAATTAGTTTTTGTTAAACAACACCGTGTAAAACAGTAGCTACATTGCTTTTAAAAATATGGTTTTATTTTAAAGAAAACTTACTACAGTCGACACCGGTTATAACGTACCTGGGATATAGCGTACTTTCGCTTATAACGTACTCAGATGCTTGGTCCCGAATGAAACACTATATAATGTAATGGTTTACATCTTCATCTATAACGGACTATGCAAAAGCCTAATCTGGTTATAACGTACTTTTTAGACTGGAATAAAAAGCCAAAATTGGATGTCAACCTTGTATTTCTGGTTTGGAAATCGGTATATTTTCTTGGATACCGTCTTTCGATGTCTCCTTTATCGCCTTATATCTCCTTTATACCTTTAAAACTTTATCGCGTTTCGTTGAATTCCATACTGACTATTCAGAGACTCTGCAAAGTTCCATTATAAATATTGAAAATGTAATTTTTACTGTGTCATCTAATCAAAGAAAACAACGAAAAATAACAGATTATTTTTTCTAAATAAACATGTAAGTAGTAAAATGTTTTTTTTTTCTTTTTTCTTATTTTATTTTGAGAAAATCATAAACTTTCTATTTAAAATCTCTATAATTGCGAGTGGTATTATGCCCGTTTTTCTTTCGTTAGGCACTAAATTATATTGGAAATATTGCTTATAACGTACTTCGGTCATAACGTACCATATTTTCTGGTCCCCTGACAGTATGTTATAACCGGTGTCGACTGTATTTCTAAAAATGAATGCGATTCTAATTTTTTAAAAATTGAGATTCAATATATTGAAAATCATTTCTTTGTAATATCCGATCGAAGATATAGGAAATTTTTTTTTTAGCTGAAACGTAAAATTAAAATAAAATGTTCCATAAATAAAGACTATGAAAATATTAATAATATAATATAGATAATTAAAAAATCATTTGTATGAACATATTTATAAATCCCAAAATTTTCCAACTACAAGTATCATAAAGTAAGAAAATTCAAACTATTTATTTAACTTAAATATAATTAGAAAAAAATGTGCCTATACTCAAATAAACACTTTAAGAATACTTAAGAATTAAGACATTTAAAAGCTTTTAGATTACTTTGATGTCTCCTGAAGTTACGTAATTAAATGAAATTTAATGCATTTTATTAAACACATAAATGTCCTTTCAATTTATTTACATTCCGTTAAAAGCATGCGAAAATTCATGCTGTCATATTCTGAAAATGTAGAAAATTCTATTTCCAACGTCACCGTTTTAATCGCAAATTAATGCAACTTTTTACTTTCTCATATCCATATACTGTAGAGAAACTATTGTTTGTGGTCTAATTTTCGGAAGTCCGTTTTTATAATGTTTTGAAATCCCCTAAATTTAAATATGAGATTTTTAGCAATTAGTCTTTATGTCTGACTGTGTATATATTTGTGTGCTTGTTATTAGCATAACTCAAAAACAAATATTAGCAAGAAGTCCAAACTCGGTGTTTGAAATCTGTATCATTAGGGAATTCTACATGAAACTATTGATTGAAATCGAAAAAATAGTCGTGTACAGAGAAATTTGAAATATGTTACATCTGAAGGAGAAATTTCTCGTCGATACAAATAAATATCATTATACTGTAATAAACAAAATTAAATTACTATATATTTCTGATATATTCTAAAGCATGTTATGGTGTAAAGAGCCCTTGTCATTTACTTACAGGGCCACACGAAAGAATTCGGATTTATTAGGGATGATATCTGAAAATTCGTCGAAGTGCTTTTCAAGTTGTATTATGTGTTTCTTTTACTGTGTTAAATTTAAGCACATTAGGCACTGCGTATTCAATTTAGAGACTATATAAGGGATATCCTGAGCTAAACAAAAATATTCGTTTTATATTGGATATAATTGATGCAAAATATATCAGATATCCAGGGAAATTACTCAAGAGTGATAATTAATTTATCTTTCTCGTATGGCAGACAAAATATAATTTTGGAGTCCAATTTTTGACGTTGAGGTTTTGCTACAATTATACGCTTTGAGGTCTGTAATGAAGATTATTTACTGTCATGACAAGAATAATAACATTTTATGTCGATAGATGAAAAACAGAAAACAATTGATATAAAACTTAATTTTTTGAAGATAATTAAAAAGTCCAGGCTCTTAATATCACAGAGACACATTTTGTTCCCTTGAGAGTTCCTTTAATAAACAAAGATATTTTCCAAGGAACGACCATAGTCCATCAAAAATTTACGAAATGTAAGCGATGACAATATGGAGTGTGGTGGAGTGGGGGATCAGCACCGGGCACAAGGCCTTAAACCTCCTTGAGTTAAGACATGATCGGGAGTCCCGTCCAAAACTGGAGAGAAAAAAGACATTGCATTTGGCGTTTAATTTTACACTCGCCAAGTTCAAAGTTTAAGATGAGCATGGTTGCGGTAATCCTTATGAATATATATATATATATATATATATATTGAACAGGCGACCAGTAATTCATTGGCCATTATTAGTGAATATTGGCATGATTTCGCCAAGTTTTTGATTCCTGGGAAATCACCAGCTAAGCAAATATTTTGTCTAAATCATGTAATGCAATTAGGCGACAAGAGGGCACATGCGTTATATTTCGATGTAAGATTAAAAGAAGCCGAATTAATTATTATCTGGATTCACGAAACAAAAAAGAAGAAATGAGTCAAAATAAAATCATTTACAGAGAGAAAGGAATTTTAATTACGTTAGAATTGTTAAATTAATACTGGGAAACTGTCAAAAATTTAGTTTCATTCCATTGAAAAAGATATGAAAGGAAATATAAAAATTAGAAAAGCATATTGCAAATTTATTATTTATAGGTTAAAAATAGTTATATCGTTATATTTAAAATAGTTGTCTTAGATTAAATAATTTTATTTATAATTTTATTTATTTAGAGAATTTATCTATCTTTTATAGAGAAAATTAATTTTATAATACGTGATAATCTACATCACATATTTTAATTTTTGATGGATTATGGTCGTTCCTTGGAAAATATTTTTGTTTGTTAAAGGAACTCTCAATGGAACAAAATGTGTCTCTGTGTTATTAAGAGTCTGGACTTTTTAATTATCTCCAAAAAATGAAGTTTTATATCAACTGTTTTTAGTTTTTCAACTATCGACATAAAGCGTTATTATTCTCTTTACGACAGCAAATAATCTTCATTACAAGGTCACCTGAATATATAGATATGAAGCTTTTAGCGGTCCATCTGTGTGTCTGTACAACATAAAATACGAAAAAATAAATAAAAGAACGAAGTTTAATTTTAATATGGGAATGGTATTTAAGAATTTTGACTAACTAAGATTGGTAATTTCAAAGTGTGATATGTCTAATATATATGAATTTAATAACAAGCTTAAATGTTTTACGAATGCAGGAACAATGTAGGCAAAACAGGCAAAAAAAAAGGCAAAACAGGCAAAAAAAAGGCAAAACAGGTTAAAATCATGACCTGAGTCAATAACCAAACAGCATACATAGCAAGAACTCGCCTAACAATTTCAATTTTATTTAAAGCAACTTGCTTTTACATTTTCTAAATTGCTGCTTATTTCGCTTCTCACTGAGGAAAGACTAGTTCCTCTACCTAATGCAATTTATTATTATTGTTGTTGTTGTTATTTAGTCTGAAAGTATTCACAGAAATGATTCAAAATTTTGTGACAAACATCCTTTTTAAAAGTATTTTTTGTGGAGATAAAGAGGGCAAAAATATTTACTGTTCATACATTTTCTAAAAGAAAAAATACTTACTCCATATATGGAGTAAAATACAGCAGCTAAAAGTATTGAATTCATACAACTGTGGTTTGTTACAGACCCATGTGATAAATATCACCTTCCGCAGACACATTTTTTATTGTTTATACATATTTAATTAAAAATATTTAAAATAAATATCCAAAGAATATTATACTTTTATTTATAAAATAAAAATAATAATGATTTTAACTATAATTTAAATATTATTTTTTTTTTCTAACTTGAAAATGCAGGTTCTCTGTTGAATGACCCAAATATTGATACTCACTGAAATATTTAATTTCATTAATTTTTCTTATCCTAAAATAAATTTAACATTTTTCGATAAGTGACATTAAAGGAACGATATTTCATTCACATTTCATTAATATCTCTAAGACATATACTGAATCCTGTTTGCTTTAAAGATCAATAAAGTTAATTTTGGCTAAAGTTGCACGAAATCCAAACAAACTTTGACATCAAGTTTGTTTAAGGTAAAGAATATGGGAGACTAGATGTTTACACTTAATGTATACACAAAGGTGTACTTAGATATACTAAGCGGATATCTCTCTGCTCACTCACTCACTCTTAAAAAAATAATTTTAATTTTCTTTTTCCTTTTAAGGGCTAATTTCACTTTAAATATACATGGATGTTTAATTTCTAAAGTAGCTGTATTTAAAAAATTATTTTGCAAATCTTGAGGCTTTCCATTTACAATATTCAGATACATTGAATTAAAATGAATTCTATTCAAAATTAGAAATGACATTTTAATTTAAAATTATAACATGAAACTTCAATTTCGTGAATTTATCAATGATTTTAGAAATATAATATCCGAGGCTGTTTTCAAAAGCATTGCGGCATGACACTGGATAGGATATTAAAATGTAAAATGTCTTGCAGTAGGATTTCCAAAACATCCACATGTTTTAAATCCAAAAGATTGCAAGAAATTGAAAATGACTTCAAAATCGTTTAATTCACATTTCTCAACAATGTGTCGATTTATTTATTTATGTATTTTATTATCTTTTCGCGACGTAACTGAAATTTTTATACTTGATTTATTATTATTATTATTTTACGATGATGATATTTTGCATACTTGATTTATTGTTTTGAGGATAATGAAATGTATATCAAAATTTCATATGGCAACGAAATCAGTTCATTTCTAAACAAAGATTTTTTTTTTTTTTTTTTTTTTTTTTTCAAAGCTTTGTTCTACGGGGGAAAAATTTTATAATTTTTTTCTGTGTATTCAAAATTCGTCTTTTTACGATCGTATGAACTGTATTACTATAAACTATTCTGATATTATTTAAATGAGATTATCCCTACTAATAAATTACTAAGTTTAATTCTTGCGAATTAAGGCTTTACTATTTTAACCAATGAACGAATCTCCTAAAACGATTCGAAACGTGAGTAAATTTTCTTTTATTTTTCTCAATGCATTATTGCCTCTGTATTGTATATTTTTCTTTAAATTATCCTTTTTAACACTTCCCAAAAATATTGAAAAGGTTTTAAGACTTCGATTCGTCTGTCTGTAACCCCATCTGACGGTCCGTTCGCACTTTAACTCCCGCTAATATTTATGGAATTCCTTGAAACTAATATATGATATTCAAGTTCACTATGGAATGTTTTCTATTGAAAATTACTATAAATACGAACTCTAGTTTTTGTACGGAGACAACCAAAAGAATTCCAAATCACTGAGTTATATAAAAGATATTTTTACGAACCACATTTTTAATGCCTTTGTTTTGCATCAATCGTAATGAAACAGCCATTTATTATTAAATATATGCACAAAAAATATTTTATATCTGCAAAAAGTAGTATGATTAGCATTAAAATATACAGGGCCATACAAAGATATTCAGATACATTAAGGGATATGACTGAAAATTGTTGGAATTGCATTTTCGTTTTTATTAAGAGTTTTTAACACTTTCTAACATTGTTTAAGAGGGATTATGATTTGAATTAGTCTATATTTGTGTCTTTCTGCCCGTTTGACTGTTCGTTTGACCGCCGCGAGCATCTGTAAATATTTTCAGAATTTCTTCAAAAAGATATATGTTAGTCAAGTTTCCTGGCATGTTCTTTGTTTAAAATCATATAAGTAACACAACTAGCTTGCGTATAGGTACACCCAAAAGAATAATAATGCATTGCACACTATGCGAGGCATTTTTATAAATCATATTTAAAAATCTTTGTACTGCACAAATCATAATGCAATTGACATATATTATTCATATGAAAAGAAAAATGTTTTCCATAGAATATGTTATGTTTAACAATAAGATTTACAGGCCCACATTAAAATTGTCAGACATATTAAGGGCTACAACAAAGCGTTTGTATTACTTTCCAACAATGTTTAAGAAATATTGTAAATTCAATTAATCTATCTCTCTGTCTTTCTGTTCATTGTGTGATCACGTAGACAAAGTATATTGAATATTAAGTGGTGGAACGAGTAAGCACAATTGGAAAATTTTGATAATCAATGCAAACTCTGTGATTTTTCGTTCTTGTTTTATCGTTTTATTAATTTGAAATGCATGCACGAAAACCACAGTGAAATTTTACTTTCTTTATAGCTATGCATTGTTGTGAATGTTATATAACACTTAAGCGTAACGGTCGATAAATTAAGGGTTTTTTTTTTTCTTTCTTTTTTCAAAGGTAAAATAGGATTTAAATATAGTACATTTATCTAATATCTGAGAAACAAATTTTGAAGTATCACAATTTTTTAAATCAAATCTCAGTAAGCATTTACAAAAACATTGCTTTGTAATACTAAATACGATACTAAAATTTCTTATTAAATTAAATTATATTTGTCGAAACAAAGATCAACAATTATATTTTTTATAGACAAATATTTCACAGATAACCAAGCATCTAGAAGATAAAATGAGAGTGACAGGAGAGATTTCGAAACTAATGAAGATTTTTTCAGACAAAATTTACAGTAAAAGTGACTATTAAAAATTTTTGAAATACAATTTTATATTTACAATTTTGTATACAATTTTATATTTTAAACCAAAGATTATTTATGAATTACGCCAGTTTCAATTTCCACTATACTCAAAACCTTTTTTTTAAAAAATTAAGCCTATCGAATAAATTAAGGATTAGTAATGCTTATTGCTTTCCAATCGCAGTTATTTTCAGAATATGTTTTATATTATTTATTGCTTTATCATACTTATTTTACAATAACGGAAGGATATATATATATATTTAAGTTTATAAGTTATAAAATAATTGAAATAATGTTTCTATATACATATTTTGAAATATTTTTAACCGAAATTGTATTAAATTTTTTGTGTGTTACTTTCTGTTTAATAATAAATAATAATAATAATAAAGTTAATTAAAAAATATTAAGGATATAAAATGACAACTAAACATTTATGATATATATATATATATAAATATGTGTGTGTGGGTAATTTTAAGCAATTAAATAAAAATAAATGCAATGTAATTGATGATAGGTATGAGAAAATTGCAGTAAGGCTTTCAAACGTAATAATAACAACTCTTCACAGAAAAACAGTGTTAATCAATTTTTGAACATTAAAAGGCATGAAATTTTTTTTTAATTCGCTTTCCCTCAACAAAATATAAAATAAAATCATCATCATCATCATCATAATAATAATAACCATAATAATAATAAGTGCAGTATTTTACTCAACAACAATTGGGAATACTGTTTATTTTTTTTTATATACATCTAACAGGTTTGGGAAGGTATGGGAAGTTAGCATACACCAAAGTACTTTTTAAACTGTACTGTTATGAATAAGTTTACAAATTTTAAAGTTTCTATAAGTTCTGATATTTATTACTTTCTTCTATATTCAATAGAAGAAAGTATTGGATTCGTAAAAATTTGCGACCTCGGGTTTTTGATGGATTTACAGGTTTGAGAGCTGTAGAACACGATTTGACCATTTTTAGAAAATGTCTGTCTGTCTGTCTGTCTGTCTGTGTGTGTGTGTGTGTGTGTGTGTGTGTGTGTGTGTGTGTGTGTGTGTGTGTGTGTGTGTGTGTGTGTGTGTGTGTGTGTGTGTGTGTGTGTGTGTGTGTGTGACAAAATTTTGTGGCAACTGTATCTCAGGAACTACTGCACAGAATTCCATACAAATTGGTATGTAGTTGCACCTTGACATAAATTAGTGCCTATCAACTTTTGGTAAAAATTGTCTTACAGGTTGCGTTGCCATCCCACTTTTTCTAAATTTTTAACATGGTGATATAGGACAAAATTTTGTATAAATGTGCATAAAGAGAATTATTTTTTAATAATCATTATGAAATTTACAAAAATTATTTATAATAGAGATAGTCAACTGTAAAAAAATTTTTGTATATGTAGGAGCCTCGTCAACCCCCCTGGGGGGAAGTCCCCCCTCGAGGGGAGTAAATTTTCAAGATGGGTATCTTTCGAAAGGTCTCGTCAATACCTTTAAAACGAATGGTTAAACTATAAATCTGTGATAATTTAAAACAAAATTATCGATTTTTTTTACTTTTTACGAAAAAAAAAAAAAACTTGGGAGGGGGGGGGGTCGTAATAAAAAAAAAAAAAAAATAACAAAATTTAACCAAACTTGGTATTTAGTTGGCCCCTGCCATAAACTGGTGCTGATTAGATTTGGGGATCAATCACACATCAGGAGGCGCTGTGATCGTATTTTTTCTAAATTTTTAACATGGCAGTATAGGACAAAACTTCGTATAAATGTACATAATGAGAGTTATTCTTAACCTGTGATTGTAAAATTAATACGAATTATTATTAATAGTAGTAGTTAATTAGGAAAAAAGTTTGGGCATTTGGGGGCATCGCTTCCCCCCCCTGGGGGGAAGTACCCCACGGGGTGGGGTAAATTTTCAAAATGGGTATCTTTCGAAAGGTGTCGTCAATACCTTTAAAACGAATGGTTGAACTATAAATATGTGATAATTTAAAACAAAGTTATCGATTTTTTTTACTTTTAACGAAAAAAAATTTGGATTTTTTTTTTTTTTTTTTTTTTTTTTCAATATTGTTACTGAGGGAATTTGTATAGGAAAATATAGAAGAAAGTCTTGTGGTGGCCACAACATACTAGTTTTTAACATGATATCAATAACTAATTAAGCAATTTAAAACGGATTAAAGTAATTACAAAATAATACGCTAGCAATAACATACCTTAACTGTACCTGTTTAGAAAAAAATAAAATATTAGGTTCACTCTCTGCGTCTGAATATCAAACACATTGGAGAGAGAGGCTTTAATAGGATTTATAGATTTGATTGTTTAAATTTACTTTTGAATTGCGTATTCTTTTAATTTTCAATAGCTGAGATGATAATATTTATCTAAATCTTATAATGTAAATTGGCCAACCAATGCGGCATACAGTTAATGTCGAAGTGGAAGTTATTTCTTTCATCCTATAAATCCGTCTATATTATATTATTTATACTCTATATAGCCATGTGTCTGTCTTCGTTCATGCTTTCCTATTTGAAAAAATATTATATTTTTATTCTCTACCAGCCAAACAAATATTGACGACGAATTCAGATATATCCTGTATATTCAATGTGTACCTTTTTAATAGATGTAACCAGGCATAGAAATCTGTTAAAAAACATAAAGATAGAAAATAAATCAATGTTCTTTCAATGCAAAATATTTCAATTTTAAAGTTTCTCTTCTTACAAAAGAATAAGAACCCAATATGTAATAAAATTTTTATTTTCGAGTACTCAATATGTAACAAACTTATTTTATTATTATTTTTTAATATGCTTCAGAAATCAATGAAGAAAAATATATATTCTTTATTTCTAAAAAAATTCTTTCGAAATAGAATCTGGTGACATTTTATATAAATAACGAATGTTAGAATACTACAATTACTTGTATACAGCGTAGGCGCAGGATGAAGTACATTTTATATCTGTAAGACCTGAAAAGTTTCGCTTAAGAAATATTGGGATGCTCTGAAACACTGGAATTTGAAGTGCATTTTTGTAATACTTTGATACAAAGCTGAAAATATTAAGCTCGTTTATATATATTTTTTTCTGAAATGGTTAGTATATATAGCTTTATTTAAGAAAAGTGGCATACACATGTCGTTAATAATAAAACTTTTTATATCAGTTTGTTATTAATTCTAAAAAGTATAAAAATATATAAATTCTCCTCCAATATTTTTTAATGTTATAAATTCTTTATTAAAACATTAATTTCGGACACATTTGCATTCGGAATGTATATAGATGATCAAATACAGTTATACTGAATTTCAAAGTTAAGATAAGAAATGAAAAAAGGGGATTATCTTGAAAAATATTCGTTTAATGCTTTAGAATTCAATACAATAATGCTTTATATTAAAAAACGTCACAGAACAACTTAAAAAAAAAAAAAAAAAAAAAAAAAAAAAAAGAAGAAGAAGAAGAAGAAGAAGAAGAAAATAAATCCAGTATCTAATATGAAGCTATTTGGAAAGTAATTTGCGTTTTAGAATTAAAAAAAAAAAAATGAAAAGAAACATTTTTTATTACTTACATTTGAAATATTATGTGCATTGTTCAGCTATTTTTCAACATTATCGCCATATACGAGGAACAGTCAATAAATTCGGGAACTTTATTTACTACAACAACCAACACACTTACAAAGTAATCTAAACACAATCACCTTCAGAATATCTTTTCGTAACTATACACACCTACCACCATTGACACAGCTTCTGTATACAGTTATGGAAATTTTTACAGCCGGCAGCAAAATTATCCAAGCACTAGCAAAAATTCCTATATAAAAAAGTACTCTTAATACAGTTTTGTTACATAAATCGTTGTCTAATACTGCTCTTAGACTGACTAAAATTATGATTGAATAAGGATTTATTTAACAAAACACTATTAAGTGCACTTTTTTTACATGGGAATTTTCGCTAGTGCTCGGATACTTTTGCTGCCAACTGTACTTAAGATCTGTCGTAAATTGGCTCTCGTTGTCTTTATCACTTCTTCGGCATTTGAAAAACCACTTGCTATTGATAAGATCTTTCAGTTTCGGAAAAAAGTAGAAATCGCAGGAAACATGAATGTGACAGATGTGGCAGAACTGTGGTAACGTGTTTAGCAAGGGATTGCTACACCATCAGGGATCATGAAATAGCATCCACCTGTTGGATTTCTAAACGTTTGGAAGTTTAGGACGAATTACCTTCCGGAGACGACGAACTTGTACATAGTACCGATTTTTATTGACGGTGAATAATATTGACGGTGAAAATAGTTCCTAGTCGTCCTTAAAAATTCTAGTCCCCTTTCAAAGCGAGTTCTAAAAATCGCTATTAGAATTCTAGGGCGTTTGCATTATCGAAGAGTCAAACTTATTTAATATTCTCTGCAAATAAATGCAAATACAAGAGATGAGTTTTAGCAACTATAATCTTGATTTATGACCCAATTCTAGAAAACCAAGCGACAATTTATTGCAATTAAAGGATTCGTAATATTCAAAATATTGTTTCACCATCTAGAAATGTGTAGACTAGAAATTCTCGATCATTTCGTCTATTCAGCTTATTGGTGT
The DNA here is from genome assembly GCA_963930645.1 of Salticus scenicus. Lineage (NCBI taxonomy): Eukaryota > Metazoa > Arthropoda > Arachnida > Araneae > Salticidae > Salticus > Salticus scenicus. The sequence goes on from OZ005649.1 coordinate 289,721,222, forward strand.
GCCTTATACGTATAGCTTGGAAATCTATATTTCTAGTTTACGGGTTTAGAAAATGAGCACTTATACGTTCTAGATGACGGCGGTATATATATATATATATATATTCTCAGTATACTCCATCAGGAAGATGGAGGGACTAGTGCCCTCTCTTGCCTCGCAGCAGCGAAACATAAGTGATTTTCGGAACAACCCTCATAATATGCATGGTAGTTAAAAAACTGATGTTAGGGGAAGCCGGGGTAATAAGAGACAGGGGTTATAAGAGACGCAGTCAAAAAAACCTCCAAAAAATATACTTAGACAACTTTAAAAATATGTAATATTAAGTATCATGTGTATTCTTTACTACAATACACTTATTGAGAAGTTTATAACACATTTTGAATTTTTTTTTATAAGATAAAGAAAACCTTCGCTTTGGACTTACCCTAAAAGTTCGTGACATTTTCTAAATATTTTGTAATTTTTTTTTATGGGTTAGATGTTTGTGATTTTATAATGTGTAACCTTTTGACCAAGACTATGACTTTTGATGTACAATTTTTTAAAACATTGAAAGCATTCTTTATTTACATGTTCTAGTCGTGTTTCTTATTACCCCATTTTTATTTTTTGTGGGGGTAATAAGAGACATGATTCTCTTATTACCCCCACTGTTAATTCCTGTGTTCCCCCGCCCCCATTGTAGTTCCTGTTAATTCAGCTTGACTAGTTTATGAAGAGTTTACCTAGTATTGTCTAAGTTTACCAAGAGAACTTTTTTTTTTCGCTTTAAATCAAAAAGCAGTTTTACTCATTAGGCTAGACCATATTTAAGGTTTATGATTATGTAAAATTATGCTTAGAATGTCTATAAGTCAGTATTTAGTCATTAATACTTCATTATATAATAAATAAGTTCATTTATAATTACTAGAAATTTTTTTTCCTAACATTTTGTTCGCTTGTATACACTTCAAAGATACGGTTTTTTGCCTATTTTCGACTACACTTTAGAAAATGCGTAAAATATTTTCTGCCCATTTTGAAAATTATATTGATATTTTTGGTTAATCCCTAGGTTATGTTGATTATGTAGAACTATCTTTAAGTACATTATTATATTATTTAGGACCTAATATTAAAAGAAATGAATTTCACAAACACATTTATGACAGTTAATTTTCGAGAAAACATATTTTTTGAATGGATGTAAATAATAAAAATTAAAAACTATTGGCTGATTCAGAATTGTTTCCAGATGTTTTTTATTATCCCACGTGATTTTACATTGCTATATATGGACAGTTACAAGCCTGGTCTCTTATTACCCCACGTGGGGTTATTAGAGACAAGGATTTAATGAAAATTAAAAAAAAAAAAAAAAAATTAACAAAAAATTAAAGTTCAAAAAACACCTAAAAAATCAAGAGGACTCCATTTAATGAAATTAATACGAGACATTTATTTCAAGTTATTTAGATTAATAGTATAGATTTTATTAATATTTTTTGTCTCTTATTACCCCTTTTGTCTCTTATTACCCCGGCTTCCCCTACAGAAAAATCTGAAAAATTGAATTATAACACCCTATTTTGCGAAGAAAATCGTATAATGAAGTTTTCTAACTTTAATGAAACCACTGATGATAGCTCAAGATTCATAACAATAAACCCAAATGTATAATTCACTGAATTTAATTATTAGATGTGGCAGGAAGGAGAGGAGTAGTTTATAATATACAGTTGACATCTGAATCTTCCAATAACTTGTCCTAGAGAATTTAAAATATGCTCAGTGAAATTCAAGTCCAATTTATATGATAAAAATTCAACGTTTACAAGAAAACCACCGACAATCTTACTCCGATTGGTTTTCTATTATTGTTATTATTATTCATAAAAGGATTTTTTACAAAGCATGATGAAATCCAATGACCACGTATCTGTATCATTCGATAGCTACAGTACTCCATCCATAAACTCAATACTGACATAAAGAAGGATTTGGCAATTGCAAACAGTGTAACAGTGTAATAAATTTCACTAAAAGAACATGCCCAAAAATTTAACTTAAAAGAATTTTAAGCAATATATGTCTAGTAATATTTATTTATATACAAATAAAATTAATTCATTATCTATTAAACAATCAAACATTGTTTCTCTTTGTTATACTTCTGACAAACCTTCAAAAAAGTAATTTTATTTTCAAATTCTATTAAAATATTGTATTAAAAGGAAATGAAAGGAAAATAATACCAACTAGATTTTTTTTTAAAAAAGTTTCATATTAATGAAATAAGTGGAAATTAACTCGTCATAACGTCTTCAGCGAGTTTTTTTATTTTCTTTTCAATAACTCTGTAAATAATAACGTTTTCTACAAACCAAAGTGCAAACGTAATTTTCGAATCCATTATTCTTTAGTACTTTACAAAACCCTCGAACCAGCATAACCCTGTGATAAAAATATTTTTACGGCACGAGTTGAAGCTGCCTTTTGAATTCTTCAAAAATATCCTAAAACTTGTATTTAATTTTATGGGAATAACAAAACCAATTAGCTATGAAAATTTTATAAGTCAGATGAACTGATAAGTGAAAGGTATATTTGATGTCCGTAGCATCTTCAGCGATTTATTTATTTATTTTATTTTTAATCTTGTGAATAAAATTAATTTCTAAAGCTAAAATATTAATTCCATTTTCATTTCTTTCAAACAGCCCTTTCAAACTATACTTTTGTAATAGAAGCATTTTTGTGGCAAATACAGAAGCAGGTGTAAATACCAAGCAGTTTTTTAGGAATTCAAGTAGATAAATATAATGATGATATGACGTGAATAACATCATAGAAACAGAATTATGTCATAGTAATATTGTGAACAACGCCATAGGATGTTGATGTTATAAACGCGAATAACGTCAACGAACGTTGGGACGTGAATAACATCATAACCTCCAAAATGAATCAAAATTCAATATTTGCTTCGATGTGACAGCTCCAAGAACGCAAAAACGATGTATCTAATTTTTTATTTGTTTAAAATACCTGAACCTGAAAAGCATTCAACCTCAAACTGAAAAATAAATGGAAAAAGTCTAAAAATAAATAAATAAATAAAAAATAAAAATAGAGAAAAAAATTCAAATTCTAAAATCGAAAAAATATTGATGAAGTACAATCCTACATGGTCCAATTTACCCCTCTGCTAAGTTTTTAAGTCTGTGATCAAGGGCCTGAACCTCAGGGCAAACACTGACACCTTTCTTTATTAATTAAATAATTTTTTACTAGTTTACCTTCATAATTACATTAAATATGTATTATAATGCTTTTTCGAACTACTTCAACAAAAATTAAGAAATTAAAAAATGAATTTAAACACTTTATTTTTTTTTAAACAATTAAATATATATATATAATTTGTTAGTTTCGATTATCATTAGTATAGTATCATTATATTTCGATTATCATTAGTTATTTACTTATTATGGGTAAAAACAATTGTATTATTAAAAATACACAATCGTTTTCTAAATTTAAACACATTTGAAACACGGTAGGAATTAAACTTTCAATTTTTATCGAAAATAGAAATTTTCAATTCTGTCATTTATATGTATCTGTTTAAAAATTTTTCAATAAAAGGGTAAAATAAAGGATAAGTTTGCTGTGAACTGTACACTACATGTGCTAAAAAATATAACTAGTTTAGGGGGAAAAAGCAGTATTTAAACTTGTATGTTTTCTGGGGGGGGGGGGGGATTAGAAGTTGCTACAAAGTGTTGAAATAAAATTCTTAAAAATACTACTGTTATATAGAAAGATCAGTGTAAAAAGAATTATTGATTTACATTTTTCAACACTTTCAGGTTTCCATTCGATTGGGCGGAAGCATGTTTGGACAACATCATTGCGGAGGTGTCATTTTAAAGAAACTTTGGGTGCTCACTGCAGCACATTGTGTTACTAGGTATGGTGAGCCAATAACCAAAAAAATCTTATTTATTTATTTATTTTTGACCTTGGAAAAAAAACATTATAAAATAAAATATTTTATGAATGTATTGTAAATTTGATGAAACAGCGTTATTGTATGTATTTCAACGAGTTTTATTTCTTAGAGTATTTAATTAAATGTCTATAAAAACGATTTATTTAATAATTTACAAGTATGTTGATAAAAAATAAAGTCCTAATTTTTACACAATTTTTGTTACAATTTTTTTCTCTCTCTTACATACAGGAGAAAAAAAATGTGCCAATTTAGTTGCAACCAATATTTTTAGAAATTTGGAGCGTTAAATTTCGAAGTTTTAATAATGTTAATTTCTAAAACGGCACTATTTTAAATGGCGAAACTTAGTTCACAGTATTTTTAAGAATATTGGTTATAGCTATATTGGCAGTACTTATTTTTCTTGTGTGTTTGAGAGTGAAATGTAGGGCTTTACTTTTAACAATGTAAAATGCAGGATATAATTATAAATAAATTAGATAATATTTATGTAATTGTAATTGTAATACTTTTTTTCAAAGAATGTCTAAGGATTTCTTGTACAATATTAACAAATATTCGAATATTACTAAAGAACATTAAATGCTAAAATACTAATAATTGAGTTTCTTTTGTTAAATTTTTTGAAAAAAGTCAAGTACAATATAAACGATTTTCTTAATGTGATAGAGGAAAGGTTTTCATAAAGATAGTATAATATATTTTCCCCCGGTGATTTTCAAGTCACTACTTGGTTATGTTAATAGAAACTAAAATCCCGTGCAGTTGTCACAAAATTTGCAATTTAAAAGATCATTAATATATATATATATATATATATATATATATATATATATATATATATATATATATATATATATATATATATATATATATATATTACTTTAAATTTAAGCGGGGATATTTGTATGGGCGTCCACTATTGGTACCAAAATATGTTAACATTACCTTATAGTGTACAGGATATTACTGGCTCATTTTGTTTTTAGGGGGTAAACCAGTATTAGACAGAATTTGAATTCATTTTCTTAAAATCAGATCGGAATTCATTGATACGTTAATGCAAAGATATTTAAGAATTTTGTGTGCATATTTAATACTTCAGAGATAACCTTAAAATATTATAAAATGAGGCCAGCTAGTATAGACATTTATAAGATTAGTATGCAAGGGTGTATTTAAATGCTATTTACGTATTAAGACTCAATTAAAAATTGATTTAAGTACTACAATTTGTGACGGTTAAAAGCATAAAATTTTCATAGGCGATTTATTTTAAGTTTTTTCAATTTTTTAACACATTAATATTACAAAATATATCATTTATTAATAAAATTTGCATTTTTAATGGATTCACCTTTTATTTCGCTCTTTTCTTGCAAAATATAAAAATCTTCACCACTGTAACAAAAGTTATCTATAATTGGGTTTTTACTAATAAATTTTTATTTTATTTATTTTCAAACAACTATTTAGCGTAATATATTCTTTATTAGGCTCTAGTAAATTATCTAATAAAGTTCTTTTTATGATACATTCAGATATATCTGGGCTCGCAGCCAGCTTGATTTTAATTCAAATTAACAACGCGAAAGTTTTTAAAAATGTCAATACATTGGATGCTTATTGCGTCCTGTGTGGCTGAAAATGGGTTAACCTCTTCGCTTTTTTTTTTTTTTTTTTTTTTTTTTTTTTTTTAATATTATGATCAGAACTCAAAAAAAGAGCTAGTGCCGTCACTTAAATGTCAGTTTTTAATTTTTAAAATAATTGGATGTTGTTTCTATTTTGTTAATGAATAAGAAAGTTTAAAGATACATTACGGATTCTATTATTAAATTCAAAATGATAACAATTTGAAAAAACAAAAATGCAGAGAGATGTTTCTATTAATATTCGACTCTGATATTTTCGTGTATCTACACATTTTGAAGTCTTCTGAATACATTTTTGCTATTTTCACGATGATGTATGTGTGCATGTGCGTGTGTGCCTGTATGTATGTGCGTGAGTGAATACTTTGTTCGAATGAGCTGAAAGTTGGTATGCATATTGTAGCACAAACTGTGCAGATTTTTGGGAATCTAGCACTTATAGTTTTATTATAAGGACACACACACAAAAAATTCTTATTATAACTATAGACTATGATTTAAATTATTTAAATTGCTATATCGGCTAAATGCCTCATTCGATTGAGTTGGAAACTTATATGCATTCTGCAGGTTACCATCGCACGAGCTGTATAGATTTTGGTGAATATAGCACTTATCGTTTTCCTTACAGAGGCATAGAGATTTTTTTTTTTTTTTTATATAATTATAGCTTATATGATCAAATTATTTAAAGCACGATAATGTCTAAAAATCTTATTCAAGTGAACTAAAAATTTATGTACACATTATAGCTCACAGTCACACAAACTAGATTTTATCGAGCCTAACACTTCTAGTTTTTTTTCTTCTTCTTTTTATAGAGATATAAATTCTTTATTATTATGACCCATGGGCTTAAATCATTGAAAATGCGATAGCGTTTAAACGCCTTATTCGAATGAACCGAAAAATTATATACATGTTATAGGTCATCGTCGCACGAACGGTATAGTTTTTTGTAAATCTCACAGTTAGGTGGTTTTACAGGAACACAATGAAAAGTTCTTTATCGTTACGGCTTAAGGTCTGAAATTATTTGAAGTGCTATAGCATTAAAAGCCTTATTCAACAGAGCTGATTAATTTCAGACATTTTTTAAAATTTTAATTCGTATAAAAAATATTAGTCGTTTAATGTTTGAAAAGTCGAGTGCAGTCATTCCAGATATTTTTAATTTATACGAGTATCTAAGGATTTGATGTTTCAAATTACCCCAGCAAATTAATTAATTTGGGGCCCGTCATTGTCCTGAATGTGAGGCCTTATCTCAAATCACATTTGCAGAGGATATTTTTCTTACAATATTAAAAAAAAAAGAAAAAAAAAAATCTTAATATGTTCATATGATTTAATAGAGCTGGATGTTTGGTAAAAATTATTCACTTATGAACTCTATTGACTTAAATTGCAAATATTTGCAAATTCTGGCATTGGCAGGCTTGCCAGATGTTAATGAAAAAAAAATCTTTCAAAATGATTTATTATTTCATGAGAGAAGTTTTAATAATAGTACACATATTTGAAATGTTCCTGTATGTAGCTGTTTGTAATTGCTTACTTTGGTTGATTTGTGAGATTTTAATGCATAAACTATTAACGATAAAATATATTACCATCATATTACGCAAGTTTTAATAGTAATAAACATATTAAAAATGTCTTTAGTCAGCTAAAAATTTAAAAGAATTTCCGTTATAAGTCTTATTAAATTTAATTATTCCTTTGTCATCGAAAAGCATAAATGCTGATCAGGAATAAAAGCTTACTCAAAGAATAAATTAAAATATTCGATATGCCGATGGCATCCAATCCATTTTCGGGTACTTTAAAATGCAGTTTCTCAGCTTCACGACAGATAATTAATACAAGAGTATACTTTCTCAATAATCAGCAAATTTTGAAAACATGCTGAACAATATATAAACTTTAAATTATTAGTAAACTTAAAATTATTATTATTAAAAGCTTAAAGTTGCTGTTTAAAGTATTTTTTAAAAGCTTTGTAGATTTTAAGGCCATATGTAACGGTATTTTATATAGGAATACTTTTACTAATAAGAATTTTGATTTCTCAAATGTATTTTTACGCGTGTAAATTTGAAAGCAGTTCAATTTTTATTGTTGCGACATTTTAACAATAATTTAAAATTATGAGTGAATTTTTAATTAGATATCGTTGCTTTTTATATGAAATTATCCCTTTCAAGGAAAATCAGGTGTTCATGGACGATTCTCTTGAAAAAAAAAAAAAAACAAAAAAAATCCTGGCACAAAATTGAATCAAGTTTAATATTTTCTAGAAATTTTAGCTGCTCGGATGCAGTATAAAAGTACTGAAAAGGACGGTATTTCTAAAAGGGTTGCTAAGTGTTTATTTATTTCAATGTTAATTTCAATTACACAATTTAAACGTAATATAATGTAAAAAGTGAAATTTAATTTCCTTTATTTAAAACCCGGTCAATATGAAAGTTGCATAAAATAATTGAAAAAGTTAGTTATAACATAAATACAAGATGTCACACTACAAAAATTAAAGATGCTCTATTTATTTAAGCTAATTAGAATTAACAGACGAGAGTTAATGTAATTTGGCTATGAAGTTTTCGTATTTAGCTTTCTTAATTTGAAATTAATCAAAATTTTGTGGTTTCTCTGTTGCCATTCAGCAGCTAAAAATTTTCCAGGGAATTAAGCACAGCGTAAACTAATTTCTGTAAATTTTTCAAGCAAATCGAAAATTAACACTTGAAAAAATTTCCTAGTTAGATATCTTATTTGATATTACTTTACGAGTTCTTCGGATTGGATCACTTTTAAGAAGATCAGTACTCCAAATGAAACAGAAAATTGTAAACAAAGAGATATATAACTTATAGAATTTCTATTCTTATTGCTTATTTCTTAAAATTTTTATTTGACTTTAAAAAAAGTTTATTCTAAACTAAATTATGTTTTCCTCTGTTTCTACGAAAAGTAATATTTATCTGCTTTTCGCTTTTTGACTAGCTTGATATATTAAAGAAGGAATGGAATTTTCTTTAAGGAAATCAAGTGAATTAAATTTAAAGTAAAATGTTTTTTTTTTTTTTCTCTGCTAGAAAATGTTTTAAGTTTGTGCAGATTTTTTCGGATATTTAAATAATCATAACAATAAGAATGAGAACGAAATATAAACAGATGAATAATTCGCCACAGCAATCCACAAAAGCCAATTTCGTAACTAGTTAGCTTTTTTTTTTTTTTTTTTTTTTTTTAATAATTTGACAAGAATTTTTTAATTTACATTTGGAAAAAGAAGAAGTATACTCACTTCAAAATAATTCCGATAAGAATACAAGACATATAGAAACATAACAAGAAGGAGGTTTTTAATATACATATATTTTATACATAGGTTTATATATATATATATATTTGACACCTTATGGTTAATCTTTATAGCAGTTAGTTTTTTTTTACAGTCTAAAGAAAATAGACTTGAAAACAGATAAATTTATGAAAGAAAATGTAATGAAAAATATCAAATTATTATTTTTTTTTTCTTATTCGACTTTTTAATCACAGTTAAATATCATGGCTTTGCACAAAGAGAATGATTTTAAATAATTCTATTCCATTCTAAACATATAGATATATTAGTGAAACATGAAAAGTGTGAACTTTTTAATACAAAATTTCAATTTAAAATATTAAAATATTTACTCCAAAATGGTTGCTTAATACTTAGAAATAATTGTCTGCAACAATTTATCAGGATTATATTTTTCTCATTCTAGACAATATAATTTCTAAATTCACAATTTTATTGTACATAAAGTCTATTTTTGCGTTAAAGGAGAAAAAAAATGATTTTGGGATGTTAGAGGATTAAAATAATTGAAAAATATATTATTTCATTAAGGTAGCAGACTGCAGTACGGTAGTGTAATGCTTACCTTGATGCACTGGTCTCTCGCACTAAAAAAGGTTTTGCATTACCGTTTATCGTAAAAATTTTGCTTTTTCATTACCTCCTCATTCTTGGTCATGTCATCCACCTACCCAGAAAATGGCCGCATTTTATAATTTTGCCAATTGTGCCTTTAAAATTTGTTAGGATCCTGAATCCCTCTACTCTGAAATCAGCTACATTAAAGCAGTTGCTATTGACAGAGGTTACAACCCTTCCATTATTGATAAAGCACTTTTTAAATTACAAAATCCCCATATTTCTCGTACTTCTACATCTAAGTAAGTCCTCTTCCAACATCAGTATTGTTTTGCCTTTTTGCCCTAAATCTCGTTTTGCCACGGCTAAAGTTATGAAACAATATAACTTTTAAGTAAATTTCTCATCCATAAATAAATTAGCCCTTTCTAAATTTAAAGGAACTATTGATACACATAACTCTTGGGGGTATATATAGTATTCCATGTCAATGTTGACAATCATATATTGGTCAAATAAAACGTAAGCTCGGGTTTCGCCTTAAAGAAAACATGGGTTATATTCGAAAACAAGAAACTAAACAAGTTCTTCCGGCTCATTCGGAAGGGTAGGTTGATTCCTTTTTTCTTAACAAGTAGCCGCCATTAATAATCTGTAGTCACCATTTTGTTCTAAAAAAATGACGACTACAAATTATTAATGGACTTGGTAAAAAAATTGATAGGGACTATGTACATATGGAGTTTTAAGCAAATCGGTTCACAAATAGCTTCTTATGTAAAGTTGAAAATTTCAAGTGGCCGGCACAAGATAGCGAGCCAAGTTGACAAGCAAATATATCAAATGCATTTGTGAGATAAGTCTACTGTACAAATTTAGTTCGAATTAACCCAGAATTAAAAAAAATATCGTGTTGACAAATGAAGTGGCCACCACTTCGATCAAAATGGCGGAGAAAGTTGCTCAGTGAATTAATTCAAAATATTTGTATGATAAGTCCACTTTCCAACTTTGGTTCGAATAATTTCTGTATTTCAAAAGTTATCGCGATAATATATTTTCAAGTGGTAGCGCTCAAGTGGCCGCAACTTGGAAACGAAATTGCGAAATTTTGCTCACCGAAATCATAGATATTTGAATGATAAATCCATTTTTCAACTTTGGTTTGAATTAATTAAGTGTTTCAAAAGTTATCGTGATAACAAATTTTCAAGTAGCCGCCACTTGGAAACAATGTGACGGAGCAAGTTGCCCAGCAAACTCATCCAAGATATTTGTAGCATAAGTTCACTGTCAATAAGTTCACTTTCATAAGTTCACATGGAAATGAAATGGCGGAGCAAGTTACCATGCGAACTTATCCAAGATAGTTGAATCATAAATTAACTCTCTAAATTTGGTTTGAATCAGTTTAGTATTTTAAAAATTAACGTGATGGCACATTTTCAAGTGGCAGCGTGATTTCAAGTGGCCTAAACTTGGAAACAAAATGTCGGAACAACTTGCCCAGTGAACTCATTCAAGATATTTATATGATAATTTCAATGTTTAACTTTGGTTCGAATTTAATTAGAATTTAAAAAGTTATCATGATTATAAATTTTGAAGTGTTTGCCTGATTTTTTGGTTGCCCCGCTTAGTTTACAACATCCGCACTTTATTAAAATTGGCAAATAAAGTTTGTTAATAAGCTTGTATGAGACCTTTATATGCCGTATCATCAAAATTCAAGCAAATTCGGCCTTAAATACGCTTTTTATATTATATATAAATAGATAGATAGATAGATAGAAAGATAGGTAGATAGATAAACGAAGTGATTGCAACAGGTTGATTTACAAAAAAATCAACCTAAAAATCAGCCATTGCTAAGCATTGTTGGGAGAATAACTCCTATTTTCAACTTTAATTCAGTTAAAATAATCTGTCAACCTAAATAAACACTTACAGGAATTCGATTTTCTAGAAACTTTCCATATCTATAAAAATCAAAAATATCAATTGCGATTTTACTGTAACCCTTCTTTAGAAATTTTGGAAAAATTACTTAAAATCTACATACTCTTAATTTTTACATAGCTTTCTACATCCTAAATTCCTATTGGCTTAGAGCTCCAGTTTCGTAAATTTTTATTGGTTGACACTCTGACTCTATAATCCGTTTCCCTACCTATATATATGAGCAATAATTCCCTTCGCAATTCTGCATTGACGACGGTACGCTTTAAGCTATTGAAACTGCAGTCTGCACTTAATATATATATATATATATATATTACAGTGGCGTCTTTAACGTAGTGCAAATATTGATAAATCTGTAAATGTGTTCTTTAATTTAGTTTGCAATGCATTTTATTTCAATTTAATAAAGATCTTCTTTTTCAGCTATTCCAGAAATTCGTACATGGTGCGAGCCGGAGAATTCGACCTAACCAAACGAGAAACTAATCATACAGAAAAGGATTATCCACTGGAAAAAATTATTTTGCATCCAGAACTTTACAGGCCAAAGCGTTACAACAATGATATCGCGCTATTGAAACTTCAAAAACCCATTGATTATGACAGTTACACATGGCCGACGTGTCTACCAGAATTGGATGCAGATTTTACCGGACAAATGGCAACAGTTGTTGGTTGGGGATTCACAGAAGAAAACGGTTTGTATGATAAAAGGTTTTAATTATTTTCTTGGAAAAAATTTATATATATAGTATTTAATAATTACACTCTCGACTGAATAATTGTATAACGGATCTGTGAAACAAATAATAGCCATAATAATGTATTCTTATAACTTTTGCGTTGCACTATAGCATTATGCAGTCGAAGTACACATTGTACACTCCTAAAAGTTCCTGTAGCAATCATTATACAAAAATGTTCAATAGTATTATTGATAAGAAATAAACTTTATCATTTATTAATATTTTTAAATTGAATTTAGGGATAATTTACAGGTTTAAATTTAAATATGCATTCAAAATTAATGTAGTAATTCCAAATTAAATTTGCCTTCAGAATTAATGTAGCAGTGCCATATTTTCACAAAATATTTTCATCATAATTTATCAAAAGTTTTGAAAGTAAAATTATTAGATTTTCTAATTTTAAGCTTTTTTTTTTTTTAAAGGTACTACAATAATAACAATACAATCATACATAATTTTTGTACAAAAATACACCTCAAAAACTCATTGATTAACCCTCATATAATTTTACGTAAGACTTAAGATAATAGATTACAGAGTTTTCTGTTGAAATTTTTAACAGTGCATATGCAATGATACCTTTTTTTTTATGTCTTGATGAAATCGCTCCTCTTGTTCTTCACTCACATCGCCAAGGATTTTCGGGAAATAACTGAGATGGAGATTTAAAAAGTGGTGTTTTAAGCTAATTTCTGTTGAAAAATCCCATTTTCTGTCAAAATTATACGTAAAGGAAATTTTTGAATATTTTTTCCTTAATCAGCATCCAAAATACATCAGCAAATCACATCATCTTGAAAAAAAGTTTTTTTCTCTAACCTTTGCAGGCCTGTTTAATTTAAAGTAGTATTTCAGTTAAATATTGTATAAAATTCTTATTGCTTAAAATTTCAGGTTTGTATCGAAGAAATAGGATAAAATTATTTCTTATCAAAGTAGGATTAAGTTCCTAACAAAATTTCGAAATAACAAAAAAAAAAAAAAAAAAAAAAAAAAAAAATTAGTTGGTTGGCATTAAATCACTTTTTAAAAATTGTTGTTTGTAATGGAATTGATTGGGAAATTTACTTTTCAGAGATTGCAGGAAATTGATTCAGAGAATCTATGGGATGATTAAATTGTTTATTAAGGAATGGTGAACATTGTAAATACATTTTTATTTTCAAATTATTGTCTTAAAGTTATAAATGTTTTTCATACATATGCATTTAAATGTAACAATGTTAAGTATATTAACTAACATTTCGTGAAAACTGTTAAAATTAAAAATATATATTATCTGCTTAGACAACCCTATGGATTCCTGTATACTAATAATTTCAATAAAAATTTTTGATTTATTTAACTATAAAAATTCTGTGATTAATAAATACAAATATGACCTTTTATAAATAGTGGTTAAAAAAAAAAAAAAAAAGAAAAAAAAAAGAAAAAAAAAAGAAAAGAAATCTGGAGAACTAGCAACTTTGAAAAATTATTATTATTATTTATATTTTTAATGCTCTATAACGAATTTTTAAATTTTTCCTTCGATTTTAAAGTTTTATAGATTTACGATAGATTCAAAATATATCTATGTATTATTTTGCGGATTCATTAATAAGTTAATTTTGAAAAAAAAAATGTTTGTTTAATCAAATTTCAGTTGTTTTAAAACTTTTAATTGTATTTTAAAATATGAATTATGACGAATAAATGACACATATTCGTATAGCTATCTGTTAGGAGAATTAATTACAATTTTAAAGAGATTTCTTAAAAATTAGTTCCCATAGAGCACTTTAAAAGTTTTTCAAATAATTTTTTTCTTTTTTAAATTCAAATAGTTCTTTAGAAATTTTATATACTTAATAAAATTTTACAACTCTAAGACAACAATTTGCAACTAAGTTTCATAATTGGCCACCATCGCATTAACAGGAAATTTCCGATTTAAATTTAATAATTTCCGAAAGTGTTTCTTTGGTCCTTTGTTTTATTCGTAGCTTGTTTTACTTCTAAATGAATATATATTCATTTTTAACAGTAAATGAATTGGCAAAGCTAGACTCTTGATTTTATTAAATTTAAATTCCTAATTCCTTATCAAATTTAAATATTTTTTTGTTTTCAGTCTTTAAATAATGAAATTTTCATTCAATTAATACCAGAATCACGAATGATAAATGCAGAAAATTATATGTTTTGTAATTTGAAGCGTTAACTAGTTTCACACTGCGAAAAAAAAAAAAAAAAAATAAAAATCACGAATAAAAATCAAAATGTTAATAATTTGAAATATTATTTTTTATCAGCTGTTCTTAACTGTACGCCACGCTAAACTGTATGATTAATCATAAGTGAAAAACTTTTAGAATTGCAGAAAACAGGAAACCATTGCTTCGGGTTGAAATAAAACCACGACGCTTCGTTAAAGAAGCGTCGTGGTTTTATTGTGACCCGGAGCATCAATTTTCGATTTTCAATGTGCGAATGTGCCATTTTGAATTTTAGTCACCTTTGAAATTGGAAGGTTTATTTTTCTTTTAATTTTAATCATTTATTTCTCAAATTTTAATCGCCACCACCATTCAAATTTTAATCACCTGTAAGACTTTGGTGCCAATAAAAAACTGACACTCATAGGCTCGGGCTTCGCGGATCTAAGTCTAAATCTATCACTGAGTTAAATAAGACGCATTTTTCAGGACACTTTGCATTAGTACTTTAAAATCTGCTAACTAGCAATCTTCCAATTTCCAAATCATATTAAATAAAATTTTAAAGCTGGCTTTCTTCCAACTACCATATAATGTTATATGATAAATGATGTTGTCATTTTTGTTTAATGTATAAAAATGCTTTTTATTTTATTTTATTTATTTATTTATTTTAAGAATCACAAATTTTAAATCGATAAATTTGCTGGTGATTGAGAGTTCACAGTCCAAAAATCTATAAATTATGTTGAAAATTAGTGATTCTATAGAACTTTTATAGAATTACTTAAAATGCGAATTTTTTCAGGCCACTTTGTATCGATATTTTAAAATTTGCGAGCTGTTAATGTTCCAATGTCCAGCTCATATTAGATGATAAATCACTTTTTCTTTTCAAATTATATGCTTAAAAAAAAAAAAAAAAGAAAAGAAAAGAAAAGAAAAAGAAAAAGAAAACGTCAAATTTTCAAACGATTCTAAGAAAATTTAAAAATTTGCTTTTAGGAATACACAAACCAACAATTTCTAAGTTCGGTTCAAAATTATATTTTATTGAAAAATAATATTTAAATAAATTCAAGGCCAACCATACCTTGACATTTTATACTTTCTGAGATTGTGTTCTTCCAACTGAAAATTAGAGATTTTAGAGAAAAAAAAAATATTATTCAATTAAACGAAAATGCAGCTTTTTTTTTTTTTTAATAAATCAAGTCTTTACACTTACTTAATTTGAAGATCATAAAGTTGCTAACCGTTTCCTGTAATGATATTAACTTGACACGTGGTTTCCTTATTTCCCAATATCTAAGTTCATTTTTCCTTAAAAAAAAAAAAAAAAAAAAAAAAAAAAAATTGAGTTACTTGAAACATTTTATCTGAAAACCTCTCATTTTAAAATTAATTAGTTCTGAATATTTGAGTTGCCGAATGATATTAAATATCAAGATAAAGTTCAATATTTACCTCAAATGAAAATCCATCATAACAATATTGACTTTACATATATACTTTTTTCTGACGACGAAACGTTTTCTAAAAATGAAATATTCCGTGTTTGAATATTTGGATTTTTTCGTGAATAAATCAATCCAGTTCTACTTCAGTTAGTAATTATTTACACAGAACTCTTAAATCAGTGAGCAGATTAAAAGTATTTTTGATAATTAGCTCAAGTAAAATTTTATACTTTTTACAATTAATAATATTTCAGTGCTCTAAATAATATGCAGATAATCTTTGGCTGCTGTTTCCCGAATTCTCTAGTTTTCGTGAAAATGATTTTATATCAATAGAATACAATTAAACAATTGAAGTAAATAACCGTGAATATACATTTTAAGATTAATCCTGCAACATTTTGAAATTTTTTTTCTTTTTCCTGTAAAATCTCTTTCATAAATGGCTGCATTACTATCTATAAATATATATCATACTATAAAATTATCTACGGCTATCTCTTCAGGAAAATCTGCGTACAGAAAGACGTGAAATGTACCAAAAGATACGAAATTACACACTATATTACTAGTAGACCATTTAACTTAAATTATTCCAAATAGATAAATAGATATCGATTTAAAACCAAAAGCGAATATTTATATAAGCAGCACAACGTAGTGCTAAAAATGCGTCACCGTACACAGCGCCAAATACCTGAAACGGTTGTATGGCAAAATACAAGCAGCGGCAAAGTACAAAACTATACGTAACCGCTTAAATCGAGGTTCTGAGCCATTTGACTGTTTTTTTTGTTTTTTTTTTTGAAATTTTTTTTAATATAGTGACCAGCGAAGCGGACAAACTCTGCCAGTTTTTATATAAATTTCTAACGTAGTTTTAAGTTTATTTTAGCATTGATTTCGTTTTTTATCTGCTGTTGATCATTCTAAATTTATTAATTTTCCCTAAAGTATAGCAGTTTAAATATGGTATTGAAAGGTATTGAAATGACAATATTATGCTTTTTCTTTGACCATATTATATATTATTTTTATATCGTTGTTATATTTATTTACATCTTTCACAATATTTGGACATATTTATAAGGCACTGCTTAAAATACGGTACATTACATATGTCAGCAATAAATAGGATAAACATTTAAATAGCGTTATAATTAAAATGGTTCTGTGAAATTTTAATAAGTATAATTTTAGCTATATCTTTACTTAGCCGACTAAATGCACTTCTTATTAGACCTATTAGTTTAACAAACAGCATATCTAGGTGCTGAAATGTTTATTTTCCTACATATTATTATTACAAATATATTACGATTGAACGTTACGAAATTTAATGGAAGTGGATTTGAACATGTTACTGCTATAGATAGCATTTCAAACAGGCATAAATAATGTATTTACGGACGATTTGCATGAAACTTGGTATGTAAATAGTCCACACGCTGTTAAAAATTTCAACAGAAAATCTACTTGAAACCATTTATGTCAAGTCTTATGTAAAATTACAGCGAAAAGTAAACGGACGTGTTAAAAATAATATTTTATATGTGCAATTTAATGTCGAATATAATTTCAATTAATTACTGGAGGGAACATATTAATGATATATGCCTTTTCTGAAGTATAAAGAGTCATTCTAATTTATATATATATATTATGAAATAAAACATTGAAAATAAATAAAAATACAGATGATAGATTGAGAATCTCTCTTTTTTTTTTTTTTTTAACTGGGATCTATTGTAATTTTACAGAGACTCTAGATAAACATTGTAGTAAATTTACAAAAAATTGTTACAGTGTAGAGGTCTCACACAAGTCTACCATTCAACTCGATCCGCCATCTTGTTTCAAGATAGCGACCACTTGAAAAGAACAAAGAAATCAACCTACTTTTCCAACTGAGATGGGAGGACTTGTTTCGTTAAACATTTAGATTTATGCTTTTACGAAATCTTCCGAATTCTATTTCTTGGGATTTTTCTTTCACAAAGTATAAAAAATATGCAAGTATATACACAGTGATTATATATATAGGCCCTACTTTGTCATTCTCTTATTATTTTTGTTGCACTTGTTAATTTATTTACATGATTGGTCAGCCATCTAGTGATTTTGCTTTAATATCTGCTACATTATGAAATCTTGCATCTTTTTTTCTCACTGAGGAGATGGCCATGCATTGGCGATTAATCTCCTACGTGTCAGCATAATTTCAATGTTTAGATCTTCAGTTAATTTTTAGTGGTCATTGTTTGTTATAGCATAATCTCGTTGGATACTTTTGAATTTTCTATGTGGTTTTGCTCTCTGTTTAATAATGTATAAATGTATTTACAACTTCTAGTTGGATGATTAAAGCTTTTCGCATGACTTTTTTTTTTTTTTTTTACTCTCGTATTGTAACCGTAAAAGTACATTCTTTTCTGTTTTAAATGATTGTCAACTGAATGAGCTTGTAATCCTCTTATAAAATCTCTTTCTAATTTTGTACTGTACGTCGTGATTATAATGAAACTTCTGCTACAAACAGCAATCTGCAGCTAAAACATGCAAATGGATTGCCAGCATATTTAGTACGTAGACGATTCATGATATGCACAAGGAATTCAAAAAAAGTTTTACAGAAGCACCATCTGGTTCTTTGCGAGAAATAATGGCAAAATATTAAAAAATGGAATGGCCATATTGAGCCAAAAATCTAGTCAATAAATAGCCAAATTCGTTATGCATTTTGTATCAAATGTTTTCTTTGTTATACATTCTGTTTTTTTTTTTTTTTTTTTTTTTTTCGCAAAGTACCATACGTGAACATTTTTGAACATTTTTTTAAAATTCCTTGAGTACATCATAAGAATCTTCCACACATTCGTTTTTGTGGCAATCCGCTTCACCTTTTCCGCTCACAAGAAGCTATTTATAACGGATGGTTAAGTATAATCGCCCTGTATATTCTTTTAAAAATGCAGTAATTGTAATTAAGACACTGACATGAAATAAATTGTTAATAACATGTACATACGTGTAATACAATGTTTAAAATATTTAAGCCTAGCAGGTTTTGCCCGCCTTGCTGGTCATTATAGTTAAAGAATTAAAAACAGAATCACTCTTTTTTTATATCGCTTCATAAAAAAAAAAAAAAAAAACAACAACAACAAAAAAAAAATCCATTGAAATTGCTCAAAAGCTTACATCAGGTCCCCACTGACTTCGGCAGTGCCTTCCTCAACTGAATATTTCGGGTACTTGTCCCTATTACCTGCGACAATGTCTTACTCGTGGGCTGCAATTTGGGTGCTTATCGGATTATAGTTTCTAAAAAACTGAAGTTGCCCTTTTATATCTGAATCCCAATTACATATAAACAATACTATAAGTGCTAAACATAATAATTACTCTCAAGCTATTTCCTATATTTTATTTGATTTATCCGATCGAACATAAAATGACGGCGTTTTCACGCCAAATATAATATTATAATATGCTATAAGCGCTACGTCTGCCATATGAGACAACTGATTTTTTATGGTTATATATATTTTTTTATTTTAAATATTTCATGGTTTATTAATAGTGATTTATAAGTAGAATATATATATATATATATATATATATATATATATATGTGTGTGTGTGTGTGTGTGTGTGTGTGTGTGTGTGTGTGTGTGTGTGTGTGTGTGTGTGTAAACCTAATCACGGTGAAGCTTTATTATAACTCTTCTTGGCGACTTTTGAATTTTTGGCGCCCCTCTTTCTCTTTTTATGTAAAACTATATAGTGAGACAAAAATAGATAATTTATGCAATTATAATTTCTATTTATTTATTTATTGTTCAATATTTTACAATTTATTTATATTTTTGATGCATTACTTGGCTTTAAATTGATGTCGCGAAAGTAGAGTCCTTGACGAAAAATGTCCGGGCTACTTCAGTATCAAAATTTAAAAAATGCTCAGGATTATCTAAAAGTAAAGCTCTTTAATATAATACTTAATTAACTTTCATGCCATGCATACTATCCGTGCCAAAAACATACTTTTTTTTTTTTTTAAATCTAAAATTGAGGTATATCAAAAAGGGTTATCAAAGAAAATTTGGAAGAAACATGTTATTATTATTATTATTATTATTATTATTATTATTATATTATTATACTAGTAGGTTTTGCCCGCTTCGCTGGTTACTAAATTTAAAGAAAACTCTTTTCTATATAGTTTTATAAAAATAAAATAAAACAAAATACTGAAATTGCTCAAAAGCTCGCTTCAGGTCCCTACTGTCTTCGGCTGCCATTTGGTCATCCGCTAAAACTCGGGCGCCTATCCTTATTACCTGCGACATTGCCATACCAGTGGGCTTCCATTTAGGTGCTTATTAGATAACAGTTTCGAAATAGATAGTATCGAAAAAATTGAAGTATCCCTTTTATATTTGAATCCCAGTTACATATGAACAACACTATACGTGGTGCACTTAATATTTGCTTACGTTATTTCCTATGTTTATTTTTTTTATCCAATCAACCATAAAATGACAGTAATTGCACGCCAAGTATTACAATATGCTATGACCAGCTACGTCTGTCGCATGAGACAGTTAAATGTTGTGGGTATATATAATTCATGGTTTGTAATCCTGATCATACTACAGCCTTAATATAGATCTCCTTGACGACTTTTGAATTTTTATCACCATTTTAGACTTAATCCCTTGAAACAATATGCTACGAGCGCTATTTCTGCCGTATTTTAGACAACTAATCTTTTTATGGTTATATATATTTCTCATTAAACATATTTTTATTTTTATTTATTTAAATATTAATTTGAATTAAGGAAATATTTCTGTTCGACAGCGTGCAAGTGCAGTCACTCAACATAGTGATTAGTATATGTATATATTCTGTTTCATCTTATTCAATGTTTCTTGTTTTCATCTATTCAATGTTTGAAAAGGTCTTCAATATATATATATATATATATATATATATATATATTAAAATATATATATATATAGGTAAACATTATCGTGCTGCACAACTTTATATGCTGTTCTATTGGCAGCCTTTGAATTTTTGTCGCCATATTAGAGATGGATTTTATTTTTTTATTTTTTGTGTGTATGAAAAGGGGAAGATTATTTTGCTAATAATTTTATCGGACAACTTTTTGTTTACATATAAGAATCCTTCCTACTCTGTTTATATTTTTAATGGTTTTTAGGTTTAAAATAGTGCTTGCTGAAATAAATTTGCTAACTTTAAATCTGCATTTTTTCTATAAACTTTCTATAAAAATAAATAATTTATGTGACTACAATTTACGTTTAATATATATATAATCTTTATATATATATATTCTTTTGCAATACTTTATAATTTTTATGCACTACTTAGATTAAAATGGCTGTTGCTATATTAAACTTCTTGTCGAAAAACATTCGGTGTACTTCAACACAAAAATTTAAAAAATCGCCCAGGAGGGTCTAATGAAACTATAAAATAAAAATATGGTTTATAAAGTTAAAATAATCTATTTAAAAAACTTTTAAAACTCAAATTCTTAATATATCTTATCACATAAATCTTTTCCAAGTTAGAATAAAATTTAATTTGAAAAAAAAAAAAAAAAGTAACTTTTTTGTTTATTAACCAAAATTGGTGAAATTTGAACTGCAAGTTGGTCTTGTGTTGTACAGGCTGTATATTATATTTTTGTGTTCGTGAGAGAAAATTAAAAAAAAAAAAAAAAAAAAAAAAAAAATGAAAACTACAACTATTAATCCCACTTCAAAAACATGTGACTCAATGAGTAGCAGATTTTTTTTTCCTCCAAACGGTTTCCATACAATCTTCTGCTGTTGCCACCTAAAATTCATACTTTAGTTAATTTTTAAAAATTCTAATTGCCCGATCGATAAGCTTTTTAATCCGTCGGATTTACAAAAATTGCCCCTTTCATTTGGTACCTTATTTGTAACGATGCGACTGTTATTTCTAATTTATTTTCTAATTTTTCTAATTTATTTTCTTCATTTTAAGTAAATGTACTTTTTTTTTTTTTTTTTTTTGACGAAAAAATTTGGCAACAATTAAATTATGGATAAAATTTAATTGGCTAATTTATCAGATTATTTTCACATTTTAATTAATCAAAATAATAATAATAATAATAATCGAAAATTCGAAAATCGGGCTTCGAGGTGTATCAGGAGAGGGCATTACGAACTACCATGCAAATGTGTGTAGCTCTGCGATCAGCCGTTTTCCTAAAAAGCTCTGGATATACATACACAATGACACACACACAAGCAAACATCTTATTTTATTGTATGCATAGATTAATATTTAATTTTTAGTAAAATTTAATTTTAAGGCATAGATTTGGTATGTTTCGTCCTTGGTGATTTCTGGATTTGGCGATCAAAAGCGTAATACGAAAATATACACTCCACATGCATGCTTTCGTAATATGTATTGTACGAAATATTGTTCCATATTCTTGATTGCTCTCTTAATATACATTATAAAGTAACCATGATTTTTGAAAGGAGTTAAATATGTTTGCCATATAATTTGGTGAACATTTTTGTTTTTTACCAAGGACAACAGATACCAAATGAACTCCTATTTTAAAGCTATAATGACGTCATTTTGCCATATGCATAAGCAAATTTAATTTTTGATAATTTTTCAGTATTCACGTGAAAATATATTTCTTTTTATGTCGAAAAAAAAACCAAAAAACTCGTAAACTTTTTTGGCAACAATTAAATTTAAAACAAATATTTTAAATGGCTAATTTTAAAGCTATTTCAAGAAAATTATTTTCGTAGTTTAATTAATAAAGAAAAAAAAAAACTAATCAAAAATTCAAAAATCAGGCTTCGGTGTGCATCAGGACCAGGACAGATAAGCGCAACCACCATGCAAATTTGTGTAGCTCTGCGTTTAGCTGTTTTTCTTAAAAGTTCCGAATACACTGACACAAATACACATATCCTCTTTCATTATATATGTGCATTAGATTATAATATGCTAATCTCATATATATATATATATATATATATATATATATATATATAAGTTGTCAGTGATTTGAAATATAATTATCAATACTAGTCTTTTTTTTTTCTTTAATCCTTTAAAATTAAAACATCGTTTACAGTATATTCGAAAATTGTTTTAATGCAAACATATGCTTTATATATTAAACTTTGAATGATATTAAATGTAACAAATCTTTTAATAGACAATAAATTATTTAAAATTTTAAGAATCCATTAAGAAGGAAAACTTTGAAAAGATGTAATTTAATATATCCGTCTTTCTTCTTTTAAATGAAGCGTTCGCGTGATATTTGTAATGTAAAACACAAATTAAAAAAAAAAAAAAAAAAAAAAAAAAGTTTTTCCATTAAAACACAGACATTAAGCTATTTCTCCCAAAGTTAGTGGCTTCTTTTATAATACTTTTTGAATCTGGAAAAATTCTTTAGCTTATTATTATTATTTTTTTAATACTTAATTCCATGGTGAATTTAGCAATGGGAAATTTACCATGCTAAATTCACCATGCTTGCTATGGTGAATTTAGCAATGTCAAGAGAATTAAAGTCGACAGAGATTAGGAGAATTGCTTTATTTAATAATTTAAGAGCTCGTTTCAAACGTAGTTAGCGGTCACAGTCTAATATATTTTGAATACCGATAATTTTATTAATTTTATAATAAGCTTTGCTTTAATTATTCGTCAAATTTTTAAAATTAAATAACGAAAAAGTATTATAGAAAAATAGTGGTACTCAAAATATAGAAGGTCGCAATTCGTGAGTTAGTGTAAGATATGCACATCTGTAATTAAATGATATGCATGATATGCATATCATCATATGCATGTATGATATGCACAATGAATTGCTCCGAAAGATTAATGAAATTATGTGCATTTCTGTTTGTGTTTGTGTATAAAGTACAAAACATGAGATAATTATGCTTATATCATACATTTGTAATTTTACTATTTCTGATGCAAAAAGAAAAAAATATTTAAAATTATTTAATGGTCACTATTTATTTTCACTCTAACTTATTAAAAAAAAAAAAAAAAAAAAAAATCTGTTATTAATTTCCTTTAAATTATTTTTTAGTATTTTTCCAAATTGGCACAATCACTAAAACAAATAGAATTTTTAAATTTACATTCTTTATTACTTATACGTTTTTATTTCCAAATATTTTAAAATATTGTGAGTTCAAGATATTCAAAAAGGAGATAGTTTCTAACTTTAAAATAATTTACAAAGAAAAAAAGAAAAAAAAAAAAGAGATTAAATTATTCATCCACCAATATAAAGACATCAAAATAGCCATCTATCAAATTGTCTAGGTTTTATTAAATGTTTTTTTTCTTTTCAGTGTAAAAACGAAAAGTAAAAAATATTTTTATAAATGGATCGAAAAACTGCAATAATTAGTTTTATGATTAAAATAAGTCTGTTTAGAACTGTAAATAGAGGGATTCAAAGAAAAAGTGCACAATCTTATAAAAATTTTAAATATAAAAATTTTTTTAACATTGATCGATGAAATGGGAATACACAACACATTTCGGTTCTTAATTGCGAATTTGATTATTTTACATTTCAAATGTTCCGAATTTTAAAACAAAGGATGTAATATTAAGATTACACATTTATTTTATGTTAGAAATAATTCCAGATGAACTAGAAATACAACATTTTAAATTATTTTATTTATTTATATATTCAAAGTGTACAACAAATGATTCTTATTAATAGCTACAGCCTGTAATAATAAAATTCTAAAATATTTTATTATTATTATTATTATTATTATTATATGTTTCTAGTATCATTTTATATTTTGTATTTAAATACCAGAAATAAATATTTGAATAATTCTTTAATTAATTAAAATAAATTATTTAGGAGGAAAAAGATCTTCAATTTTACAAAAAGTGCAAGTGCCAGTCATGAATCGAACCCAGTGTCAAGAGTTGTATAATGAAGCGAAAAAGAGAATGAAGTTTGAACATGGACAGATATGTGCTGGTTACAGAGAAGGGAAAAGGGATTCATGTCAGGTACTTTTAGCTACATAAATAATTTAAAATGTCCAATATTATTTATACATAATATTTTGTCACTTCATTACTTTCCGAACACTATAGTGAGGAAAGTATTGTAATCATGTCAAAAATCCGAATTCGAGATTTTGATGTTTCTATACGTTTTGAGGTCCCCTGAGTCCGTTTTCACTATTTTTACGATGTATGTGTGTGTGTATGTGTGTATGTGTGTATGTCTGTGAGTGAACACGCTAGCGTCTAAACGCTTTGTTCGATTAACCTGAAAGTTGGTACGCATATTATAAGTCACCATAGTACGAACCCTATAGATTTTGGTGAATCTAGCACTTATAGTTTTTTTACAGGGACACAAAGAAAAATTCTTTATCATTATGGCCTATGGGGGCAAAATCTTAAAAGTGCGATAGCATCTAAACGCCTTATTCAATTGAGCAAACATTTTATACACATATTATAGATCACAAATACTCAATCTGTTTAGATTTTGGAGAATCTAGCACTTATAGTTTTTTTACAGGGACACAAAGAAAAATTCTTTATCATTATGCCTATGGGGCCAAATTTTTAAAAATGTGATAGCGTCTAAACGCCTTATTAATCCGAGCAAAAAATTTGTACACATGTTATAGATCATAGTTGAACTAACTGTATAGATTTTGGAGAATCTAGCATTTACAGTTTTTTTACAGGGACACAAAGAAAAATTTTTTATCATTATGGCCTATGGGACTAAATTTTTAAAAGTACGATAGCATCTAAACGCCTTATTGAATTCAGCTGAAAATTTATATGAGTATTATAAATCACTGTTGCACTAACTATAAGCATTTTGGTGAATCTAGCATTTATAGGTTTTTACAGGGACACAACAAAATTTCTTTATCATTATGATCTATGGGCTCAGAGTTCAGTAGCGTTAAATAAAACAACGTGTAATAGATGGAGAAAAATACTCAAACACTCTATTATGGTTTTCTCTCTTTTGTTTGTTTAACAACTGCTCTTTCTTTTCTTTATCTACAAAACTGTTAATTACTCAATGTTCGGAAAGTCGAGTGGAGTCACTCCAGATTTTTTTTGTATATTGTAACATAGTATATTCTGTTTGTATGTTTGAATCCAGAATTTCAAAAAAATGAAACAATAAATGTCAAATTTTTAAGATAAGGTAAAAGTAAATGAAAAAAAGCTTAAAGAATAGATTTATTAATATCTGAATTAAATAATAATTATTCAGTTAAATATTATCAAAATTGCATACATATGTGTATCTGTGTATATGTGAAAATATTTTCACACTTATAACACGTAACCAGTTATTATAAATAATGTAACAACAAAATTAATTAATCGCAATTACCATGTATTAATAATAGTAATAATAATAATTAGGTTATAATAATCCAAAAATATTATTATAATAATAAAAATAAAAAAAAAAAAAACACGAAATTTAAATAATGTTTGATTCAAATGCTAATATGAATAGAAATATGACAATGCTAAATGAAATTCTATCACCTTTTTTTTTTTTTTTTTTTAAACATAACAAAAGAAGCAGTAAACAAAATAAATGTAGGAAAAACAAACAAACATATTTTCTTCCCCGTAGATTGATGTAGGAAGACATGTTTGGAAGGGGAAAAAAAATCTGGTGTGAAACAACCACACGACTTCCATTACCCACTATTACACATATTATATACATTTTTTAGAAATAATGTGATTAGAAGACATAAAATTGACCTAAAGGAGTAGATACCTAACAAATTGTCTATATTATTAGAGGAAGCTGATATATCTATAAAGACATGTGGAAAAAAAAAGAAAAGAAAAGTGAAAGAGTTATTTTTTGAAACACCAATTTCTGATATCTAAAACTGAGCTACCTATTCAGAATGACTGTTAATTTTCCTATAATAATCACATAAAACAAAAGAAAGGGCATCTAAAACGGATTTATGTAATAATTTTCAAGAAAATCGTTAAAGCCGTTTTTGAGATACCAACTTTTACCAAAACTTGGCGTACTCCATTATTGACCGAAAAACAATAATTACATACAAAAGGATATTTTTAAAAGGGAGTTAATAGGGCTAGTTTGAAAAAATCCGTACAGCCGTTTTTAAAGGACCGCACTTGCGAGACCTTAAATTGAGCTATTTATGCAGGGCGCCTATCAATTCAGAATAATAATAACAATAACAATAACAATAATAAAAACTATTAAGCTTCAGAAAAACAATTGCTTACATAGTAACAAAATAATAATAATAATAACCCAATTTCTTTATTCACAGTGAGAAGCGAAAAGTTCAAAATGACATTAAGAATACATCACTAATTATACCGTTACATATTAAACTATCTTAGAAAAAATATTTACAGAAAATAACATTTAAATGCACAGAAACTAAACTATTGATAAAAAAATTCTTAATAGAGCCCAAGTTTTTGAAAACTAACGGTCGAAATTTGATGTCATTACTGCTGGAACAGCATACTAAAATAAAGAAGAAGAAAAAAAAAATCTTGTTTTGAAAAAATTGAATATTTTTGAAAAGTTTAATTTAACCGAAAGAATGATGCCACAACTGCAATAATATACTGAAAAGCTAAATCCATAAATAAAAACATAAAATTTTATTCGTCACATTAAATAAATAAAATAAAATAAAGAAAAGATAATCTGCTTAGTAATAAAAGCTTAAGTTTCTGGACACAAATGCTTGAAATTGCTGTCATTGCTGCTGGAACAATATACTGAAATTAAAGAAAAATATATTATCCATGATTTCAAAAGGTTAAATATATTTTTTTTTTTTTATGTTTAATTTAACAGAAAATAATCACAAGAAAAGAAAACTTTTTATATACCACGTTTTTAAATTTTCTGTTGAAACACATAAGCTTGACTATGCATTAATAAATATTTAAAAAAAAAATTAATATGAATTATGAATTATCCCATCAACTTGAAAAAAAAAAAAAAAAAAAAAAAAATGATCAAATGCGTAATAAAGAGATTATGCCCTCTGAAAATTACTTGCACAAATTTAAATTAACAATTCATTACTCGAAATCCGTTATTGTGATTTAAAAAAAAAAACTGTTAAATTATTGTCGAAACGTCGGTGGAGGCCTCCATATGAAGACTCAAAAAGATTTTGCGTTCTGTCTGTTTGTGTGTCTGTTTGTCTGCATGTATGTCTCCCGATAACGTCCACAAAAGTAACCCTATAGACTTGCAAATTCGTGCGCATGTTCCTGAGCCACACAGAATCAGCCGTATAGTTTTCGTTGTATATTCTGTTTGTGGTTCATCTACAGAGACACACGAAAGTTTTTCTTTTTATTACGGCCTACGGACAGAATTTCTCTATACCGCGATAGCGGCCTCAAAAATCACCCAATAGAAATGCAAATTAGTGCACGTGTTCACCCGCCATACAAAACTAGCTGCACAGTTTCTGGCGTACATATTGATTATGGTTCATATACAAGGCCACACCAAAGTTTTTCTTATTATTACTAGCTTCTGGGCAGAATTTCGTTTATACTCATCTTATAATGGCTACACTGAATTCAACAAAATAAAATAAACATGCATTATTAACATGCTTAAAAACTTATTTTTTGTAGAAAAATGTGTGCTTAGACTAAATAATTTATGTACAAGACCTTGCAAAAGTGTTTCGATAGTGTCCCATAATCATACAAATTATGCTAAATTTTGAACAATTTTTTATAAGTTTCATAGAATAAGCTGTATAGTATTCACTAGTGTATATTATGTTTATGGCTCGTTTACAAGGAAACAAAAAAGCATACACAAATACACACGCACAAATACATTTTGTAACATTAGAGCCTATGGACAAATTTCTGTATAAGCGTACTTTAACGTGCTTATGCTGTATTCAAGAGTATAGAAATAATAAAAGCATGTTTTCTCTAGAAAAAAGATAGTATAGAAAATAATTTATTTACAAGACCACGCAAAATAATTCCAATGACATTCTGTAATCATCCAAATTTGTTTCAAATATTAATGTGTTACAAAGAATTAGCTTTATATTTTTTATTAGTGTACATAATTACTGTGACTCGTGTACAGTGACACCCAAAAGAATTTCATACCGTTACTTCTGTAATCGATATTTCTTATAAGTGCATTTTAAGATAGTTACACTCCGTTAAACATAACGAAGTAAACAAATGTTAAAATATTTAACAGCATAGTTTCTGCTGAAAATGATAGTCATAGAATTCTTAATTAGTTTCAGGGCGACAAAGAATAATTCCGATACTTTATTTAATTATTTCGCCTCAAATTTGATATAAGTATTTATGAGTTACAAGGAATTAACACAAGCCTACGAGTTACAAGGAAATATATACGTATATACACATATAGGTAGACAAATACAAGGAGGGGTTGAGGGGGGCAGGAGCCCCACCTCAGAACTGTATGCGTTATGTAGCGAGATAATCATATATATATATATATATATATATATTAGCGTATTAAAATAAAGAATAACAGTAGACTAAATGCCAAAAAATACTACTGAAAACCACAATAACCAATAGGAATTAATTTATTACTGAATTAAATAACCTTTGAAGACTATAGAACAAAAATGAAAACAATTAAGTTTTAATAAAATTAATAAAATAGAAAAAATAAAATAAAATAATACCCAACAAACTTACCCTAGCATTATTCCACGATTATTATCTTAAATTATTAAGCGAAACGTGACGATTATATGAAAGCGAACCAATATAAAACTATTAAAACAAGCAATGAGAAAATAATATCAAAAGGGCTAATTAAAAACAATTTAAGACAAAATAATTAAATAATATGGAATAAATAAAAATATTCTACTGAGTAGTGATTGATGCAAATAGGACGTTGAGGCTCCTGATCTACAGATCCACTAGAAAATAATATTTTTGTTTAATTATTGGCTATTTATCAAAACATTTGGGCACTATTTCTGATTTGGCGAAAATGGCTTGCCAGTATTATATTCAAGCAGCAAATTTTGAAATAGGCTCATTTGGAAATACAAATTGGTAGGTGGGTGAAGACCAACTAATATATTAGAATGACGTCAGACTAGAAATAACATTTCATAACAATAACAGGGGGCGCTATTGGTCCTGAGTAAAAGCACTGTTGTTTAAAGAAGATGTTATGTTCTGAGCTAGAGATCGAAGAGGAGGTCGAGGAGTTGATTCGGATGCTCGCCCCACACAGCCGGCAAGAAGTTTGGTTTTAAAGTCTAAAATGTTGACTAAAGGAGCATTATAATTGAAATATGTTTAATTTCTTTTTTTTTTTTTTTCCTTTTCTTTATAATTTTATAATTTTCGAGAAAAAAGTTCATTCTGGGAAAGGAAAGCATCATTATTTTTTAACCATGGCTTCTACACTTCACTACAATATATATATATACATATAAGCAAAATAATTAAAGTCAGATGAAAATTTAATCCCAAAACACATGAGGGCCTTCATCAGGGGAGATTCCCTATGTAGGGAAATGAATAGGAGAAGTTTCTGAAGAAACGCTGGTAATTTAACCAAAAAGCACGTTTCTAGCCCCGAACTTCTCACAGAGGGAAGCAAGACCATACAGCAAACGAATTTTAATTAATACAAAGCATAAAAGCAATTAAATTCAGAAATAAAGCACAAAATATAATACATCGATATAAAATACAAGAATATAAATAATACAAGAATATATAAATACATACCTGGACAAATTCGAATAGTCATTAGAAAATGGAAAATTGAAAACCACCCCTATTATAAACTTAGAACCCGCTTCAGCTAGTAGGTCCACTTACCAGCACTTAAATGTCGCCCAAAATGGAACAACAAACCTTAAGTGGGATTGTGATCAAGAATACTGAAATGTTTATTGATTAAAAAAACAGGATAGCGATTAACAGTTGGTATGTTTTTCAGATTTGTCATAGCCAGATTCAGGTCTAAATTGTTATTGCAAATCATTTTAATTCTGTTTATTTGGGTAAACATAATATTTTAAAAAGCTTTAAGACTAATACATGAGAACCAATTTGTTAAATCAAAAACTTTAAAGTTAAAATCTTGCCTTATCTCTGTTCTAGTTCTATATATTTAATAATTCAAGTTTTACTCAATCCTATATTTAAATTTTATCTTATATATATATATAAGCAAAATAACCAAGGTTAAAGGAAAAATAATCCCAAAACACATGAGGACCTTCATCAGGGAAGCTCCCCCATGTAGGGAATGAAATATGAGAAGTTTCTGACGAAACGTTGGCTTTTTATCCAAAAAACACGTTTTTAGCCCCCAAGTTCTCACAGATGGAAGCAAGACCATACAGCAAATGAATTTAATGATTAAAAAGCATAAAAAGCAATTAAATGTATAAATAAAGTACAAAAGTAAATGCATCAAAATAAAATACAAAAATATAAATAATACAAGAATATAAATAAATGCATACTTGGACAAACTTGAATAGGCAGTAGAAGGAGGAAAATTGAAATCACCCCCCCCCCCCCATCGTAAACATAGTGCCCTTTTCAGCTGGTAGGGCCACTTACCAACTCTTAAATGTCGCCCGAAATGGACAAAAAAACCTTAAGCAGGATTGTAATCAGGAATAGTTTTATATTTCCTTTCGCTGCATTTGCGCATTGGTTTATAAATACAATGTTCTAATTCTATATTTAAAAATTCAAGTTTTATTCCATCTTATATTTAAAATTTATCTTATATATATATATATATATATATATATATATATATATATACACAAAGGTGATTATAATTAAAGTTACGATTTCAAAACGCTATAATTTTAAAATTACCCATCAGAGCTATTTGATATTTTAACAGAGCAATAGGGAGGCGATAAAATTTTGTTTTGGGGAGGAAAAAAGTAGTTCCAACATGTTCCTACTTCCTATAGAGGGCGCTGTCAGGGAAAACGCCTACATGGACTCATTAAACGCAAGAATGTTGTTAGCAGCATAATGGAATAGCAGGAAACAACAGACTTCAAGGGTTTACTATAATTTTTTTTAGCAAAAAGACAAGAATACGTGTTTAGGAGCTTCATGAAACAAATACTTTATGGATAATTAACGGCACACTTTGGAACTTTTTTTTTTCTTCCTTTCGCCAAACAAAATTTTATTACCTAATAATTGCTTTGGTAAAATATCAAATCGTTCTGATGGGTAGTTTTAAAATTATAGCGTTTTGAAATCGTAACTTTAATTATAATCACCCTGTATATATAAAGAATTCACTATATGTTAGACATTACATAAGTTTTATTTAACACAAATATCGAATCTGTTTATTTTTATATAGTAAAAAGTATTAAAAAAAAAAAAAAAATCATATTTATATCAATACACAATCATAAGAGATAGCAGTGTTGCAATCTTTAAAATTTTTCGCTAGAAATCTTATTGACAATTTTTTTTAAAATAAATACACATATGCGTGCATTACATATACTTGCATACACATCAATAGTGCATTCATAAGTAGTTGTTATTATCATTAGTTTTTTTTTTTTTTTTTTTTTTTTTTTTTTTAAAGTCTTATTAATTTTACTATAAGAATGATAAGAATTCGGTTTAGAAGCTATGTATCTTGCTTTGTAAAATGGAAAATAGTAATTAATTATCATATTTGTATTTGTATTTTTTTTTTTTTTACTTTAATACATACGGGGATATAAATAATTAATAAATATGGATATAAATATTTTTATTTATAAGGATGAATAAAAAGAAGCTTATTTTAGAAGTTATGTTTTTAAGTACATGAATAAGAAATAAAACTAAATATTAATTATCATTAAGAATGTTTTTATTTATTTTAATTTAAACAGAGATTGATATAAAAGACTTTAAAGATTAAATGTCAAGAGTGATCTTGTATCTGTTGCTTGGCTTCTACTATGCTTAATAGATCATCTTTATTAATATATTATATTTATATATCAATAGTCTTAATAAATTAAAAAAAAAAAAAAAAAAAGCTTGATTTTCCCGATGATAACTCTAAAAACTAACGTCGGAGCTACAAAAATGTATTGAAATAAAGAAAATGAATTTTTATCCTTGGTTTGGAGAAGAAATAAAATAATGGGTAAAAATGATTTATCAGAAAGGAAACAAGACGCACAAATGCAACAATGTATTAAAAAAAAAAATTGAAACAAATAAAATAATAATAAAAGATAATTTAAAAGAATAAATGTAATTCTGCTTAAGCTCTTCCAATTTGCAACTTCGAAGTTTTCTTTCTGCGTCGCTGCTATGAACCGTCAGATTAAGTTGAAAACACTTAGTTAAATTAAAGGGGAACATAAAAAATAGTTAAAATAATTTTATTAAATAATTTAATGTTATTGATAATATTAAAAATAACATAAATTATTATAAATTAAAACCGAAATTTCTTTTTCTACTTTTTTGTTATCGGGATAAGATCCAAGTAGGAAAAAAAAATAGATAGGATTCAAGTAGAAAAAAAAAGTAGTAATTTGAGACAATTAGGTATTATCCTGTCGACAAATAAACTAACAATGATTTTGATGAATTTGGGCTGAAGTTAATTTTCATGAACGTTTAAATTTGAATTACATTTCATTACATTTCATTACTTAAATTACGTTATTTTGAGGGGGACACAAATTTTAAATAATCGTTTTTCAATTATTGGTTACTTATCACGACAGTTGGCCACTGTTTTTGATTTGGCGGATATGTCAAATTTGAAAAAAAGATTCATTTAGAAATATCAGCCGCTAGGCGGTCGAAGTAAATATATAATCATCTTTCTACTCAACCAATCAAACCGTACAACCTACCCTGCTGTGTGCTATTTAAGAAAGAAAACCATTGGTTCTATAGCTTAAAAAGGTAGATAAAAGAACGCCACTGTTATGTATTCTAATTTACATAAGGTAAAGCTAGGGGAGATTGCGCGGTAGGAGAGATTAAGCACATAGGGGATCGGCAGGAAGGAGTACAATGGGCGCTCTGAAACTCCAGGTAGTTCTACAACATCGATAGCGCATTGTCCAATTAAATGTGCATGTTCATCGCTTAAACAGTCTAAGATTAAACGCGGTAATTTTGTCTCGTTTTCAAAAATGTTTGCTTAAATTTTCAAAACCCTTTCTTGGAATTTTTATAGAATGGTAGTATTACAAAATATTTTTTAATTAAACTATTTCCCATGGACTCATTTAGAAATTTTATTTGTGGCAGGTGATTGCATGAAAATTGCATCATTTACAACAACGAGTGCAACGATTATAGACAACGACCGATTAGGTCAACAAATAAGAAACCATTCAAACTGAAAAGGAGCTTTATTAATTTTAAGTTAAACATATTAACTAGTAACTAAATGTTACTTTTTATTATCTAGTCTTTTTCTTTTCTGCTTCTTTAATTTATTTTCTTTAAATAAAATTTTTTAATCCGTTTTATTTATTTATTTTTTTTTTCATTTTCTGTTTTTTTTTTTTTTTATTATTATTATTATTTATTATTATTATTATTATTATTATTATTAAATTGAAATACCTGCATGTAATACAAAAATATTTGTTTACAAAACTTTTATACTAATGTCATTTAAGTGCATTTATCGTTGTTAACAATTTAATTGTTGTTAAAATTATGTGCAGTCTCTCCTACCCTATAAGGAGATATTGCATAAAATAGGTTTCTTACAAGGGAAGTGTGAATTAGTAAAATCGCTATTGAAACCAAACCAACCTTAAATCAAAGAGCATGGTCGAAAACATTGGGCACTGTACAAATTTGCTGCAAAAACTCCCATGGGGGTAAGATATGCCCTCTATTAGTTTTAGTTATTTCTATAAAAGCCAAAAAAACACGCAGCCTAGTGTGAACAGATGGTACAGTGCTAGCATGCTTGATTTTGGATATGGAGGTAGTGGGATCGAGTCCCAGCAAGGGCGTTTTATATATATATATATTTTTTTTTTCAACTGAAATATTTATTTTTGACATTTTTAATTAAATTAAATCATTATTTTAAGAAAAAATATTAATTATATTAAAACAAGTTTTTTCTTTCTTTCTTTCTTTTTTTTTCTTTCTTTCTTTTTTTTTTTTTTTTTTTTTTTCAGCGCGGACAATTTAATATATATTTTTTATTTTTAACCAATTTATTTATTTATTTATTAAATTTAAAGAAATTCATAATTTAACGGGAAATACTTTTATATTATATTTAGGTAAGATTTTGTTAATGGTTACATTCAGATAAAATTTTGTTAATAATTGTTTTATATAAATTATTAATTACTATTTTTTAACGACGACATTAGTATCAAGAGTTAATCGTCTGCTCTCAACTGTATTATTTATTCAGGCAATTTTTTGCATGAAAAATCCTGAATGATGAACAGCTGTTGCTTAACTATTCGACGTCGCATTTAACTTTTATTTCAAATATTTCATTAAACAACTGTCAAATTTAGTGGTGTCGGAAGAACTGACAATAATATTGAAGACAATGACAAATTTTCTCAAAATGATTTTTACTAATTTATAATTAATTTACATCTAAAAAAAAAAAAAAAAAATAAATAAATAAATAAATAAATAAAAATAAAAAAATAAAAATCTGGGTAAATATGAATTTTACAAATCAAGTAATCTCGACGAAAAGCCAAATATTTGACAAAATTTTCGTGATGAACAATAATTGACGGTGAACAAAATTGAAATTCAAATAATTGTGATCAATCTCTTTATATTTCTTTTTCTAATTGTGAAAAATACTTATGGTTTTATGATTTTTCTACTTTTAATCATAATTGTTTATAAATTAGAAACTATATTCGTAGCTTGAAACATGGTTTTCCATTTTATAAATTAAAAAATGCATTTCTTAAATTCATTCTCAATACTTTATTAATTGGAATACTCAGAAAAAAAAAACTTCTTAATGTAATAAATATTTTCTCTTAAATTAATAATTTAATTTAATTAAAAACGTTTAGAAAAAAAAAAAATCGAAAAAATTACAAGCCATCCTTGCGAGGATTCGATCCCACGACCTCCGTACCCGAAGTCAAGCACGCTAACACTGCACCATCTGTGTTCTCACTACGCTGTCTGTTTTGTTGGCTTTTATAGAAATAACTAAAACTAATAGAGGGCATATCTCACCCCCATGGGAGTTGTTGCAGTAAATTTGTTCGGTACCCAATGTTTTCGACCATGCTCTTTAATTTAAGGTTGGTTTGGTTTCAATAGCGATTTCACTAATTCACACTTCCCTTGTTAGTTGTACTACAGCTGTTGTTCTAAATCATAGTATAACAACAACAAAATAGTAATGGAAATGCGTAGAAGAAGGATCACTTCAAAGCTATGCACCAACAGTTTAGCAAAAAATTAAAATTTAGATTTTTTATAACGTTTTGATGAATTGTGTGCAAACTCTCCTAGCTTTACCATAAGTTATAAGCTGTATGCTAAGTCATGTTACAGATTTATGCCTTTTCATAGGAAAATAATAGTAAAGATTGTGAGGGAGAAAAATGCCTTTTGGGAGACTTTGGTTTTTACAGAAAAGATGTATTTTTGAGCTCTGGTATATGTAATATTAATGAGTTTAGGTGTGTTTCGATTAATATACAAAAGTTTATGTAGAAAAAAAAAAAAGAGAGAGAGAGAGAGAGAGCGAAGAAGTATGAGCACTGAGCTCCCGTACGGTCCCATGCAAATTAAACTCTGATTATAAATGTCTGCTATATACGAATTTCTTTCTAAATCAAATCTGGATATATTTTTTTTTTTCAATTACAGTATTTATTTATTTATTTATTTATTTTTTCAATTAAAGTATTTTCACTAAATATTAGAATTGATTTGTAGGGTGATTCTGGAGGACCTCTTATGATAAAAAAGGAAGGACACTACACTGTTATTGGAGTTGTATCAGCAGGAATAGGCTGCGCAAGACCTCTGTTACCAGGCGTATATACTCACGTTCCGAACCATATGAAGTGGATAAGTGAAACAATTGAATCTAATTGAAATTTAATGATATTGATCGCTGCAGGAATGGTAAAAGAAATTATTTATTTAAACAAAGCATTGAAATTTTTTCTTGGTGCTTGTTGAAATTATTCCCTGGTACTGCACGTTCCACAAGAGGATATAAAAGTCGATGAGGCCTTTTAAAGGCAGGAAAGAAACTATTAGAAAAAATAAATCTGAAAATCTAATTTAAACATTAGATAATTGTCTTAAATACTTTAAATACTTGAGACAATGAGAAATGTTAAAGACAGTTCTTTAATTTTTCATGATGAAGCAAAAAATTCCTGATATTATTTATTGCTTCGTGTATATAAATACGACGTATGTGTTAATTTATAAATATGTTCATTTTTGTTATTTAAGAAAAAAAACTGAGTGCTTATTGTTTGATTCAAATTGAAAACAATGCTGTCACCTTTGTAGTGTTATTTAGTTATTATTCAATGTTAGCTTTATTTGTTATTCATTGCTATTATTCAGTTTTACGATTGCGCTAAATTAAATTTAATTAGAACAGGAAAAAATATACAGCATTAATGTATTTACAGAATTAATATATTTACAGCATTTTCCAACTGTTTAATTAGACAGTTGGAAAATGCTTTAAATATATTAATTAATGAACAAATTATACGAGATATATAAATAAACAAAAAATTGGGAAATAAAAGAAAACACATTAGCAATTATTAGCAAAAGCTCATATTTTTCCAAATCAATATTTAAGCGTTCTTACGTTTTAAATATATTACATCCTTATCATCTGGCGAATAGTATATAATTTTATTTCGATTTATTTTATAATAAATAACCATAAAATGTTTGAAGTTTGATACTGTTTGTATTTTTCTTAATAAGCATGTCTCTCTTCAATTTATTTAAAATATAAATTTCTATATGATTTCTTTCAGAAAATGTTTAATTTCGCAAAAGAAAGCCAATTTTTCTAATAAGCACGTTAACTAGACACAAAATTATACAAATTATTCCTTTAATTTTTCAAATTCTTCGCAATTGTCTTCTTTAAAAACATCCTTAATTAATGTTGTAAACAGCTCAATTTGTAAAGAGAGTTATTTCCATTAATTATGTCTAAATTTATCGAAATATTAAAATAGAGTTATTTTAATTAAAGGATAAATAACTGCTGCAAAATATTTTAATTTATTAAACTACATGCATTTTTATTGTTTTTTTTTTTTGTTAGGTTTGATATTTGAAAAAAAAAAAAAAAAAAAAAAGATGTATAGCAATTTAAATTGACAACAGACTGAATTGAATATATATATATATATATATATATATATTAAATAAAAACTTACTCGTTATAAACTAATGTACGTAAATGTAAACCATTCTTTTATTTTAGTCTTAATGTTTTATGTAACACTAATTTATCTAAACCCTATATAGAATTTTGTTTTATGAAATGACAAAAGTAAATTTAGGGACGTGTAAAAATTAAATATAAATAAATAACTTATAATTCTGTATTCTCTAAAATTCAAAACCTTAATCATCGGAAATTTTGAGATAGAACTTTTAAAAAAGCGATAAATAATCCTATAAAAGAAAATATTCTTCTGATACTAAAAATCTAATTTTTATAAAGCATTGGTATATATATAAAACAAAATTCGGAAAAATTTATTTTTGTGATTTTTATGTTTGAAATATTTGCTATGATAAAGTTACATTCATTAACTATAGTACATTATTGTAATATAGAATAAGTTATGTAACACAAAGAATTTTTTTTATAAATTTAGCTTTAATTTGGTTTTGTATTGTCTTAAAATGTTTCTAAAGATAATTGTAATTTTTTTAATGATATTATTATATCTTATTTTAAATGAGCATATTCATAGATAATTTTAAGTTCATTAGATATTGCCTTTTGTGGTAATTCTAAATGTATTACTGATTCTGTAATAACATTCCTTTTTTTTCTGAAATCGACTTAAAAAAATTGCACATAAACTTATTTTTCTTATGTATTACTTTAATTACATTACAGTAGAATTTTAGTTTGACTTCTAGTCATGTTATTGTATATTTAATATGTGTGATACCCGTCATAGCTAAGTTGTTGTACGCTGTGAAAGGGATAGGATCTCAATGTAATGTAATGAGTGATGTAATGACGTAATGTGATGATGAACATGCGTTTTCATTTCTTATGTATATAAATAACATGTGCGTGAAAATTATACCATTGCTTTTGCTTTTAAAAAGTACACAACTGTCATGTTTTTGTATGCTTAATATTTGTGATAAGAGTACCTGGAAAGATGAGATGCGCCATAAAAGTTGTATGGTCTTAATGAAATATAATGAGCAATGTTATGACGTAATGTGATGATGCATATGTGATTTTACTTCATCTATATGTATGAATATATATATGTGTGAGAAAATTATACTATGTAAATATAAATTTGTCTTGTGATATCAATTAAATTATTTTCTGTATGAGTCTGTGTTATATTTATTTACTTATTTTTAAGTGTAGAAAATTTCAGAAATGTAGTATATATTTAGAGTATAATGAAACTGATATCGTTTTCTCAAAAAAAAAAAAAAAATGGCAGGTTTTATTATATGTCTTTAAGCATTTGGCATTTTAACGTATGCATTCAGAGTCATAACTCATTCAAGTATCTTGAATGAGTAGAATTTGCAGTAGTATGAAAAAGTGCTTAAAACAGTGGAAAGGAATTATAATAGCAATTATGAAGTGGAACTCACAATAATTTTTAGCATTTCAACATAATGATATCAATTTAATTTAAAAATTAAGCCTGAAAGTTCTTTTCAGAAAATTATGAAGTTGAAGGCTGATTTTTTATACCAACTATGTGAAAAATACCAGAGCCGGGAATCGAAACCGGGCCTTCCGCTTTACATGCGGATGCTCAAACCATCGAGCTACCCTGGCTGATTACCAGCTAGGCATTTCTCACATAACATTCGTTGGCAAAGTCACAAAGTCTGCAAACACAGCTGTATCAAGTGACATTATTAATCATGGCACAACTCCAATAGACCATGAAAATTTCAATTTAATTTAAATTAAATTAATTATTTAATTATGATTGACATCTCAAAATAAAGATGTCATTTAATACCTAAATAACAAATAGGATTATTTTATAGGGTTATTAATAAATTATTTAATTTAAATTAAATTGAAAATTTCATGGTCTATTGGAGTTGTGCCATGATTAATAATGTCACTTGATACAGCTGTGTTTGCAGACTCGGTGACTTTGCCAACGAATGTTATGTGAGAAATGCCTAGCTGGTAAACAGCCAGGGTATCTCGATGTTTTGAGCATCCGCACGTAAAGCGGAATGCCCGGGTTCGATTCCCGGCTCTGGTATTTTTCACATAGTTGGTATAAAAAATCAGCCTTCCGCTCCATGATTTTCTGAAATAATGATATCACCAGCTGGAACCCGTCGAATTCGACGATCACTTTATTGACCGTAATGTTTCAAAAACCGTCGCATCATTATTTAAATGTATTTCATGTTAAAACATCTAATATAATTTACGACATTTCACTTAAAAAAAGAAAGTCGGAAAAATGCTTATAAATCGAAATACTATGTATGACATCACTTTCTACAAAGTACTCTCAATGTGACGTCAAACTGACTTCAAATAAACAGATGCTATCTTTTATTTTCTATTTCGTTTAATACTAAGACTATATGTTCGCTGACCCGTCCGGCGTTGCCCGGGCCCATGATACTTTAAATGAACCTTAAATTTGTATTATTTTATACCTTTAACTCGATTTTGTTTGAATTTCTGTTTTTAAATGAAAGCATCACGAAAAAAATAATCATCTGTAACAAAACAATTGCCTCGATCCGAACGAAACTCTGCTTTGTAACCTCGGTGCTTGCAGCAGCGCATACACGGCGCTAACAACATAAAACAATTCCCAAAAATTAACCTGGAACCGAACGGACCAGCCCGGCAATGCCTGGGCCCGTGATAATAACCTTAAACGAACCTTAAATTTGTTAGATTTTATATCTTTAACTCTAATTTGTTTGAAATTCTATTTTTAAATAAAAGCATTGCGAAAAAAAATAATCAGCCGTAACAAAAAATAATTACCTCGATCCGAACGAAACTCTGCTTTGTGACCCCGGGTGCATACGCAGGCCGCTAACAACATAAAAAAAAATTCCCAAAAATTAACCTGGAACCGAACGAATCCGCCCGACAATGCCTGGGCCCTTGATAATAACCTTAAATGAACCTTAAATTTGTATGGTTTTATATCTTTAACTCGATTTTCTTTGAATTTCTATTTTTAAATGAAAACATCACAAAATAAATAATCATCTGTAACAAAAAAAAATTGCCTCAAACAGAATGGAACTCGGGTTCGTGACCCAGTGCCTGCGGCACGTATATGCAGGCCGCTAATAACATGGAAAAATTCTCAAAAATTAACCTCGAACAAACCTCTGACTCGTGTTACCGCTGCCTGTGGCAGCGGCACCGTATAGCAGGCATGCTACGCACGCGCTGCAAAATCCACTTTCCTCCACCAGGGAGCGCAGTATGCTGTACACGAACAGAACCAATCGCCTTGAATTTCCAAGACCTTTCAAATAAGGTGTCACATGGTGGTGTCAACTGCAAAATCCTTTAGTTACACTTTTCACCGCCAGGGGGCGCAGCGTATTCTATACATAAACACCAACGGTCAGGAAATATCAAGACCTTTAAAATAAGTTGTAACATGATAGGGTCTACTGCAAAATCACCTAGTTCCATTTTTAACCACCAGGGGGCGCACTATATTGTATACAAACATCCCCAATCAACATGAAATTTCAAGACCTCTATCAACAATCGCCTTGAATTTCCAAGACCTTTCAAATAAAGTGTCACATGGTGGTGTCAACTGCAAAATCCTTTAGTTGCACTTTCCACCACCAGGGGGCACAGTGTGTTCTGTACGAAGATCACCAACCGTCAGGAAATACCAAGACCTTTAAAATAAGGTGCAACATGATATGGTCTGCAGCAAAATCACTTAGTTCTATTTTTCACAACCAGGGGTCGCACTATGCTGTATACAAACATCCCCAATCGACATGAAATTTCAAGACCTTTAAAATGAGTTGCTACATGTGTGGGTCTAGAACGGATTTCCCTCTCAAACTAATTTCCCCCCTTTCCCCTCCCCTCCAAATCTACTTTCCCCCTTTTTCCCCCCTTTAAAATCGAAAATTTTAAATTCGCAGATATTGATTTTTTAGTATTCGACTCTAGTCCCCATATGTACAATTTCTTCACCGTGCAGTAATTTGAAGCTTAGTTAAGCTCGTAAACGTGTTTTTAACCCAAACGGGTGGGAAACGGTTTCCCACCCGTTTCCCCCCCGGGGGGGAAACCGTTCGACTTTTTTTTATTTTTCTCTTCTCATAGCACATCAACAGACCAAGACCTTTTTTTAGACACCTCAACCAAATTTTTACACCAAGTAGTTCTCTCAATATAGTGGAGACAGACAAAAATATGTTTCAAATTAATATATAGATTTCAGTGACGATGTCATATTTTCCCTTTAACTTATAATTTCATATTCAGTGATACATTTTCTGAGCAGACCTTTACAATATCTTAGATATTGAGTATCAATAAATTTTATTTCATAATCTTAAATTGCTGTGACATTTTATAGTCAAAGTCGCTTATAAACAAGTATAATAAGTAAAGGACTCATAAAAATAACAGGACTTAACGTCCGATAGTACTATAAAATAATCCTATTTGTTTTTTAGGTATTAAATAACACCTTTATTTTGAAATGCCAATTATAATTAATTATTAAGGAAATGATCCCTTTTGTATCTCTTGCATAATTTTAAACGAAAAAAAAATCGATCAATGTTATATATATATAATTTGAATAATTTAATTCCTTTGCAACACTCAGCAAATGAAAGATAGATGAAAATACCAACATATGAAATTTTAAATGAGATGGGTTTCGAATATATATAAGATATTATAATATATGTTTTCAGTCAAATAAAAGTTGAAAATATGTAACAAAAATAACTAAAGATAAACTTACATGGAAATTAATAAATATGAAAAAATCATAAGTAAAACTTACTACAAAAACATAAAATAAATGATTTAAACTGTCAAAAATGCCCCGTATGACTTGAGACGAGGGGTTAAAGCATGCTTTTAATTGATCAAAACTTTCCCCCCAGGCAGACAGTTTAACAAAAAGCACATATAAGGCTAAAATCATT
Source organism: Salticus scenicus (assembly GCA_963930645.1). Classification (NCBI taxonomy): domain Eukaryota; kingdom Metazoa; phylum Arthropoda; class Arachnida; order Araneae; family Salticidae; genus Salticus; species Salticus scenicus. Next base: position 289,764,726 of record OZ005649.1, read on the forward strand.
ATGGATAAAATAATATATATATATATATATATATATATATACAATGGTGGACATAATTATAAGACACCTAACTAATTTGACAAATAGTGAAAGAAAAGATTCAGAGCTTAAAAATGTTTTATCAAATACTTCAAAAACATAAATTTATTCTGTTATCACACGTAATTGTTTTACAGAAATGATATTTTTATAGAGTTTAATAAAAAAAAATAAAAATACCATGGACAAAATTATAAGACACTCTAACATTTTAATTAAAACACCTGCTTTTTTTCGAAAATAATGTGCAATATGCAAATGCTCTGCACGCTGTAATGACGTCAGCAGTTGACTAAAGCAGACAATAACCGACTTCACGCATCTACAAACATGCCACGAGGTACAGAATTAAAAGAAAGTGAAATTCGCGAAATATGGAGATTAAATGAACTGGTGCTTCAATTAATAATATTTCAAAAGTTATTAAACGCTTTAGATGTGCAATTAGAAATGTTTTGAAAAGAGGAATTTATGGATTGGTGATTAAAAGATCTGGACGTACTCCTTGCTTGTCCTCGAGAGGCAGACGCCATGTGCTTTCGCTCGCTACACATTATAAGATGACCACTACAGGCATTAAAAATGCTTTGAAACTGAATTGTTCAAGGAGAACCATTCGCAGGGTGTTGCATAATGCTTCCTATGTGAAATATAAAAAAAATGAAGAAAAAACCACCGGCACAAAATGGAGCGTCTAAACTTCACTAAACAAACTATGGCCTGGACCTCTAAATGGTACTATGTGTTATTTTCTGATGAAAAAAAGTTTAACCTGGATGGTCCTGACGGGTTTCAATATTATTGGCATGATTTACGGAAGTCTCCTGATGTACTAATGAGCCGCCAAATGGGTGGAGGCTCAGTAATGGTTTAGGCTGGTTTTTCGGCTCAAGGGAAAACGGATATTGTTTTTCTGCATTCAAGAATGAATTCCGAAAAGTATGAGAATCGTCTCAAAGATCAACTAGCCATATACGATGAACTTCTTTGTGGCGAAAACTACACTTTCCAGCATGATAACGCGCCGATTCATGCATCACACGAAACAAAAAAGTGGCTTTCAGATCAAAGTATCAATGTTCTCCCGTGGCCTTCTCGCTCCCCAGACTTAAATCCCATCGAAAACTTGTGGGGGATCTTAGCTCGTGCAGTTTACCGAAATGGGAGGCAGTTTATATGTGTCGAAGACCTAAAGAATGCTATAAAATGTGCTTGGGAAGAACTGTGTTGCGATATTTTGTTAGATTTGATAGATTCGACGCCGAATCGCACCTTTCATGTTATAAAAAACAATGGCGGCTCCACCAAATATAGAATAACCATGTTAGAGGATTTTCTCTTAGACCATTAGTGTCTACTAATTATCTTAACCACTGTATTTGGAAAAAACGGTTTGTGTCTTATAATTTTGTCCATTATGATTTTAAGTTTTTTCATTAAATTGCATGAAAATATCATTATTATAAAATAATTATGTATGATAACAGAATAAATTTATGTTTTTGACGTATTTGATAAAACATTTTTAAGCTCTGAATCTTTTCTTTTACTATTTGTCAAATTAGATAGGTGTCTTATAATTATGTCCACCACTGTATATATATATATATATAAGTATTTTTTTTCCCACATTTGTTTCTTTTTCCCTTGAAATAAATAGGAAACAGGAAAGTACATCATGATTTATTTAATAAATTATTTTGATAAAGTTTCTTTAGAAATTCTCTTACTAAAAGGTATTTGTTTGTGGCATGAGAATTTATAAGAGAAACAAAAAAAAAAAAAAAAAAAAAAAAGAAAGAAAGAAAGAAAAAATTAAACGAAAAGAAACACAGGAAAGTATTATAATTATGTCAAAAATTCGAGTTTGAAATTTTGGTGTTTCTACATGTTTTGAAGTTCCCTGAATTCATATTTACTATTTTTATGATGGTGTATGTGTGTATGTATGGGAGGGAACACAATAGCGTTTAAACGTTTTGTTCAAATGAGCCGAAATTTGATACGTACATTACAGGTTTCTATAGCACGAATCCTGTTGATTTTGGTGAATCTAGCACTTATAATTTTTTTACAGAGATTCAAAGAAAAATTCTTTATCATTATGGCCTAAAGGCCCAAATTTTGTAAAGTGCGATAGTGTCTAAACGTCTTATTCATTTGAGATGAAAATTTATACACATGTTATGAGTCACCGTCTCAAAAAATGGTATAAATTTTTGTGAATCTAGTGTTTGTAGTTTTATTACAAGGACACAAAGAATAATTCTTTATGATTACGGTTTATATGGGTCAAAAGTTGTAATCTGCGATATCGTCTAGAAACTTTTTTCAGTTGAGTTGAAAAATTACACACACATGCTATAGATCATTGTTGAATGAAATGCATAAATTTTGGTGAATCTAGCACGTATTTTTTTTTTTTTTTACAGGGACACAACGAAAAATTCTTTATCATTATGGCCTACAGGTTAAAAGTACGATAGCGTCTAAATGCCTTATCAGAATAAGCTGAAAATTTATATACGTGTTAAAAGTCACCATTGTTCGAACTGTATAGCTCTTAATGAATATAATACTTGTAGTTTTTTTTTTTTCTTACAGGGACACAACTGAGAAATCGTTATTATTATAGCCTATGAGCTAAAATCATTAGCGTCTAATTTCCTTATCCGATTGAGTTGCAAATTTATATACGTACTGTCGCATGAAGCATAAAGATTCTGGTGAATCTAGCACTTAAATGTTTTTACAAGGACACAAAGAAAAATTCTTTATCATTATACTCTATGGGCTCAAATTATTTAAAGTGCGATTGCGTCTTTGAATGAACTGAAAATTCATACACATGTTACAGGTCACAGTCGCAGACACCATATAGATTTTGGTGAATCTAATTCTTATAGTATTTTTACAGGGACACAAAGAAAAATACTTTATCATTGTGGCTTATGGGCTCAAATTATGCAACAGCGTCTAAATGCCTCATCTGATTGATCTGAAAATCTATATGCATGTTATAGATAACCATTGCACGAACTTTATAGATTTTGGTGAGACTAATAGATTTTTACAGGGACACAACCGAAAACTTATTCTTATGATCTGTGGGCTCAAATTATTTGAAGCGCAATAGTGTTAAACTGAACAACATATATGAAGACAAGTACTCGTACACCCTATTATAATTTTCTCTTTCACGTATTTAACGATTTCTTTTACTTTAACTTAATTATACAACCGTTAATTACTGAATGTTCGGAAAGTCGAGTGGAGTCACTCCAGATTTTTTTTTCAATAATTCTAAACCAATTTAAGAAAAAAGAAATACTCTTTGAAATTTAAATAACATTACTTTTTTTTTTTCTTCCCTTCTAGACAGCAAAATTTTCTTTGAAATTTACATTACAGAAAATATTTTAAACTATAATGAAAAGAAAGAAATATATAGTATACTGAATGAGCTAGATTGCAACTTTAATCTTTTCTGTAAAAAAGTACACAAAAGTTTATCTTTTCCAAATTTTAAAACTTCGGTATATTTTAAATGGAATAATTATATCTTTAGCCAATTTTTAAGAGCATAAAGTAAAATCGAATTCTTTAAAAGACACGCAAAGGTAATTTATTTATATAAAAAAGCATGAATATAAATTGAGTGACTTACAATTTGCATAAAAGATAAAAACTAAATATTTATGATCTTACATTTTATGCTGAAACGTTTTTCAAAAGATTTTATTTTTTTATTCATATTGACCTATCTAGAGAATTCATTCAAAATTATAATATACGCATAGTTTACATTTTCGTTCATTCGGTAATAACAAGTAAGAATTGAATAAGAATGGAAAGAAGATTGGTATATGTTGTAATCAACAGAACAATTTCTTCTTATAATTTTAAAATATTAATCAACCAGGAAACTTTTTTAAAACTTAAAAAGGCTCCATAAGAGCATAATCTAACTATACACCCAAAGTGAATCATCATAATTTTTACTTCCTTTACCCGACTACCATACGTAATAGAAGTATTGTATTTGGTCAATAATTCGATATCGCGTTTTTACCTAAATTGCCTGTTTTAAGGTCTCCTAAGTCCAAAAAAGTAGTTTTTGGCAATTGGTCAGTGTGTGTGTGTATATGTATGTATAATCTTCTGGCTATAATATCTCCGAAACTAATAAAGATAGAGCTACTAAACTTCAGAATTAAGACAGGTCTGGTGTACAGATGATTTTTCCAAATTTTGGTGAAAATTGAAAAACCAGAATTGAGACATCGGAAACCGGAAGTGGGACCGTAAGTCCGTATATCAAAAACGGCTCTAACGATTTTATTCAAAGCTGTCATATAAACCCTCTATTAGATCTCCTTTAGAATGATATAGTTGGTTAGTTCAGGAAAATTGACAGCTGTCCTTTATAAATAGCTCAATTTCTGGTCTTGCAAGTGCATTCCTTTAAAAACGGCTGTACGGATTTTTTTCAAACTCGACATATTAACTTCCTTTTAAATATCCTTTTGCATCTAATTATTTTTTCCCGGTCAATAATTGAGTATATCAAGTTTTAGTAAAAGTTGGTATCTCAAAAATGGCTCTAACGATTTTCTTGAAAATTGTTACATAAATCCTTTTTAGATATACCTTTTCATGTATTACATGGTAATTACTGATTAGGTAGATCAATTTTAGATTTTGGAAATTGGTCTTTCAAAATACAACTCTACCAATTTGTTTTTCTTATTTTTTAACTGCGCTTGTAAACTCAAATTTATATGTCTTTACACGTGTATCAAGTTTCTTTTGCCGGAAAATATTTTGGTGCCTACTTCGTTAGGTTAATTTTATGTCTTCTGATCACATTATCCTCAAGAAATGTATATAATATGTGTAATAGTGGGTAATGGAAGTCGTGTGGTTGTTTCACAACAGATTGTTTTATTTATATAATCCATTTAGTTGAAAACGAATTTTTTTTTTTTTTTTCGTTTTCTTTTTCTTTCTTTCTTTTTTTTTTTTTTTTTTTTAATTTATTCGTGAAAACCATCTCATATGTTAAATTTCCTGCGCTTGTACATAATAAATCCGCAAAATCCCACAAAGAGAGAAAAATAAATCGCAGCAGAGTCCCTTTTTGGTAATATTCATCCAAATTAAAGCAACTTATTTATCTATAATAATTAACTTATATAAAAAGTTAGTAGCTTTTAGAAACTACGAAAACACAGATATAGCTATACCGTAAATAAGAAGAATTTAAATATTGTAGAACCACTTACCACCCAATATGCCTACAAATTGAATCAGCATAGTTTTTTATAATAATCATCTCATATATCAAATTTAGTCTTTTTATACATTATAGAAACTTGCTATAGACGTTATAAAAGAGGAACACATTTACAAAGAAAAGGCGTCACAAGTTTCATAAATTATCTCTATTTTATTTTTAATAATATCTAAGAAATTCGAGAAAAAAAAAATCTCTCTAAATTTCAAATATATTGCTCTTCATTTTTATTTCCTCTTCTACAAGATTTTCTTTGAAACTGATAATAAACTGAGAAAAAAAATGTACCGTCTTCATCTAGAACGAATAAGTAGTCCCTTTCATGCGATCCTTATAAATTCTAATCCCTTTTGTAAGCGAGATCTATAAATCCCTATTAGAATTCTAGAGCGTTTGACTATATTATCGAGGTCAAACTTATCTAAAAATCTCTGCAAATAATTGCGAATACAAGAGGCGAGTTTTGGCAATTATAATCTTGGTTTATGACCCAATTCTAGAAAATAAAGTGAGAATTTCTCGCAATACAAAGGATTCACAATATTCATAATATTACTTCACCATCTATAAATGTATAGACTAGATATTCTTGATCATTTCATCTATTCAGCTTATTGGTGTGCCTTATACGCATAGCTCGGAAGTCTAGTTTAGAGATTTAAAAAGGGTCTACTTATTCGTTCTAGATGAAGGCAGTATACTTTTTTTTCCTCAAAGTAACACAACTGGAAATGCGCTTTCGAGTACTTTCCACGTTTATCCAAAATGTATCTCAATATTTTGTTGTTGCCCTTCAAGCCAATCATCAATAATAATCATTAAATTTTAATTTCCCCCCCTCCCCCCCCCCCCCCAAAAAAAAATCGAGACAATATACATTAAAAAATTTACAATTTAAAACCTTAAAACACATAAAACATAAATTTAAACTTTTCGAGCCTTTTACAGGCTCCACATCAGTAAAAACATTAAAAAGTAAACGCAGAGCGTACGAGACATAACGATTGTTAAATATTTTAAACCTTAATCATACCCTAAATTCATAAAAAACATGGTTTTGTGCATATGATTAATATATGTAAATTGCATTGTGTTTTGTGCGGCATAAACACATTTTGTTTAGCATAAAAATATATTTTAGAAGAAACATTGTTTTTTGCATATGATTAATATGTGTTAATTTCATTAAATTTTCTGCAGCCTAAAGATGTACTTTACAAATATAACTCTCATATAAAATTATGTATTCGAGTTCTTTTGTCGGTCCATGTATACAAAGTGGTGACGCTGTTTGTACCATTTCCAGTACGAAAAAGGCTACAATAAATCTGAATAACATGTAACATTTTAAAAGAAAAAATATTTATTTTTCAATTTAACTAAAGAGTTTAAAAAAAAATATTGATAATAATATATAATACACTGAGAAAAAATTCTGTAACTGACATCTAGAAACTAGTTTGTGGCTCTAGTAAAAATAATTCCATGCCATCCTTATAAATTTTAGTCCCCTTTGAAATCGAGTTCTAGAAACCCCTATTAGAATTCTAGAGCGTCTGCCTATATTATCGAGGTCAAACTTATTTAAAAATCTCTGCAAATAAATGTATGCAAAAGAGGCGAATTCCAGCAACTATAATTTTGGTTTATGACCCAATTCTAGAAAATCAAGCGAGAATTTCTTACAATGCAAAGGATTCAGAATGTTTAGATTATTCAGAATATTGTTTCACCATCTAGAAATGTATGCACTAGAAATTCTCGATTATTTCGTCTATTCAGCTTATTGGCGTGCTTTATACGCATAACCCAGAAATCTATCGGCGGTATTCACCAATAACTTCAACTCTCGGTTGAACACGAAAACTTGAAAAGCGTATAAAGTCAGTGTTCAACTTTTTAGCAAAATTTGACAATTTGCATCTGCCATCTAGCGGCAATATTATTTTCAGATTTTTTAGCTGAAGATAACCAATCAAAAATTATATGAAAACTCTGACGCTGGATGGCAGAAATAGCATGCCGAATTTTCTTGGAAAGCTGCACCCTGTCTATAGACGTTTTTTAAGTTTTTGCTTTGAACCGGCAGTTGAAGTTAATAGTGAATAAGGCCATTAATTTCTAGTTTAGGGATTTAGAAACTGACCACTTATTCGTTTTAGATGAAAGCGATATATATATATTTTTTTTTTTTTTCTCAGTGTAATAAAACAAAACAAAATAAAATAAAATAAATAAATAAATAAGAAAATATTTTAAAAATCTATCTAATAAAGATTTTTAATATATTTTTTCTCTGTCAATATCACAGTTTAAATCATATATTAAAATCAATTTGATAAAATTTGTATTTATAGATTTGTATTCATTTGTAACTTTTAAAGCATTGAAACTAAAAGAAAAATAAATTTAGATTTCGCTTTGAAGGCTTTTAAATATACAATACGGAGCATAATCAAACAGAACTTAAACGGATGAATTCAGTTTCTCTAGAAATAGATTTTCAAAGAGTGCGTAGGCTTAGGGGCAAAGGAATAAGTGATCCGCATAAAAAGTTTAAAAGCTTTTAAGCTGCCTTTACAGAAAAGAGTAATGCTTTTGATCGGCTTTATTTCATGATTTAAAACTTTTTTCTTTATTATGATTCTATTACAATTCATTTACGTAGAGTTATTTATCATCTCTTCAAAAGCAAAAAAAGTTTTCTTTAAGGTGGTTTAAGTTATTTATTTAATGAAAAGATTTGTGATTATGATGATAATTTCCAAATGGACAATTCTTTGATATCAAATATCTCCTATGAGACTTAAATTTATGGCATTATAATTTTGATATAATAGTAAGATTGAAAGTTTTTATCTATATTTCACCCGAAAAGTAAAATTTACATATTTTATTCGGTATGTATACAAAGATATAATTTAAGCTACTAGTTATTTATGCTCTATCAGATTATAGTTAATTAATATGAACTTTAGTATTCTAAAAAGCTTTAGACCCCTGTTTTCTGACGTTTCTGTACTTTTTCAAATAAGACAAATCTGAATATATAAATATAATTTACTCCTTGAGTCCTTGCAATTACTGTACTGACATTAACTGTACTTTTAACAGCTATCTGGTTCTTAAATTTTACACATGTGACACACTTATTTCTTCCATATTTCCGTTGCTTATTTCTTGATTATTTCATAGGTGATTATCGAAGCATAATTACAAAATTTTATTGGTGTTTTTTCATTCATAAATTTTAAACTAATTTATTAGTTTCTAACATGTTGTGGCGAGTTTATTTTGATATAAGTTTTTTTCTTATTTTGGCTCTAATGCATTTTTTGGGCCTTGGCACAAAGAAATTCTTAGCTTTTGCTATCTTTGTGACAGAAAAATATTCATTTAGCATGATTGTATTCTACCAGGCCCATGATAAAGTTAGAAAGCAAATATGCCGTTATCTTTAATAAAGAAGCATCACAAAACTGGCGTTGTAAAATTATTACTTACAAACTTTGAATAAACACCATAAAATGCAATAAACTCGCAACAATTGTTTCGGGTCGAAAAACACACGACCCTTCATCAGGCGAACAAAGAAAGCACGAGTGCTGCAGTCAGAGGCTCTGACTGCAGCACTCGTGCTTTCTTTGTTCGCCTGATGAAGGGTCGTGTGTTTTTCGACCCGAAACAATTGTTGCGAGTTTATTGCATTTTATGGTGTTTATTCAAAGTTTGTAAGTAATAATGCCGTTATCTTATTCCAGTTTGTTTTAATTCATTTTGCTTTGACTTTATTTCATTTTTGGTTTGATTTGGGTGGTGGACCTTGTTTTGATCATATCAACTGTTTGAATACTCATAATTATTTAATCATCTTTACATTTCAACTGCACGTACTGATAATATTTAGTAACCTTTAAATTTCTACTGTACTATCTGATTATCTATCTATCTACCTATCTACTTATATATATTTTTGGTGTTCGTCTGCAGAGTTTAATAGTCTGTGTGGACATAGTTACCAACTTAGCAACTTTTGGCTACCGGAGAAATTTAATAGAAATATTTATTTTATTTAGTCAGTGAACTATAACGGTTTTTACTGATAAAGTTAAAAAAAAAAAAAAAAAAAAAAAAACTAGTTATATGTGTGGATATCTCAAAAACGAAAGATTCTATAACAGACAGACAAATTTTAAATATCCCTTACGATACTGGACTTTATATTTTATTGTATTTCAGCATTATACATTCAAATATTCGTAAATTATTCGAAATTAAAGATTTTTTTTTCTGGCAGAAAAAGGCAAATTTTGCAGAAATGGGCATGTGATTTATTTTCATGCTAAAGCAGTCGGATTAGTTTTACGACATCATTAATGATAATGACACAAATCTTACTGAATCTGTACATTTTACTTTATAAGCTTTGTTTGTTGTTCGTAGTTTAATAGTTTCTTAATATAGCAAGATAGAGCAATATTTCGCATAAACTTACACTGTGGGGATTATTACATGGGAAGTGATATACTGCATTTTTTTTTTTTTTTTTTTTTTTTTTTTTATCAGGACTGGGGACTATTAGTCTCAATCTGGGATTTTTGCGGTGTCATTTTTCGATAGTTGGACATTTATCGAAATCTAAAAATTTATCGAAAATATAATTGAAAAATCTTTTTTTTTTTTTTTTTTTTTTTTTTGAAAGGAAAAGAAAAGAAAATTCATAATAATCAGTATCGTTACAAGCGATATAGAAAAAGGTTTTTTTAATAATTTTGAATTAGGAAATAAAAAGTGCGCGTGCAACAATATGAAATAAAAATAAGTCAAAAAATGAATTTAATGGTTTAATTTTTTTCCCCCTTAGATTTACCAATTATGTCACTTTTTATTTTTTCATTTTTTTTTTCTCTCCCAACAAAGTTTTCTTCTACATACATAAATGCCTGAACCGAAATTCTAACACGATCGGCACCTAGCAACTGAAGACCAGAACGGTAACTGTTTGGCTACCAGATGGAGCAATATTAAATGTAAATATATATATATTTTTTTTTGGCGCGGAGGTCACCCGCGTGGTTATTATAGTGAAATTTTGAATAATTTGACATTAATGTGAGAAATGTGAAAAAGCTGAAAAATATGTTTTAAGATTTTAAGAACGCAACAGTTAGAAAAATAAATTATCAAAATATTTTTTGGTTGTAACTCATTATCCCAACTATATGAAAAGGAAAAAAAATATCGTTGTAACCTAATCGCTCGAAATTTCGTAAACTTTTATTTGTTTAGTAAAAATATTAATATTAATGCATCAGAGAGTCCCGCGCTGACCAACCCCCCCCCCCCCCAACTTTCAAAGCATCCTTTTTATTCGCGTATAAACACGGCAAGTATTTCTATTCAGATATTAAGCAATCGAATCGCGTTTTTTTATTTCTATAAATTAAAACTAATTTTAGAAACCCATGTTAAAGATGGTATTTCGAGGATTTTTTAATCTAAGCATTTAAAAGTTATGAACGCGATGTTTATTTATTTGTTTATTTATTTATTTTCTTCATTACACAACAGTAAAGAGGCAGCCTACTTGCCACAACTATGCAGAGAAATGTTACGAGCTTTAACTGTGTAATCTAAAACAGGATATGCAGTGGTTACACAGGTACAGATGGTAGCATTTCTCTTCATGGTTAGGTATTTCTGTACATGGTAAGCTGCCTCAACATTGTTATGTAATATTACAGGAATTCCATTAACACTATAATACGAAAAATATGTTAATAACATTATGTAGGCAATTAGAATAATGTAAATGTTTTGTTATGAGGAAAAGACTCTCGTGGATGGTGACTTTCAATCCTTGAACAAAGCTGTCCATCAGTCGAGTCCCTTGTTCATTTCAAGAATATAGTATGGACTATCGCAGAAATTTATAAACATAAATTAGTATATAATATATAATACAAACTGAGCAAAGTCCACCTATGCTAACTAGTTTTAAAATATAATCAATGTTAATTTTTTCAATTATTAAATTTTATATAGTTTTCTATTTTTCTCATATATTTGTTTATTATTATTATTATTATTATTTTACAAATTTTGTAAATAAAGAAAGAAAAAATTAAGCGAGTTGAGATTGAGTTTGACGTTGACGTTGACGTTGAATGGATTTAGTGTTGTAGTAGAGTTACGTATTAGGGTTATTGACGGCAGTATGAGATTCATTCCTAACGGTGATCTATTTTTTAAAGTGAAAATTTTAAGAATTAATTCCTTTTTGAGAGGATTTATTTTAAAAAATCGTACACAATAAACAAATTACTTCGATGAAAAACTATGATCAAATATATATATATAAAACAATATATATATGTGTGTGTGTGTGTGTATAAAATTCTATATGTGAATGATAAAATGACTGAAATATAAAATTCATAATTCAATTATTAATCCTTTCTAAGTTCAAGATAAGAAACTAAATATTATAATTCAACAGATATGACAAATCGTCTCCTCAACCCCCGTAATAAAACAGCAAAATATTGAATATCTTTATAAATATAAACGTCTCTAAATTTAAAATAATAATAACAATAATAAAAACAAGTTGTGTTGTGTGCTTTTTCTTGATGTGCAAAACCTAAGAACAACATGTGGTATGAATATAATTTATAGACAGTATTCAGACCTACCCAAAAGAATAATAATAATAAAAAAAAAACATTATTTTCCATGGAATATAATTGATGAAAGTGTTTTATTTAACTTTTTCCAAATCCAGGAAAATATCTTATGCATACCTGCCAACATCCTAATTAATATTCCATAAAATTGTTAGTACCACCCCTTTTTCCACGCCACATAATATTTAGAGTAATTTTCTCCAAATGTAACTGCGATTAAATAAGAAGAAAAATACTCAAAAAAAAAAAAAAAAAAAAAAAAAGAAGGCGAGATTAAAAATTTTACAGATTATGAATTAGAATGTTGGCAGGTGTACGTAAGAATGATAAGAAATTTCTCATATCCAATGTGGTAGACAAAGTATTGTCTAAAGACCAATTTTTAAGGCTAGTTATTTGCTACAGTCGGTAACAAAAGTGTCCGAACACTAGCAAAAATTCCTATGTAAAAAAAGTACGCTTAATACAGTTTTGCTAAATGAATCCTTGTCGAATCCTGTTCTTAGACTGACTAAGAACAGGATTCGACAAGGATTTATTTAGCAAAACAGTATTAAGTGTACATTTTTTACATAGGAATTTTTGCTAGTGTTCGGACACTTTTGTTACCGACTGTACAATTACGAAATTTGAGGTTCCGAGAATGAATACGATAATCATTTTTTTAGCTGTTCATTTGTGTGTAAACCTGAAAAAATCTCAGACTGGTATTAAATTAAAAAATATATTCGAAATCATACACAGAAATTTTACCTGCATTACTCCTTGAAGTTTACCAATTTTGGTCAAACTTTTCAAGTGAGATCCTCATATGTTCTCCAAAATACAAAATTTGAATTTCGTGCAATCATTTGTTTTCAAGTTATCATGATAAAAATCATACAAACAGATGAACCACTTAAAATTTAACTTTCACTTTCCCAGAACTTTTAAATGCTTGATTGTATCAAGCAATTAGGATTGAAAATTAATCTTCAAACAGTAACTTTTTTTCCATAGTGAGCATGAGTAAATACTTACCATTCCCAAGCAATTTTTCTTGATTTTGTAAAGTTTAATGAAACATTTCTATAAATTATATTCCATGGAAAGAGAATGTTCTTGCTTAATCTTGGATAACCCCTTATACTATCTATAAATTATATACACAACACATAGTGTGGTTATATTTAGCACATTACGGAAAATACGTAACACAACTTTTTTTTCTTTAATAATTATAAGGACTTATTTCAGATAAATTGGAGTGTGATAAAGTGGAGTACCAACTATAGGAAAAATGCCAGAACCGGGAATTGAACCCAGGCTCTCAATAACAGGTAGCTATAACAGGTATAAAAGGCAGCCATAACAGGTGAGAATATTAAACGTGGCAGAACTCGGCAGTTGTGCTACTTTTAATATAGTTTTTCTCATATTTTTTCACATAATTTGTATAAAAATATCAACCTTATACACTCCAATTTATCTAAAATGAATTTTCATGGTTGATGAATTTATGAATAAAATTATAAGGACGAGCATAAATATAAGGACAGCCAAGATTTCCCGTTTTATTTAACCCAGAAGCGAGTAAATTACAATTTATATGCATTTATTTGTTTGTTTTTTAACTGCAGGACTAACTTGATTCATATATAAGCTTTAAAATTTCCTGGACATACAGTAGTGAAAATGCTTCGATAAAAAGAACTTTCATAAAGTGAATTGTAAAAAATATGTTTCTTAAGCAGATAGGGGATGTCAATTCGTTATATAGCTACTGAAATCTGAAGATCTAAAACTGCTAAAGAAAATGTGATCAGACGTGGAACTGTTACTCTTTGGTAGAAAAGTAATTGTGTTCTTGATCATTTCGTCTATTCAGTTTACTGGCGTGCCTTATGCGCATAGCTTAAAAATCTATATTTCAAGTTGAGGGATTTAGAAAATAACCACTTATTCATTCTAGATTAAAGTGGTGTATTTTTTTTTTCTCAGTGTATAACAGCATTTACGAAGATACAATGTAACTTCAAAATTCGGTATTAATTAGAAAAGTTTTCGTTTATCTACAGATATTTTTATAAAGATAAATAAGCGAAATCTCAGAAATCAGTTCGTTTTAAAAATTAACAGTTTTAATAAAATTTACACGTAATATATGGGGTTAATTTATTTCAGGGACATTTATACAGACTTTGAAAATCCATTATTTACTGAAGCTTAAGAACGGATATTATCCAAATGATTTCTCCAAATAAAAAACTATTTGAAAACAAACCGAGGAATTATTAAATAAAATTTTAGTCAATACTTGTGATGCATTGGAAAAAATTTTAGGAAAAAAAAAAAAGACATTTTTTTTAGAATATTCTTTCAAATATGTCGACTTTCTTGGATGATGAAAGTAATTCGTAAAGAAGTTGACGTGTTCTAGTCGATGAATGCGTTTTATTCAATGTATATTCTCGAAATAGTTCACCAAAAATCTTGTTTAATGAATATTCTCGAAACAGTCTAACAAAACTCTCACTTGCATCACAAAAGTAAACGAACATTGTTAAATACACCAAAGAGCGAGAATCCCGCTGATTCAGGAACAATGGTTAACTACTTAAAACACGGTCTTCCAGAAACATCCTCTTAGCTTAATGTATATGAGTACAAACTGAACTCTTTTAAGAGAGGTTATTCCTCTTTTAAAGTCTAGGCGTAGCATGGAGAACATTTAAATTAAAGCCAGAAGCCAATTGATCGTTACAGAAAATTTCAGGATTCGGCTCCTATTGAGGAGAGAGCTTTCTAGACTTTAACAACTCTCAACTATCATTTTTTTTAAATTTGTATGCCCTCTCGTGAAATTCGTTGCCAAGTTTGTCGCCAATGCCATCCTTCGTGTAACTGCTTTGTTTTTTATTGTAACTGTAAATCTGCTGTTTATTCAACAATACTTTTGATGCAAGAAGAGATTTAAATCTTCGAAACAATATTCTATAGTTCTATATTACTCCATGCTCTGTAATCATAAAATTTTAAATAGCAACTTAACATTTAATGTTTTTTTCTTCAAATTTCGTTTTACTAGTTGGAAACGTATTTTAAAGCTCCTCAAATATTAGAAATATATATATATATATATATATAAGTAAGAGAAGTTAAAAATTTTAATCAGTACGTCGTATCTTTTTAAGCAGAGTAGTTTTCATATGTTTGTCCTTGTATATTCAGATAAATGATTCGGGATTTCCTTTCTTCCTGATGCGTTCCTTAGGGAGAAATCGATAGTCTCATGTACACATTTCATCCTTGTCGTCCTTTAAGGATGAATTCCTTCCGAAGATAAAAATATCTTCTCTTTCAACATTTCTATTTGTAAATGAGATATTTTCGAAATTTCTGGGTATGCAATCAGACTAAATGGACTCTTTAAAGATAAAAGTGAAAAAAAGAAAAAAGTATCGAAAATAAATTGCATAAAATTTAAGTAAGTAAAAACATTACTTACAACTCTAGTCTCTGCTGCCAACTTATAATTTTATTTCTTAGTTGAATAATTATATCATATTAAATCATATTTATTTAAATAAATTTAAGATTAATCATTATGAAGCAGAAATCTATATATAATCTTATCTAAATAACTTTGCGTAATTAGTAATTTTATTAATCAACAAAACAATCATTTTCGTTTCATGAGGGGGAAAAAAATATTTATATGACATCGGGACTATAAGTTGAAAAATTAAACTAATTTTGTAACTGCAACTTAAAGTCATTAACAATAACAAGTTTATTGCAATTGTTTTTATTATATAGGTTAAGTGCACCAGTGATTGACACTTTTAGAGCAATCTCTGATGTTTTTAATGTTCTAGCCATCAGAAAATGTTTTTAGAAATCTTAAGTTAGTACATATGGTATGAAAGACATTCAGAACCACATATATGTTAAAATATATACATTTGGTAACAATTTTTTTTTATATTTTTATGAATTTTCATTTGACACCCACTCAATGTTCCAGTAATTGACACTGCCAGTTTTTCATTTTATCAGTAACTGACCCCCTGTGTACCAGTGTTTGACACTGCTAGTTATTCATTTTACCAGTTATTAGCACCCTATGCTCCAGTGTTTGTCATAAAATGTTAAAATATGTAAAATATATGATTTTATTATATTTATTAATTATTAATTATTTCAGGATAGATGTCAATTACTGGAGCATGCCAATCACTAGAGCACCTACCCTACGCCTAAATAAAAGAGGTAAGGTTCCGTATTTCAGTCAGTGAAGCTTGTGCCTTTTTTCTGTGTGATTTTTTTACAAGTACTCATTCAATCACATTTAAGATTTTTAGACTTATTTATTTTTCTGTTCTTGTTACCGATTTAAAATAATTGCAAACAATCAAATATAAAATAAAGAAATTAGTAAAATCTTGTAGTTCTTTTAATAATAATAATAATAATAATCCTTCGCTTATATTAAACAAGTTACGCACACGGTAAAAAATTTTGTGTAAGAATACACAACATTATTGAGGAAATTTCTTTTCTCCAACAACATTTCTCAACATGGCTGAGGAAAATAAATTCCCTCAATAATGCTGTGTATTCTTACACAAATTTTTTTACAGTGCACGTGACTTGTTATGCATATATTTTTCTTGGATTTCTTGGAAATAGCTCTAACGATTTTGATGAAAGTTTGGAGTTAAGGGTTTTTTTGAGTGAAAAATCGATTGACTTATACTCCTCTTGAAGAAAATTCGCTTTCGCTGTTATCACTTATTCTGCTATTTACAATATATATATGAAATTGGATTTATTTAGATATATACAGGGGTCGTACTCCGAGCCCTTTTTTCAGAACACTTTCAAGCATGAGAAATTTTCGTTGATTTTCCCACCACTAATGTGAGGATAGCGATTACGGCATAAAAATAGTGGCAGCAATAATGGCAAAAATTTCTCATCCCTGAGAATGTCCTGAAAAGAAAAGGCGGAGAGTACGGCTCCTGGATATATATGTAGCAATTTTAATGAAAGTTTGGGGTGAAGGGTTTTTTGGTGCGAAAAATCGATTGGTCTTATTCTTATTTTCAGGAAAGTTCACCTACACTGTTAAACCTTTATCCGCCGTTTGAAACATATCGCAGAAATGGGGTTTACTCAGAAATATATGTAAAAATTTTGATGAAGGTTTGGGGTTAAGAGGTTTTGGGATCCAAAATCGAGTGGACTTATTCCCATCTTTAGGAAAATTAGCATTTTCTGTTAACCCTTTAGCTGTCGGTTGCAAAATATGGTAGAAATTGGGTTTATTCGGAAATATATATAATGATTTTAATGAAAGTTTGGGGTTAATTTTTGGGAGGTAAAAATCAATTGGACTTATCCTCATTTTTAGGAAAATTCTCGTTTCTTCTAACCCTTCATTTGCTGTTTGTAACATATGGCAAGAATTAGGTTTACTCATAAGGATATGCAATGATTTTGATGAAAGTTATTAAAAACCATTAACCTTTTATTTGCCGGTTGCAATATATAGTAGAAGTTTTTTTTTTTTTTTTTTTTTTTTAGAAATGGATATAACGATTTTATGAAAGTTCAGTTTAATTATTTTTGGTGTGAAAAATTCTTATCCTCGTTTTCAGGAAATTTTGCGTCCACTGCTAGCCCTTCATCTAATGTTTCATGCATATGGAAGAAACTGGATTCACTCATAAATATATGTAACGATTTTGATGAAAGTTTAGGGTTAGGGGTTATTTGGTGTGAAAATTTGATTGGTCATATCATGATTTTCAGAAAATTCGTGTTTGATGTTAACCCCTTATCTTCCGGCTGCAAAATATAATAGAAATTGAGTTTACTCGGAAATACTTATAACTATTTTGATGAAAATTTCGAGCTAATGGTTTTACGAAATGCAAAATCGATTACACAAATTTTCATCATCAGAAAAACTCATGTTCGGTCTTAAACTTTTATTAGCTGGTTGCAAAATATGGCAGAAGTCGAATTTATTCAGAAATAAATATAACTATTTTGATAAAAGTTAAGTTTAATTGTGTTTTGGGCTTAAAGATCAATTGGATTTATCCTCGTTTTCAGGAAAATTTGCATTAGTAGATAACCCTTTATCCACTGGTTGCAAAATATAGCAGAAATTGAGTTTATTCAGAGATAGATATAACGATTTTGATAAAAATTTAGCTTTTGAGGTTTTTTGAGATCAGAAATACTTAGCCTCTTTTTCTCTAAAATTAGCGTTTACTGTAAAAATTTACTCCGCCAGCGGCAAAATATAGCAGAAATTTAGTTTTGTTAGAAACTACTTGAATGATGGATAAAAATTTGAAATTAGGAGTTTTTGAATTTACAATTCAATTTGAATAGCCTCTCTCTTCAAAACAATCAGCGTTCACCAAGATTCTGCACTTTGTTTTAGAGAAAAGAAACTGTATAAACTTCGTTTTCTTAGAAAATACTCGAATGATCTTGATAAAAATTTAGAGTTAGTGTGTTATTCAGATGACTTTTCGATCTCAGATGATGACATTTCGATCGATTTTCCCTTTGAACAGTACCTCCGCCTTCAGGAAAATTAGTTTTCATTGATAATTCGCACTCATCCAAGAAAAATATGCAAAAAATTTTTTTTTTTTTTTTTAAATCACTGGAACGATTTAAAAAATATGGTTAGAGGTTTATATGAGATGAAAAACCGATCTGACTTATTTTCTTCCTCAGAAATATTAGCATGTCTCTGATATAACCTGTGCTTTTTCTGGAACAAAATGTAGCAGAAACCTGGTTTTCTATGAAACTGTTGAAACGATTTTAATATAAATTTATATTTAGGGGTTTAAGATAATAATTTTATTGAAATTTTCCTTATCTCTAGAAAAATTAACTTACATTGGTATCCCATGCTAAACGCGGCAAACAAATAACAAGAAATGTATTTCCGAATATGAATCACTGTATTTACACTACGAATGATTATTACAATGCGACCGAGTAAATTCAGTGATCCAGGTATACTACAACTACTAAACATAATAACAGTATTTCCAAATTTGTCGCATGAAAATAGTTTATAGATATTTAATGTATTTTTTTTAGGTTTGTTAATTAAGATGTTATATAAAACTTTATAATTGAAAAATATTCTTAATTAAATTTTATATATTTTTTTTAACTGAAAAAGAAAAAGAAAAAAAAAAAAATAGAAAGAAATCTGAAGAGGAGAGAAAACAAGTGATTTGTTATGTGTTCCACGAATAATAAATAGAAATCCTTGACTTAATAACGGATTCAGTAAATATGATAAATCATTGATTATATTACACTGAAATGCATTTTTACAAATATTTTTTCCCCTTATCTTTTTACTTCTTTATACAAAGTACAAAGAAGTATAGTAATCTCGATTTGCGAAATGGATTTTATATTTCGCATAGCTCAAAAATGAATGGTTGTAGAATGTTGCAAATTTATATGTGTGACGGTTATGATATCTAGTTGTACACCTGCAACCTGCAACTTTAGTTTTAATACGAAGTCCCATTTTAGAGATATCAACGACTTTACACGAATTTTTTTAAAATAAATTCAGACAGTTGTGTGCCTATATAACTTTGTAAGTATGGAAGACTTCTCATAACTCACAACTAACAGGTAAGTATGTTACTATAAAATCTTGGAATATGCATGCAGTACAACAGAAATTTACACATTTTGCATAAACATATATAGGTACAAAGTATCCGTTATTTTCAGCGGAGACTTCAAATCGGAGAGTTTTTATACAAATGTTTTCAGTTTATTTAATTTTATTTATTCATCAAAAATATTTGTGACAGATTCTTTTTTTTTTTTTTTTTTTTTAAATACTGGTGATAAATCTGATGCAAAATTTAGAAATGTTGGCAGCTATGGATATATAATCAGGATTCCTAATGACATACTATATAGATGTATGTCTACATTTTATAGGATTTTCATTAATTTCTCTCCTTTTATAACTTGTTCATGCTCTTTAAGTGATATCATTTCTTTTTATGCAATGTCTGAAAAGGTATTCATAATACATACACACACACACACACACACACATATATATATATATATATATATATATATATGTATTTTTTAAGTTGTTGTGTGTAATAAGTAAATATATGGCATGAATGAAAGTTATTTGTATCATTATTACTAGCATAACACATGTTAGATGAAAGTTTTGTCCAGCTTTTTAATTTTTCCTGTTCAAGACTTTTTAGCCCAGAAAATCTATAAATTTCAGTCTGCGACAAACACCTGCGGTAAAAACCTCCGAAAGCTATTACTTCCAATATACGTTGTCACTCGTAACCGGATTGAAGATTAACACATTTTTCATATTATGGAAAACAGGAATACAACTAGTGAGAGGGAGACAGAAGACAAAAAGTATTCATCAAACAAACCGCAAATTTATCTTTTATTCAGTATTTTTTGAAATAAAATTATTGATATTATATCTAAAGCTTAATATAAATTTCTATGTTAAATTTTATGTATAGATTTATTTATTTATTTTTATTTATTTTTATTTATTTATTCAACCATTTATTTATTTATTTTGTAAAATATTTAGTAAATGTGCAAAAAGTGTAACCTATGACGTTTGAAAAACTTTTTTTTCTTCTTCTTTTCTTCTTTAACTGATACTAAAAATAAAACAAACAATGCATGTGAAAACCAGAACGTTGGTTGTTCGGCAATGAGGTGTAGAATAACACGTGGAAGAAAGTTTCAAAATCGATTTCTTTCTTTTTTTAATTTTAATTTTTCTTTCTTTTTCTTTTCTTTTCTTTTTCTTTTCTTTTTCTTTTCTTTTTCTTTTCTTTTCTTTTCTTTTTTTAAACACCAATGACGCATAAATCGTTCAAGACAGTTTGGTTACAAAATCCCTTTCTCAGTTTTAAGTTACTTACTTCGCTCTCATCCAAATATTTCTTCTTTTATTATCCAAGTGGGAATCGGTTTATTATTTAAATATTAATAATCTCTGTGTATTAAAAAAAGTTACAGCCGCTGGCGTCAAATTTATTGCCATTTTATCAAAAATGGCCATAGAGCCGCTGGCGTCTGCTACCCCACTTCCTCGAGATCGAGAGTGTCCTCTGGAGGTATCAATGTTTGCAAAATACACTACGAAAGACATCTTTTTGTTTGAAATTTCTATCGCCTTAATTAGCGAAGTTATTAATAAAAAAAATTCTTGCGTTAACAAAGGTACTCAATTTGTTTATTACTTTTTTTTTCTGTCAATGACATCATTTTCCACCGGAAAATTAAAATTTTATCAATGGTGTAACAAATAAAATAAAGTAAATATGAATGTGAATGTTGCTATTGGTAACAAAGAAATTTATCGCCTGCAAATAAGTAAAAAGTGTTATCTTAGATATTTTAAATGAAAAAAAAATGAATTTTAAATTGTAATTTATTGTCTGTAGATATGTTTTATTCTACATTTAGCAAATTAGATGTAAAAAATATGAAAAGTGGAAAAGAAAAAAAAAATTGAAAAATTTACATAATTGAGACACCCGAGAGAAGAAAAAAATTATTTAGAATAGTGAAAACATTTTAAAAAGTGAAAGATATTTTTAAAATATTAAGTAAAAATTTAATTCAGATGAAATGAAAATTAGTTCATACTTTATTAATTTTATTTTAACATCAGGCGAAAAAGATTTATTATTGAATATCATGATTGCGTTAAACAACTGTTAATATACAGGTTTACGCTAGGCCCAGAAATTTTTAAAATGAAATTTAGGAGACAACAACTTACATCAGTTATATAAAAATTTAGTGTTTTAACTCAAAACATATTAAAATGATTAGCTAAATGGGAACATCTTTACTATAAACAATTTAGTGATTTTTTTTAATTTAGAGACCCTTTTCACTTACCGTTGCCCTAAGCGCAAGCCAATGTTATTCTATGGGAAATTTTCTTTACTTATAACTCATTAATTAATACATATTTTTAAATTCTGTCTTCACATTCAAAAAAATTTACAACTGTTAAACTGACGGACCTTTTTTGAAAACCTTATATATATATATATAATTATATATATATATATATTTATTTATTTATTTATTTTATTTTATTTTATTTTATTTATTTATTTATTTATTTTGAAACTGCAAAGTGAAAAATTTACGTATTGAAAATCCATATTATACAGCTTCCAAATAAAATATTAGAAATTAGAAAAAAAAAAAAAAAAAATTAAAGGTCTCTCAATTTAACAGTTGTGAATTTTCTGAATGTGAAAACAGAATTTAAAAATATGTATTAGTCAATGAGTTATAAATAAAGAAAATTTCCCATAGAATAACATTGACTCGGGCTTCCATCGACGGTCCTTAAGGAATTCATTTCCACAACCACGACAGCCATTTTAACTCTAGCCATTCCTTAAATATATAGATAAGGTATAAAATGGTGCAATAATAATAATAATAATAATAATAATAATAATAATAATAATAAAAAATTCTGCTTACATTTTTTGTAAACAGAATTCAATTTAGTACGACAGGACTTATTTTAATCTATTCTTTCATATGAAGGCATGAAGTAACTGTATTTCATTCCCTAGCATCAGTTACTATATTCATTTCTTAAAATTTCTTTGGTACAGTGTATGGCGCAGCTTAGGAGCTAGTTCGCGGCTTTTAAATTTTTATTGTCATTTCAGCGATGAACTAAAATGGCTATCGCAATTGCATAAAGTAAAGATGTTGGAGAGAAATGGTCGAGTTAATTCGGTGCTAAATTTCAAATTTCGCAAAGGTTTCTATACCGAAGCTATTCGATTTCTTGAACACGATTTTTCACAATTTTAATTAATTAAAAAAAAAATAAAATAAAAAAAAATATATTCACATATTTATTTATTTATTTATTTTGGGCATCATTTTTTAAAAACCTTTTAATTGATTTTAAAGTTGATTCAATTATCCGATTCAACTAAAAAAATACAGCAATAGCTAGATTTTGTCCGTATTAATAAGTGTACCAATTTTTGATAAAATCTAATAATCCAGACAGATACAATAACAAACTTTCAGCTTTATATCTTTTAAATGAAAGCAAAAATGTTTGCATGTTCATTTAAGGTGCAATACAATAAATGGCGACAACGTAATATCGCTGTCTGAAAGAAATAGTATGACCTGCCGTACTACTACTAGTACACTACCAAACAAAAAGTATTTGGACAAATTTAGAAGTTTTGTGAAACAGCTAGAAAAAGTCTTGAACAATTATACCTTAAAAATTTGGAAATAAAAAGAGCATGTTATACCTTATATATTTCAGCAAAAAATTTTGTCCTTAAGAGGAAAAAGGGACCAGTTAAAAATTAAACAAAAGTCAAAATGTTTTGGGTTATCCTGTAAAAAGTAATGTTTGAAATACGTTTCTGCTGCAGTATGTAATTATGAGAATTCTTCTAATTATCTGTATAAATTTTTATAAGGCTACCACATATATTCATGGAGATATAACAATTTACTTAAAAAAAATTACAAAATACAATTGCGGGTAATTGCCAGTTTTTTTTAATTATAACATGTAGGGTATTAGAACTAATAAAAGCTATTTTCAGAAATCTTGGCTTACTACATTAGACCCAACCCCAATAAATGTACTTTAAGATATCTTTCGAATGATGTACGTATAATATTAATGAATATTTTTGATATATTTTACAATCAAAATGGCTAATCTATCAAGGGCAACTAGCGATTTCTGTGGAAATCCGTCTAAAATTTAAGAAATTCCAAAACTACTTTTTTACAACCTAGTTCAGAAAAGAATGGACCATGTTTTTTTTTCGTTCTCTAAAAGCTGTACATTTACATATATTTTACTTTTCATTGTATATAGATATAGTGTATGATGTGTCTTATAAAAATACTAATGTAGAAGGTCATATCTTCAAAGGAATTCCTGTTATGATTTTTTAAACCTTTTGCTATGTGGTTCATCTCACCCGAAGTAGTTCGGATGAGATGGACCATTTGAATTTAAGAGACGGACTACAGTAAAATAATGAAATAATTGCACATGCATTATATTTATAAGTGTTTATTTTCACTGCATGAGAACCAAATTAACTTACAAGTAAATTACTTAATATTAAGTTTACATGTATTAATATTTGACTTTTATTACGTATCAAACTTAAGTTGTTAAAGTTATTTCTCAAATTCTTATTGAATTCAAACACTATAATGAAAATGTTTCTATACACTATGAGTTAAGATTGTTTTGCAGTCACTAGTTCTTGTTATTTAATTTCTTCCCACAATAATCGCATGTTACTTCAAACCGTGAACATCTTTCGTGAAGTCAACGCAAACAAGATACACACTGTATCCAATCTACTTTTTGTTTTGTCTCATTGTAATATTCACCGCATCCCACTCATTCGTTTTCGTTCCAATCTTCTACTTAGTCATCTTCGTCATCACTTGTTTCTGGAATGTTTATATCCATATCAGAGTCTGATGAGGACGAATATTGAACCTATTTTACTACTTTCTTTTTCTTCGCTTGCTTTGGTTTTTTGCTTTTCGCAAAATCCTTTTTTAAACCAATTTTTTCTGCTTTTGGTCTCTTCTTTTTTCCTTCTCAAGTTTTTCTTCTTTCTTCTTCTTTACTTTTAAAATATTTTCTGGAGAACTTAAAATGGTGGCAACAGTTTTGGACTTTCTTTTTAGTGTTTTTTCTTTGTTCACGTTTGGTAAGGGCATGAACCTATAAAGAGATTATGTAACTTCATGGGTAAGGGAGATATTTGCTCCAGAAGTTTTGTAGGCGGGAAACTTTCAGAAGTGTTTTGCTTAGATGTGCTTGGAACAGCAGGATCGACTTCAGGAACAGTATTTTCTACTGCAGAATGAGATTCGGTCAACTAAGTTTCCCCATTGTCTACTGCAGTTGTTTGTGCTAAATCAACACTAATTTCAGTTTCAACACCGTCTTCTGATAAATAAGCATAATGTGGTATCACACCAGGGTTAAAAGGGATTATTCCACATGCCCGAAAACCACTGATGCCATTTTCAGCATTTGCCGATTTTAACCAAGCAGAATTAAGTAAATTACCAAATTGAAGACTGTTTATTTTTCTGGAAGGATTATTCTTCAGAAAATTATTGCAAGCAGCATAGTAATTTGCCTTTAGCGACTTAAAAAAAAGAACGGTCAAGAGGCTGCAGTCAGTGAGTGGTATGAGGTGGCAGACTTAATAGAATTATATCGTTCTCTTCAGCATACTCTAACATTTCAAGAATTGCTAGTATGTGATGCGTAACCGTCAAGAATAAGCAACACTTTGCCTATCGGTTTCCTAGGTGTGAAATGATTTTTTAACCAATCCAAAAATATATCAGAATTTACGTAAGCAGACTGTGGCGACATTTTAATTTGTGCTCCAAGCGGCATTCCATCTAAAAACTTATGTTTTTTTTTCCTTTGAAAATACAATAAGGAGAAAGACATGTTCCCTCGCGATTACAACATGCTAAAAGTGAAATAGTTTCTCCTTTTTCTCCAGTTATAATTGATGCCACATTTTTAGACCCTTTAATGGCCACTACTTCGCCGGGCTTATTATTCAACTGTAAACCAGTTTCATCCATATTAAAAATACAAACGGACTTTTCAAAAAGATCATATTTCTTAAGTACACCTTCAAGCAATTTAAAATAGTTATATATACAGTTTTTTTTGTTCATTCCTTTTGTTCGGGCGACCTACACTCCTTCTGCTTTTCTTATTAAGAGCTTTTAATTTCGAGCAAGGAATGACTGCAACCAGTCATAGTAAGCCTTTTTAGCTTCTTTATTAAAAGAATAAGGTATTTTAATTTTTCCCTCCAATTCGTAAGCCATATACCTGACAGAATCTCTAGAAGATGAAAAACTCAGATTCTGTAGTTTTTGTATGTGTAAAACAATTTTGTTTTCATTGTCACACCCCAGTACCGATGACGGTCCTAAAGCACCCTTGCTAAAGTTATGAGTTTTAATTCTTCTCTTTGAAGTAGTTTTAGGAACGCTGAAAGTTTTGCCTCATCATTCACACCCATATTCTTTTCTTCGACGGCTTTAGCATCATTTTCCAAATTAGCTTGTCCATTCCCCGTGTGCAGACAAACTTTTCCAAATATAGATAGTTGGCATATTCTGAAAACAGAAAAACACTATCCTTTAGTGTTTTAAATTCAGTTCTTTGAAATTTTAAAAATTCAAGGTTTTATGGGGTGCATCTCTCCCGACGGAAAACCTGATCCATCTCTCCCGTCTAGACGGGGTCCATCTCTCTCGATCGTCTGAGTGGAAAATACAATCCCCCCTACCCCTTCACTGTGGATTTCACGTCGCCATTTTAGGTTATTCGTAAGCCGACATGTACCCAGACATTACAGCACTAAAAGCACATAGATTACATTTCATACAAAAGCTTAGATTGTATAATTATAACCATGCAAAAAAATTATTCGACTTACCAAAAGAAACAATGATTTTTAGCTGAAAAAATATTATGTTTTTTGAGAAGCAAATAGTAGCACGCCATACAAAATGTCTTTCCGTACCTGAGTGAGATAGTAGTTCCATCTATGGAGAAGTGCATTAACGAAATTTCTGACCGGTCCATCTCATACTGTGGTCCATCTCTACCGGAATTACCCTACGTATACAATCGTTCTTGCAAGCACTCTGAAATATCATTTAAATAAATAAATCAACAGTGCGTGTTTGGTGGGAGAAAAAATAGAAAACTCAAATAGATTT
The DNA here is from genome assembly GCA_963930645.1 of Salticus scenicus. NCBI lineage: Eukaryota > Metazoa > Arthropoda > Arachnida > Araneae > Salticidae > Salticus > Salticus scenicus. Next base: position 289,791,612 of record OZ005649.1, read on the forward strand.
ATTGAATGACGGCACAATACTGGAAAACAATAGTTGGAACTTGGAACACAAATATCAGAGTTCTAAAGAAACGTTTGTCGATATAAATTGATAGGAGTGTATGCCATCGTCCCCTTTAACTACCTGTAAAGTTTGATTACGATCGGTTTGTAAAAGTTCGTGAGTGCTTCTAGTCCATTTTTATAAAGGCACTTATGCATTTCAAATTCAGATGCGTGTGCTGTCTGAAATTTTGCATCAGATGTGTCTCAAACATTTTTATGTCTAAATTTATAGATATCTGTCTGAATTTAAGAGGTTTTATTAACAATGCATCAAAGTCTCTATCTATTTAATCAAGTTTATCCTCCATCTTGTTTCAAAATGGCTATTAACTTAAAATTTCAAACTCAAAAAAAAAGAAAAGAAAAGAAAGAAAGAAAGAAAAAAAGAAAAAAGAAAATTTATTTATGAACTGATCTGCATGAACTCACTAATTAAATAGCTCATATCAAAATTTCAAGCAAATTTACTAAGTCATTCCGCCATCTTGTTCCAAAATGGCGGTCACTTGAGCATATTGAACACGCATAGAAAAACATATGTATGAACCTAATTTCATGAAACTCAGGAATGTTTATGGCCCATATTAACGCTGACAAAAAAAGCATATTGATCCGCCATTTTGTTACAAAATAGGATCACTTGAAAAAAACATAAAATAAAATAAATTAAATTAAAATAAAATAAAAATAAGTTTTAACTTATTTTTTTTTTTTTTTTTTTTTTTGGTCAAAGTATCTAGAATACCTTCCCTGATTATGCAATAAATGTTTGAATTTCTTTTACTGTTCAAAATCCTTTTTTCACGTTATACCGCGTAGTATGCAAGACACTGGCTGGAATCCATGGAAACGACAAAGAATTTCATCGTCTGTGAAGAATTCCTGAATGCTTCTTTGAGACTCGAGGAATGCGTCTCATTCTTAGATTTATTTGAGTCTTATTAATTTCTTTGACGTTTTCTTTTTCTGTGTCACACTTTCTCAATTTGTGAGTTACTTTTTTTTTTTTTTTGTTATGTACGAAAAAGTTTTTATTAAAAATATTTCTTTACAACTGTGGAAGGTCGAAAGAATTTAAAATAAATTATAGAAATATTAACTATTACTTTTTATCTTTTTTTGTGATTAAAGAATGTTTTTTATGCTAATGAAAATACACAATTTTAGTCAACGTCGTGTTGTATATATATAACAAAAAACTTTGTGACATAATATCGCAAATTGCAAAAAAAAAAAACTTCCAATAATTGTTTCAGGATTTATTTAGACGAAAAAAAAGTACATTGCTGCTTTCATTCTGCACTCCTGCAGGCAGGTTTCGCCGGATGAAAGTTCGTGCTATTATTTCAACTCGAAACAATTGCTGCATGTTTTTGATAATTAGAATACCTGTTTAGAAAGTTTTTTTTTTTCATTATTACACTTTTATTTTCTCTTATTCATGTAAGGTAGATAAAGTATTGTTTCGTGGTCAAATTTTTTAAATTAAAATTTTGATACAGATATTTACACATTTTGAAATCACATTAATCAAAATATCAGATTTTCAGAGGTTGACCTAAGTGTGCTCTATGTGTGTTATCAGCATAACTCAAAAACAAATAATAACAGGAATTTCACATTCGGGATTTCAAATCTCTGTGATATGGGGAAGTTATTTGAAACTTTTTGTTTAATTAAAAAAAATCAGTTTCCGCGCAAGAACATTCAAGATAATTAAAATACATTACGCCTGTAAAATAAAAAAATATATATTATGTTGGTACAATTTAACATTTTTATACTGCGCTAAACAAAATATAATGAAGATATAATTTTTTTAATCATAAAAGCATGTTTCACAGGGTTGAAAATTATTTTCATTCATGTACAGAACCATACAAAATATCGAATATATTAAGGCTATAGTTGGAATTTTTCTGAAAGCGCATTTCAAGTTGCTTTATTTGTTTTTTATATTGTGCTAAATTTAAGTGTACTATGCGATTTGTATATCACTTATAATCAATAGACAAAGATCCCGAAAATTAAGCGAAAACATTTCTTCCCATGCTTTACTAAACTTTACCAAGTCTAAGGGGACTTGGCACCACTAAAGATTTCATATAAAAGCTTACATTTACAATTCATATTTATAAATTGAACTATATTATTGGGTTTCTTCAAAAAATATACATTCAGGCAACCATTCTTATGCTTTTTGATACATTTTTTGTAGATTTGAAATCTTTAGACTGTATTTTCTTAGTTTGCATTTTTTCATGAATTCATGATCTTCAAAATGCTAAAACCTCTTAAGAAAGGGCTTTTCTTTCTTTTATTTTCTTCCTTTTTTTATGTTTAATATAATTTACTTAAAATAATTAGGGATGGGTATGTTTAAAATAAAAAGTATCAAAAATAAAGCTATAACAAAAATCATGTTTTTTTTTACAAATTTTTACATAGACATGCATTTTTTAATTATTATCATTTATTTATTTATTTATTTATTTATTTATTTCAAAAACGAATCAATAAATTTCAAAATCCATCCCTGATTCTTTCAAGTAAACATAAACAAAAATTAAACATTAAAAAAATATATGAAGTCTTTTCTTAAATAACTGTAAAAATTTTAGCATTTTGAAGATCATGAAGTCATGAAAGAAATGCAAACTGAAAAAATGCAATTTAAAGATTTTAAATCTGAAAAATAAATAATAAATAAAATAAAATATCATGAACCATAAGAATGGTTGCCTGAATATATATTTTACTGAACAAACTTAATATCGTTCAATTTATAAATATTAAATTGAAATATAGGCTTTTATATTAAACCTTCAATAATGCCGAGTCAAAGGTTGACAAGTCCCCACGTTCCGGTCCATTACGGCAGAAAAAGCCCTGTTTTAAGTTCAACTTAAACGCATTTTTTCTTTAATTGCGTCTTTTGAGGTCCCCTGAATCGAAAATCAATATTTTAGCGGTTTATCTGTGTATATGTCTGTTATCAATGTAACCGAATAACAAATAACTGCAAGAAATTAATATAAAGAAATTCAAAGAAATTTAGTATTTTGAAGATCAAAGGAGGGCAACACTTGAGAATTTGATCAAGATTGGAAAGAGTGCTGTGTGTGAAAAAATTGTCTGAATAAAATTTGTTATGAAGGTAGACACTAAATTCAAACGAGGTGTTGAAAGGGTCGTAACACCTTCACACAGAAACATATGTCAAACAATACTTTAATATAATTTATCTGTCTATTTTGCATGCATATTCTTTTAATTATGTGTTCCAACTGCCAGACTGTTTAAAACAACATCGAGGGCAGCATGCTTCCCGAGGCTCACTTCGGCAGACTACCTTTTTTTTTTATATATATATATATATATATATATGTTATACATACATATATATATAAATATATCTTTTTTTTTTTGAGTACATTTAGGCTTTTATTGACACATGTTACTGTATTTTTGATCAAAAAATTTTCATCATAATTTTGTGTGGAATCCCTATCTTCCCGAAAAAAGTGCCTTTTAAATGATATGGAAAAATTATATACGAATTTGTGTGTGTGTGTCATAATTCAATTGATTTTAAACTACAATAATGTAGGTTTTTCTTATAGTTGGAAATTATATAGTTATATATAGTTAGTATATAGTTAGTTATATTAACTAGTTAATATATAGTTAGATGGAAAATACAAAATTTCTAATACACCAAACGTGCATAGGGAACACGTATAAAAATATAAAAATAATATGGATTTTTTTTTTTTTTTTTTACTTTACTTTAAATTATTTTTCTATTTACATTGCTCCCTTATCTTTAACGGATAAAGAATTATAGCTTATTTAAACCTTTTTGGGACACTTTGTGCAGGAAAAACATATTTAATGATTCCCTTATTTTTTACAAAACTTATAACACCTCAACACCTTTAAAAATTCCATGTTTCTTTGTACTTTTTTCATATATCTTTAAAAGTATCCGTTTTGGAGTTTTCAACTGCATTTGTTATACAACTTTTTTTCTTTTAATGTTTAAACAAATAATACAGATAAAATGTTTCTTACCATACAGCTTATAAAATAAATTGCACACACATGGAGAATAATATTCATCATAAAATACCAAAAACATACTATATAGAACAAGGATGTAAAAAAAATCAGCTATCTTGCTACCACTATTTTTAAGCCATAGCATACAGCATGTTTAATTACCGGAAAAAAAAAGAAAAAGAAAGAAAAACTTGAAATACCATAAAGATTTCTGTGTAGAAACAGGGTAGCAAAAAAAGGTGGAAATTCCTCATCTCTGATAAAAGAATTATACATCCGTGTTCTCATTTTAATTCAATTTTTCTTGCATATACATAATCAAATCTTAATACTACTTAATCAATTCACCATTTTTTGTGACAACAGAATTTTTCTTAATGCTTCTATTTTTTTAATTTTCGTTCAAATTAATTATTTAATTAATTCCTGGTATAAAATAAGAATAATTCATTGGAAACTTATCTAAACAGGTTTTCCTCGTAACAAAAATATAAAAATTAGCTGAAAATTAACGTTACATAGCTATAAATATTATACTACAACAACAGAGATGTTTTTAAAGTTTTTGATGGTCACATTTCAAATTTAATTATAATTCGATTTTTAAAGTTATTTTTCATAATTATTTGTTTTTGAACTTTCATAGGCTTGAATTGTTTCCTTTAAACATTTTTTTACAATACATGAAATTATATTAATTCACTAGCAGACTTTGCCCGCTTCGCTGGTCGCTATATCTATATATTAATAGGCAAGCATAAAATTTGTTGTCCCTTTTTAACATATTAATTATGGGAGTAGAGGGTTGAAAATAGTATCATTCGAAAGGTATGGTTACCTGGAAGGTGCGAATACAAATATTATTTTCTTACGATGTCAAGAAGGTATTTAAAAATACATTTATTTTTTATGCATTTTCCCCCATTTTTCCCTTTTATACGCGTATTCCTTTACATTAAAAAATACCTAAAAGTGGAAAGTTGTTAAATCTGGCAATTTCATAAAACTCAAATAAAACCATAGACACAGTAATTTGTGTAGAATCCTTATACGCTAGCGAAGTGATGACGTCACTGGCCGTCCGTGGAACCTTTCCTAAGGATTTGATTTATGAGAAATAATTTTTTTACTTTCTAATTTATTTATGATCTAATTTCTTTCTTTTTTGTTTTATGATTTATGTCAGCTGTAATTTAAAGAGATATTAGCCGTACGATAAATTTCATGTCTGTGTATTAATATGTAAATAATATATATTATTTAATTTTTGAAACTTCAAATGTTCTTTGTTATTTGTCTTTTGGCAACAAAAAGTGACTTTATTTATTTATTTCAACGAGATATATAAATTAGAGTGCTGATTGAATGAATGAAGGATTAGCTTTCCGTGGTTCAAGATGAATCACGTGACATGCTCGAATAGGTTGCTGTGTTTGGCCCTTTATCGCTATTTTGGCATTTAAAATATCAGTTCGACAAATTATCATTATTATTAGGTAACATGACGGCCCTATGACCGAAATAAATTGTTTTTAAATTAATTTTACACATATTTCACATTTTAATAAATAATAAAATACCTTTTTTTCATCGTTTCCCAACAAAGTTTAAAAGTGTTTATAAAAGAAAATTTAAACTTTTAAAGAGCTAAATTTAACAACAAATAATAATTTTTCAACTATTTTTAAGCATTTTGTCGGTTAAAGTTCATCTACACGAAATAAAAAAGAAGTAAAATCAAAATCAAAATGGTTTAGAACAAAAGAATATTAAACTACGTAAAGTAAATAAAAACATTGAAACCGTTGCCATAGAAATTTACTGAAAGTGAGCTGTTACCAAGGAAACCACCGAATACGCAGGTGCAAGGAGAGCATGTCATATGACTCATCTTGGACCTTCTCAAGGGTTACCATTTATCACTCTACTTTATATATCTCGTTGATTTATTTAAATATTTGGTTCTTTTATCGTTTCACTGACAAAAAATTGTCTATTAAATGCTCACTTAAATCCAAATGTTCTTTGTTATTTGTCTTTAGGCAACAAAAAGTGAATTTTTTTATAAGGAAAATGTTAAATATTCTGTCATAATTTGAAGTTAAATTTGTTTTCAAATGTCTAAATAAAGTATCTGATATAAGATACTAATATGTTGCAGCGGAAGATATTTCGTTCTTGGCGGGGGAAAAAAATCGCCAAATTATCTGGCGACCATATTTAATTCCTTTTAAAAATCATGGATATTTTAACAACGCATATTAAGAGAGCAGTCAATAATATGAAACAATATTTCCTTCAACAGATATTACGAAAATATACATCTGGTATGCATATTTTCGTATTACGTTTTTGATCTCCAAGTACAAAAAACGCCAAGAACGACATAGTTTTGAAATTTAAAATTAAATTTTTGTCAATTTGACAGCAAGATAACTTAATCTAGCACATGTACACGATAATTAATTTATTATTATATCCAAATACGGGGATTAAAATCGGGAAATATTTCTTCTCAATTTTTAATACTTTTTTACAAAAAATCCAATGGACGATTAACATAAAAAAATTTTTACTTGGCCCCAAACAACGGTTAGTGACGTCACACTTCGCTTGCGTATATCTTTTGCATCTGTAAGAAAAAAGTAGAAGATATGAAAAACTTTTACTTTTCAATTAACTGAAATTGACTACTTATTTTTTTTTTAAAGTGTATTTATTGCTAGAGTTGCGGGTATAACAAGCAAGTAGAAGATACGGAAAAACTTTTGATTTCCGGTTTTCGATGAATTTACACGTTTTGAGATTTCCTTGCATTTCATTTAACTGAAATTGACTACTTATTTTTTTTTTTTTTTTTTTTTTTTTTTTAATGTGGATTTATTATTCTTTCCTCTGCATATGTAAGTAGAAAATATAAGATTCAGGAAAATTTTAGATTTCCGGTTTTCGATAAAGTTACACGTTTTGAAATTTCCCGAACTCAATTCGACCATTTTTGCAAACTATCTTTCTATTATCTTTCTTAACAAACTACTATTCTTTTTGAGTTCAAACACTGTACTTTATGAACCAATCGAATTAATTTAACAGAATTTGATATTTGGTTGGACCTTGGTTTGACATGGTACCGATTAGCTTTTGGGCTGTATCACCCAACAAAGGCGTTTTCATGTTGCGATTTTCTCTCATTTCAGGAAAGGCTAACACCTACAGAGCTTTTCGTTATATTAAGTAAAACCCAATAGTTATATTAAGTAAAACTCTGCTGATTCAGTCAGAGTGCATATCGGCGAGCAATTGCCGCAGCTGCGTTGCAATTTAATTCCGTTTAGGACAAGGCAATAACTTTGCTTTGCCTTACTTTGCAAAAAAATGGTCGATTTTCGACCACTGGGCGATACTAGTTTAAATTAATTCTCAAATTTTCATATTCAGAATTAATCAAATTTTCATATTGTTGCCTTTCTGAGGTAATCTGGAACAGAATATCTCCTCGTTCCAAAGGAGGAACGCGAAATTTCGCAAAATCTCTCTGTAATGTGTGCTAGGTACACATAGAAAACCAACACACCAAAAAATTGTCGTCTTGAGATAGTAGTAAAAAATCTCGAAAAAATTACTTAAAAAGAAGAAAGAAAGAAAAAGAAAACAAATTCCTTAAAATCATTCAAATCCTGAATGAACTCCCGCTGTCTTTAGTAGCTGCTTTCTCGATCGCACCAAGCTGATCCTACTGTCTACAGCAGCGAGGATTAGACGAGGTGTGAGGTACTCTGAAACAGACCCCGTCTCAAAGGTGGAACACGAATTTTCGCAAAATATCTTTGTAATGTGTGTTAGGTACACATAAAAAACGTACACACCAAAACATTGTCTTCTTGAGATAATTTAGAGCAGAGTCTCTCATATATTTTTTGTCCCCCCTACCCTCAAAAGGGTTGAGGGCAATTTTGCAAAATTCCTTTATAGTGTGTATTGGATGCAGAGTACCAACCAGCACATCAAACAAACGCCTTTGAATGCAGAAATTTTGTTGCAAATTTTTAACATTCAAACATAAAAAAGTTTAAAAAAAAGTAATACCAATCCTCAGATTAATGCACAATACATTGAAAAACAATATGTAAAATCGAGGGGGAAAATATAAAAACTCAGTCGCAGATATTCTCTGTTTAGGCTAATATGATGTTATTTTGAGAAGTTTTTGGTACCAGTAGATGGTAGAGAGATATTGTATACAGGGAGGCTGAGTCGGAGACTCCCTACACACACTAGTAAACAGAAGGACCATCATATCATTCGACAAGCGCACAAAGCACTAATTGCATTGTTTTTTCACCATACTGACACAGGCTACATCTTCACTGCAAATCTGTCCGTACCTCGCGAATAGCGAGAACATTTCCTATTTGGAACACACTCCGTACATTTTGCGCTAGCATTGATTCCTATTTACCGTAGCTCTCGTACTGAGTGGTAACTTGTTCGGCTGTGTTGTATTGCAGTCGAATTAATTAAGTTCTGCTTCAGCATTTGCCCGATATTCAATTTGGGCAACGAAAAAATTCGTGTCCGTTTATGAATGTTCCTTGGTCAATACTATATTACTGCTTTCAGCTTAGAGCGGCGTACTGTTTTAACATTTGGTGAGGTGATATAGGTTGTTATTGCATATCACACCAAGTAATCTCTAACATTCATTATTACATCGTAAGCATCCATTACTGGCATCTATCAATCGAGTGAGTTGCCGTCATTCGAAGTCTTTCAGAATGTATTTTTCAACAGGACAATGTTCAGATACACAATGCAAGAGTTTCACAAAAATGTCTACACTACATTAATTCACTTCTCTAGAGACCCTGAGTGGAGAGAGATTTGACATCGTCATACTGCACGGACGTTTGTTCAAAAACTCCTCGATTAGCACAGTATGTAATATTTTATTACCAGCGTATAATTTTTATATTTTAATTAAAACTTTAGAAATTTTATTTATTTTCGGATCGACCAGTAAGTTAATATCCAGTCTCTTATCATGAGGATTTCTACTCTTCCCTAGACTGTCCAATCCTCATATTTGTAACCAATAAAGTATATTTTTTTATCACTTGGAAAGGAAAGTTGATAAATTTAAAAGTCTGGTAGAACTAGAGGCGCGTTTACAAGCACTGTGGAAAGTGATTATACAAAACGCATAGGGACAATGGGACAAAGTGTATCAATGCTAACTCGAATTGTGTTGTGTATTCATGCAAGGATAGCTCATTTATGAGGTGGATGAATCTCCGTTTAGTTGTAGTTTTATTTATTTATTTTTTGTAACAAATAATCTTTTGCTTTAATAATATAGTCACTTATTTATTTACATCAACACTGTATTCACATACAAAAAATTTCATTTACATAGCTCTTTCTTGGTGCGAAGATTTTTATAGCATTGAATATTTATAATATAGACCTTAGAAAAAGTTTATTAAAATTTTTTCACATTTAAGCAGTTACTTTCCAAAATTACGTTAAATTTTAAGTTATTCAGTTAAAAAAAAAAACTCCGTTATCATAGACTCAGTAATAGTAACATTAAAAAATTCCAAAAAATACAGATTCTGCTTTTTGCTTTATGTGTTTCAAAGCTTTAAAACAAAATGAAAGCTTTCTAAAATCAAGCTTTAATTCCATCCGTATTCAACTATATAAATAAAAGTGGAAGGGAAAAAAAAAGAGAGAGAGAGAGAGAAGAAAAGCAGAAATCATCATACTAGATATTTTAAAAGATAAAATTGATTTTTTTTTCTTTTTTTTTTTTTTTTCAATTATGAATTTCATCTGATATAGTTATTTATTTTCTAGCAAAACTGGAATCATTCTCTTTTTAAGTTAGCTTATAAAAACAAACATTTTCTCCCTTCCGAGACTTTCACAAAACATTTCAAAAGATTTCCACAGAAATGCAAATATCAAAGCTAAATTTGAAACCATGAAGTTCTTTTATTTTTCTCGTACTTTAAAAGTTACATAGATTATTGGAAATAAAAATAAATTTCTTGCTGTAAAATATTAACGGTTCAGACTGGGATAAAAGAAAAAATGAATATTTCCATGGAAACATGTCTACAAAGAAAAGGAGTTTATAATTTCTTTCAACATTTCGTTTTACTCAATGACAGCGACTTATTGCGAAACTCTTCCACGTGCAAATGTTTGAATGACGCGGAAAATTTACAGAAATAAGTTTACTTAATTGTGTACTTAATTTACTAGTAAAATTTTATAGCATATTGCTGTGGTCGAAAGATCGTCCTCATAGGATATTTTGGCCAAATGAATGCAATCAAACACGATTTTTTTCCCCTACTGCGTGGAACTTGCATGGAAAGCACTTTACAATGTATTACAGACAATTTCATACTGCACTGTAGATAAAGGAAGATAAAATTCTTCTGAGCGATGTGACACTGCACTTGTCTACTGGATGGTTATTATAAACCTGACGCTCTTTCGATCATCAATATGATTTCTTCCACAGTTTCATTTGAAATTACTTTCCATCATTTTACTTGCAGCTTATACAACTGTCCAGTGTCGTCAAATTTAATACCCATCTTTCAGAGAAGCCTGTGCCTTCACAAGAGGCCTTTTTTGTAAGCCTTTCAAAACGTTGATATTCTTGCCTTACAGTTGAAAAATTACTACCATATTAATAAAACAATTTAATCAATAAGGATAAAGTTCTCCTATAAAGACAAGGTGAAGAATGGTTTTATGCCATTGACTACTGGTCTTATTAAACGCTCCAAATTTGTATAACGTTTTCCCTAGATTACATGAAAAAAAGCCATCTATTAGTCGAAATGTGAACTATTAATTTTTATTGCAGACTTCTTATTTCCCAGGTTCCACATAACGTATAAACAAAATTTTAACGAAATAGGTGTACTAGAACGGGACTTACAAAAGTTTAAACAGGGTAGCCTTATTTATAACCAATTACTACCTACTACTATTCTTGATTAAATCTATGCTACTAATTTTTTCATGAATATCAATTATTTAAACTTAGAAGACTTTTCTATTTAGAAATCAGATTAACATAATTAGTCTATTAATAAATAGAAATGTAACTTATACGAAATGTGTACTATGCGTTTTAGATGAAAATTTGAATTAAATGTAAGAACAAAAAGTAACTAGGCCAGGAATTAAATTTCCATGCCTGGAACAGCACCAGAATGCTTTGTCTACCATGTGAGTAAATTATGCTGGTGAGAAATACTATATTGGCTTAACGTAGTTAGAGCGAACAACGAGACATTAAGCCAAGGACTCAAGATCTATTGATGCTTGTGATTTTTTTGTTAATTGAGTCATTAATTCTAACTTTTCATCAAATATGTGTGGTTCATGTATTGTTAAGAAAACTACTGACTTTCTTGTATGTGGAAACAACAGATATACTTCATGAGACATACTTGGAGCATAAAAGGACAATAAGAATTCACTAATATCGATACAATATGGTCATTATTGTTTATTTTATGTACAGTCGGTAACAAAAGTATCCGAACACTAGTAAAAATTCTTGTGTAAAAAAGTAGAGTTAATACTGTTTCGTTAAATAAATCCTTGTCAAATCATGTTCTTAGACTGAATAAGAACAGGATTCGACAAGGATTTGTTTAACAAAACAGTATTAACTCTACTTTTTTTATTTAGGAATTTTTGCTAGTGTTCGGATACTTTTGTTACCGACTGTATAAATCTCTGTATATATAGTGTAACCACGTTTCCTAAAACTATCAATGAGTACGAGTCCAAAAGCTTGGAAGGGTGCCAAACTGACCGACAGATTGTGATTTGAAAAACATCCAGTCATTCGGCGCTCTCTTATCGCCTATTTTTTTCCGAATCAAATGACTATCATCCCTATTTTAGCAATAGACTCGTTCAGTCAGCAATTGCGCAAAGGCTTCCATGATCTCTAGAAATATGGTTGAAGAACACATAAATGAAATGTCTACCTGTTATTTGAAAGTTAGAGTCGCAATTCATTTGAATATTCAGATGGCATATTGTAAAACGAAAATGATAAATAATAAATAAATAAATATTTTTTTTAATCTCTCTGTATGTAGATCTGAGTATCTGGTTGTCCGGAAAAAATTACAGTTAGTTGCATAATTAACAAAAATTTGGTGTGTAACCACAGAGACCTGACTTCCATTACCCACCGCTGTTTATATTATATACTTTTTTTGGAAATAGTGTGGTCAGGAGACATACAATTAATTAAAAAATATATACAGTTAGCAACTTTCTTGAAAGCACAATCTGATACATACGTCGTGAAGACATAAAAAACAGAATTTACCCAAAGAGTTAAAAAAAAAAAAAAAACTCGTTAAAGTTTATTGAAAAACCCATTTCCGAGAACTGACATACCTGATCAGGACGCCTGTCAATTTTTCTGTGGTAACAAAGTAGTACATGCTAAAGGACATATAAAAAAAGGTAGCAAATTTCAGTAAATTAAAAAAAAATTATGTAGCAAATTTGAAAAAAAACATCCGAGCCGTAGGATGTTTAAAAGGGAGTTAACATGGCAAATTTGAAGAAAATCTGCCGAGTCTTTTTTAAGGGAATACACTTGCGAGAACTCAAATTGACCTTTTTATACAAAAAGTATATCGATTTTTTATGAACTTTTCTGGGCTTGTATACTTTAAATAGAAACTTATTTCAAGAAAGCTTGGTATAATTAATGTACTTAAGAAAGTTTTAAATGAGAAATGGAATGCTATTTTTCATGACATTTGTGAAATGTGTTCAATTTATAGAAACCGCTCTGTCGAACTGTCAACCAAAAAGACGAAGCTCATGTTGAGTACATCAAAGCAATTCATTCAAAAACTTAATAATTATTATAATTTTTGTTTTCAAACTGAGTCATTTTTAACAAAACATCCTTATCGTAAAGCGTCATTAAAGAACAAGGATACGAGTAGAGAACAAGGATACGAATATAATTCACATAAAAAACATGGGTTGCAATATATTTCTTTAGTCATAAGTACACGATGTCTTACTTCAACTGAAATGAGATGTTTTGTTTCTAACTTCTCCATTAATGAAGATATTTAATGAATTTTCAACAATGGTACATTTATTTAAAACTAGCCTTTATTGTATCAGAATATATAGACGTAAGTGACACGTTGAGGCGCAAACGGAGAAAATTACATGAAAGGAAAGAGAAATAGAGCTACTTTTTGGTTCCGAGGCCGGTATGCATAAAATTAGAAGACGCCATTTTCGATTGTGCTGTCGGCAATGTTGGGAGACTTTATGTACGCCACGGTAACGCTATAGCTGCGCTACCGAATTTCTTGTGCCTGCGCCTCCCCTCGTCACTTCCGCCCATGCATTTCTGTATAATAAATGATTGTTTTAAATAAGGGTACCATCGTTGAAAATTTCATTAAAATATTTTCGTTAGAGTAGAAGCTAGAAACAAAACGCCTTAATAATTACAAAACTTTGAATAAACACCATAAAATGCAATAAACTCGCAACAATAATTGCGAGTTTATTGCATTTTATGGTGTTTATTCAAAGTTTTGTAGTTATTACTTTAAAACGCCAGTTCTGTGATGCTTTCTTATAACAAAACACCTTGCTTTAGTTGAAGTGAGACACCCTGTATTTATGACTAAAGAAATTGACTGCGACCTGGATTTCCTATGGGAATATTTTTCTTGTCCTTGTATTCTTGCACAACTTGGAGGGGAGACAAAGAACATTTCCCCTCCAAGCTTGTACCATGAATTTGGAATCACACTGTATGTTTTTTGTATGGACAAGATCGCATTTCACATAGACTATAGTATGAAAAGGGTTAATACTTCCTTCATAGAGACTTACAAAAGATTTCGTGTAGATTAGAGCTGTGGTTGGAAATAGTTCTAAATACATTTCAAGTTGTGTTATGTCTTTCCATATAGTACTGAATTTAGGTATACTATGTTGTGCGTATATATAATACATTGTCGATCAAATACAAATCTTCTGTCACATACAAATCTTCTGAAAACTATTTTTTTTTTTTTTTTTTTTTTTTTTTTTTTTGTATGCGCACAAGCACGTTCTCTATAGAATATGATATGTAAACCATTCACCATTAGTTCACAGCGCCACAGAAAGGAATTCTGATTTATTGAAAGTTAGTGTGGTTAGAAATTGCTAGAACTAAATTTCAAGTTTTATTTATTTATTTATTTATTTATTTATTTATTTATTGACGTTCTTAATTTTAGTACACAAGTGGATTGGAATTCAATTTATAAATAATTTGTAGTTCTACTCCAAATTAATAGAATAAATTTCAAAATTTGGTGTAAGAAAAAATTCTATTATTATTATTTTTTTTTTTTTTTCATTTTTTTAGTAAGATCGGACTATTTCTTTCAGACAGCGATTTTGTATTTATAGATGAGATTCGGTTAACTTGAGCTAGATAGGCAAAGGTCGCAAAACTACAGGAACTATTAAATGCAGGCCGTGAGGAAGAAAAACCAATAATTTTGCAGCAAACATCTTTATTTCAGCAGCATGAGAATAAAAAGAGTTTTTTTTTTTTTTTTTTTAAGTATCTTAAAATGTATATTATTAAGTCTAAAAGACATTCAGAGGGTTAGATGAAAGAGAGAGGGGGCTTTGCGATGAGATGATGTGTACTTCAAGCATAGGTTGAGGAGCAAATTCTTAAGTTGTCTATATCGCAATCAAGATCAGACTGCTGAATTACGCCAAGATTTTCGAAATAGTGCCAAATTTTACAGCGAAAGATAATCCATTGTTTCTAGAATAAATTCATATAAATATTTTGAATTTAGCAAGTCCGTTATAACAGTTTATGCCAATTATTAGGCCAAATTTTATCGCCAGAAAATCGTTGAGGAAGGGAGACACAAAGACTACGATTTATTGCACATCCTGTCATTAAGAAAAATATAAATTACCCTTTAATGATATAACAACGGAAATTATTGCCTAATTTATTTATAACAAAGTGGACTTGCGCAATTTAAAAGAATGAAAATGCAATTATGTATACAACGGTTTATAAATGAAAATAATATTTTTTTATATTTTATTTATTAAATGATTTAGGAGAGATTATAATTCTGAGAGACGTCATTTAAAAAGATGACTAACAGAAAAAAATTATTTATTTTAAAGAATATGTTTTTGTTCTCAAAAGATTTATTTAATAGCTTAACGGATAAAATATTCTTAGAATTACGATATCTATTTATAGACAAATGCGAATAAATATAAAAAGTAATTTAGAATTTCGTTAGATATTTTTATTAGCCATTTAATTTATTGAAAATATAGTAATTAATTATTGCATTTATTTAAAGCTGTAACTAAAATCATATATGTGAAGGAACGACTTCACAGTGTCACAATTTCACTTTGATTTTAGCAAGATTCCCTCCAATATTCAGTTTATTCTTCCTTGCTTACATGTAGAAACCAATTTCCGATCTTGGTATCCGAGACCATCAACATTTCTGAAATTGGATGTTTTCTGAATATTTATTGGTGATGGTTTATGGGTATTGTTGGAGATATTTTCTGAAGATATATTAATAATGGCTTTTGAACGTTTGTTGTCTATATCTTCTGAATATAGATTGATCAGGGTTTCGGAATATTTTTTTACGATATTTTTTGAATACATATTGATGATGGCTTCGAACTATGTGTTGACGATATCTTTCTGAATATGTATTGATTATGGTTTCTGAATATTTGTTGGTTGTAACTTCAGAATATATATAGAAAATGGTTTCTGAATATTTGTTGGCGAGATATTTAGTATATGCATGGTGTATGGTTTCTTAATATTTGTTGGCTATTTCTTCTAGATATGTATTGATAATGTTTTTTAAATAGATGGCTATATCTTCTTAATATATGTAGGTGATGTCTTCGGAAATGTTGTGAAGCTTTCTAAATATTAATAAAAAAATAAAAATAAATATATATATATATATATATATATTAATATTGTAATATCTAAGTTAGTCCTGTCGTAATAGATTAAATGCTGTCCAAGACAGAATTTTTCTTTTCCTTCTTCTCTCTCTCTCTCTTTTTTTTTTCAAATTTCACTAGCAGCTGTATATGTTCTATGAATGTACATAGAGCATTCAAATGGTGTAGAATAAGAAGTCGCTTCTTTCACAGAGAATTATATACCAAATAGCACTGCTATGGAGACTATTTTGTCCCTACGAAAGATTAGATTTCTTCTCTTTAAGCTGCTGGATTGATTTAAAGTAGCGCTTGCAGCCCAACTTTGCAGAGTTTTCCATGTCCTCTCCCCCCCCCCCAAAAAAAAAAAAAAAATCGCGTAAATATAAGCTAGGAATCCTTAGAAAGACTCCCCTCCCCCTCCAACGGAGAGCATCCCACCTAAGCCTAAGACTCAAGTGTGAATAATAGGCTTTGATACAATACATCAAATTTATATTACTCTTTAAACTGTAATAATATGTCTTTATTAATCTATATATATAAAAGAGTAAACTCACTGATTCACTGACTGATTCACTCACTGATTCACTGACTCAACACGGTTGTGGCGATCCTATGGGAGATAGAGTCACAATTTTTGGTGAGCAGGTTGATTTTAGGACCCTGACGCTCACTAAGACGGGATTTTGCAAAATACCCCCCGTTCCCCTCCCCCCCGGGGGGGGGCAGTAGACAAAAACCACCTCTATAAGCATAACTCGTCTCCAAATCGCTTCACGGTGAAGAAATTGCTGATGAGGAGACTAGACTTGAATACAAAAAAAATCATTTTCTGCGATTTTGGAATTTTGGATTTTTAAGGGGGGTAGGGGGTAAAAATGAGATTTTCGGGGGCGCATATAAGGCAAAACACATTTATAAGTACAACTCGGCACCAAATTACTTCACAGGGAAGAAATTGCAGATGGGGAGACTAGGCTTGAATACGAAAAAAAATCTTTTTCTGCGATTTTGGAATTTTTGATTTTTAAGGGGGGAAGGGGTGAAAATGATTTTCGGAGTTGCTGAAGACAAAAACACCTTTATAAGCATAACTCGGCTCCAAATTGCTTCACGAGGAAGATATTGCAGATGGGAAGACTAGACTTGAATACAAAAAAATCATTTTCTGCGATTTTGAATTTTTGGATTTTTAAGGGGGAAAAGGGGTGAAAATGATTTTCGGAGGCGCAGGAGGCAAAAACACCTTTATAAGCATAACTCGGCTCCAAATTACTTCACGATGAAAAAATTGCAGATGGGGAGACTAGACTTAAGTACAAAAAAAGCATTTTCTGCGATTTTGGATTTTTGGATTTTTAAGGGGGGAGAGGGGTTGAAAGTGATTTTCGAAGGTGCAGAAGGCAAAAACCACCTTTATAAGCACAACTCGGCAAATTGCTTCACGGTGAAGAAATTGAAGAGGGAGAGACTAGACTTGAAAAAAAAAAATCATTTTCTGCGATTTTGGAACTTTGGATTTTTAAGGGGGGAAGGGGGTATAAATGATTTTCGGAGGCAAATTTAGAAAAATACGGATTTTCGAGAAAAAGTAATAGCTCAAAGATGTAAAAAAAAAAAAAAAAAAAAAAAAAACCGAATTCTTCTTGAAAATATTTGCAAAAACTCATTTTTTGATTTTTTCCGATTTTCTTTTTTTAGGGGGGGGAGGGGGGGGCAAAAAAATAAAAATAGTGTCAGATCGTTCAAAATTGGTACATAGAGGTTTTCGATACTTACAAATCGATTGCGGATATTTTCGAATTTGTAAAATTATTAAAAGGGGTGGGAAGGGGGGCAGTATGGGGGGGGGCTATGGGCAAAAACAAATAGAAATATAGTTAGGCCGTTCAAAATTGGTACAGATAGGTTTTAAAGGCCTGCAAGTCGAATGGGGATATTTTCGAAAGTGTAAGGTTATTAGGAGGGGCGAGAAGGGGGAGGGGAGAGGGGGGGGGCAAAAAAATAAAAATAAAGTTAGATCGTTGAAAATTGGTATATAGAGGTTTACGATACTTACAAATCGAATGCGGATATTTTCGAATTTTTTTAATTATTAGGATAGACGGGAGGGGGGGGGGCGAAGGGGAAAAATAATAGAAATAAGAGTTAGAGTATTTTGGGAATTTTTTCCGAAGGCTGTGAGAACCCGGTGCGACATTTTTCCTAATAAGATTTTTTTTCTGTTTTTTTTTTTTCACGTGATAAAAATTAATGCAATTTTGAGAATTCAGTAATTATAGCGATTCATTTAAAAATAGGGACCAGCGAAGCGGGCGTTGCCTGCTAGTGTATAATAAGAAACAGTAATGTGAATACCGCAAAAAATTATTTGTGTAGATTTTCTTTCGCCAGTAAAAATGTCTTTTTACTATTAATGAGCAGATAAAGGGATGTGATTTTAATCTTGTTAGATTCTAATAAACAGAAGAAAAACAAACTATATTTTTTAACAACCAAATTATAAATGTTTATAAAGTGGAATAGGTTTTATTTTTCTTGGGTAAAGATAAATCTTTTTCACAGTCTGCTGCTTATTTTCAACACTTTCTAATGATGCAAGAAAGTGTTTTAATATTTTTACGTCACTTTACCGACCTTCAAATTTTGAACATGCTTAAAGTTCATAATAGTTCATGGAGTTTCTTCTTTCAACAATAGTCACCTGTGGGTATGCGGGAAGGTTCATGAACGTAAGGACAATGACAAAGACTTTTAGCCTTCGCTAATCCCTGAGTTAAGCAATGTGTTTTAAGTAAATAAATAGAGTATATAGATTAATATGCTGGTTGATTTTTAAGAAAATTATTATTATTATTATTGTTATTATTATTATTATTATTTATAATTCTATAACGTTACATATTTTTTGGAAAAAAATAAATAAATAAAATAAAATATAATAATAATAATAATAATAATAATATGTCTTAGAGGCACTACATAATTGCTAAATTATTTTTTATGTAATAGTCGTAAATGTACAGAAATTTACAGAGTGTTTACAAAACGTAACCTCGATATTATTTCTGTAAATAATGATTTTAGACATGTATCATAATTTAAAAAGAGGCGCACACACACACCAAAAAAAAAATAATAATAATAATAATAATAATAATAATAATAATCATTAAAAAGATTAAAAATTTCAGATGTTCAATTTCAGTAACTGAAAATTAGTTTTCAAATGATTCTCATACAAGAAAAATTCCAATGGTTGTAAGTGTTCTACATATATTATTTAAAAAAAAAATAATAATAAATAGCATTGTAACACTGTATGATAAATATCCTTAATATATGTTGAAAAAAATGGTTGAGTGATTAGTCATAAATTAAAAATTAACGTGTTTATTTATTTGCATTATCATTGTTTTAATTCGTAATATGTGTATGATCCTTAAAAGATGATCAACCAATACGTTTTTCATTGGAAGAATTCCTGTGAAGTCATCGCTGGGACTTTCTTATGAGACAATGTGGAAATATATTTTTTTACGCTTTTCAGATTTACTAGCTTTTTTAATGGGATCTTTTTATTTCTTTCATTGTGGGGAAGGTTATAAAAATGTAAACTATGCAATTCTTTTAAAATTAAATTTTTCATCTTTTCTAATGCAATTCTGAAAAACATAGCATATGTATCAGTTTAAAATTTAAGGAATTAAATCTTGTCAAGGTTTATCGAACGCAGTGTAATATTAACATTTCAAAATTATTTTTATTTCTCAAAATTTTATAATTTTTTTTTTTTTTTTTTTTTTTTTTTTTTGGTGCATTTTTATCAAAATTTGACGATTTTTATTTTCAGGTTTTGCGTTTTACTTTAGTAATTAAATATGTAAATTTTTCCAAGGTAATTGTAAAAATAATTAGATAGACTTGATCCCTGACTGATCTATATTTCGCAAGTGAATAAATTTATTAAATTATTAGAGTTTTAGAGTGCAGAAAGGTTTTGTGTAAATATTTAAAAATGAATGGCGAGAATGACAAATTATAATTCTGAGTAGGGGAACTTGTAAGAGAATCTCGAAATCAAAATTCGTAATAAAGAATAAGTTTAAGTACAATGCACGCATGCACATATATCTCAAAATACGAAAAAAATTAATGTACAGAAGAAAAGAAAGAAAGAAAGTGAACGTGCAGATATTTTTTTAAATAATTAAAATAAAACTGGAAAAAAAAATCGTTTTAAGGAAATGGAACAGCTTAATTATAGAATGCTTTGGCAAAATTTGAAGTTTGGCACCAAATTAGATCAAACGTTTCTCGCCGACAGCTTTACTTACGTAATTCCGATAACCATTTTAGTTCATAGTGAAAATGACAACAAAAATTTAAAAGCCGCCAAGGGGGTCCTATGCTACAGCTCTACCAAATAAAGTTTAAGAAATAAATATATTTAATATCGCAAGGACGTTCCTTTAAAAACGGATGTACGGATTTCTTTCAAACTCGCCATATTAACTCAATTTAAATATAATTTTGTATATAACTATTGTTTTCTGGTCAAGAATTGAGTTTTAGTGAAAGTTGGTCGATTTTCTTGAAAATTCTTGTATAAATCCATTTCTTTCTTATGTATCATGAGAAAAATAAGAGGAAAATTAACAGCCATCCTACTTAGGTAGGTCAGAAGTTTATTTAGATCTCGGAAATTGGTGTTTCAAAAAACAACTCTACCATTTTTTTTCTTATTTTTTACCTCGCTATATGTAAGCCTTGTTTTATATGTATTTACATGTGTATAAAGTTTCTCTTACCAGAAAAATGTTAGGTTTCTACTTCTTTGGGTCACTTTTATGTCTTCTGATCACATTATCTCCAAAAAATGCATATAATACGTGTAATAGTGAGTAATGGAAGTCGTGTGGTTGTTTCACACCAGATTTTTTTTTAGTTGGTTATAGAAGCGTTTTTTGCTCATATATCTGTAAATCTAATTAAATTTTTGAAAAGTTAGATAGATATAATTTTAAGTTTGGTATAGACCTAAACCGGAGCCAAGTGTCATTGCATTCTGTTCATCTGTTTCCCGGTGATACTAGGTAGAAAAAAAAACGTTCTATATATCTCCATCCCTCCCATGAACGCAGAGAAAATATTCTGAAAACATTTCGTCGTTCCCTAATGTCTAAAGCATAAAAATAACGCAATTGTTTTCCTTATTCAATGCGTTTTACTGACAAAAGCCTTATGGTGCATACGCAGGCATTTTTTTCCGATATTTCTAAATCTAATCAAAATTTTTAAATTCATAATACATATGATTTTAAGTTTGGTAAAGACGTAAATCCCTGCCAAGTGTCGTTGAATTCTGTTCAGCTGTTCTCGCGTGATAGCCGGACAAAAATAGCATTACAGACATACAGACACATTTTTCTAAATGGAACACACAAACATATACAGACAAAATTTTCTGAAATCATTTTAGGCTTTCA
Source organism: Salticus scenicus (assembly GCA_963930645.1). Lineage (NCBI taxonomy): Eukaryota > Metazoa > Arthropoda > Arachnida > Araneae > Salticidae > Salticus > Salticus scenicus. The sequence goes on from OZ005649.1 coordinate 289,813,255, forward strand.
TAGTGTGTGAAACGTGTAGATATCGCAAAAATTTTTCATTGTATGAACAGAAGTCTGTTTTTATTAATATAGGTATTTATTAAGGAGTTACATGGGTTTCGAAGGCTATAAAAAAGCCTGTTCTCTCCCTCCCCTTTCTCTCTAATTTTTTTTTAATATAATAAAAAAAAAATTATTTAAATTTTTAAGCTCATAAAAGAGCAACATTTAAATGATAATTTATAAAATTTTCATAAAAAATTTGAAAAATTCAAACTGTGAGTCCTGGTTTTCGAAGACATTTCAGAAAAGCAGTTGGTAGATTTCTCCAAATCTAATGAACCAATCATTTTGTAAATTTGCACCTTTCTTTAAATCAGAATTGACTAGTGCTTTTTTTATTTGTATAAATAATTGAAATATGAATATTTCGCTGAGTTATATGCAAAATCAGTACAATTTTCGGTACATTTTACCGCACGTATGGCCTTGTAAAATTAGTTGTAATAAAAAAAAAAAAATTGCACAAGTCAAGTCTATTTTGAAGAAGTGTACAAAGTTTTAATAAGATCGGTGCATTAGTTTTTGAGAAATCACGTTGGCCACTTTTCTGAAGGGTCGGAAACCACGACGCACCGGCCGAATTTTCCAACTTTTTCAAGATATTATTTCAATATTGCTATTTTATATGTTTAAATTTTTGAATAAAATTTATATATATATATATATATATATATATATATATATATAAATAATATATAACGTAATAAAATTTAATCTTAAAATTTAGCAATTAATAGAACCAAAACAATAACAGCACACTAAAATATAGAACTGAATTTAACATAGAGGAAAGAATGACACAAAAAGTTGCGATATAGATAAGGAACCAATGAGTTACCATATTAACTTAAAATACTTACGCCGACCTGAAGGATAATAAAAAAGGACCATTAAACTTGTGAAAGAGAAAAAAGATAATAAACCACATAATCAATTGGATATAAATGCTTAAAATTAGAAGCACACATTTCAAGGGGCGCATACTTCATAAAGCAGAGAAGGCTGCAACGATTTCGTAAAACGATATTGCTAATCATAGCAATTTATATCATCTCACGCCCCGATCATTGCAGCAAAAAAATCATAAAGAATGAGAAAAAAGTGAAAAATTAAATTAAAACAAAGAATAAATAAATATTAATTAAAATCTTAAAGGAAACCAAAGTAATAACCTGAAATAATCAGAGTATCCACATGGAAAACAGTTAACACAAACTGGAAAAATGGTTGATGCCAAAACCTAAATTGAAGTTAAAATAATAGCTCGACAGATATCGATTAATCGAAAATACTTCAGAACAATTACATTAAAGATAAAATACACAGAGTAAATATTAAATGATTATGTTAAAATTAATACCAGTAGAGTTAAATTAAATCGTACCAAAAATATTAATAATTAAATCGTTTAAGATAAGGACTGAAGAATGAAGGTATAAGACTACTGAGTACAAGCGCCATCTTTCGGTTAGCTATAAAAACATTAAGTCAGTTAAATAAGATGTATTGACTGAAAGATTAAGATAATTTAGAAGTATTAACAGCAAGATTAAGATAATTTTTAAGATTTTTATTTTGAAGTCAAATTATTAAGTGTAAAGTTTAAGATAATTTAGAAGTATTAACAGCAAGATTAAGATAATTTTTAAGATTTTTATTTTGAAGTCAAATTATTAAGTGTTAAGTTTTAAGAAGACATAATACAAGCAATAATGCCAAAGAGCACACATATAAGGATAAGCATTATAATGCGGTCATCAATAATAATTAAAATTAAGAATTAAAATAAAAATATTTTTATTTTGATGTCAAAGTATTAAATGTTAAGTTTTAAGAAGAGTCAATTACAAGCAATAATGCCAAAGAGCACACATATAAGGATAAGCATTATAATGCAGTCATCATAAATTAAAATTAAAAATTAAAATTTAAAAGATTTTTTTTTTTTTTTTTTAATTAATATTTATAAGATTTTATTTTTGTTATGCAAATAGATGGATTGTTCAAACTTAACAAGGGAAGCCTGTAATGTGTATATATATATATATATATATATATACACACATGAAGGAAATATATCAATTTCTAATAAACACAAAAACATTTTGTGGAAATTTCGTAAAATGATTTGACAGTGAATTTTTGTCTTTGAAGCAAATCTATATATTCTAACGAACGAAATTTTATTTGAAACAACAAGGTGACTTATACAAAACCCCTTTCAGTAATTTTAATCAAATCCTTTATCTAGGTATAGTTTTGATTATACAGATTGAAATTAAAATAGGCATATAAAATATTAATTTTTTATTTTCTGAGCTGTGTGTTATTTTGAAGTAAGTATTTTTTTTTTTTTTTTTTTTTTTTTTTTTTTTTTTGTGTGTGTGTGTGTGTGTATGTTATATTCTATGAGTTTTCTTTACTATATGAAAATGTTTTACAAGATTAGTTTTGTATTTTAGATTTAGCTTTGTAAAAGTTTAGATTTAGATTAGTTTAGATTTAGTTTTGTATTTTTAAATATATCTAAACCATCTTAAGAAATCTTTTTCAACATTATTTACTTTATGAATAAAAAATCTATGTTGAATTTTTATCTTATAATGCATAGAAAATGCTCTTTCGGAATAGTTTCTAGCAGAAAATTCAAAGAAAAGTTCGAGATTTAAATGCATCTTCTTGTTCCATTTTTTATTTTTTCCCTTTAATAGAATTTTACGAAATCATACTGCTATACGCAAATAGTATGAATGCTTTTTATGTATAATATATATATATATATGTATATATATATATACTGCGGGAAGGGACATTTTTCAAAATTATCGAAGATTTTATAACTTATAATAATTAAAAAGAAATAAAAGACGAGTGAAAAAAAACTAATAGAGTACTTTTATAGATGTGCCTTAAAAAGTGGAAAAAAAGGAAATTTGTGTAAAATTGTGGTCAGCTTGAATAAAAAATAGATAAATAAATAAATAAAAATACATAAACAACATTTAAAAATCATTCAACGTTGACCAGTTTCTTTTTGTTATGGGGTAAACTTTTCCCTTGTCAACTTCGAATGATTTTCAAATTTACAATCCATTCGGCGTAAATGAAATTAATATATGCTATTAGAATGTTAAAAAGATGTTTCTATAGAAAATGGTAGATACAGAATTAACAATTAGTTTACAGAGTTACACGGAGTGTTCCGATACGTTATGCAATCATCTTGAAATTAATTTGATACAAGTATTTATGAGTTATTACAAAGAATGAACGAAAAGTTGTGAGTTTTACATATATATATATATATATATACAAACAGATACAACGCCGTCCCTATGATTATGTAGCGAGTAAATCACAGAAACACACACACACATATATCCACATATAAGTATGCCTGTATAATTTTTTTTAAATGATATGGAATAAATGGAAAAGAACGTCTCACTAATAAGTAACGAAAAAGGAACTTTAAGGCTTCTGATCTAAAAATTCACTCCAGTAGTAAAATGTAATCTTTATTAAAGCAATTTTGTTTAAGTTAACATATAATACATACCGGGAAAATAGTGTTTTAATATGAAGTACTGAGGCCGATGAACACAATGCATAGCATGTTTTATTGATTTTCATGAAAAATTTCTAAACAGTTTTTTAACAAAAATAACTACTATTAATATTTTTATTTAAATCTGTTACTTTAGATTCTTTAAATTCATTATATATATATATATATATATATATATATATATATATATATATATATTTAAATGTTTTATTTGTTAATTTTACCGATAAAAAATATTTCTGATTAAGATTATAGTTATTAAAAAATTTATATAAAGAAGACCGCGGCCAAAACAAAACTTTGTTCTAAACCATTCTAATAAGATAATTGGTCGTAAAACTGAGTAAAACCTTTAAGGGTTTCTAAACAAAGAATGCCATTTATCTGTTAGTATTCACAGAAATTGATCCAGCGTAGTTTTTCATAAAAATCCTCTCGCATAGAAAAATTTGTTACATTTATTCACGATAGAAGCAGAAATGCAGCCTATACATAAATGAGGATTTTAATGTACAGTAGCGTCCTCTTTCGACTTATACACACTCAAATTGTTCTAGCATAGCTTTTCATAACTGCTATCTGACATAAAATGTTCAATGCACTTATACATAACAGAAGATAAAATATAGACTTTCTACAAACGATAAAAATTACATGACAGCAGCCTCATCTTTTGGCTATAATGTGCATTTGAATTGACTCTACGTAGTTTTACACAATAGATATCTTAAACATCAGGATTTTTGTATATATGTTACCGTTAAAGCATGAAATCCGTTATTTCATAAAATAACTAGGTATTTCATGAAATAACTAGACAAGTCAGTTAAAGTATATAATATTATTGAATTCTACGATTTAACTAGGTATTCTACAGAATAACCATTACTTGACCGTTAAAGTATGAAATGATTATGCATAATCCCCGCTAAATTTTGGGGGATGTGATTAATTATTCAACATTTACCACATTTACCGGTTATTTTAGCAGTGCTGCAGCACAAAATTTTGCATATTTTTCAGACACATGCACTTTGAGATAGGAGTACCCACAGTGATTTATTTTCATGTACGCAAAGCGTACAGACGTTCGAAATACTGGCTGCTACAGTACAAAATTGTGCATACTTTTCAGATTCATGCATTTTCAGATAGGGGTATCCAGTGATGCTTTATTTTTTGTTTCCATGTACGCAAAGCGTACAGACCTTCGAAATACTGGCTGCTGCAGTACGAAATTGTGCATATGTTTCAGAATCATGCATTTTGAGATAGGGGTATCCAGTGATGTTTTTTTTTTCTTTTCATGTACACAAAGCGTACAGACATGCGTGATACTGGCTGCTGCAGTACAAAATTTTGCATATTTTTGAATTTCATGCAATTTAATTAAATTTCTGTACTGCAGCAGCCAGTATCACGCACGTCTGTACGCTTTGCGTACTTGAAAGCAAAAAAAAAAGTCACTGGATACAACTATCTCAAAATGCATGAATCTGAAACATATGGACAATTCTGTACTGCAGCAGCCAGTATTGCGAACGTCTGTACGCTTTGCGTACATGAAAACAAAAACAAAACATCACTGGATACCCCTATCTCAAAATGCATGAATCTGAAACATATGCACAATTTTGTACTGCAGCAGCCAGTATTGCGGACGTCTATACGCTTTGCGGACGTCTGTACGCTTTGCGTACATGAAAACCACAAAAAACATCACTGGATACCCTATCACAAGATGCATGAATCTAAAACATATGCACAATTTTGTACTGCAGCAGCCAGTATTTCGAACGTCTGTACGCTTTGCGTGCATGAAAATAAAAAAAAAAAAAATCACTGGATACCCCTATATCAAGATTCATGAATCTGAAACATATGCACAATTTTGTACTACAGCAGCCAGTATTTCGAACGTCTGTTCGCTTTGCGTACATGGAAGCCAAAAAAAAACATCACTGGATACCCTATCTCAAAATGCATGAATCTGAAACATATGCAAAATTTTGTACTGCAGCAGCCAGTACTTCGGACGTCTGTACGCTTTGCGTACATGAAAACCAAAAAAAAAACATCACTGGATACCCCTATCACAAGATGCATGAATCTGAAACATATGTACAATTTTGTACTGCAGCAGCCAGTATTTCCAACGTCTGTAAGCTTTGCGTACATGAAAAAAAAAAAAAAAACATCACTGGCTACCCCTACCTCAAAATGTATGAATCTGAAACATATGCAAAATTTTGTACAGCAGCAGCCCGTATTGCGAACGTCTGTACGCTTTGCGTGCATGAAAACCAAAAAAAAAAACATCACTGGATACCCCTATCTCAAGATGCATGAATCTGAAACATATGCACAATTTTGTACTGCAGCAGCCAGTATTTCGAACGTCTGTACGTTTTGCGTACATGAAAGCCAAAAAAAATATCACTGGATACCCTATCTCAAAATGCATGAATCTGAAACATATGCACAAGTTTGTACTGAAGCAGCCAGTATTTCGAACGTTTGTACGCTTTGCGTACAGGAAAACCAAAAAAAAAAAACATCACTGGATACCCCTATCTCAAAATGCATGAATCTGAAACATATGCACAATTTTGTACTGCAGCAGCCAGTATTGCGAACGTTTGTACGCTTTGCGTAATTGAAAACCAAAAGAAAAAAAAAACACCACTGGATACCCTATCACAAAATGCATGAACCTGAAACATATGCGCAATTTTGTACTGCAACAGCCAGTATTGAGAACGTCTGTACGCTTTGCGTACATGAATTTTTGATCAATTAATTTATAAAATAATTTTGAAATTGTTTATTTTATACTTTAACGGTCTGTCATTAATTATTTCATAGAATAACTAGGTAAAGTATGAAATTTTTTATCTATTATATACTTTAACTGACTTGTCTAGTTATTTCATGAAATACCTGGTTATTCTATGAAATAACTGAATTATATACTTTAACGGTAGCATATATACAAAATTAAAGCTGAAAAATAACTTTTTCATAAATCGGTAAAATATTGACATCGAGTTATGTCAAGAGACATCTAAATATATAATTTCATAATGATTTGTTTAATTCCATGCAATTTTATAATCTCAACCAATTAATACTGTGCCTAATAGTAACTAGAAATATTTGGATTTGATTTTATCTAATATTGAATTTGTAATATTTTGGTTAAACATTGTGATAGACCTTTAGTCTCTGAAGATAGTTATCGCACCCTGCATTGTCTATTGGTATTGATTTTGTTCCTATACGTGATAGTAAGCATAATGTTAATATGGGAAATTATGATTTTAAAAGAGCCGATTTTTTAACTATGTTTCATTTGCTTTCTGTAATTGATTGGAATTTTTTGAATTCTTGTAATGACGTCAATTTAGCAGTACATAATTTATATATATATCTATATGATGTTTTTAACCAAACGATTCCTATGAAAGTGTTTAACAAAAAATTCTCCTTTCGGTATTCCACGGAAACAATAAAATTAATTACATGTAAAAGTAAAGTTCGTAAGCTTGCTTTAAAAAAGGGAGACCCCCTACATTTCCGATTTTAAACACTTGAGATCTACATTAAAGGACAGTATTACTAAAGATTATGCCTCCTATTTGCAGAATATTGAAAATGACCTGATTTCTAATCCTAAAACGTTTTGGTCCTATTTTAATAAAAATAATACTTTACCTAATAATATCTTCTATTATAATATGTGTTATAATAATGATAAAATATTGCTAATGTTTTTGCCAACTACTTTAACTCTGTATATAATTATAGCTCTGACTATAACAGAAATTTGAGCTTTGTTGACAGCTCTTTGCATGATATAATTAAAATTGATAATATTACTTATGAGGATGTGATTTTGGCTATTAAGAAGTTGAAGTCTTCTGTAACTGTTGGTGTTGATAATATGCCTTCATTTGTAGTTAAAGGTTGTGCTGATGGGTTGATGTATTCTTTTCTTATTTTATTTAATCTTTCCTTAAAAACTAATACTTTTCCTGATGATTGGAAGCTTACTAAAATTCTTCCTGTGTTTAAAAGAGGGGATTCAACTGATTGTAAAACTTATCGACCCATTGCCATCTTGAGTATTTTTTCTAAAACATTTGAAATTTTTGTACGTAATAAGGTTTTTCAGCAGGTAAAAAATTTAGTTTCTTTAGCTCAACATGGTTTTATTCCTAAAAAGGTCTACGCTTACCAATTTATTTTATTTTACTAGCAAAATTATTTCTTCATTTGAAAATGGGTATCAACTTGATGTCATCTACACTGATTTTTCTAAGGCCTTTGACACAATTGACTTTGGGATTATTCTTAGGAAATTTATTGGTGTGGGTTTACATATTAATCTTGCTGATTGGAATTTTTCCTACTTGAGTAATAGAATGCTATATGTATATTTTAATGGTGCTATTTCCGATAAATTTACTAATACTTCAGGTGTGCTCCAAGGATCTAAGTTGGGTCCCCTACTTTTTATTTTGTTTATTAATGATCTGTGTTCTATTTTGAAATTTTTGGAATATTTATTGCTTGCCGATGGTTTGAAGTTATTCAACCAAATTTGTTCTATTATGGATGCTGCTATTTTACAAAATGATCTTGATCGTTTGTATCAGTGGTGCATTGATAACAAATAATGCCTGAATATTAAGAAATGTAGTATCCTGAGTTCTTCTCGTAATTCTCATGCTTTAATGTATTTTTATCAAATTAATAATCTTCCTTTATTTCGGTCTGACTCTGTAATTGATTTGGGTGTTACTTTTGATGTCAAACTTGACTTTTCACTCCACATCAATAGCATTATTTCTAAAACATATAAAAATCTTGGGTTTCTTAAGCGTAAAACTAAAGATTTTTCCAATCAGCATGCGTTAAAAGTCCTATACACTTCAGTTTAGTTCGCGCCAATCTGGAGTATTGTAGTCTTATTTGGCAACCTTTTTATGAAAATAAAATCAAAATTCTAGAGCAGGTTCAAACTAAATTTGCACGTTATTTATATTTTAAAAGTAATTTTACTTATACTCATGTCATTTCTTCCTCGTATCTGCGAAGTATTTATAATCTTCGAAGTATTTATAAGTTTAAAATCTCGTCAGGACCTTTTTAGTTCATTATATTTTTTATAAAGTTATCAATAATATGATTGATTACAGTAGTATTCTTAACTGTATTTAAATTAATGTACCAACCAAGTCTCTAAGAAATAATCATTTATTTGTCACTCCATTTGTCAAATATAATTAATTATTTAGAAAGTCTTTATTTATCAACCTTAATTAATTTAGAAAATTTGGAGTGGAAGGATGATTTTTTATACCAACTATGTGAAAAATACCAGAGCCGGGAATCGAACCCGGGTGTTCCGCTTCTAGCGGAAGAAGCGGAAGAAGCGGAAGACCCGGGTTCGATTCCCGGCTCTGGTATTTTTCACATAGTTGGTATAAAAAATCATCCTTCCACTCCAAATTTTCTAAATTAATTAAGGTTGATAAATAAAGACTTTCTAAATTAAAATTTCGTGGTCTATTGGAGTTGTGCCACGAATAATTATGTCACTTGATATAGCTGCGTTTGCAGACTCGGTGACCTTGCCAATGAATACTATGTGAGAAATGCCTAGCTGGTTATCACCCAGGGTAGCTCAGTGGTAGAGCATCCGCGCGTCAAGCGGAAGACCCGGGTTCGATTCCCGGCTCTGGTATTTTTCACATAGTTGGTATAAAAAATCATCCTTCCACTCCAAATTTTCTAAATTAAAATAATTAATTATATTGGTAATTTTTCATTATATAATTTTACAAAATTTTTAATGAGCTTTCTGTGAATTTTTTACATGTCTTTTACTGTTTTTAAGGCTAAATGTTTTGAACTTTTAAATTCATAACATGTATTTATTTATTTATTATTATTATTATTATTATCATTTTGTCTATGTTTGATGTATTGTATTATAGTTTTATTCAAGCAAGACTGTAATTGGATGTTTCTGTAGTGTGCTTTTCTTTAGATAATAAATAAATAAAATTCTGGACATTAGTGTTTAATCTAGAATTGCAGATTTATAATATCAAATTTGGACTTCCTCTTAAACATATTTATGTAGAGACACACACAGAAAGAGAAAGACACCAGCCGACAAAAACATAACTTTTGATTCAGGGAACCTCAAAACATGGAAATATAGCAGAAAGTCAATTTTGGAAATCTGACCTTAAAATAATATTTTTTCTGACTTATATTGGTAAGAAAAATATAATAATTTATAATACCCTGAAACATTTATGAACAATTTCTGAGTCAAAAATAAATAAATAAATAAAACAACGAATACTAATGTAGTAAATTGTCTCAATAAATCTAAAGTAATAGTATTAAAAAAAAAAAAAAGAATCCCATTAGACAATAATTACTCGTGGCTTGTAAATGTGTTTCAAGATGTCATCACAATCTCTTTGGTTAATAACATTACGCCCTCTCATTCAGGGACTTTTGTGGCTTTTTCGTTCTTGACCTCATTAGTCAAATAAATGTCTAACGTATTATTTCGGGCTCATAGGGAAAACAATTTCTGGTATTGCTTGGCGTAATGCTAACATTTTGTAAAATAAAAATTTTGTTATAGTTGCAGAGGAATAGATGAAATCACAGAAATATTCTAATGACATTGTTTTCTAAATCGCTTTAACTAATTCGGGAAAACTGATGTATTAAACCTTGGTAAAAACTAGGTTATTAGAATTCATAGTGATTACTACATCCGTTAAAGGTAATAGTTAGAAAATGTACTTTTTTTTTCTTTAATTTTTTTATTTCTTATTAAGAAGTAAATCACTGCAGTATCATTGACAGCAAGTTGGAAAATGTGCCAATGAAAGAAAAAAAAAAAAAAAAAAAAAAAAAACCCTTTAGAAACAAAATATAATTTTTTAAAAGAATTTAAATACATATATAATTTCTTTTATGGTAATTTGCTAATCAAACAAAGAAGACTATACTTTGTCCCCCTAATTAGCTTTTGTAATGCAAGCGATTTTTCGCATATGTGTTTGTATTTGTGTAGATCTATTACATAGCAGGCCTGCGATGAAATTTTTTCTTTAAGATAATGTGTTTTTCGGGTGTATTTCTGGATGCTGATTAAGGAAAATATATTTAAAAATGTCCATCACGTACGGTTTTGACAAAAAATGGGATTATTTGAGCTTAAAGCTCCACTTTTTCAACTGCAATCTAACAAGGAGAGGTCACGACATGGAAAATTCAAATCGGGACGAAATTGCGCAGGATTGTAGTATACTATGAGGGTAACAATATATTAAAGCAGTAGGACCCACTATCCACAAAATTTCGAGAAAAAAGCATTTAAAGTTTCAGTAATCTTTAAGTACAAATTATTTCGCAAACGAGCAAGCGCCCCAGTGGTGTGATCTTAAAGCGCGAGTCTCCTAGCCAGTCGACTTGGGTTCGAGGTTACCTCGAGACTACTTTTTTTTATCTTTAACTTTTTATGCAATCTAAACTTTTTATTTATTTTTACTTTATTTTATAATTCAATTCAAAATTTGAAAATTTTAATAAAATATTATTTAATTTTTTTGAATATAAAATAAATAATTTTTAATATTTTTAATATTTATAACTTAAAATACAATAAATTTCTATAACTTAAAAAATAAATTTTAGTTTTATTTTAACTGTAAAATAAGGTAAAACTAAAGAAACTGTTTTTGATTATTTATCGAAATATTTTATTTTATTTTAGGTATGTTTGAAACAATACTAAATTTTGTTTTCTAAATTAAAAAAAAATAATAATAATACAGAGAAATGATCCTTTTAATTGCATATATAATTACTATCCAAATTAAATAATTACTTCTCCAATCAATACAGTTTCTTGAAAAATTATAGTATATGATTACGATGCTGTTAAATTATTACAGGTAAAGAAATGTTATCTTTAAATGTAGATTTTAAATGTTAATGAACATCATTTCTTTTTCGATAACGATTTCCTTTTTTTTTTTTTTTTTTTTTTTATCCTTCCTTGCACAAAATAAAATTCCACCGGCCCTTTATTATTAACAAGCTAGAAGCGTTTACGTAATTAATACACATTCAAACAAAATCAGGAAGCTCAAACCAAGATTTAAGTAACACCTGATAACTATTTTACACTTTGTTTACAGCTTGCTTATTTTTTAATTATTTAAATATTTGTCTGTTTTTCTTTATGTTTCTTATTTAGGGTTTTGTAAAACTAAACTTTATTTTTTAAGTTATAGAAATTTATTGTATTTTTAAGTTATAAATATTAAAAATAGAAAAAGTTATTTTATACTCAAGAAAATTAAATATTTATTAAAATTTTCAGATTTTGAATTGAATTGTAAAATAAAGTAAAAATAAATAAAAAGTTTAGATTACATAAAAAGTTAAAGGAAAAAAAAAAAAAAGTAGTCTCGAGGTAGCCTCGAACCCAAGTCGTCCGGCTAGCAGACTCGCGCTTTAGGATTACACCACTGGGGCGCTTGCTCGCTTGCGAAATAACTTATATTTAAAGATTACTGAAACTTTAAATGCTTTTTTCTCGAAATTTTGTGGATAGTGGGCCCTACTGCTTTAATATGTTGTTACCCTCATAGTATACTACAATCCTGCGCAATTTCGTCCCGATTTGAATTTTCCATGTCGTGACCTCTCCTTGTAAGTCATTTTTGGGAAAATCTGGGTGATATGAGTGAAGAAAAAAAGATAGCTATTTCATCAAGACATCAAAGAAATGTAGAGCAGCTTTTAGGGACGATGGAGAGTTAACATTCTAGCATATTATTGTCTGATGCTGTATAAAGAATCCCCACCTCCCTTAAGGCCATCAAGTCGTGCACAAGAGAAAAAGCTCGATTGGGATCGTCTACGTAAAGAAACACATTTATAAGATAATGATAGTCTACTTTAATAATAACAGGAGACTTGGCGTTGGAATATTAAAACCCGAATAAACTACTACGTTAGAAACGCCAAAGAAAATATTTGAGATGCATACAGCTGTTTCGGTAGTCTTCAGTGCAAAAAGAATTCTGAACCCGGAGAAGTGCTCGTATATATAGGAGAGGGACCGAATTTACTGAAACAGCTGTATGCATCTCATTTTCTTTGGCGTTTCTGACGCAGTAGTTTATTCGGGTTTTAATAGTCTACTTTAATGTATTTTATATATAAGTTTGAATTTGTTATAGCCTCTGTTGGGCATTTTTCGATCTTCAGTCTTACTTTGTGAAAAATTCTTACGCGATAGGAAGACAAGCATTTCTGAATTAAGGGCTCGCTTCACTCAGGGCTCGCCGCCGGAATCCGAAGCTAATGTTATTCTATGGGAAATTTTTCTTTACAAATAACTTATTAACTAATACATATTTTTAGATTCTGTTTTCACGTTCTGAAAATTCCCAGCTGTTAAATTAACGGACCTTTTTTTTAAAAAAAATATTTTTTTAATTTTTTATATTTTATTTTGAAGCTGCAAAATACGAATTTTCAATATGTGAATTTTTTTTTTTTTTTTTTTTTCAATTTCAAAATAAAATATTAAAAATATTATGTATTTAAAATATTATGTATTTTTTTAAATACATTTTTAAAAAAGGTCCGTCAATTTAACAGCTAGGAATTTTCTGAATGGGAAACAGTATTAAAAATATGTATTAGTTAATAAGTTATTTGTAAAGAAAATTTCCCCATAGAATGACATTGGCTCAGGCTTCCGGCGACGGTAAGTGAAGAGGGCCGTTAAGCGTATTAAAACACATTAGAGGCACCCAACGCAGTGTTAAAAAAAAAAAAAAAAAAAAAAAATGTTAAAGTATGATTTCGCAGGCCCGTGTTACAAATACTATTGATTGAAAAATTATATATATATATATATATATATATTATTATAAAAAATAGATAAATTAAATTAAATTAATAACAATGCGCAATAGATCAAGTTTCTTCTATAAAATGATAATTAAATGAAATATGTTAGCTTTTAATTCGTGTTAAAAGAATGATAGATGTTATAAATTATTTTTGTAAATGATTACAGCTATATGAAAATTGTTATACATATTCATAGAAATATGGCAATATTAAGAACATTAAAATTCTATAAAAGTGTTTAAATTTAATAAAATTTAAACACGTTTGGATTTATTATGAAAACCCCAAAGGTGCAGAAAAATAATAAAATCTTTTTGTAAAAAAAATAGAACCGACTTCAAAAAGAACTACTATTCAAACAACTAAAAATGAAAGAAAATTGGCAGAAAATGGAACTGTAAATTGCGCCTAATAGTATAAAACAATTTCCTTCGCCAAACAACCTATAACACTACAATTAATCATAACCTTTGAAGTCGGCGCAAAATTAAATAAAATTTAATTAGTTTTTAAAGGTTTATCTTTAGATCGGTAGCAACAAATGCTGTTGTCTCGAATGATCCATTTTCATGTTTCCTTTATTATTTTATCACTGTATACAATTGGCCCATTAGTAGCATCTACACAAAACAGTGAACATTCTTCACAATGTGGTATTTATGTTTCTACGAAGTTAGCGTTTCCTTTGCAAATTTGGTATAACTTTGATAACTATCATCCTTGATGGCTTTTGGATTTGGCGATCAAAACGTAAGGCAAAAATATACACGCAAGATGAATATTTTCATAATATATATTGTACGATGTGTTGTTTCATATTCTTGATTACTCTCTTGATATACCTTATCAAAATAATCATGATATCCCAAAGAAATTAAATATGTTTGCCAGATAATTTTGCGATTTTTCTTTCACCAAGGATGTCAGATACCAGCATCTTCACCAAATTTTGCTGCTTACGAAATCTTATTTGTTTTCTTAAATCAAAGTAGTTTTCGGCTGCGTTTTGCAGGTAACAATGAGAGATATGTATTTTGAACAGGATTTGATTTTTGTATTGAATAAAGGTATTAATTTTTATTTAATTTTGCGCCGACTTCAAAAGTTATGATTAATTGTAGTGTTATAGGTTGTTTGGCGAAGGAAATTATTTTATACTATTAGGCGCAATTTACAGTTCCATTTTCTGCCAATTTTCTTTCATTTTTAGTTGTTTGAATGTAGCTCTTTTTGGAGTCGGTTCTATTTTTTTTACAAAAAGTTTTATTTATCTCTTTTCAGTAAAAACTTATTTATATAGCAGAGCATCAGAAGACGTTCGACTGAAGTTTCACAAATCACAACTTCCAAGAAAAGTGACATTACTCAAAAAATGGTTTATGTCACTGAAAAATACATGAAATGCACCCAATGTGAACAAAAAAGATACATCTCCATCTAGAAAGTTATCCACTCGAGAGACAGTTGTGCCAGTTTTATTCTAGTCCAGTTATTTTTAAGTTGATTTTTCTCAAATGCTGCATTTTTAAGTTGTGTCACTTTTCTTGCCTTTATCGTATATGAGCAAAAAACTATCTATTGGACGAACATACGTTAAATTAAAAAGTCATTAGATATGTAAAGAAAAGATACGCTGTATTCGTAACCGAAAATTCTGTTGGGCATATATATTGAACTTTACAGTGAATACGTGTCACCCTCTGTGCTGGAAATTGTGCAGCGTAAAGTTCAAACAATGAGCAAAATATGTATTGCAGCTGACGGACAGAAGTTTCAACATCGATACTTTTTACAAGTGTAGCTGCATGCGTTCAGCAGTTAGAGTGAGAACAGACTTTAGTGAGTATCCTGTAATTTATTTATATCTTAATGAAATGATAATGAAACCAATTTCAGGCTAAGATCATTACGACAACAAAAAAAGTATTAAAATTAAATCATCTCTTACGAAGTTAAGTTATAAGCTAACAAATTTCAACAACAACAAAGAGAAACATGGTTTGCATTGAGAACCTCTTCCTTTATGAAATCGGTTTAAAACGTCTAATCGATGTGACCGCTTACAATAACCATACTCTGAGTTTTACATAGCATAAATGTCACCCGCTACGTTACAACATATGCAATGTCGTTCAAGTGTGCACAAAATAGGAAATTGTGAATAAACAAATTCACGTTTTAAGCGTTCTGCTTTTAGCATTAATGTCTAATCTATCTCTGCGTACTACATCGATCATGCTCTGCAATTTTATAATTCACTTTTTTTCCCCTGTCTTGAAACGTTTCCGAGATAGGATCGCTAACTCCACTCTTTTCCACCAGGTAGCGCTTTAGGCGGTTGAATAGCGTAGCACATGTCCACTTTACTATACCTACATACCACTTTAATGACTATAGCTGCAGCTCTTCAGCAGTTAAAAGAGTCGGGGCTGACTTTTTTGGGCACCCTGTATTTTCTTTTGATCGTAAAGATCTTACAATTGGACCTATTTCAAGACCTTTACAATAAAGCAAAAAGTATCAAAATCGG
This sequence comes from Salticus scenicus, assembly GCA_963930645.1. Classification (NCBI taxonomy): domain Eukaryota; kingdom Metazoa; phylum Arthropoda; class Arachnida; order Araneae; family Salticidae; genus Salticus; species Salticus scenicus. The sequence continues at coordinate 289,829,364 of OZ005649.1, forward strand.
ATCATCCATTCAGAAGTTATGAGCTAACAAACAAAAACAAAAAAACATACGCTTTCAATTGAGAACCTCCACTTTTTTGAAGTCGGTTAATTAGAGCATCTCTTACGAAGTTATAAGCTTACAAACACCAACAAAAACACATAGCTCGAATTAAGAACACCCTCCTTTCTGAAGTTGGTTGAAAACGACTTTGCGCTAATCGATGTGACCGCTTACAGTAACAATACTTTGAACCACCGAGTATGCGTGTCATCCGCTACGCTGCAAAGTGTGCTACCAAGTGTGCACAGTGTAGGAAATTGCCAACAAACAACTGCACGTTTTAAGCATCCTATTTTTAGCAATAATGTCTAAAAACTGTCTTTTCGTAATAAATCGATGATGCTCTATAACTTCGTAATTAGCTTTTCTCCCATCTTGAACCGTTTTTCAGATAGGAGCGCTAATTCCGCTGTTTTTCACCAGATGGCGCTTTATTTTGTTAAGATAGTAAATATGTTATAATGGGACTTACTTCAGACCAAGATCTCTACAACATAACAAAAAGTATCAAGTAACCGTATTTTGAACTATGCAGCGTATGTCTCATCAGCTACGCTACAACGTTAGCAATATAGCTCAAGTGTGTATAGTGTAAGAAATTGCGAACAAAAAAATGTACGTTTTTAGCCTTGTATTTTTAGCATCAATGTCAAAATTACCTTTTCGGCTCTGCAATTTTATAATTCACTTTTTCCCCCTGTCTTGAACCGTTTCCGAGATAGGAACGTTATCATGAATGTCTAAACTATCTTTTTGTACTAAATCGGTGATACTCTTCAGCTTTGTAATTCATTTTTTCTTTAAAACCGTTTTCGAGATAGGAACACTAACTCCGCTATTTTCCACCAGGTGGCGCTGTAAGCGTTTTAACCTTGTACTGCATGGCCACTTTGCTATACTTACATTCCATTTTTATCACTATAGCTGCAGCCGTTTAGCAGTTAAAAGAGTTGGGACTGATTTTTTGGGGCACCCTGTATTTTCTTTAGATCGTAAATATATTACAATGGGACCTATTGTAGACCAAGACCTTTTCAACAAAACAAAACGTATCAAAATCGGAGCATCCGTTTAGAAGTTATGAGCTAACAAACATAAAAAAAACATACGGTTTGAATTGAGAACCTTCCTTCTTTTTTTGAAGTCGGCTAAAAAAAGAAAAAAGAAAGAAAGGAAAAGAAAGAAAGAAAACTTGGCTGAAGCCTGGTGAAGCTGGTGCATCGCAACCAAAGCGAGATCTCTATTGCAATATGGTTATGCTTTGTATCTAGTGGGATTAAAAAGGTGTGATATATTATGCACTGCTGGAATCAAGTGAAACTATCAGTGGCAATATCTTATAACGACAACTATTACGTTTAAAGCGAGCTGTAGAAGACAAACGCCCAGTGATGGTGAATCGGCACAACAAAATAATTTTGCAACGTGACAATGCAAAATCACATGTTCCAAACGTTGCGAAAACTTGCTTAAAAAAAAAAAAAAAAAAAAAAAACAGGAATGGGAAGTTCTACCCCACCCGCTGCATTCACCAAACATAGCACCTTTAGATTTTTGCTTATTCCGTGTAGGTGCTGTCGTCTGTTTATAAACAGTACAGTCGGTAACAAAAGTCTCCGAACACTAGCAAAAATTCCTATATAAACTAGTATGTTGTGGCCACCACAAGACTTTCTTCTATATTTACCTATACATATTCAATCAGTAACAATATTAAAAAAAAAAAAAAAAAAAAAAAAAGTACGATTTTTTTTTTTTTTTTTTTTTTTTTTGTTAAAAGTGAAAAAAATCGATAACTTTGTTTTAACTCTTTCCTTACCAAAGCGCCTGAAACGCCCGTACGTCCAAAAGACCGGAGGACCGCCCGAGTCTCCCAAGTCTTTTTCCCCCATCTGAGCTGTCAAAATTGGAGTGAAGGGGTGTGTTGATAAGATAATCTCCTCTTTGTTAACTTGAGTTCAGGAAAGGGAAATTTTAAGAATGAGGAAAGGGAAAATTAAAGTATTATAGCTTTGTGAAATTGATATTTTGTATGTCTTTTCGTTTCATTTTATTTGGATTTCTTTTTTTTTTTATAAGTGCACTCTCTTTATTTTTCAGTAGTAATATTAGTAGTATTTTAGTAAAACATATTATTAAAAATATTTCTGAGACTCATGTATGCGATTACAAAAAATCACTATTATTACCAAAACTCAAGGATTACAATAATGAATTAAAATACATTTAAGATTTGGGAGGGAGGGGTTTTACCAAATATTATCCATTTTTAGATTAATTTACATGAAGTATTGATACAATATTAATGTAAAAGTCATTAAACCATTTTAGAAGTTAACAGAGGAGATTAATAAAAATATATAAATGATTAATACCCCCCCCCCACACACACACACAAAAAAAAAAAAAGAAAATATATAATTAAAATAAATAAAATAAAATAGACCACACACACATGGTCTTATACACACTGTCAAAAATGTCCTGTTTGCTGACAGAAATTTTTTCTAATGATAGAAAATACCCGAAAATTACAAAACAAATTACGTTGATAAAACGTATTTTTCTGTGTTACCGAAAATTTCTGGCAGCAAACAATTTTTTTTTTTTTTTTACACTGCACAGACACGACTAATTACTTTCATTGCATTTATTTAATATTTTGATTTAAAATTTCCGTTTTCATTAGAGTTAATTATTTATCATAAAAAAAAAAAAGCATTTATTCAAGCTATATCAATAAAAAAGTAATGTGAGGGCTCTAAACTTGTGCCCGATTATTTAGAGTATGTTTTTATTATTAAAATTGCTTTTTAAATATAAGGAAAATTAAAATATGTAGATATAGTTGGCTACCTTTCATTAAAAAAAAAAAAAAAAAAAAAAAAAAAAACATAAATAAATATATAAATAATAATAATAATAATAATAACAATTTTAATTTATAAATAATTTTGTTGATTCCATAAATGAGATTCTTTTTAATAAATAAGTTGTAAAACAATTAAATTAAAACACAATAAATCTTATGTTTCACCACTTTGGTCAATGCAAAGATATTATGTGTCAAATTAAACTCACTAACAAAAGAGATCATGTAATGAGTGTATGATCATGTAATTAATGTAAGAAATGAATAAAAATAATATTCAAAGAAAGAACCCCCCCCCCCCTTTTTTTTTTATAATGATTGAATGTGGTTCTTGAATACGTCCTTCTAAATTGTAATTTTTTAAATATTTAGAATTAAACATATATAATAAATAAGTAATAAATAATAATGATGTAATTAAAATAATAATAAAAAAGATCTCAAAAGTTAAAATGGCAATTGAATCAATATTTTGCAGTTTCATATTGATTCACGAGAAACACTTGTATTGGCTTTAAATATTTTTTTTTTTCTTCTTCTTTATTTTTCTTCTTATTATTTATTTACTTATTTTACGTAAAAATTATGAAGAGACGCAAAAATATAATAGATGATAAAGAAAACATTTCGTATCTAAGATAATGCATTTATTTAAAGAAAAAGAAAGTATTGTTTTCTGTAGAAAATATGTATTTTATTTATTTTTACTACGGTTAACATTTTTATTACATACCAATATCACTAATTTCAAAACATTTACATTAAAAAAGATATTTTTATATATTTCTTTTTAAATATTTTATAGCAAAATTTAAAAATATGTTATATGTGTAACTTTTTTTTTTTTCTTTGGTTTCCATTCAGAATTTAAAAGTACATTCAGAATTTCACCTGCATTGTACATTCTCTTTCTAAAATATTTTTCTTTCTTTCTTTTTTTTTCTTTTGAAAGTGATTGCATTCCGTGTTTCAAAGCACTTCAATGATTTCATATTTCGAGTTCAGTGTAATTGCATAGTAAAGATATACATTGTAAAGATTATTTCAAGTAAAAGTAAACCTTTCTAAGTTCTTTAGATACTATTGTCCTTGTGTTTGAATCTTCAGAGAAAACAATCTATTTAACAATAAGAACCGAAATGTCATATTCAATGAACAAACAGCATTTTCTGCTAGAAGAGTACTTAATTTTCCCTTTCAAGGTTTCCTTCTACAGAAATTCCCCCCAAATGCCCTACTCTAGGGAAACTGCTAATCCTCACTCGATTCTTCCCGTCCCTTACGAAAAGTGATTACTTTTGCGGTGACACTTGACATGCAAAGAAGGGGACAAAATATTTCCGGGCGCTTTGGTATTCTAAGCACCTACTGAAATTCCAGCTACGGTAAAGAAAGGGTTAAATTATCACAGATTTATAGTTCAACCATTCGTTTTAAAGGTATTGACGAGACCTTTCGAAAGATACCCATCTTGAAAATTTATCCCCCCCGGGGGGGTACTTCCCCCCCAGGGGGGGAAGCGATGCCCCCCCATGCAGAAATTTTTTTTCCTAGTTACATACTACTATTATCAATAATTCATATTAATTTTACAATCACAAGTTTAAAACAACTCTAATTATGCACATCTATACGAATTTTTGTCCTATGCTGCCATGTTAAAAATTTAGATAAAATGCTATCACAGCGCCACCTGTTGAGCTATTGATCCCCAAACATAATCAGCACCAGTTTATGTCGGGGACCAACTAAATACCAAGTTTGGTTAAATTTCGTTAAAAAAAAAAAAAAAAAAAAAAAAAAAAAATTGCGATATTTTTCTGTTTTTTTTTGTTAAAAGTAAAAAAAATCGATAACTTTGGTTTAAATTATCACAGATTTATCGTTCAACCATTCGTTTTAAAGGTATTGACGAGATCTTTCGAAAGATACCCATCTTGAAATTTTGCCCCCCCGGTGGGGGGGGGCAACCGATGCCCCCACATGCACAAAAATTTTTTCCTAGTTAACTACTACTATTATCAACCTGATCTTTCGAAAGATACCCAATGTGAAAATTTACCCCACCTGGGGGGGTATTTTTCCCCTAGGGGGGGAAGCGATGCCCCCCCATGCAGAAAATTTTTTTCTTAGTTACATACTACTATTATCAATAATTCATATTAATTTTACAATCACAAGTTTAAAACAACTCTAATTATGCACATCTATACGAATTTTTGTCCTATGCTGCCATGTTAAAAATTTAGATAAAATGCTATCACAGCGCCACCTGTTGAGCTATTGATCCCCAAACATAATCAGCACCAGTTTATGTCGGGGACCAACTAAATACCAAGTTTGGTTAAATTTCGTTAAAAAAAAAAAAAAAAAAAAAAAAAAAAAAAATTGCGATATTTTTCTGTTTTTTTTTGTTAAAAGTAAAAAAAATCGATAACTTTGGTTTAAATTATCACAGATTTATCGTTCAACCATTCGTTTTAAAGGTATTGACGAGATCTTTCGAAAGATACCCATCTTGAAATTTTGCCCCCCCGGGTGGGAACTTCCCCCCCCCCGGTGGGGGGGGGCAACCGATGCCCCCACATGCACAAAAATTTTTTCCTAGTTAACTACTACTATTATCAACCTGATCTTTCGAAAGATACCCAATGTGAAAATTTACCCCACCTGGGGGGGTATTTTTCCCCTAGGGGGGGGAAGCGATGCCCCCCCATGCAGAAAATTTTTTTCTTAGTTACATACTACTATTATCAATAATTCATATTAATTTTACAATCACAAGTTTAAAACAACTCTAATTATGCACATCTATACGAATTTTTGTCCTATGCTGCCATGTTAAAAATTTAGATAAAATGCTATCACAGCGCCACCTGTTGAGCTATTGATCCCCAAACATAATCAGCACCAGTTTATGTCGGGGACCAACTAAATACCAAGTTTGGTTAAATTTCGTTAAAAAAAAAAAAAAAAAAATTGCGATATTTTTCTGTTTTTTTTTTGTTAAAAGTAAAAAAAATCGATAACTTTGGTTTAAATTATCACAGATTTATCGTTCAACCATTCGTTTTAAAGGTATTGACGAGATCTTTCGAAAGATACCCATCTTGAAATTTTGCACCCCCGGGTGGGAACTTCCCCCCCCGGTGGGGGGGCAACCGATGCCCCCACATGCACAAAAATTTTTTCCAAGTTAACTATTACTATTATCAACGAGACCTTTCGAAAGATACCCATCTTGAAAATTTACTTCCCCGGGGGTTGATTTTCCCCCCCAGGGGGGGAACCGATGCCCCCCCATACACAAAAATTTTTTCCTAGCTAACTACTACTATTATCAATAATTCCTATTAATTTTACAATCACAAGTGTAAAATAACTCTCTTTATGCCCATTTATACGGAATTTTGTCCTATGCTGCCATGTTAAAAATTTGCATAAAATGCGATCACAACGCCACCTATTGAGCGAGTGATCCCAAAATCTAATCAGCACCAGTTTATGCCAGGGTGCAACTAAATACCAAGTTTGGTTAAATTTCATTCATTGGTTCGTGAGATACAGCGTCCACAAAAAAATGATACAAACAGACAGACAGACAGACATTTTCTAAAAACTATTAATTCGTGTTCTCCATATCCCAAAACATGTAAATCCATCAAAAAGTGGACTTCGAAAATTTTCGCGAATCCAATACTTTCTCTATATTACATATAGAAGAAAGTAAAAAAGTACACTTAATACAGTTTTGTTAAATAAATCCTTGTCGAATCCTATTCTTAGTCAGTCTAAAAACAGGTTTCGACAAGGATTTATTTAAGAAAACTGCATTAAGTGTACTTTTTTAAAATAGGAATTTTTGCTAGCGTTCGGAGACTTTTGTTACCGACTGTAGTTGAGTTTATGCGCAGAGATCGAAAATTGGCTTAATGATTGGATCACCTTTAAGGCGCATAATTTCTTTTGAGGGGGAATCTGTCAGTCGCCTGAAAGATGGACGAAAGTTGTAACTTCAGATAAGGCATAATTTCAAAAAATAATTCTTTCATTTTTACTTTCTTCTATATATGTAATATAGAGAAAGTATTAGATTCGCGAAAATTTTCGAAGTCCACTTTTTGATGGATTTACATGTTTTGGGATATGGAGAACACGAATTAATAGTTTTTAGAAAATGTCTGTCTGTCTGTCTGTCTGTCTGTCTGTCTGTCTGTATCATTTTTTTGTGGACGCTGTATCTCACGAACCAATGAATGAAATTTAACCAAACTTGGTATTTAGTTGCACCCTGACATAAACTGGTGCTGATTAGATTTTGGGATCAATCGCTCAATAGGTGGCGTTGTGATCGCATTTTATGCAAATTTTTAACATGGCAGCATAGGACAAAATTCCGTATAAATGGGCATAAAGAGAGTTATTTTACACTTATGATTGTAAAATTAATATCAATTATTGATAATAGTAGTAGTTAGCTAGGAAAAAAATTTTGTGCATGGGGGGGGGCATCGGTTCCCCCCCGGGGGGGAAAATCACCCCCGGGGAAGTAAATTTTCAAGATGGGTATCTTTCGAAAGGTCTCGTTGATAATAGTAATAGTTAACTTGGAAAAAATTTTTGTGCATGTGGGGGCATCGGTTGCCCCCCCACCGGGGGGGGGTAGTTCCCACCCGGGGGGGCAAAGTTTCAAGATGGGTATCTTTCGAAAGATCTCGTCAATACCTTTAAAACGAATGGTTGAACGATAAATCTGTGATAATTTAAACCAAAGTTATCGATTTTTTTTACTTTTAACAAAAAAAAACAGAAAAATATCGCAATTTTTTTTTTTTTTTTTTTTTTTTTTTTTTTTAACGAAATTTAACCAAACTTGGTATTTAGTTGGTCCCCGACATAAACTGGTGCTGATTAGATTTTGGGATCAATCGCTCAATAGGTGGCGTTGTGATCGCATTTTATGCAAATTTTTAACATGGCAGCATAGGACAAAATTCCGTATAAATGGGCATAAAGAGAGTTATTTTACACTTATGATTGTAAAATTAATATCAATTATTGATAATAGTAGTAGTTAGCTAGGAAAAAAATTTTGTGCATGGGGGGGGCATCGGTTCCCCCCCGGGGGGGAAAATCACCCCCGGGGAAGTAAATTTTCAAGATGGGTATCTTTCGAAAGGTCTCGTTGATAATAGTAATAGTTAACTTGGAAAAAATTTTTGTGCATGTGGGGGCATCGGTTGCCCCCCCACCGGGGGGGGTAGTTCCCACCCGGGGGGGCAAAGTTTCAAGATGGGTATCTTTCGAAAGATCTCGTCAATACCTTTAAAACGAATGGTTGAACGATAAATCTGTGATAATTTAAACCAAAGTTATCGATTTTTTTTACTTTTAACAAAAAAAAACAGAAAAATATCGCAATATTTTTTTTTTTTTTTTTTTTTAACGAAATTTAACCAAACTTGGTATTTAGTTGGTTCCCGACAAAAACTGGTGCTGATTATGTTTGGGGATCAATAGCTCAACAGGTGGCGCTGTGATAGCATTTTATCTAAATTTTTAACATGGCAGCATAGGACAAAAATTCGTATAAATGTGCATAATTAGAGTTGTTTTAAACTTGTGATTGTAAAATTATTATGAATTATTGATAATAGTAGTATGTAACTAGGAAAAAAATTTTCTGCATGGGGGGGGGGCATCGCTCCCCCCCTGGGGGGGAAGTACCCCCCCGGGGGGGATAAATTTTCAAGATGGGTATCTTTCGAAAGGTCTCGTCAATACCTTTAAAACGAATGGTTGAACTATAAATCTGTGATAATTTAAAACAAAGTTATCGATTTTTTTCACTTTTAACAAAAAAAAAAAAAAAAAAAAAAAAAAAAAAAATCGTACTTTTTTTTTTTTTTTTTTTTTTTTTTTTTTTTTTTTTAAATATTGTTACTGATTGAATATGTATAGGTAAATATAGAAGAAAGTCTTGTGGTGGCCACAACATACTAGTTTAAGCTTGTAAATGTGTTTCATTTTACCAAAACAGAGTGGAATCATATTCATAAATACAATATGACCAAAATTTTGTGTACGCTGTATATCACGAACCAATTGACGCAATTCAATATAAGTTTATATTTAAATTGGTCTTGACTTAAGTTAGTTTTGATTATTTTTTGTGATTGGTTGTTTTACAAGTGTCGTTGCCATCCAGTTTTTTTTTTTTTTTTTTTTTTTTTTTTTTTTTAAGATTTTTTTAATAATAATACAGAACAAAATTTCGTATAAATATGTACAATGGGAATTATTTTTAACCAATCATTGTGAAACTTGAGAAAATTATATATTACAGCAAAAGTCAACTAGAATTTATTTATTTATTTATTTATTTATTACATTGCTCTCTCCTCCCCGGTTATTAATTTTTAATATGAATATTTTTCAAAAGAACTGGTCAATAACTTTAAAACAAGTATTTGAACCAGAGATGAGAGACAACTAAAACAAAGTTATTGAATTGTTTTTTTTTTCATTTTACAATAAATAAATAAATAAAATAAAAAACTGAAAAAAAAATGAATAAATAAAATACATTTCTTAAAATGTCGTCTATAGGGCTCAAAATTGATTATCTTTAAAAAAAAAACTTAGTGTTGTACTTCTCTGAATTATAAATAATCCGCATTCATCATAGAACATATTTTTTTAAGTTGAAATTTTAATAAATAATTTGTTCTGCACGAATTTGTATAGGAAAATATAAAACAAAACTCGTTGTGCTGGCCACAATATACTAGTTATGAAAAGTATCGAACCGTTATAATAACACTTATAACTAAATATATAATACAAGTAACATATTTCCAGCTATCAACACAAGTTATGGTGAAAGCATGCAAATTAAAAACAAAATATCTAGTTCAACCTTTGATATTTAGGATTGTTCAAAAACAGCAAATAAGACTGAAACTAAGCAAGTGTATTCCAACATGTTATTGTTTTATTTATACGCAAAATCTTTAACATGAGATGAGATGCATATTTTGTTTATTTAATTTACAAAATATTCCGAATATACGTAGAATTATTTTTAGAGTTTTTCTCACGAGGAGAAAATTTTAAATTTATTTTGGATATGAAAAAATTTTACTTTATTTTTTCCAATGGACTGAAATTTTTCATGGGATCAAAGAAGATAAATATTCTTTCTGCAATATTTAGAATGAATAAGCTTTTTGCATCTATTTCTTTTTAACGCATAAATATATATAACAATAAACTATCATTAGTTAAAATCTTATAATTTCAATCATGAATTGATGTAAAAATTTCTTGATTGACCGTTAATGAGCCAGAAAGATTCATTAAAATTAAAACAAGAGAAAAGAAAAATAGTTGGATTAAAACAAAAGTTCGATAACTTCATATAGGGTTTCTTTGAAGCAGATTTTCAAGAAAGCAGCGCCACGCAATGTTAAGTCTACTGACCCCTCCAATCCCAAGTCGTAGGCAAGGGGAAGGGGAAGTTCATCCCCCCCCTCCGAAATTTTATTGAATTATATAAAATATTTGAATTAAACAATTGTTTTTAACACTCAGTATTAAGTAATAAACTTTGTAACCGTTTTTATTATTTTTCCCCCTATGGACCAAACTACCGTGAAATCACATTATTATAAAAATTGAAAAAGTTCAATTGTTGAACATTAAATTTTTAAAATATAAATACTTTAAAAATTAAGAAATTTTTTATACTATTAAAATATCACTGCATGTATTATCGGCTATCTCTTCACAAACTGTTGACCGCAGAGGTATGCGTATGGTGCCAAAAGATGGCAAATAACACTCCCCTCCCTCCCCCCCCCCCAAAAAAAAAAAAAAAAAAAAAGGAAAGGAAAGGAAAGATAAGAAAAGAAAAAAGAAATCCTCGTACAGCATTGCAAACCGCTTAGGCGGAAAAATACAACCAGCGGTAACAGGATATGTTAGAGAAGCTTTAAAATCAAAAATAATATGTAATCAACCAAAGCAATGTTTTAAGCGACTTTCAAGAATCCATTTTCACTTCCATTACCCGACTACCGTAGGTAATGGAAGCATTGTATTTGGTCCAAAAATTTGATATCGAGTTTTCACCTGATTTACATGTTTTAAGGTCTCCTGAGTCCAAAAAAGTGGTTTTTGGCAATTAGTCTGTGTGTGTGCGTGTGTGTGTGTGCGTGTGTGTATGTGTGTGTGTGCGGGGAATCTACTGACTATCATATCTCCGAAACTAATAAAGATACAGCTACGAAACTTCAGAATTAAGACAGGACTGGTGTACAGATGAATTTTTTTTTGTATATGTAGTCGCATCGCTTCCCATCCCCTGGAAAGAAGTCCCTCTAAAGGGGGCCAAATTTTCATTATGGGTATCTTTCAAAAGAGCTCTTCAATACCTTTGAAACGAATGGTTGAACCTTCGATCAGTGATAATTTAAAATAAAGTCATCGATTTTTTTCATTAAATAATAATAATAATAATAAAAACTTTAGAAAAAAAATCAAATTTTTTTGAAATGTCATATAGAGAATGAAATTGACTTTGCCTGGATATTTAATGCTATACTATTTCTCTATAAGGGAAATCATCTGCATTCATCAAGGAAGATAATTATTTTAATAAATAATTTTTATTGAGTAAATTTGTATAGGAAAATACAGAAGAAAGTCATGTGATAGCCACAGCATACTAGTTTTTAATTGTATGCCATGCATCCCATAAGCTATGTTATTGGGATTTGCTCTTTGTGTGAAACAATGCATTTAACACTTTTATTTCATTTAATTATACGAAATGACTTCCATCATATCTTCCTGTAATTAATTAGGAAAACATATTATTTTACAAATCACTTCTTTTGAAGAGAACGTTATGGTGAAATACATACTATAAGATAATCCCTTACTATTTTGAAATTCAAATGTTTACTTAAATAGTAAAACAAATAACTGAAACTAATTAGTCCTATCGAAAGTTTGAACTAATCAGTTTGTTGAGACGTATTGCAAAGCAGTGATTTTTGTTTCTATACTACTGCATGTTGAAATAATTACACATTCGTACCTTATAGTCTAACACTGTTAATTGCTCGTAACTCATTAAACACACTTTTATAATGGTGTATTATTTTATCTTATCAACACATCTATGACTGAATATAGCATTTCAACAATAATTTTATTTCAAAAAGAGAGAAAAATAAAAATAATCGCGTAAAATGTTTATAACTTTAAGAATTATAGCTGTTAATTTTGTTGCTAACAGCTTAAAATGTTGAAAGGAAATGTAGTTATTATCTATTATCCGAAATACTTGAAAATTTTATGACTGCACATTTTTCTTCCCGTGGGAAAAAATTAAATGTATTAAATAGTTAAAATTTTTCAAAAATCGATGAAACATAACAATAAAGAATGTACGAGTATACATGCATTAAATTGAACGTTTAAATTTTTCTTTTCAAAAGTGTATTTAACTATGCAGAACTGTTTTTAAAATAATATTTTTTATTTATTTTATTATTTTATTTAGTTTTATTTATTTATTTATTTGTGATGCTTTTTAAATAATGTTTTATGTATTTCCAATATCAATAAATTTATTTCTCTGTTAATTAATTTAAGCAAAAGCTTAAATTACATTACTTAAGCAGTGTTTACAAATTTGGTTACATTTCTAATCATCACAATTAGCCGCCGCAACTTGGAAACAAGATCTCGAAACAAGTTGCCAAGTGAACACATCCATTATTATATAATATCACTGTCCAAATTTGGTTTGAGTTGAATCAAAATTTAAAAAGTTATGACGTTTATAAATTTTCAAGTGATAGCCTAATTTCAAGTTGTCTCGCTTAGTTTATAACATCCGCCCTTTGTTAAAAATGGCGGATAAAGTTCATTAATAAACTTGATTGTGTCCCTTATATAGTCTATGTATGCATCAAAATTCAAGCAACTCTGGTCTTAAATACGCTTTTTACAGTGTGAATTTGAAATTTTCAAGTTGCCTCTACTTGAAAACTAAATGGCGGAGCAACTTGGCTAGCAAACTCATCCGAGATATTTACAAGATAAGTTCACTGTCCAAATTTGGTTCGATTTGGAGTATTATTTCGGAAGTTATCGTGATTTTAAATTTTCAAGTGTGAGCCTGATTTCAAGTGGCCCGCTTAGTATAAAATATCCGCCACTTTCTTAAAAATGGTGGATAAAATTAATTAATAAACTTGGTTAAGAGGTTTAGACCCTTATATGGTCTATGTAAACATGAAAATTCAAACAAATTCGGAATACCCTTTTTACAATGTGAATTTGAAATTTTAAAGTGGTCTCCACTTAAAAACAAAATGGCGTTGGAACTTGATTACCAAACTCATCCAAGATATGTTTAAGATAAGTTCACTGTCCAAATTTGGTTCGATCTGGAGTATTATTTCGGAAGTTATCGTGATTTTAAATTTTCAAGTGGTAGCCGGATTTCAAGTGGCCCCGCTTGACTTAAAATATCCGCCACTTTTTTAAAAATTCCGGATAAAGTTCATTAATAAACTTGATTGAGGCATTTATATGGTCTATATATACATCAAAATTCAAAGAAATTTCGAATACGCTTTTTTCAATGTGAATTTTAAAGTTTCATGTGGTCTCCATTTGAAAACAAAATGGCAGAGCAACTTGGTTAACAAACTCATCCAAGATATTTATAAGATAAGTTTGGTTCGATTTGGAGTATTATTTCGGAAGTTATCATAGGTGGTATAAGATGCAACAGGTGTAAATGTTTCGTCATAGTCCATCTCGTATTTTTGATAAAATCCCTTGGCAACTAGCCTGGCTTTATTCACAACTTGTTCCTGGCTATTGTATTTGGTTTTGAACGCCCATTTGCATCCCATTACTTTGGACCCTGGTTGAGCCTCTACAATTTCCTAAGTATTGTTCTGTCTGGGTGAATTCATTTCGTCGAGGGTGGCGTTCAGCTAGTTTTCCTTTTCTATAGGATTTTGCATTTTCATTATGTCGTCAAAGCACTTGGGTTCTTCAATTATCTTGTCATTTACTGTAAACACAAATCTGTCGGGCGGAACCCCCTTATTTGATCTTTCTGATCGTCGCGGCAGAGTTTGCGTGTTATCGAGAATATCATAATTGTCCGCTACATCTATATCAGAATCTAATATTTACAGTTTCGACGCCGGAATTTCATCATTTGAATTTTCATTATGGTTTTCTGATTCTCATTATTGTGTGATTTTCTATTCTCGTCTTTCAAGAATTTCACAGTTCTGCTTATAACTATATTTTTATTATCCGTGCAAATTTTGTAGCCTTTGCAACAATTGTCATACACCACGAAAATTCCCTCTTGTGCCGGTGCTATCCAGATTTGCTCTGGTACATAAGTGTATGCACAGCACCCGAATGTTCTTATATTAGATAGGTCGGGTTTACGGCCAGTCCATTTCTCGTAAGGTGTTGAGTCACACGAGGAGATCGGGAGCCTGTTCTGTATGTAATTTGTAGTATTTACGGCTTCCCCCCCCCCCAAAGAAGTTCGGTAAATTACTGTCTTTAAGCAGAAAGCGCACCATTTCGATCAACGCACGATTTTTACTTTCTGCTACGCCGTTCTGAGCACTGGAGTAAGGAATCATAAATTGGTGCTCAATGCCTTCTCTTTTCAAAAATTCCTTTAACTCCATATCCCCCCCCCCCTCCACTCTCCTTATCTGAGCGAATCACTTGCCCTTTTCTACCAAATTTGTTTGCGGTCATAGCCACGTATTCCTTTAATTTAGAAAATACCTCAAACTTATTTCTCAGTAAATATATAACAGTATATCGACTATAATCGTCGGTAAATGTAAGAAAATAATACTTTCCACCAACAGTGGGGGCTGTCATACGTCCACATAAGTCTGTGTGGACTAATTTGAGCGGTACGGAGGCTCTACATTGTGCAACTTTGGGGTAAGGTGAATCACCAAGTTTAGATATTATCCATGTCTTGCTCGCATTTTCGTGTTTGCAGTTATTTAATTAAATACCCACAGCCATATCCCTGTTAAATAAATATTTTATGCGGTTAGTCTTTCTGTGGCCAAGTTTAACCTGTCACTTGTTAATGCATTTTTCATTGTCACAGGTTTGCACAATATTTGATGTGCGTTTGCTTTCAGAATAATTCAATTGACATTCGTATAAATTATTCTTTACATATCCCCCAATGCATATATTACCCTGATTTATTATTTTACAAGTTTTGTCATCAAACACGGCGATATAACCATTTTCGATTGCTCCTGTTATAGAAATTAAGTTAGTTTCTATTTCAGGGACATAAAGAACATTTTTCAGTGTTATTTTGTTTTGTGTGTTTTCTGAATTTATGGTATATAAATCCACAGTACCACAGCCTAATGATTGCAATTCCATACCGTTTGCGATTGTCACGTTTGAAACGTTATTTTTAAATTCGCGAAATTTTAGTTTATCATTGCAAATGTGCGAGGAAGATCCTGAATCTACCACCCAATTTACAGTTCTATTACGTACATAAAGAGTTTATCAGCTTTTAGTTTATTCTGCCTTCTGCAATATGAGTGCTATCTGGCTTCTCTTTGTCCTGAGAACATATGTTGGATCTGAAATGTTGTCTTATATAATTTGAATTTTTACTGTAGTTTGTAGATTTAGAATTATTCTTGTTTTTCAATTTATAATAATCCTCGATTTTATGATTTGCCTTTCTACAGTATTTGCAATATTTAGTTGTTTCATTTTTTGTTTGGTATTTTGCACTAAAAACTGAATTTTCTACAGTTTTGTTTTCTAATCTTTTTGCATATTCGTCAGCTAGCTTACTACGAATAAATTCGGGAGTCAACTGACCCTCATCACGCGATTCCAAACTTGTAATTAAAACATCATAGGAGGGTGGAAGTGAGCATAGCATTAAAGCTGAGAGGTCCTGATCATCTATTCTTTCTCGAATTGCAATGAGTCGATCTCTAGTTTTATAAATGTTCGCGATATGCTCATTTACATAGCCATCCTCGTTCATTTTTATGGAATACAGTTCCCGTTGAAGAAAACGTTTGCTGCTTAAAGATGAAAATTCATGAACTTGGCGCAAGGCATTCCAGCATTCTCGTGCTGTTTCAAGATTCATTACATAAGCAATCCTGTTGTTATCTATTAGCAAATTTATAATAACCTTGGCCTTTCTATTTTTTGAGCGTCATCGGACAGTTATTGCATTAGGAGGATCGTCAGCAATAACATGAAAAAGATCATCTTTTTGAAGATACATTTCGAGACGGAACTTCCACTACATTATAATTGGTGGAGTTCAGTGTCTCTATGATCGTGTCTTTTATCGCTGACACATTAAGATTAATTTTCTGTAAATAATGTTAAAATAGTTTAAATACACTTTCATTCATTCCAAATTTTTAGATATCAATCGTAATAGTTAACTGCAATTCAGAAAAAGTAAGTACAGTGGCAAGAAAATAGTATTATTTTTCTTCACATATAACCCATTCATTTATTTGTTTCAGTCTCAGAATCTGTTGAAAATTTAAAAAATGTTCTGTGAGGCTATGAGCTCGTTCTATTCCCCAATTACTATTTTTTATATGTTAAATAATATAAAATTTTTATTTTCAATCATCAAAAGTTATATTAATAAGTCATATAATAAAATGTTCCACTTACTTGGGTTATTCACAGGTAATTCCACAATTCAGTGGTACAAATCTAAATACTGGTTGATTGATTCACAGAGTTGACTTCGGTTGAGAACGAAATCTGTAAATGGGTGATTGCCAATCTAAAGGGTAGAAAACGAAGACTAATTTGAAAATATAAAAATTTTACCAAAAAAATTTTTAAAAATTCCTTAATTTCTTCTTGATAACTATGAATCTAATTTACTTGATGAGCTATCTCGTTAGCTATTTTTTGGTTGGTAATTAATTAATTTCAAAATTAATGTTTCAACGGAGCGGACATCACTGACCACGGAGTGGACTCTTATAAATATCCAAACCTGAAAGTTATGTTGCAGCTGTATCTTTTCATCCATATTATTTTACTTGTGTTTTAGAAAATAATCAACAAATATTTTTACTTTAATTCTTTTGAAAAATGAAAATAACAGGAAAATAATTGTTAGTTCCGCATATTCTTTCATTTTTCATTTTTTTTTATGTGATTGATCTGACATGTTGAAGATACTTATATTTCCTTGCTATTTTTCCTGTTAAAACTTGGAAGATTTTTTAAGTTTCTTCTTTGATTTTGCACCTTTAAAACTTTCTTTTATTGGCTCTTTTATAACTTCGCCAAAAGTAATGCATTTTTCAATTTCTATTGAATTTGCTTCTGTGATAATTTTTTATTTTTTCACTTTTCTCTTGGGTATTTCAGAATCAGTAGTATTATTTTTGTATTTTTCAAGCTTCCTAACCATTTTTTTGTTTTCTTCACGAAGCCTTTTACTGTTCTTTTTCGACCTTTTTCTTCCACTTTTTAATCTGATAGATGATGATACAGATGGTCTTGTTGTCAGAGATGGATTAATTTGTGGTAGTATGATGTTTATGGCTGATGAACGAGGTGTCTCAGGAGGTGTATCATCGCAAAGATGTTCTTCAAAGATTATGCTGTTTCTTCAATCTCTCCCTTTGATTTCTGTTTTGGTTCTTCCATTTTTTCCTAACACTTCTTTTCCTTGGTTCAGACATTTCAACTACAGTGTTCTTCCTTCTGTGATATATTTATCTTTCTTTATCTTTTCCTTCTTCATGCCTTGCGGGATCATTTCTTATGCTCCTATTATACACAAAGATGTTTCACGCGACTTTCATTTCATCCAATTTTTGGAAGCTGTAAACCGAAAGAAGGTTACAATAGTTGAATCAAAAATTGTTCGAAAAACTGGTTTACACGGTGTACAGTACATGTCAAGGCACACCTATTTATCGCTGTTTCAACGGGGACGACATGGGAGAGCGAAGAGAACAACGGTGAATGAATTCCCACCGGCGCTGTCTTTTCTCGGCACATAAAGAGCTTTCTTCTCACTGGTTTATCACAGTCTGACTAGCCAGAAAAAATTGTTCGTATTTCCAGTTTCTTTTACACTGGGCATTGACGTGATCTGAACCAAATTAACAGTTGTCTCAAAAGTTGTAGCGAAAACTTGTTGTGTGTAATAGGAGCATTAGTCTTTCTCTTGCTCTCTGCATACTTTTCTTTTTTGTTCTTTACGTTTTTCTGTAGTTTGGCTGGAAAGTTTCTTTTTCTTGTTATTTTTCTTATCTTTTTGATTTTCAAATGCACCTAATTTTCTTTTTGACTGAGTTTGAGCTAAGGTTTGTGTACATTTGTTTGTCCTGCATTGGGTTACATGTGAATTTCCATATTTCTTGAACGGCATAATACATTTCAGCAAAGAAAATAAATATATATTTTAAGTATTGTTTTTATAATAAAAAAGTTATTCAATTAATAAAAATACAAAACAATTTTAGTTTTGCTGTAAAACAAAAACATTTTTTTTTTCTCTTCCGAAACTAAATTTAATTATATTCTTGCAATTATTTTTCTAAAGTGTTATGTCACCTTTTCTAAATTTTACCTTTAAAACTTAAACAACAACAAAAAAAAAAGACATATACATCATCCTTTTGCATTGCTCTGTAAACAACACTTATAAAACTGTTCTTAAATTTATATTAATACGAATTCTGTTGTTATATTTAAACCATGAAGAGAAATGCTTAACAGTTCAGTAAAAAATAGCAAAATACTTTTTAAAGAAGTTGAAATGACATTTTTAGAAAATCACGAATAAAAATATAAAAGTTAGGGGGAAAAATATATTTTCATTGCACCTTAAGCAATCAGTAGGCTAACAAAAAAAAGGGATAAAACTTATTTATCAAATATATTTAAATTATTTTTCAAGTGTATCTATTTTTAAGATTAATTTTGAAAGTATCCACTCCGTGGAAAGAAGTGTTCACTCCGTGATCAAATGATGTCCACGGAGTAGACAGAATGTCTGATTTTGAATTTTAAGGAACAAAGCAACAATGTCAGGAACAATTTAACTTTAGTGTCGAATTAAGTCTTATAATCATTAATTGTAATAATAATTAGATAGTAAATAATCCGTATAATTACCTGTATACTTCTGACCACGGAGTGGACTGATGAGATAGCCAAAAAGAGGTATCACAGATGAAATCTATTTTAACAGAACGAAATAAAACATTGAGTTCAGCACATGTAGGTGAAAACAAAGATGGCTTCCCCCTCTTTCTTATCAGTTACACACTGGTGACAGGCAGTGCCATCTACTGAACTTTATGGGAAATTAAATAGTTGTCCACGGAGTGGATGCATTTCATTAGGGACATTTGTTATAAATTAATTAAGAAAACAAGATTCATTTTATAACTCTAAAATTTAATAAATATATTTTTAAGGATAATTATGTCCTGCTCAAATCAAAATGTAATTAAAAAACATTAATACTAAGCTTGAAAATAATGCTATATTCTGCAGACTTCCCTTAGGGACAGTCCACGGAGTGGATATTCCAGGTTTTATCGATAGAGTTTAAGAAAAACAAATAACATTAAAAACTTTTATAATAATATTGAACTAGAGAAGATCATAAGAAATAGCCTCGCTGTAAATTTTTTTCTGATTGAAGATATTTTATATTTTTGAGGGCTAAGGGACATGGTTTCTACCCCTTGTGTTGGCAATGACCCAAATGCATCTTAAACTTTTCTGTAAAAGCTGTAATAAAAGAGTATTTCTGTATTAAAAATGAATGATACGCAATCACTGTTAAATAAGTGAAAGTCTAGATATATAAGTTGAAAAACTTTGTCTTAGACCTCTTGAAATCATAAGTAGGACCAGAGAGATTAAACAAAAAAAAAATGTCCTACGTAGATGTATTACATTCTTAAACACAAAACAGAAAAATTCTGAACCGCGGAATACCGCTACATCAATCTGTCACGTGACTGACAGACTGATGAACCTACATCAAAGCAGGTGCATTTCAATCGTTAGCTGAGAGAGGAGTTCTGGAATTCAGAAAGTTAAATTACAGTTTTTTCTGAGCTTAAATATCTGACAAGCAATTCTGTTAATTAGATGCAAAAAGGTAAAATGCGAGAGCAAATCTTTTTTTTTTTTTTTTTTTTTATAATTGGCTATTAAAGGACTCCCCCTTTTCATATCTCCTTCTTTCAAAAAAAAAAAAAAAAAAAAAAAGGAGAAGAAGAAAAATTAATTACGTTATATATATATATATATATATATATATATATATATATATAAAATAGAATTATTAGTAGCCCATTGTTTTTAAGCGAAATTCCTAAACTACGTTATTCATAAAAATGGCTTATTTAAGTGACTAGTATTGGCTGATACAGCAGTAAACAAAAATATTGAGCCCAACAATTGGCTTATTAAGAGACTTTTATGACCTGCAATTAATGCACGAGGAATGAAAACTCCATGACCCATTGATGTTACATGACATTTTGACTCTAAACAAACTCTAGTGTAATTTCGAAACAACCTATTTAAATTGTAAAAGGGGGCAGTAGTGGTGTACGGGGCACTTAAGATTAAGGGCTATTGAAGGAAGCCCACAATATCTGAGGATATGTTGTAAAAGACGAGCAAAATATTTTAAGCCTTTACTGGTGAAGGGGGGTGGGGGTCATACAATATTTTCAGCCTCAGTGGTAGGTTATCAAGATAGGTATAGTCACAGGCAGTGTTCGGCAAAATTCAATCATCTGGATGACTAACGATTAATGATTAAATTAATCGTTAATCAAAAATATTTTGACTAATGATTAATTTAATCGTTAATCAAAAATATTTTGACTAATGATTAAATTAATCGTTAATCATAAATATTTTGATTAACGAATAATTCAATCGTTAATCGCAAATATTTTGATTGACGAATGAATTAATCGTTAATCGTGGCTATTATGACTAACGATTAATTTAATCATTAATCATATTTTTAACGACTAACGAATAAATCAATCATTAATCGTATTTTTATGACTAATGATTATATCAATCATTAGTCAAAAGTGTTATGACTAACAATTAAATAAGTAAATAAATATAAATTTTATAAAAAAAAAGAATAAGAATTCACTTTAAAACATTTTTCAATATCGTTTAAACGAGTTTAGAACTTCAATTCACATTTCAGTCAATCTATATGATTGTCTATCTGCCAATTAGCTTTTCTTATCATAGTTTCAGAATGACTTGAAATTCATGTATGTATATTGTTCAGGCAGAGTTTTGCATCGGGTCGGATGCCAGTCGAGAGTCGAGTTAGCATTAATTTTCGACCCATGGATTAAAACGCGAGTCTAACCGTATTAGAGAATTTTTTTTACCATGTTTTCATTAACTTCGATTCTTGTTTGTATGTTTGTTTGATGTTTGTTTGATATGTATGTTTTTTGTGCAGTGCAAATCTTGCAATCGATATTTAACTAACTTACCGACTAGCTAGACATTTCAAACTTTCAAAATAGTTTAGAACACGGTTAAAATGCATTTTTTTAACTATTTTAACCAACTGTTTCGGTTTCCTGTTGCCTTCGGCAGCGTTATCAGCACAAAGCTTGCAATCAATTTTTCACTAAATTCCCGACTAGCTAGACATTTGAAACTTTCAGGATAGCCCAGAACACGGTGACAATACTTTTTTTTTAATACTTTTAGTCAACTGTTTCAGGTCCCTACTGCCTTCGGCAGCGTTTCTATGATTCAAGGGAAAATTTATTAAACTAACTTCCAAACTAGCTAGACATTTGAAACTTTCAGAATAGTTCAGAACACGGTGAAAATTTATTTTTTAAATATTTTTAACCAACTGTATCGGGTTCCTGCTGCCTTCGGCAGAGTTGCCCGTACAAAGCTTGAAAACGATTTTTCACTAACTTCCCGACTAGCTAGATATTTGAAACTTTCAGGGTAGCTCAGAACACGGTGACAATACATTTTTTTAATACTTTTTGTCAACTGTTTAAGGTTCCTACTGCCTTCGGCAGCGTTAATATGATACAACAGAAAATTTATTTAACTAACTTCCGACTAGCTAGACATTTGAAACTTTCAGAACAGCTCAGAACACGGTGACAATAGATTTTCTTAATACTTTTAGTTAACTCCTTCAGGTCCCTACTGCCTATGGCAGCGTTTTTATCATTCAACAGAAATTTTATTTAACTAACTTCCCGACCAGGTAGACAGTTCAAACTTTCAGAATAGTTCAGAACACGGTGAAAATGCATTTATCAATTATTTTTAATCAACTGTTTCGGGTTCTTGAAGCCTTCGGCAGCGTTACCAGAACAAAGCTCAGCTTGCAATCGATTTTTCTCTAACTTCCCGACGAGCTAGACATTTGAAACTTTCAGGATAGCTCAGAACACGGTGACAATACATTTTTTAAATACTTTTAGTCAACTGTTTCAGGTCCCTACTTCCTTCGGCAGCGTTTATATGATGCAACAGAAAATTTATTTAACTAACTTCCGACTAGCTAGACATTTGAAACTTTCAGAATAGTTCTGAACACGGTGAAAATGCATTTTTTAAATAATTTTAACAAACTGTGTCGGGTTCCTGCTGCCTTCGGCAGAGTTACCAGTACAAAGCTTGCAATCGATTTTTCACTAACTTCCCGAATAGCTAGACATTTGAAACTTTCAGGATAACTCAGAACACGGTGACAATACATTTTTTAAATACTTTTAGTCAACTGTTTCAGGTCCCTACTGCCTTCGGCAGCGTTTATATATTATAACAGAAAGTTTATTTAACTAACTTTCCAACTAGCTAGACATTTGAAACTTTCAGAACAGTTCTGATCACGTTAAAAATTCATTTTTTAAATATTTTTAACCATCTGATTCGGGAACCTGCTGCCTTCGGCATCGTTACGAGTACAAAGCTTGCAACCAATTTTTAACTAACTTCTCGGCTAGAACTAACTTCCCGGCAATTGGAAACTTTTATAATAGCTCAAAACACGATAGCAGTGAGTATTTTTAATACTTTTAGCCAATTGTTCCGGGTTCCCGCTGGCTTCGGGAGCGTTTATATGATTCAACAGAAAATTTAAAGACATGGTATATAATTTTTTTTTTTTTTTTTTTTTTTTTTAAATCTTGCAATTATTTATGTTGCTTTTTCTGGAGTATAATCTTTTGAATGCAGAGATTGGATGGCATTCTGTTCTTTTGTAGCAGTTTAGAGCAAAATGACTCATAAAGTAAGTTTAATTCGTTAAGAAGAAATGCATAAATATTAATACTTGAGGTTTAAATCGTTATGTGAGAAAATTATTTGTCTTTCAATGTATATTTCCCTTTCAAAGTACATGCCTTTCAACGTACGTTGTGAATATTTAAAACAATTGATTTTTATTTTCCGAACACTACAGTGAAGAAATATTGTAAATATGGCAAAAATCCGAGTTTGAAATTTTGATATTTCTGGGCGTTTTCAGGGCCTCTGAATTCATATTTACTATTTTTACGATGATGTATGCGTGTATGCATGTGTGCATGTATGTGAGTAAGCACGATAGCGTCTAATTGCTTTGTTCAAATGAGCTGAAAGTTGTTACGTATGTTATAGCGCACCTAGCACGAACCCTATTGATTTTCGTGAAACTAGCACTTATAATTTTTTTTACAAGGACAATAAAAAGAATTCTTTATCATTATGGTCTAAGGGCCCAAATTTTCGGAAGTGCGGTCGTGTCTAAATGCCTTATTCGGCTAAGCTGAAAATTTATACACTTATTATGAGTAAAAATCGCAGAAACGGTATAAATTTTGGTGAATTTAGCATTTATAGTTTCTTTTATAGGGGCACAAAGAAACATTTTTATCATTATGGTCTATATGGGCCCAAACTTTTTAAACTGTCAAATATAATAATTTTGCCATTAATTTTTAATATTTTATTTTGAAATTGCAAAATGAAAAATTTCCCATATTGAAAATTCGTAATTTGCAGCTTCAAAATAAAATATAAAGAATTAAAAAAAAATACATTTTAAAAAAGGTCCGTCAATTTAAAAGTTGGGAATTTTCTGAATGTGAAAACAGAATTTAAAAATATGAATTAATTAATAAGTTACTTGTAAAGAAAATTTCCCATAGAATAACATTAGCTTCGGCTTCCGGCGACGGTGAGTGAAGCGGGTCCATAAAGAACTAAATACATCAGTTGAAGGAGATGCATTGTTACTATCACACTTTCATTACAATCTCACAAGCTGAACCATCATCATCATCTAGAACTTCCATTTTTTACCGAGACAAAATTGTTTAATTCACTTATAAATATTTGACAAATATGGACATTTAATATACTTATAGAAATAAGCGAGATATTAAACGAAATCTCACAAAATATTTCATCTTTCTCAATAAAATAATTTTAGCTTTCAAAACTGTTGCTAACAACTGTTTTAGAACAGGAAACAATATATATATATATCGCAGACGAACAAATTTTAAATACGTAAATAGGTAAATATTAAAGTAATTTTTAATTTATTTTTATTATTTAAATATTCTCATTGGAATATTTAAAAAATGTTTTATCTGCAGACGATAAAATACTAATATATCTTCAATACTAATATATCTTACTAATATATCTTCAAATTATACATAGCTTTTGTTATTTTAATTTTCTAGTCAGGAAGGCAAATCTCAAATCAGTTTTTCATTCAAGAATATGCACAAACGCAAACTAACTTCATTACTTAAACAATTATATAAACGATTGATGTAACTAATATGTTCTCAGTAATATTTGTAAGAAATATTGATTTATGCATTTTTAGTAGACTTGCGTAAACTGGAAAGAAATTTCAGTTTAAACTTCATTTTATGTATTTATAAAATAAAGAAAAATATCGTAAAATGAGCACCTGATAGTTTTTAATTTTAATTTTTATGATTTTCATTTCTGAGTTTACAAAAACACCATGTAAACTATTAACAATTTGTAAAACAAACTAAAGACCTCTCTTTAAGAGATATGCTACCTACCATTAAGTATTTGGGCAATTTCGAATTAAGACATTTTGTCAAATATCTAGAAGAGTTCTATAGGAGTCATCTTGAAACTTTGGTAGTCTAAAGAACATGTTATACCTCGTATTTTTCTGCAAAATTTGTGCCCTGAAGAAGAAAAGTGGACCAGTGTAAAAAATTAAAAAAAAAATCAAAATGTTTTGGATCACCTTGTAAAAGGTAATGCTTTAAATGCATTTTGGCTGTAGCATGTGATTATGAGGATTTTTTTCATTATCTGTATAAATTTTAAGAGACTACCTCATACATTCATGGAGATATAACGGTTTCTTTTGAAAATTGCAAAAAAAAATTCCCCTTTTTTAATTATAACACGTAGGTCATTAGATCCAGTGGAAATCCATTTTTAAGAAATATGGCATGCTACGTTAGACACACATACAGCAATTAAAATGCAAAAATGTTAAGCATCTTACAAAATATGAGCAGTTTTACTAAATAATTTTCAACTACGTATGCGCAAGCTTTATAAAAATTTCCTTTGCATAATTTAATAGCCAAAGGTATTGATCAACTTATAGGAAAACCCCCCAAACAAATATTATGTAAATTTAAAACGTTACGAGAGATACGAGGCTTAAAAGAAAATGCAGACGTTATATTATAATATCAGCCCTTAATGTATCTGAATATTTTAGTGTAGTCCTGTAAATCTGAAGGTTAATCATATCATATTCTATACAAAACATTATTTTAGACTATTAACAATACATAAAATTTCTTTACGATTTTTACAGTAGAAAGTTATTTAAATATGATTTTAGAAAATGTCTGACCTAAAACACAAACCTGTCCTTGTACACAAACTAATTGTACATGACCTATTAATGTCATTTTAAATAGGAAACATTCCATAGAAAACTCGACTAATATATAACATTGTTTAAAATTTCTGAAAATATTTACGGACGCTAGGGTCGGGAGATAGGCAGATAGAAAAATAAAAAATCGGACAGACAGATACACAAATTAAAATCATATTCGCACCTAAAAATTGTTAGAAAGTGTTAAAAACGCTTAATGGTAATGAAAGTACAAATCCAGCAAATTTTTATTAATAGTTCTTAATGTAACTGAATATTTTTGTGTAGCCCTGTAAACCAATTATTAACTATATTATATTCCATAGCCCCTATGAATAAAATATCTCAATTTCATTAAGCTTTGTAATAAAGTTATCAAAATTTGGTTTATAGAAATACCTCTAACAGAACGCACTGTTTTGGAATACTTTCGAGTGTCCCGTGTACACAAAAAAGTGGTGGTACATAAACATTTTACTTAGGAAACATCCGATAGTGAACTTGAGTAACATATTTCAATTTCATTAAGATTTGTGTTCAATAACGGTATTAAAATATGGTTTTATAGAAATACCTCCCGCAGAACACAATGCTTTGGAATAGTTTCGGGTGTCCCTGTACACAAACCGGCAGGGGTATTCACTCCATTTTCAATAGGGAACATCCAGTAGTAAACTTGAATAACACATATCAGTTTCAAGAAATTCCACAAATATTTATGAGAATTAGAGCGCGGACAGACAGACAGACGATCAGACACACACAAATCATATTCACACTTAAAAATTGTAAGAAAGTGTAAAAGATACTTAATGTTAACGAACGTGCAATTCTAGCAAATTTTTATTAATATCTCTTAATGTAACTGAATATTTTTGTGTGACCCTGTAAATCTAATGCTAATCATACTATAATCTATTGAAAGCATTCTTTTGCGCATATGAATAACACATTTCAATTTCATTAAGCTTTGTGTAAAGTAAAATTATTAAAATTTGGTTTATAGAAATACCTCTCATAGAACGCAATGCTTCGGAATACTTTCGAGTATCCCTGTACGCAAACCAGTGCTGGTATTTATTCCATTTTACATAAGAAACATCCGATATTAAACTTGAATAACATATTTCAATTTCATTAAGATCTGTGTACAGTAAAAGTATTAAAATATGCTTTATAGAAATACCTCCCATAAATTACAATGCTTTGGGATACTTTCGGGTGTCTCTGTACACAAAGCAGTTGAGGACTCCATTTTCAATAGGGAACATTGGATGGTGAACTTGAATAACATATATCAATTTCAAAAAATTCCATAAATATTTACGGGAGTTAGAGCTAGAGCACTGACAGACAGACAGATGGACAGACAGACAAACCGAAGTCTTTAACATTTTTCAACCTTTTTGGAAAGTTTTTAAAAACCGTTACTGAAAATTGCTATCAAAAATTTAGTGGCATTTGATCTTCTGAGAAATGGGGGAAAAAAAGAAAATCAGCTATGGATACAACTACAATTCAATCACGATTAATTTAATCATGATTAATTTAGTCATGATTAACAGTTAATCATTTGCTGAAACTAATATATTAATCACGATTGATTTAATCACGAATAATTTAATTATGAATAACGATTAGTCGTCTGCTTCGCGAATAATTTAATCATGATTAAATTTTTAGTTGCAGCAAATGACTGAAATATTAATCACGATTGATTTAATCATGATTAAATTAATCGCAACTAATGGTTAGTCGTCTGTTTTTTGATTAATTTAATCGCGATTGAATTTTTAGTTGCAGCAAATGAATAGCCGTTAGTTGTGATTAAATTAATCGTGATTAAATTTTTAGTTAACTAATTAGTTGATTGAAAATTTAATAGATTGATGCCCAACACTGGTCACAGGGTTACTCAACCTAACGACCTCTTATGCAACTGCAAGAGGACCCGCGAGAATGAGCTTGCCCGGGCACCAGGTAGTCTAATTTGGGCCCTGGTAGTCAGTATCTTGGAATCAAAGTGAATTTCAGTAAAGAGATGAGTGCATGCCTGTAAATCTCCAGGATTATTATAGGTTCTTTCATGTTTACTTGCAACAAATATGAACGTGTACTGATAACGTGTATCATACTTTTAGACCGTGGGCCATAGCTGTATATCGTTCAAGTCCGTTTCAATCATAGAGGGACAATTTCAATTTAATATTAAAATTAAAAGAATATTCAGTTATCTACAAATTCGCAATGTTCTGGTCTGAAGATGTGCACATTATTTTAAAATTGGTTAAATTAGTTCTAAAGGTTTGACATTTCTGCGATACTGATATTCTACTTACACTTAGGGATAGTCTGATTCTCTACTCATTCATTCACTTATCCTCTAATCAAAACAGTAATTTTCTTTCCGCTGATATTTTTAGCCCAATGACGGCTGCTGTTAGTGCGCGAGCTAGCATTTGATAGGTTTTGTTTATGTTTACATTATCTTGAGTATTGTTGACATTTTGATACAATTGTATTGTTGCTCTCTATTCGTATACTTTTAAGTATATAATCGTTGCATTTAATATAATGTGAGAAAAAGTGATATATTGCTAGCATATCGAGGGTAGATACATTCAAAAGTGAAGTATTTTTCTCAAATAAGATGGCCTAAAGTGTCTCTTGACATCATTACCCTGCAGATGGATGGTAAGGTTTTACGTCACACTAGTGCTGCGCAGATGGGCAATTGGCGATGGTCTGGGACACACCCCTAGAGGTGGTCCGGAGACATGCCATCACAATTTTGATCCTCCGCGGAAGGGATGGCTCTCCCGCTTCGGTGACCCCTAGAGGTATAACTTTTCGGTGGGAACATGGAGGACATTGCGGCCACGACAGATTTTACGTGCGCCAGCCACCATTAGTGTACACGACGGTCTTTGGCCGGCTCGAGTACCGAACCCGCAATCTTCCAATTAGGAGGCCGGCGCTCTACCGACTGGGCTACCGTGGCCCTCATTACCTGCGTATTATTAACATTTTGATCGAATTCTGTTATTACACTTTTTTACTTTTTCTTACACATAAGGTAGAAAAAGTATTGTTTTTTGGGTCAAATTTTCGAAATTGAGTTTTTGTTGTATTTACACGTTTTGAGGTCCCCTGAATACGAAAATCGTGTTTTTAGCGGTTGGTCTGTGCGCGTGTGCTGTCTGTTACCAGCATATCTCAAGAACAAATAGCAGCAGAGATTCCAAACCTGGTATTCTAAATGTGCATCATATAGGGATGCTGTACTAAGCTTTTCGTTCAAAGAGTATTCGAATACATTACGTCAATGGGGGAAATTGCAGGTAAGTAGAGTTTAACATGTATAGACTGCACTAAATCAAATGAAATGAATACATAATTTTTATATGCATAAAAACATGCTTCCTGTAGATTATGGCAAGGAAATCGTTCAGTGTTCACTTACACAAAAGAACTAAATTATAGTGCGACAATAGCGGAAAATTGATGGAAGCGCATTTCAGGTTGTGCCGTATATTATTGCTATAGGTTTATATTTAGGTGCACGATGTGGTTTGTACCCATTCTTCAAAAGATATACAGGGTTGCAAATATTTAAGCGATAACAATCTTTTTTATTGTTAGTGGAAGTGCTTTATTATAATATTTTACCATGTCCAGGAAATCTGCTCAGGAATAGAAGTGAATTCCTCATAGACATATGATAAATAATGTATGTTTTTAAGCTAAATATTCATCACTTGTTTTTTGTGTATTTACACGCTTTGAGGCTTCCTGATTACCATAATCAAGTTTTCTAAAGTCTGATCTTTGTCTGTGTCTCTTAGAGTAACTTGAAACGAATAATTTCAGGAGATCCGAAAGTTGTATTTTCAAATTAAATTTGTTGCTGGAAAAGTTTGATCAAGACTGATAAGTTTCAAGGAATGTTGCGTGTGAAAGTTATCTGAATAATTTTAAGTGAACTTTTAATTTTTCCTCACACAGAACTAATTATCATATAAACTCTTTCAAAGCATAATTTGAATTGATTTAACATAGGTTTACATAACAGTACTCGTTATGTTACCTCTTAATTTCCAGCCTGTATTAATAGTATTAAATTTCAGGGTAAGAGAAAGTTATGTGAGTGACACATCAGATTATTTTCCTATATTTTCAAGCAGAATTATTACAGTTAATATAATGTCAGAAGAAATGACTTGTTGTTTGCACATCGGTGATGAGATATATTTAAAAATGACTTTTTTTTTTTTAATAAGCTGGGCTAAAGTGAGACTGTGTGCTGATCTATGGAAAGTTTTAAATATTCGTGAAAGAAAATATCTACCCATTTGCTTATTCTTCCAATTAATGAACTCTTCAAACTGCCTTTAGACCACAGCATAGGTTACTATATGAAGTGTTACACAGTAATTTTTACTCTGAAATGTAGCTAAATTATTGTCGAAACGTTAGTCGAGGCCTCCATGTGGAGACAAAAAAAAATTCTGTTCTGTTTGCGTGTCTATTTGTTTTATGATAGCGGCCGCGAAAATCATGCTATTGACTTGAAATTTGGTACACATGTTCATAAACCACGCAGAATTAGCCGCATAGCTTTAGGTATGTATTCCATTTGTAATTCGTGTACAGGGACACACCAAAGTTTTTCTTACCATTACGGCCTATGGATAGAATTTGTATGTACCACGATAGCGGTCACAAAAGTCTCCCGATTGACTTGCAAATTCGTATACATGTTCAGGCTCTGTATAGAAATAGCTGTGTAATTTTTTATGTCTAGATTATCTATGGATCGTGTACAGGGACACAACAAAATTTTTCTTATCATTACCGCCTATCGTGTGAATTTCGTTTAAGCGAATTTTAACTTCGTTACTCTGCATTTTCAACGAAATGAAATTAGCGTACATTATTGAGATGCTTAAATGGATGTTTTCCATAGAAATTACATATGTGTGCTTAGGCTTCATAATTAATGTACAGGACCTTACAAAAGTATTCCGACAATGTCATGTAATCATCCAAATTTTGTCAAATTTCAAACAATTATTTTTGAAAAACGTAGAATAAGTGTAAATGTTTTTACTGGTGTTCTTTTATAGAGAAAAGTAAAAGAATTTCATAACATTAGAACTTATGGGCAAATTTAAGGCAAATTTTTATCTAAGTGCATTTTAACTCGTTTATGCTGCATTCAGTGGAATTAACATATATTATAAACATACTTAAAAACCTGTTTTCTCTCTCTCTCTCTCTCTTAAAAAAAAAAAAAAAAAAAAAGAAGAGGTATGTATAAGCTAAATTTATTTACAGGACCATACAAAAGAATTCCGATGACATTCTGTAATCATTCAAATGATGTCAAATTAGGTTGAAATATAAGTGAGTTATATTTAACTAGGTATACTATTTGTATTCGTGTATATAATAACGGTGGCTCTTTTTCAGGAACACACAAAAGAATAACGTATCATTATGGTTTATAGACAGTATGTATTAAAAATGCATTTTAACATGGTTACATTAAATATTATGAAATGCTATCAGAATGTTTAAAAGCGTGTTTTTCTGTGGAAAAATGTGGACATAAAATTGATAATTAGTTTACAGGGTTACACAGGGTAATCTTTTTGCATGAAATTTGGTACATGTATTTATGATTTAAATACTTGTACCAAATCATAGTTTGGTACAAGATTATGTATCAAATAATCTAATAGCCTTTATATTTATAAGGAATTAATAGATTGTTATTAGGAAAATCTATAAATCTATATAGTATATGTAGAGAGATAGATATGTAGAGAGAGATGCAGCGAAAAGTTGAAGGGGGGCGGCAGCCCCCGTTAGAAATGTATCTGTTTATGTAGCGATTCGTCATGTATACATATATATATATAAAGAGAGAGAGATGCATGTTAGGACTCACCCGAAGAGAAAGAAAGCGAAACACTTGTATTACATTAGAGAGAAAACCAATGTTACTAATGTCATTTCTAGAAGTAAATTAAAATGCAGCTGGGTTGGGCACTTTTCCAGAAGAAATGATGTCAGACGAGCCACCAGATTTTGGATACCGCAATACAACAAAAGACCGAGAAAGACACCAATGTATCGTTGGAGAGATAAAATTGTGAAGTTTGGAAGAGCAGAATGGAGAAGACTTGCAGAAAACAGGGCAGATTGAATCACCTAGAAGAGGCCTTCATCCTGCAGTGGACGGATAAAGGTTGAAATCGATGATGATAATGATATATATAATATGTAGTAAATAAATATATAAATGATCTATTGAATAATGAGTGATGAAAACTGGACGTTGAGGCTTCTATCTGCAGATCAACTTGTTATTAATATTTTACTTTTTTTGGCCGTTTTTTTTCAGGAATATGATTTTAGCACTTGTGTGCAAGTTAATTTAAAATTTATTCAACGAATCACAATATTACCAGAAATATATTGCGCACAGCTATAAACCAGTATCGTAAATGTAAACTCAGTTCCTTCAAATTGGAATCAATTTTCCAAATTTATGTGCAAAGTTTACTTCCAGAACATTTTATATTTTCGTTACTTATCTAAAAAGAATATACTAGCAACATTTTCTGATTGTCCCCGAAAAGTTGAAACGAACTTGTTTTTAAATGACAATTTTAGCGTATGGCTCTCGGTCTATTTGTCTGATACTCACCAATAAGTGCTCTCAAATTCCTGCCACATTCTGTATATATATATACATGTCGTTTTGTACACTCTTCTAATTTTAATTTTTTAAACATGTAAGTATTGTATAATAACTTAAGTCATGTCTTTTACTTATTTTGAGGTATAGTGTTAATGTTGGAGTTAAATTCGATTATCTACAATTAAGACTTAGATCTGGGTGTCGAGTAATTTTGTGCGTTGGGGGGAGTGGGAGTCTTTCTAAGCGGTCCTATCAAGTATTCACATTTTTGAGGAGTAAATTGCTTTAAAGGTATTTAATAAAATATTTAAATTAAATTGTTTAGATACAACTGTCAAAATATAAAAAATAAATAATGATCAAAGTCTTATTCTTTTTGGTCACTTTAACAATCATCATGATAACTTTGCCCTCTCTCCCACAAAAGTAGGAGTTTCAATTGCGTCTATCGGTTGTCATTTCATGGCCAAATATATATAAATGCGAAGAGTTCCGATTTTAAACTAAAGTTGTTCACATAGCTGTGAAAATTTTAATTTTAATTTAATTAAATAATTTATTTTATTTTAGGATGTCATAAAATAACATTAATATATTTGTTTCTTTTCCCAAATTTCCATGTACTAAAATTCCTAATTTGTTTTATGGTAGTTCCATATAACATTGCTTAAATAGAAATTAATTGGGACTTTTAAACCTTGTGTGAAAACATATAGTCATCTCATTTGCTTTACAACGTTTAACCAATTTTTTACGCGTGTGTAACAGTGTTTGTGAAGTAAAGTAAAAGTTCATTGCTTTCACTCATAAACTGGTGGTTCTTCTCCTTGCTTGACGTGCAAGGTCGTTTGAATTAAAAAGAAAAAAAAAAAAAAAAAAAAAGCTATACGGGAATGTTTATAATTTTCCTTCTTTTTCTCTTTTTCATTGTTTAATCTACACAAAGCACTTACGGCAATTTCCCGAAAAACGTAGTGTCAGTCACAAACAGAGATATTTCTGCTTCCAGCAATATTTTTTTAACATGAATTACTATCCTATTTAATCACAGTAACTACAGTGAATATGCCGTTAATATTTCTCTATGTTAAGAGTGGTGCCCCCCCCCCCCAAAAAAAAAAAAGAGGAAATTTTATTCTTCTGTGTGGTTGACATTACATTCTTCCATGGAAACACCCTGATATTCTATAATTTATGTTCTGAAATTCTCTCATATTTCCGATATTTATTATTTTAATCTTTCAAAATTATTTTAGGAATTTATTTAATATTGAATTGCATTTTTCTTATATTATATTACACATTATTGTCCTGTACATATTAAATAAATTTGTTACTATAATCTTTTATAAAAAAGTAATATTTTATACTTTCTTTGAAAGGTATTTTCCATTTAAATAAATGCATATGAAAATGCTTTTCGAAGTTCCTTATAGGAGTAACTTAACAAATTTCAAATCAATATCAGATCATCTTTCTCAATAAATTATATGTCGATTTTCATATTATTTTCAAATTCAGCATTTCGTTAAAGAACAATATTTCAATAATGAATAAAAGAAAATGAAATATAATGAAATATACTACTACTTTATCAAATTGTTTTCATTTCAAAATGAAATATCATGCTTTTTGAATAGAGATTTATATATATATATATATATATATATATATATATATATATATATATATATATATATATATATACATACATATTATATATATATATATATATATATATTTAATCTTCTTTACACTTTTTTTTTTTTTTATCTAGAACTCAGAAAGAAGATAACTTGTAATATTTTCAAAAAAATTTCATTTTATTCAAAATGTGATTGCAATTATTTTTAATATTTGCCGATTTCAATTTCCAGCTAATTGAGTACACAATATTTGTCTCCCTTTTTCATTTGTAAGAAAAGAAGAAAAAATTATTGATATCAAAGAAAGGACAATAATATTCAATATTTAGCAAATATTCGATTACCTGACACGATCGAAAAATTACTAGTGCTGGAAAAAATTTCTAGATAATTTGTTTCATATTTTTCCGAAACTTTTGAAAAAAAAAAAAAAAAAAAAAAAAAAAAGAAGTTATACGAAAATTTAAATTATTTTAAAATAAGATATTTATATTTAACTAAGAACTACACAAAAGAAAGACAACGGATTTCAATTTTAATGCTGTTTCAAATTTACAAACAATAAGTACAAAAAATAGCAGTGTAATATTACTGTTTTGTGAAGAATGGAATTACAGAAGTCTGTTTTTGTTTTTTATTGATTCTTTGAAGAATATTACTACGGTATCAATTTCTGTAAAAATTGGAAATTTCATGGGAAATTGTCTTTTATATTCGATTGAAACACCTTCTCCTGTAAGGATCCATAAGTGGCTGCACGGTCCTGAGCTCGAAAATAGTAGAGAAAAGATTACAGACTCGTTACAAGTAGCATTGTTCGACCTAGTCATTCAGAATTTTCCATGGTTTTCTTCGAAATGAGTGTAAATACGACTTAGAAAGAAGATACTAATTGGAAATACGACTTAGATGACATTGGAAGGCATCACATCCATTTCTAGGTACCTCGTGTCCTTAATTCACAACATCAACACCAACACTACACTTTGTTCCATATGTTGGACCTTAGTTATCATACTTGTGGGCATATATCCTCAGGGCCTGCTTAACAGACAAACACAAAACTTTCTATTGTATGGGCAGTTGACATCAGACAATTGGTTCGGTCTCAGGAAGATGGAAAATACACAAATGTATTACATCTAAGGGCGAAATTAAGGAGTATTCGTAAGAAGTTGAAAAAGCGGGAGTTGCGAAGCAGTCGAGTCAGGTTAGAAATCTTTATTCTGTTTATTAAAATACTCTACGAAAGATAGCCAGTAGTTACGAGTTTAAAAATAAAACTTTGGACTTTGCAGAATTTAGAAATTGATTAGTTTTGAATATGTTTTTTGGAAACTAAGCAGCGTACAAATATAAATTGATTCTCCAGTGTGTGAATGAGATCGTACTCGGGGCTCTGTTTTATTTTGTGAGCTCTATTAACTCCAGTAGTCCAGTACTGATTGCAGATCGAAGGGCTCAGTTCAAAGGTTTCAAGTCAAGATATTTCTTGGAGTTTAATTTACCTGAAGTATTGTATTTAGGAATATAGTCGTGTTCAACGGCAGTTAAAACATCGTCAAGTCACTGATGAGTCAATTTATTGTTTTATATTTAAGTAAAGATAGAGGTTAATTATAATTCATTTCGCTGCTAGAGAAGTAGTCTCATTTCTCTCCTCGTTTAAGAGTTTTAATGAAAGTGTTCCTGTTAATTTTAAAATCAGTCGATGCATTTCATTTCTTGATCGCAAGCAGCAACGGAGTGGTATAACGAGATTGCACAAGGTATTCCCTTAAGCAGCACTTAGATTGCATTAAACAAAATCCACAAAAAGCATATGTTCTACAAAAAACATTCTATGAAAAATATTTATCCTTTGTTTTTACGGAGTCACTTAAGAATTACAGTATATTAGTATTATGTTTGAAATGGTTTGAAATGCATATTAAGTTATATCACGCCTTTTTTTAAACTTTCCAACAAAACTGAAACGTGTTTATGACTTCGATTTTTCTGTCTATCTGTCTGTCCGCGCTCTAACTCTCGTAAATATTCACGGGATTTCTTGAAACTGATATATGTTATTCAAGTTTAATATGGCATGTTTCCTATTGAAAATGGGGTAAATACCACAAATGATTTATGTACATTTTGACACCCGAAAAAATTCCAAAGCACTGAGAATTATTTTTAGAAATCACATTTTAATACTTTTATTTTGTACAAATCATAATGAATTTGGAATTTATTATTTATATGCACAAGAATATGCTTTCTATATAATATAGAAATGATTAGCATAATATTTACAGGGATACATAAAAATATTCAGTTACATTAAGGAAATTGCTAAAATTGTATTTTTGTTTGTATTAATCGCTTTTAACACTTTCTAAGTGTTTATGACTTAAATTCGTTTAATTGTCTGTCTCTCTGTCTTTCTAACCATCCTCCGTTTTAAAAGCAAAAACTGTTTTATTAAAGAGACAAAAATTTTAAGTTAAAATACATTTAAAAAACAAAAATTACATATAAAAACAATTAAAATCAGACGTTTCGAAACCCGTCCGGGTTTCCTCATCAGTAATTACAACACAATATGCAAACAATTACATGAACACTCAAGAAATTTAAAGGAGTACTGAATATTCAGGAGCCAGTGCGCATGCTTCATTGATAGTGTGGAGATGATTGGCAGTGTGACAGCTCTCAAGGAAAATACGCGATTTATAATTATGAAAACCAGAATTTAGAATTTTTATATTATCGAAGTCAGGAATATGATCGGTTTCTATTGAATGGATTACAATTTTAGAATTTTGGTTGCAATTTTTAAAAGATCGTCTGTGTTCTTGTAATCTAATTTTTGCTGCACGGCCAGTTTCACCTATATAAACATATTTGCAATTTTTACAAGGAATTATTATTATTAATATTACACCAGTTAAATCCAGAGATGGGGTTATGGGTTTAAAGTTAAAAAGGACATTTTTTAATTGTTTAATTGGCCGGAAAGCAGTATAAATATTATGTGGTTTAAGTAATTTAGAAATAAATTCTGAAGGAAAACCAAAATATGGCATAAAAATATAATTGTTTTTATTAATAAGTGAATATTTCATTTGCATTGGAGTAGAGGGGGAAATTGCAGGAGGAAACGAAGGAGAGGGGAAGCTGATAATTTTTTCACGATAAATTCGTTTTAACCAATTAAGAGGGCAGGGATGCAGAAAATGTTCAAACCTCGGAAATTTCCCCCAAACACCGTATAAATTTCCCTCAATAATGCAAAAATCTACTTTGCTATACAAAGTCATTTGTTCTATGTAATAAATCTTCAAGAGAATAAATATACAGTCTATCATAAAAATATCGCTGTTAGTGTATAAGCACTTCAAAGTAGCAAATTGTTATTTTTGATTTACATTTTTATTTTCTCTTAAAAAAATATTCAAAATTCCCCCGAACCTCGTTCGGGCGTTCGGGCATATTCTGCACCCCTGTAAGAGGGTAATCGTTATTTATTAAATCCTGAAATTTTTTTTTTAATTTCCAACTTAAAAAGTGTCTCGTTACTGCATAACTGAAGATCTCTATTGACCAAAGTTCGGAAGACTGCAATTTTATGCGAATTAGGATTAGCGGAATGAAAATTTAGATATTGACCTGTAAAAGTGGCCTTGCGATAAACAGAAGTTTGAAAAATGCTAGGTGAATTCGAAATGCGTTCAACAAGAACATCAAGAAAAGGCAAACTGTTATTCTGTTCTATTTCCAAAGTGAATTGGATTTCTGGGCATAACGAATTAGAAAAAGTAACGACTTCATTTATATGTTTTTCTTCAATTAATAAAAAAATGTCATCTACGTATCTCCGCCAAAAAAGAATTTTATCATTTAAACTATCATTTATTTTATTTTCCAAAAACTGCATAACTATTTCTGCTATGCAAACACTAGCAGGTGAGCCCATAGGCGTGCCACGAATTTGTTTATAGTATAAATCATTAAACTTGAAGCAATTACAAGATAAGAAGAAAAAAACTAATTTATTTACGTGTCTAGTATTCGGCTCTAGCGTCCGTACATATATTCAGAATGTCTTCAAAATGATCTATGTTATTCAAGTTCACTATGAGATGCTCCTTATTTAAAGCGATATAAATAACACAACTGGTTTATGTACATCAAAAAGTATGCCAATGCATTGTGTTTTATGAGAGGCATTTTTATAAATCATATTTAAGAAACTTCGCACAGCACGAAATTGACATCTATTATTCATATGTTTTCTACAAAATATGATATGTTAAGCGTTAAGATTTACAGGGATACACTAAAATATTATGATACATAAGGTCTACAATCGGAAATTGCTGGAATTGAATTTCCGTTTGTGCTAAGCGTTTTTAACACTTTACAACAATTATTACGAGTGATTCCTTTTATCTATATTCCAGTCCATCTGTATATCCATTGTGTGATCACATAAGCAAAGGGTCTTGAAAGTTAAACGATACAACGAGTACATACAGTTGGAAAGTGTTGATAATCTATGCAAATCGTGTAATTTCTCGTTCTAGTTTTTTGTTTCTTCTTTGTCTCAGTACATTGTTTAATTGGTACGTGTATAATTTATAGATAAGATACAGACTTACTTAAGTTTCAGAGAATTGTGTGGGGGACAATCCTCTCAATAATTCGAAATAAATTTTAAAATTTAATAACTGTTTAAATGTGTTATGAGCTAAAATAATTAAACAGAGGATTGGTAGAGTTGCATGTCCCTTATTATACAAAAATTTGTTTAAATAAAACTGATTTGAACTAGTGTTAAAAATACACTAGAATAGTTCAGAAATATTACCACATATGTTACACCTTTAGCTGTAATAATATATCTGTTGTAACGTAGATAAGAGAAAGTAACGGGAGTGCCACACCGGATTATTTTCTTACATTGTGCCTACTTTTTTTTTCTTTCGAAGAACTGTTGAACGTCTAGTATTTCAATTATTTTAATTTATTCCTTTATTACTTTAAAAATAAGTATTTTATATTTTCGTTCAATTTTCTTACTTAAAATTCACTAGGTTGCACAATTCTACAAACATCACACCCATAGCTGATATATTGCTTTAATTCACTTTTGTGAAAGCAATCTCCTCTGGCGAAGAATGTAAATTATCGTGTTTATTTAGTCCCGAAGGACTTGACGCGTTGCAACAATTTTTACGGAGCATCAACACCTCCACAAATGTCAGGTCATCGCAGAACGACAAAAAGCTCGATGACATTCACCTTCAATTTCCATGTGTACACGCCCATGATACTATGCAAAGATATTTTCTCTCGTCCAAGCAAGGTCAACAACACCCTCTAGTGGTGGCCTCGGTCGGTAACCCTGATCAACCCAACAACCAAATTTTCACTCTTGAAAAACAAACTTTCTCTCCAACGAAAGTGAAAATCGGTGTCAGTGGGACACCACCCTCACTGGTCTCGAGATTGACCCACATGACTCCAGCACTTAAATAGCATCCTAGCAACTTTTAATCCATTGTTGTTATAGCCCTTCCATTGTTTAGGATTTTTGATTAGAAGCTCCAGAAAAGGGATATCGAGAAATGTGGATTGGGAAAAAGCTCTTCCTCATCTTTTTGATAGTGGATTTCACCCTGGAAGTGAGAGCAAGTAAGCACGTGACTCGAATATTTGCACTTTTTGATATCCACAATGCGCACCACGTGACACAAACAAAAGAGCGTGAATATAAATCAGTCACATGAGAGGAAAAGATGAGATGCACAGTGAAAACTTTATTATTCAGATTAAGGATAAAATACATGAAATTTACATTATTTAAAAAATATTTTGCTAAAGC
Organism: Salticus scenicus; assembly: GCA_963930645.1. Taxonomy (NCBI): domain Eukaryota; kingdom Metazoa; phylum Arthropoda; class Arachnida; order Araneae; family Salticidae; genus Salticus; species Salticus scenicus. The sequence goes on from OZ005649.1 coordinate 289,869,543, forward strand.
TAAATTTAATTATTTTAAATTAAATAAATTTATCGTATTTATCGTTTTTGAGACATTTAAATGAAGGATCATCTTAAATATAAAATAATAATAGTAATAATAATATCAATTAAAGTAACTTAAGTAACTTAAGTTATAGTATCAATTAAAGTAACTTAAGTAGTTACAGGAATTATTTGAGAACCTATAAACGTACCTTCAAATCTAATTTTATTTGCTATAGAACATCAAAAATTTCCAACAAAATGTTTTTGGTATGCATTATATTCAAATTTGAAGGTTTTTTTTTTTTTTTTTTTTTTTTCCTAGGCATAAAACTATATCATAAAATAAAATTACTTTATGCAAAAATTTTAAATGTATCTCTCACTATCAATCAAAAACCTTTACGATTATTTCATTGAGTCTCTTAAAAAAAAAAAAAAGAAAGAAAGAAAGAAAGAAAAAAAGAAGAAGAAGAAGACACGCGAAGAAAATAAAAATAAGACACAAAGAATGCGGAAAATTTAAATGTAAATCTCTTTTGCGAATTTATTGAAATGGCGAAATAACAGCAAATTCAAATTACCTCTATCTGAATAAATGAATAAATAAAAATACAATCTCATTTCTTTTTTACCTATTTACTTTGAATTTATTTTGTAGTCTCAGAATTAAAATTTAAACGGCCAGAGAACATTGTTAAGGTACTTAAATTTAAGCCAAGATCAATATTATAACATGAATATTATACCCAGGTACTGCACTTATGTTTAAATATTTTTATATTGATTTTTTTTTTTTTTTTTTTTTTTTTGTTATTGCCGTAAATTTTAATTGCTGTTGAAGAAAGGAGATGCATAGAATTATTTAAAATTAAAAAAATTACTATTTTATAAATGTTAATATATGTGTAAACATTTTAAAAAGAATGATTTGTACTTAAGATTACTTTTTTAATTCTTTCTACTCCATTTAAAAGTAATTTTGAGGAAATCTACAACTAAATATATTCTAAGTTCGTTTTAGTTAAGGATTAGGTAAAAAAGGGATATATGTAACACATTTCAGACACGTGTTATTATTATTATTATTTACACAAAAACACATGCTATTATTCGTTATTATATTTTACATAACTTTCATACGTGCCTTATGGGGATGTTGACTTTTACAAATAACTTTTGTAAATTACTGTTTTAGAATTATAAAAGTTTGGATAGATTAAACGTATAAGGTGTTTTAAAATTTCTTAAACACTATTAATATTTATTATAAACATACTAAATTAAAATTTTTGGCAACTTTTGAAAATACGCGTTGCTAGCGATTTTTTTCATAAATTTTTTCCTCAATTTTGTATTATTATATTTTAACAATAAAATTCTAAGCATTTTTGGTATTACTTTGTTCATTCATTAATAAATTAATTTTTAAGTTTATTATTATTATTATTATTAATCTTTGAATGCGAAATCTTTGCATTAAGTTATAGCACTGAAACATATATGTGTATATATATTCTTATTTAACTTATCTACTGAGTAATACCTAAAAAATGTTAGAATATGTATATTGTTAAACTATAATAATGTAAAATAAAGGAGGTGATTAAAAATTAAATAAAAGGAAAATTTTAAATATATTTTTTTAATATATATTTTTTTTCAATTTAAATAATTTTCGAGAAATTTCAATATACATGCTTTTATTATGTTTCCATGCAAATGTAGGCAGATTTTTAAAACTCTAAAATAGTATTTTATTAAATTTATCTATATATATTTATACCATACACTATCCTTTTAATTTAAGCAAAACATTTTCATTCTATTAAAAGAATAAATTTAAGAATTTTAGCAATAAGGATAACTTTAATAGGTTACAACAAATTCTATCAATGTTTTAATCCATTAGGCTTAAAAATAAATAAATAAATAAATATAAAAGAATTAATTGAATCAAATGTATGTTTATGTAATTTATTTTAAAATATTATTAATTATAATTTTCCAGAAGTTAGCGTAAAAAGTGAATGAGAAAAATATTAAGCATAAAACGAACAAATAAGATTATAAATTTTCTGTATACAATGTTTATTTTTTTACACAGCAGGTGAAAAAAATAATGGGAAAAAATTAGTATAATAATTTCAACGATCTTTTACTCCTTAATGAATATATGACATGCATATGATTTATAAATTTCTATATAAAATTAAGGGTTATGATAATTTATTTGAAATTTTAAAGCACTAAACGATGGATCTCGTAACTAATTACCGTTTGTAAAAAAATAGAAATTTTATTGATAATTGTACAAGTATTATTATTATTATTATTATTATTATTATTATTATTATTATTATGTATACAATTATGTGCATGTGTGAAAAATGGGTTTATTTATTATCACTTCCATAATGCATGATATATTTTAGTATCTTTTATCTGATAGTATGTAATGATATTAAAATTTCAATGAAAGACAGTTTAGCACGTTGCCGGTTTTTCGCCGGACGAAGTATCGTGTTTTATTTCGACCTGAAACAATTCTTGCGTGTGTTTGCTTTGTATGGTGTTTATTTAGAGTTTTTTACTTATTACATCGAGTCATAACACGAGTAAATTTAAAAATTAAAACATCTAAGCGAAATAACTGAAGTGATATATTAAGTTCTTTAGATGAGATAATGCATTGTTTTATGATATATGAAAATTAAAATCTAAGAAATAGTTTTCTGGTAAAACTAATATTCCACACACAGACACTCTTGAATATAATTTTAAATGAATGCAAACGTCATTATTTAGCTAGATGTGGAATTTTATTCCTTTATTACGGGTTATGTGAAATCCCGTTTTGCCCCCTGAACCCCTTTCTTTGAGCACCAAATTTTTAAAATTCCAGAAATTGATATTTAGCTATTTGTGTTTACTAAATTTTAAAGCAAAAATCTCACACATGTCTGTTTTTTGTTTGAGATATGAAGAATTATATGAAATCGTGTTTTATCTCATCTGCCTCTTGAGGGATGGATGTCTATAATTCCAGAAATTAGGTATTAGTTATATTTTAAATCAAAATTTTACGGACAACATTTTTTTTTTTTTTTTTGGCTAGTTAAATAATAATAATAACTAATAATATTATATTTGTTATTATTATTATTATGTAAAAATATGCAAAAGTTGAAAAAGACTTTAAATAAATTATATACATACATACATTATCAATGGAATTTAAATATAAACTTAAAATAATAATAATAATAATAATAATAATAAAGAAACGCAGAATTCAATACAAAAGAACCCACAAACTGACATATTTTTCAATCAAATTATTATTTTTTTTTTTTTTCATTATAAAGTATGACGATAAATTTTTTATTGCAGTTTAGTTAAAATAAAAATGTTATTATTTAAATATGCATAAATAAAATAAATATGGATTATGGATTAATCCTTTTACTTCTGAATGAACATTCCGAGGCTATTTGTTCTAGTATCTATTATTTTTATGACCTTCTGATTTGGACAAAACAGGTGTTGCGTTGCGAAAGCGTTTATTTTACCTTAATCAGGGTGTTTATAAACAACAATACACGTGTTTCTGAAAGTATTACAACAACGAATAGTATAATTTCAGATTGATGAGCCAATAAGCGAGGTTTGTTATAAATTAAGTAATGGCAATGCTTAATTGTTTTAATCATCGGATTTATAATTAATATTATTATTAATAAGTTTTTTTTTTTTTTTTTGGAGCCCACTTAACTTACCGTCTCCACATGTCCAAACCAATGTTATTCTATGAGAAATTTTCTTTACTTAGAACTCATTAACTGACACAAATTTTACCATGTTTTTATTAACTTCGATTCTTGTTTGTTTGTTTGTTTTTCCAGTTCGAATCTTGCAATCGATTTTTAACTAACTTCCCGACTAGCTAGACATTTGAAACATACAGGACAGCTCAGAACACGGTGACAATACATTTTTTTCATATTTTTAGTCAACTGTTTCAGGTCCCTACTGCTTTCAGCAGCGTTTATATGATTCGACAGAAAATTTATTTAGCTAACTTCCCGACTAGCTAGACATTTGAAACTTTCAGAGTGCTTCAGAACACGGTGAAAATGCATTTTTTTAATACTTTTAGCCAACTGTTTCGGGTTCCTGCTGCCTTCTGCAGCGTTACCAGTACAATGCTTGCAATAGATTTTTCACTAACTTCCCGAATAGCTAGACATTTGGAACTTTCAGGATAGCTCAAAACACGATATTTTTTTTTAAGCAATGATATTTTTTTTTTTAGTACTTTTAGTTAATTGTTCCGGGTTCCCGCTGCCTTAAGTAACGTTTATATGATTCAACAGAAAATTTAAAAACATGGTATATAAAAAGTTCTTTTTATCTTATAATTATTTTAATTCTGTTTTCACATTCAGAAAAATCCCAACTGTTAAATTGACGGACTTTTTTTTTTTTTTTTTTTTTAACGGATTTTTTTAACTTTAAATATTTTATTTTGAAGGTGTAAAATACGAATTTTTAGTATGTGAATTTTTTTCTTTTACAGTTTCAAATTAAAATATTTAAAATTTAAAAAGTTCGTCTTTAAAAATGGTTCGTCAATTTAACAATTGCGAATTTTCTGAATCTGGAAACGGTATTTTTAAAATATATATAGGTTATGAATTATAAGTAAACAAAATTTCTCATAGAATAATATTGGCTTAAGCTTCTGGCGACGGTAAGCGAAGAGGGCCGTTAAGTAAGTAACTATGAGTGTTTTAAATTAATATTAGAGTTTATTTTAATTTTTTTTCAAATGTAAGTTTCCGTTTTAGTCTTTAAAATATATTTCCAATAGCATTATTAAAAGATATTCTTGTTAATGACATAATTTCACATATAATATTTTTAAATTAAAGATTCTGTAAAATACTTTTGTTTTCTCTAAAGAGAGAGAAGTAAGAAGAAACCAGAAATTCTCCTTTAAAACTCTCTTAAATTTACGATCTCATATTTAATCGGTTTGTTTTGTCAATCATATGTAATAATATTATAATTTTTTGTAAAATATTTCAATAATTAAATAAGCTATTAACCAACTTAAAAATGAATGAAATTATTTAATTCAGCAATACATTTATTTATTTAAAAATGTTCAAGCGTAACATTCAAACACGTCCATAAATTTTCCTGATTTTTGATTTATTTGAAACAGTTCTTTTTACTTATAGTTTCACGAACAGTTAGGTATAAGGGAAATGACGTGTTTTTACATGAGTAATTTATTTTTAATATAAATATTTTTACTGTAGCAAATTCCAAATATGTATTTAAAATAATTGACACCATTAGAAATATTTCATATGTTTAAAATGGTCGTCGTGTTGCGTAATATCTGTTATTGGATATAAAATTTTCAATACACTGAAAAGAAAAAAAAAGTTTTGTTGAAAAAACAAGTTCATTTTGTTCACTAATTTTTATATTTATTTCACCATTGTTCAATTAACTAAATTAACTTACTTCGATTAAACAAAATAATATAGTTGAAAGAAGAACTGGTATGTTGTGGCCACTACAACACCTTCTTCTATGTATTTTTTTAAAATTTATGTAGTACAAATAATATATTAAATTATTATTTATTAAAACTATTTCCCATGATGAATGCAGCCGATTTTTATCTCACAGAAGTATATCTAAGTGTCTAAAGAAAGAAAAATGTGTGCCAGCATCGGAAGAAATGTGATTTTTAATTTTTTTTTCTCGTGAAAAATGAAAAAATTCTATAACTTTGTTTTAAATTATCCCAAATCTATGGTTCAACCATTCGTTTTAATGGTATTGACGAGTTCTTTCGAAAGATACTCATATAGAAAATTTATACCCCCCCCCCCCACCCTCCCCCCCCCCCCCACCCGTCGGGTACTTCCCTCCAGAGAGCGCATTGATGCTCCTACTTGTACACACTTTTTTCCTACTTTACTACTACTATTATCAATAATTCATATTAGTTTTACATTTGTGCGTTAAAAATAACTCTCATTATGCACATTTATATGAAATTTTGTCCTATACTGATATGTTAAAAATTAAAAAAAAAAAAAAAAGAGAGAGAGAGAGAGAGAGATTATGTTGAGCGATTGATTCCCAAATGTAGTTAGCAATAGTTTAGATCAGAGCCCAATTACGTCTGGGCCCAATTAGATCAGGGCTACATATCAAGTTTAGTTAAATTTTGTTTATTGGTTCGCTCGATACAACGTCCACAAAATTTGTGATACACAAACAGACTGGCAGACAGATAGAAATTTTCTAAAAACAGTCAAGTCGTGTTCAGAACATCGCAAAACATGTAAATCCATCGAAAACTGGAGTTCGAAAAGTTCAACACGAATTTTTTTTATTTATACAGAAGAAAGCTGGATAGTTCGATAATAGTCAATGAGCGAGCTGTGGGCTGAATCAACGAAACTACTTGGTTGAAAGAAAAATAAATAAATAAATAATAATTAAGATTCTGGTGGCGATTTCTTTTTGAAACTATATAAAGAAAAAATTTGATTATTTTAACAAACTTTCTGTTGTTAAAAGAAAAAAAAAAAACTTTTTTTCTTTTTCTGTGTAATCTGTTGTCTTAATGTTATACAGAGAAAGTTCAAAGGTTATCAATGTATATTTTACACAAAAGTGCAATTTTAAAAATTTCTAGAAATTGATGAACCATTTATCTTCATTTTTAATCATCGCATAATAAGTAATTTAAATCATTTTAGAAAATTATCTTTAACTTAAAATTGACAAATAGTTTTAGTTTCGTAATTGGATAATTGTCAGGCACTGGTTTAAATAAAAATTCACAACTTCATAATTGAATTCTTCTAAAGACGCACACATATTTAATACGATACTAATAAAATAAATTATTTACAAAAAATTTTTGTTAAAAATTCGTTGGAAATATTTAACATAGCGTTCCACGCTTCTCTTCTTCCATTTATCTCTCCTGGATTCCTGGTTGCTATCCTCCACAATAAAAGAGAATGTTCTTTCCTTTTAAACTCTTTCTCACAATGCCATATCTTTAATTTAAAATAGTTTACTTAAAGAAAATAGATATTAATTTAAATAGACGGCGAAAACAAAACAATGAAAATTCATAAGTGTACTGCTTTCTAAAAATATGTAGCGATAGCAAGACAGTTTTATTGATTTTCCTGTAGAAATTATAAATCATTCTTGCATTATAATTTTACTTATATAGAATTTTATTTTATTTTTATTTTTATTTATTTATTTATTTTTCCTGAAACTTGTCAGTTTATTATCGCAATTCATTTCAAAATATGCTTAGATTTTGGTATCAACAGGATGATCGAAATTGATGATCACAACAAAATATTTGCACAATTGCAATTAGAAAAGTGAAATTATGAAACTTGCGCTATATGCTATATATAAAATATAAAAATTCTTAAAAGTTTAATCAACTAAAAAAAGATTCATAATTGTTTAAAATTTTCTACGAACAATTAATAAGTTGAAGTTTCGTTATTAATTATAACATAATGCATATTATTAATTTCTAAAAACTCTTAATATTTTTTATATTCACTGAGGAAAAAAGTGGTCATTTTCTAAATCCCTTTACTAGAAATATAGATTTCCGAGCTATGCGCATAAAGCACTCCAATAAACTGAATAGACGAAATGGTCGAGAATTTCTAGTCTACACATTTTTAGATGGTGAAACAATATTCTGAATATTCTGACTATTCTGAATCTTTTGTATGGCGAGAAATTCTTGCTTGATTTTCTAGAATTGGGTAATAAAACAAGATTATAATGGCTGAAACCCGCCTCTTGTATTCGCATTTATTTGTAGAGATTTTTAAATAACTTTGCCCTCGAGAATATAGACAAACGCTCTAGAATTCTAATAGGGGTTTCTAGAACTCGCTTTCAAAGAAAAATAGAATTTATAAGGAATACATGGAACTATTTTTTCTAGAGCCACAATTTAGATTCTAGATGTCAGTTACAGATATTTTTCTCAGTGTTGTACGCAACATTCATGTACTTTTATAGAAAAAAATTTACAAAAATTATTCATTATGTTAAACAGTAATATAGCAAAAGAAAGTTACATAAATAATAATATAATACTCTTCTTCTTCTTCTTCTTTTTTTTTTTTTTTTTTTTTTTTTTTTTTTATCATATAGTATTTTTATTTTTAAAAGACAAAAAGTTTTCTTTAAGATTTTTTATTTCTAGAATCTTAACCCTCCCCCATTTTGTTTATATAGTTGCTTATTTATTTATTTTTATTTCTTGTAATTATTTCAATGCTCTTTCATATAGTTAAAAAATATATTTTTTACTTTATACATACATACACACATATATATCTATAAAATGTTAATGACTCCAGATTTTTCATAAATTTTTTTAAAAAATGTAAAAGGTACTCAAAATAAGTTTTGTTTTTTCTTTTTCTTTACTTTTCTTTCTTACTTACTTTTTTTTAAAGATATTATAAAAATCGAGAAACATTTATTTCAATTTTTTTTTTTTTTCTTTTTTACTCATTAAATCGAAACTTTATACAACCAAGCCTGTTTCTTACTATGTATGTTTTATATTGTATGGAGTGTTTCGTATTTCTCATTAAAAGAATGTTCTTATTAAAAAAAAAAAAAAAAAATCTTTGAATAAATGAGTTCCATTTAAAAGTATATGCAAGAAAATAAATTGTTTCAAATATAACAAGTTACTGAAGTAAACTTCGATGCATCAGACTGATGAAAGAAAAGACTTTTTATTGGAAATTAACAAATATAAAAGAAGTATCAAAGACTGATTATTTATAAAAAGCGTTTAACGTTTTTAACGTTAAAAATAAAATAATAAAAATTATTATATATATATATATATATAGTGTGTGTAGATTTTTTAGTTTGATAATTATTTTTCATCATCGAGTACATTATTTTTGCTCATAGTTCATACTGATGATGATTTTTTTCCAAAGAGCCTTCGCCAACACAATGTTTTTATTTTTTTGTTATTTATTTATTTATTTATTTATTTATTTATTTAATTTTATTTTTATTTTATTTTTATTTTTTTGTTAAATTACAAATATTTCAATGTTAAAATATAAATTTTTAGAGAGAAAAAAAGAAAATTAAACAGTTTATGTGACATTTATTTTAACAATCTATTCCATGATGAATGCAAATATATCTCAAATTTTAAGCTGGAATATTTTAATTCTTTTAAGTTGTAGTAATTCTTTAAAAGAATGCTTTGAATTAACATTAAATATGAATTTACATTAATATCAAAACTATGTAATATTACTTTAACCGTCTTTACTTATTTGCTTTGCTGAAAACATATCATCATTTTATTTACTGTGCGATGTTTAACTCCTTTTTTTTTTTTTTTTTTTTTTTTTTTACACGTTTCTAATAATATTTGCGAAGTAAAGTAAAAGTTCATTGCTTTTACTCACAAACCAATGATTCTTTTCTTTTCTTTTGTTGGCATTCAAGGTCATTAGAAGTGTATTTGAAAACTGATATGAAAGTTTATATGACAATGTTTTGAACTTGCTTTCCTTTGATCGTTTTAATTTTTAATTTATGAAATGCTTATCTCATATGATTTGTATTCAAATTTCTCATGCATATTTCAAATTATCTATTTATTTATTTATTTATTTATTTTATTATTTATCATTATTTTGATATATTATTTTTTTAAATTTTAGATACAATCTTCTTTAAACATTAATATATTATATGATACTAAAATCAAATGTTTAAATAAAATTATTGTAAATTTTTATCAATAAAAAAGCCATATGCATTTTATTAAAGACGTTTTGCATATAACTAATTTTTCATAAAGACGTTGGGTGTCATAATCGGATTCATTAGGTTATTTTACATAAGAATCAGCAAGAATGGTATCACGACACGCGGTTTTTTTGCAGCTCAGTATTATTTAAAATAGATGTTCAGTTTTCTGTTATTTTCTTAAGTAGAATAGAAGAAGATTTTTGAAGTGATTTCAACCGAAATATTACCACATTGCTCAAAATTTCAAAGCTATTTTTAGTTATTTATATTTTTAACTAAATATTAAAAATCAAAGCAATATTTTAACTTATGTCATTTGGCACAAATGTCAAACATAATTAATCTGGAAATTTTGGTATTTTTCATACAAAACACAAGCTTGATAATCGCATGCAAAACTGCTACGTATTTTTACGATTTGTTATTGCTCTTTACACGAGATTTTCGAGTTACATTTATTCACTCTGTTGTCATGGGATATTAAGTGAAAAGAGGGATTGTAGATAAATTAAGCAAACAAGGATTTATTAATCATGTGTGTATTTTACCCAAGTGACTATGTTAGTAAAAGCACTAATTTGAGTTTTTTTTAATGTAAATGCTTACATGTTTTAGTTATTCTCTCGGTCTCAAATAACTCATGAACACCTTATGACTTCTTTATGATGAATTTAACAAAGAAAAATAAGTTTATAAACATAAAAAAATATTTTTTTTTTTTAATTCCATCAGCACTTTTTCAGTCCTAATATAGTCGTCTCGATTTCACTCCTGAATTTTATGGTTCGTCAGTAACCCAGAGATTCTTATCTATTATAGAAGTATGTAGGTGGATTGTATCGGGCTCGCTCGTTGACCTAACCGTTTTGAGTTTTCTGTGGTTTTCTACGAAACTAAGATAAATACGGGATAGGATTCCTTAAAAAAGACCTCCATGAAAAGCATTCCAAACAGACCTACAGTCGGTAGCAAAATTATTCGAGCGCTAGCAATAATTTCTATATAAAAAAGAAATCTTAATACTGCTTTGTTAAATAAATCCTTGTCGAGTCATGTTCTTAGTCAGTCTAAGAACATGATTTGGCAAGGATCTATTTAATAAAACAGTATTAAGTGCACTTTTTTTTATAGAAATTATAGCTATCGCTGAATAATTTTGCTACCGACTGTAGTATAATAACACAGGTGCAATCCCAGGTGCACATCAGCCGGCCTTAACATGTACACCACCGCCAGACTTTTCGAAGTGGAAGAGATATCTTGAATTAAGAGCCCCTGAAGATAGGTCAATATAGCATGCACAAACCTAAACATTTTTCGATTTTTCTTCATCTATATTTACATTTTCCGTTTGTTCATCTAATTTGCTGCATGTAACATACCCTTTGTTAATTATAATAATAATCCGACTAAATAAATAAATAAATAAATAAAATTGATCAAATTTTTTAAAACCAAATAAAAATATGTGTATGGCTTCGGTTCTTCTGTGTATACGTATTCATGACTGACTCGCATGCTGACTTTCTCAAATATACTTACATGTTTTAAAAGTTTGACATTATCACTTTAATTGTATACCTTGTACTAGCCAATGTGTTTGCAATGCTCCCCAATCACATGATTGTGCGTGATTGCCAGCGAATGTGTTAACATGGGAATGTTGTTCTAAAAAGTATAACACTATTCTTTTTACTCTAAAGACGAATTTCATGGTATAAATGACCAACAAATCGTTATTTGAATTACACTGATTAGATTTTAGAAGTTAATTGCATTTCAAATTAATAAATCAGCTACATGTGTCATTTTAAATTGAGAACTTTTGCAGTGTTGTACATTAGCTGCGTGTGAAAAACTTTTTCAATTTTGTCGGTTTTATCAAAATTAGAGTAAAATTTTGAATAAACTCAATGAATATTTTACAGATGATACAGAAATGGTTCATTTTAGAATGAAAATAATTGAATGAAAGCAGCATAATAACAATAATAGTCCTGAGCGTAAAATCAATTTTTTAAAAACTAACTAGACATTAGTGGTGAAATTTTAATAGATAATCACTGTAGTGAATGTAAAATAAATGCAGAAAGTAACAAATTCATTAACAATGGTATTTATGACTGGTTTTATATCTTAAAAATAGTCGTAAGAAAGTTTAAAACTAGAAAATAAAATAAAATTTAAATACACTCAAAAGAAAAAGATATAGTTAGATAAAAATATTTCTTTAATACAATTAACAATACATGTAAAAATAATCTAAAATCAATAGATATGCAGAAAATTAAAGAAACAAGTAGAATTAATCATATTAATAATTATATACAACGAAAGAAGGTATAATAAGCTAAATTAAAAAAGGAAATGTTTTTTGTATTTCTTTAAGATTACTGTTCAATATATTTCGACAATTATTGTTAGGTACAAGTGTATTGTGTAATGTTTCGTACAAAATTATTAAAGGATATCTAATTACATAATTTATCTATCATATATGAATGCGGGAAACTGTAAGTTTGTTAGTGAACCTGTCCGGATTTTTAGTTCGTTATACACAGCCTAACATATATTTAGCATAGTCTAAGTTATATTTAGCCGTTGCCTACGAATATCATTACGCTTATTAATCAGAACAAAATCTACGTACTTAAATACCGTATTCTTTAGTTTAATTGAATAATTGGTTAAAACTATTTTAAATAAAAATCCCATTTTAAATTCCAAATTAATTAAAAGGAAAACGAAGTCTTGCCAAAATAATAATAATAGTAATAATCACGTTTATTATTTCTTTTTTTTTCTCCGGTAAAAAAGAAATACATTTATTTACACATCAAAATAAAAATATATTTCATGTGTCAATAAGTATACTCACTTTTCTATCGAAAAAATAAATAAATGAACGGGTATACAATGTTTTATCTTACTCATATACATGGTAGAGAAAGTATTTGGTCAGATTTTCAAAATTGGGTTTTTGTTTTATTTACACTTTTTGAGGTCCCTTGAATTCGAAATACATGTTTTTAGTGGTTGATCTGTGTGTATGTGTGTCTGTGTGTCTCTTTGTGTGACTGTTATCCGCATATCTCAAGAACAAATTATAAAAGGAAGTTCAAACTCGGTATTTTAAATCTGTGTTATATAGGGATGCTAAACTAAACTTTTCGTTGAGATCAAGCTAATGGTTCGTGTACAGGGCCATGCAACGCTAATAACAAAGTTATAACTTAGTTTTCATGTTATATACATATATATAACATGACACATTACTAATTACTACATTTTATAGCAGCACATTGCGCATTTAATGTTGTATTATAATTTAATACCTTTAATGTTGCATGCATTTTTAGTCTATTCTTACAGCAAAATTACATATTTTTTAAGACCATTCTCTTGTAATAGTAACTACTTATTTTGGAATCTTTTCTTTATGAAATTTCCATATCAGACAATGTTTTATTTATTTTGGACATTTCCAATTGGTTAATTTCCCTTTTGGTTAATTTATTTAATGCTATTGTGTTTGATCCTTCTTTATCATTTTATGTTGTCTGTTTTCTATAAGTTTTAATATAAATATATATGTATACACATATACTGTATATATATATGTATATGTGTATGTGAGATTCATTTTTTATTGTTTTTTTTTGTGTCAATCCTTTTCAAGCCTTTAATATTGTGGAAGAAATTTAGTTGATTATAATTTGTAGTTAAATTTGTTACAAATTAAACCAAACAGATACTGCAATGATTCCAGTATTCAAAGAAGAAAAAACATTTTATTTTTAGAAGCTGAAGTGGATTTAAATTCCCAACACTGAGATACACATGGATCTTTTTAATTATGGCAAACTTATTCAGACATTTTTCTTAAAGCTCATACAAATAGTTACAGATTTACAACATATGTGAAGACAATGAAATTACGGATTCAGAAAGCCAAAGTTTTTTTTGTTTTAGGATACATTGAGAGATAAAGAATAATTTAATATAAGAAAGACTATTTAGCTTCATGTAAAGCTTGACTTTTGGTGTTGGAGAGGGGGGGGGGGCAGGGGATGAAGAAATTTAACGGTCAAAAGGTTAATTACGAGGACAACTGAAATAGTTTGCAATTATAAATAAAAAGTATTAAAATTAGCACTATGAGGTCAATCATTTTGTCACAATGTTCATTATTAATTTTTCTCAAAAAAATTTTTGAATGAGAAATAAAAAAATAAAATAATAAAGCGAATTTCCTAGTTTTATTTTAATGATAATCCGTAAAATGATAAAGTTTTCATCTCTTATCGTATATATAATACAATATATATATATATATATATATATATATAAATGGTAAGAGATGAGCTCTCTCCCCCTCTCTCTCTATATATATATATAAATGATAAGGGATGAGTTCTCTCTCTATCTCTCTCTCTCTATAGATATAGATATATATACACACTAAGGACAAAAAAAAAAAAAAAAAAAGCGGTACCGCAGAAAAATTGACTTATACACTGTTAAAAAAAAAAAAAAAATTACTTTTTACAGCAAAATGTGCTGGTAATTTTAGTGCCAACACATACTGCTGTTAAAAACAATTTACCGCGGAAACAGCTATAAAGAGAGACTCTTTTACAGTTGTTTGTGCTGTCTTTCTAACGGCAGAATGTGCTGGCACCAATATTGACAGCACATTTTGCTGTAAAAAGTACCTTTTTTTTTATAGTGTACCTTTTTTGTTGGTAATAACTCCAAAACTAATGGTTGAAACAAATAAAACTGTCATGTTTGCATAATACCAAAGGGATGAAATGATACCTATGTACATTTACGACTTAGTGTTTCTCTTTATTACACTTTAGGAAGCACGTAATAAAAATCTACATAAAACTTTCTTTTAAACTTAATGTAATAAACATATACTTTGTATTATATTATGATTTATTATATGAAATAAACAAATTATATTTTAATATATATAACAAAAATATGTATTTGTTAGATCGAAAAAATTACTTAACAAAAATATGTATTCTATATTGGGTTAATTCCGCCTTTATATAGAGTTTTTATGCAAAATGGCAAAGTATTATATAGTGTTTTAATATAAATCTCAGAAATTTCACTGAGCCAAATATCATAAATAATGTTTTCTAGTTCTTGCAGAGTTGTAGGGTGCAAATTTCAAATTATCTCCTCTCTCCACCCGCCTTTTTATTGACTAAACATTTTCGAGAGGATTGAGATTAGGACTATTTGCAGCTCTGGTAAAGAAGAAATTCTACGATATTCTTTGCGGGATTTAACTTAAAGTGATAAAAGATATTATTACTTACAGAATTATAGGTGCTCATGGGAATAGATAGGTAATTTTAAGAATTTGAATGGAGTACACGTACTACGAACGCCCTGTAGGAAGGTGCATTATCATTTTCAGAAGCTGTTTGCGGAAAAGTCTGAGATACATTCAAAATAGTCGGTCAAACGCCACCTTTATAATAGCCGTGTTTCATTTCGAGTTAATTGGTCCCTTGAGCATGAAAATTTGCCCGAATCCTTAAAAAGTTATGTAATTCCGTACCATAATGTTCGAAGAATGTATCACTGTTTTAAGAGAGCAATTTTCATTAAGTCGGTCCCATTTTTTACTGTCCTAGTAGCTTTTTTCATCAGCTCAAATAAATTAAACTTGAGTCATCAGAGAAAACCAGTTCATCCCAATAATCAGCTGATATTGTTTTTGTTTAATTTTTTGGTCATCTGAAGACTTATTTCTTTTACTTCTTTTCCTTAATAATGGCTTTTTTGCTGATCATCTGGTTTTTAACCTGCTTTGTTTAATTGTTGTTGCACTGTTTCTGAAGAAATTATTTTGCTAAATACTTTTTTTGAATGTTTTCGAAGTTTTTAACATGATACAAATAGATTTTTTAAACATTTACTTTTTAATTTGCGGTCATATCGCTTGTATGAGCAACGTGGCCACCTAAAGCCAAATTTCCAGTTTAAACAGCCAAAAAAAAAAAAAAAAAAAAAATTATCTTGCTAAAAACCATCGCACCAATATTTTGTTAACATTTAATTATTTTGTCATCTTGTGCATTAAAATATTTTTTTTATTTTCATTCTAAAATTAATATTTTTTTACGACATAGTTAATTGCCTTACCATTGCCAGTTTTGAAATACTTTCTAAAATTACAAAATTCCTGACAATTGCATTTTGTTTTGAACATTGGGCTCATTCCTAAAGTGTACGTGGTGGATGACGTAATAAAATCTGTTTGAAAATCTGCTTTTTAAACGAGAAAATTGGCGGTTTTAGAAAGAGAAAAGACAAATATCCAAGAATCCAAGTGCGTCTTTTTTTCTTGTCCTTTATTGTGTATATATATATTATATATGATAAGAGATAAGAGTTTTCATCCTTTTACAAATAATCATTAAAACAAAAAAATTAGGAGATTTGTTTTTATATAAATATATATTTATATATATATTCATATATACTTATTTATACATAAAACTAGGTTTGGTCACTTTAACACAAAACCGATTTTGTTTCTGTTTTTGAAAAAAAAAAAAAAAAACCACAAAATCACGAAAAAAAATTGTGACTCTTGTAATTCTATGTTAAAAAAAAAAAAAAAAAAAAAAGTTAGATCTTATGTCTTTTTTTTTTTTTTTTACATCCATAAAGGAAGCTGCGGAATGGCTCATTCCGGGGGAAGGGGGGAGAGGTCTATTTTAAATGTACCGTGGTTCCAGTACAGTAAAGTCGCGATTATCCGTGCCCCGACTAACCGAATTCCGGTTTAACCAAAAAGGTCCCGAAAAGGCCATGTCCTGGAAGAGCGTGGCCAATACAGCTTTATTTACTTGGCTAACTGCACAGATTATAATGTATGCATGTATGCGTTAAAGGTCGGCACGTACCGAAATTCTGAGGTCCGCACCCGGACCGGACCGGCTCGGTATGAAATCCAAAAGTCAAGGACCCGGACGGTTTAAATTTTAACAGTGTATGGCTGGGCTTGGTCCGGACAAAAAACAATAAAATCAGGCTCGACCTGGTTAAAAAAATGATGATGATGATGATAATAATAATAATAATAATAATACATGCTTTTGCATGAAATTTTTTAGTATCTTTTTGCAGCGGTTTTATATAACCTAGCAATAAAATGCCCTTTAACAAAACTACTGATTTCTTACAAGACAATTACATATAAACAGAATTTCGTTATTACGGACATACAGAAGGCACAAAGACAGACAGAGTGTCAAATCGAAAATATTAGTATTAATCAAACAATATAGGAAGTTATTAAAAATGGTTTATACTACTAAAAATGCACTTTCATCCATTTCCACTTATATGTCATAATGTATCGAAATCATTTTATGTGATCCGGTAAATTAAACGTTAATGCTAATCTAATCATTTTCAATAGAAAAAATGCTTTTGCACTTCCTAAAAATGATGCTAATTTCATCCAGTGCCCTGGAGAGTAGCGGAAATATTAAAGTGGAAGGATTTTTACATTTCTTCATTCCACCTAGAATCTACAGACAACACATAAAACCTCATAGACAGTAATGTATCAAATTTCTTTTGTTTGTATATGTGCGTAAATTAGTAATGACATGTATACTATTTTGAACAGGAAACCGGCAAATGTTACTTTAAATAAAATATACCAATTTCAAGACATGCTAAAAATATTTGCGGAAAATCAGTTTGCGTATAGACAGACTTACAGACAATTAAGTTGCAGTTATAAACATTTTTTAACAAAACAAAAGTTTATTTATAATATTTGGACAGTTAAATTACGTAAAATAAATGACTGAAGAAATATTTTATCATTTACATTCTTCATTAATTAACGAGTAAACTAGAAAAAACCTTGGCCGATACGGACCGAAAAGTTTTAATCCAAGCGCAACCCGGCCCGAATATACAAAAAAAAAAAAAAAAAAAAAAAAAAAAAAAAAAAACAAGCCTGAGGCTACAAAAGAATTTTAAGCCTCAGATCGACCCAGCCCGAGAGCAAATTGAAAAGTTCGGCCCTAACGTGGTTTGAGTACCGACTCGGGCCCATTCAGACCTCTAGTATGTATCGTATTACATTTTTAACTGACTACATTTTAATATGTTAAAAACGTAGACAAAAGTTTTCATTTATTTTAAACTTTACCGTAAGTTTCTCCGCAATTAACGAGAGAGCTCATATTATCCGAGGTCCCACTCGGTCCACATTACCTCAGATAATCGAGGCTTTTCTGTATTAAATTATGTTTTATTAAAATTTAGAAATGAAATTTCGGTTTTAAAACTAACATAAGATTTCTTTATTACAGACAGGTAAGGTACGCCCTATGGATAGACTTATTGAAATTAAGAGTCCTGAATTCTTATTTATAGTACAAACACTTTTGAAGACTTGGACACAAATAGGACAAATCTTTCCAAAACCAAATGTTAGTACAGTTTTGATCATTATAGGAGCCCCGGATTTAAGTGAGACCTTAATAAAATATCGAGTTTCTGTACTGCGAAAAAAGTACATTCCTATGTAAAGTTTTTTTTTTTTTTTTTTTTTTTTTTTGTTAAAATTAAAGATAAGCAAATAAATAAATATTTTTTTTTTCATTAACTTTAAACAAGAATTTTTTTTAAGTACATGTTCGTCTAGACAACAGAGATTGTAAAATGGATTTTGCATTATTCATTCGAAATCTTTAAATTTAATGAAAGACCTCAGGCATTTAATTATAAATCTTTCTGGCCGACTTGTCTTATATTTAGAACATGCTCCAGTAAACAGAAATTCAGTGGTATGTTGTTACGTAAAATATTAAAATCTCTCATTTTAAATCTACGCCTTTAAGGTATTCACTTACGAGGTTGAATAATTTCGATGAATAAGTCGAATTTTCAATATGTGTAGGTCAATATTTACTTGTAAAAGGAAACCTTTTTGAGAGGAAGTTTCAAGTTCATTACTGGTAAACATTTCCTTCCACATAAAATAAATTCCATTAAGAAAATCTGAGAATAATGTATATTTACGTTAATTATGAAATATTTTAAACACTTTTTTTTCAATATAATTTAATATTAAAATTTGTTTGAAAGAAGTTTTAATATATATATATTTTAATATATTTTTTAATATTTTCTCTCTTTATATCCTTTTTTCAAGTGTGTGTTTTTAACAAAATTATATATATAAGAACTTGATATATACATGTATTTAAGAACTTGATAAAATGTGGCTATAAAATGACTTCATATTTGAAGATATCTGAAACTAAAATTTAACCAGCGGAACAAAATGTAATTTTATATATAGATTACAAAAGGCATAAAGAGCTTTAAAAAAAAGGAGCCAAATTACCAATAGGAAGTATTTTTTGGCGCTGTATAGAAATTGCAATCATTAATACTTACAATGAATACGGGGGAAAGGGATTACTCAAAATTTCATTAATGTTTCAGTAATACAAAATGCACATACAGAAAAATATGGCACAAAATGCAAGACATACAGAAAATAATCCTCTAACAATCAACTTTGGAATCTCCCGAATCATGTATAACATCTTTCATGTGCTGACTTTTCCTGTGTTCAACATAGTGCGTACCTCGTACGATGCTTTCTACTTCTCCATTTAAACTGCCTTGCCAAATTCGACATTTGTTAATACAGATTGACAAAACGATTTAGATGAAAATGAGCTTCCTACCGCCTCAATATTTTTCAAGGCCCCATCAACATTTCATCAGCCAAAAGATGTTCTTGACCGTCGTATTTCGCATATTCGTACATGTATGGGTGCTTGGACCATTTCTAGCTCCAATGTCTGATACTGCTTTCGTCTTCAACTGTTTCTAATCCATAGCGATCTAGTTTCTCCAAACTTTTTTCATGATATCACTTAATGCAACAACGAACATTGTGCAGGTTATGAAACTTCTTAAATTAACTAAATCTATTCCAACATCAAACTCTCTAGACTCTAGAGTAAATCACACTCAGATAAGGTAAGAAGCGCTTTCAGCACAAATCAACCATTTTATTCACTGACAATTCAAGGTTCATTCTGTTCTTTTGAAAAGGAATGAGTACCTCTGATCTTACGTACGCATTAGGAAATTCGCGTAATCTCCCTCATGCAAATTTCTTAACGGCGACTTTTAACACTTTCTTTATTTATTTTTATTTTTTTCGGAATTCCTTATTCTGTGTCTTCCATACTCTGTATATGATATCTTGTTTCATTTCGTTCATTTGTTTTAGCTGCTTCATGCTTTCAAACATCAAAAATTGTTCTGTAACTTCTTGTATATTGCAACAAAACTAGTTATAAAAAATCTTCCGTTCGTATTGAATATAAGCAGGGTGTTTTATTGGATACGCAGTGTGAGATATCTGCAGATTCCGATAGACATCATCAAGACGAGCATATTTACACACAGCTTGTGGAATCTATGAATATAGGGCCACACCATAAAAGAATTATATCAAAAATTACATTTTCTCCCCAAAAATTAATGATATATTTGCTTTTGTAAAGTTTCTTGGTATGTAATTACCTTTTTGTTTTAAGTTTTAACACCAAAATTTTCATATAAGTTCTTTTTCATACTTAAAATGAAGTACCAGGCGGCGTAAATTTGCAAACCTTCGGTTATCTAAATCGATATTCAATTACGCTACACGTTTTTATGGTACTAACATAGCATGAACGAACTTTAAAATATGGGAAAATGGGAGGAAAATCAAAAGTTTATAGAAAATTTCACGGGAAAAAATGCACAATCACAAGTGAGAAAAAAAGCAACAAACAAAAGTCAGAAAATTCTCAAAAAATAATCAAAAATAAGTAACGGAGCAGCGGGTACGAAGCATTAGAGCTATCGACAGTAGAGGTTTGCACGAGCCAAAATTTGAAGCCCGGCCCGATAAAAAAAAAAAATAATAATGCATACCTTTATATGCAAAAATTTTTCAGTATCGCATTTTTTAAACGTTTTATATAACCAAAAATTGAATATCAATTAACAAAACTACTGATCACCTGGAAGACAATAACTTATATATACATAAATCCATTATTACGGATGCAAAAAGGGGCGCACAGATAAACAGAAAGTCAAACTGAAAATATAAATAAACAATATAGTAACGTACTAAAAATTATTAAAAATTATTAATACTACTAAAAATCTGCTTTCATCCCACACTATTTATATCCTGCAATGTATCCGAATTTTTTTGTGTGACTCTATAAACGAAACATTACTGCTAATACAACTATTTTCAATGGAAAAAATGTTTTTGTGCATTTGAAAAAGGATGCTAATTTCATTACATTTAGTGCCGTCAGCTTTAGTGGCAGAGTAACTAAAAACATAGTTCTTAGACTTATAGATCATAGAACATAAAGCCTCAAAGATTATGACATATTTAATTTCGTTTGCTTGTACAATGTACGTATGATCAAGCTATAGAAGCGACATACATGCCATAATTTAAATAGGAAACTTGCTATTGTGACCTTGAATAACATATATCACTTTTGAGACTCCTAAAAATATTTACGGAAATCAGAGCGCGAACACGCAAATTAAAGTTATGAATACTTTTTAACAAAACAAAATTTCATGTAACGTACTACCATATAAAATTATGCTAAGTAAATGACTAAAGATAAAGGTTGGTTGGTTGTTGGATTTAAGGCCGATTGACTCCTGATGTGTCCTAGGCCTAGAGGGGAAATGCCCTCCGTGGGGGGTCTTTCTAAGGGGTCCTAGCCCGTATTTACGCAAGTTTCGGAGGAAACCACGGAAAACTCCGAACGGCTAGGTCGATGAGCGCGACCTGGGATCGAACCCGGCACCTCCCATCTACCAGCTTTGAGCGCAGAACCGCTCGGCCGCCAAATACAGATAAAGAAAAGTTATATCACTTATCTTTTTCGTTAATTTATGGTGTGCAGATATTTAATAGACTTGTTAAAATACATTTTTTTTTACAAATTATGCAGTTTTCTAACTATAAAACTGCCTTTTGACACCAGAGCTTTCTTAAATTTTTTTAATGTATTTATTTTCCTTAGCTCAGATAACATTAAAGAAATTCCGGTGCCAAACTGTACGTAAATTCGTTATTATACTATGATGGTATATTCAGAACGCCTCTCCCCCTCCCCCCCCCTTTAAATAGAGGTATTAAAGTTATCATCTTGATAATATCTTTCACAAAGCATTTATATCTCATGTTGCGTATTTGATAGAACACCATTGTCAGTGAAATCAGAATTTTTGTTTTCATACCTTTATCAAAGTTATTATTGGTTAATTTTTTTATATCTTTTTTACCGGTTATTTTATTTTTATTTATTTATTTTATTTTACTTTTTGCATTTTACTACTTTGTTATAATATATTTATATGTATATAAACTTAGTTTTTCACTAGCAGCACAACAAATTTTCAGGAGGAGTGGTATTCACAAACACGCGTCGCAATTCGCATAGCATGGCAGGGTTCAAAATGCCTTCTACAAGAGCTATATGGTTATTAGAAGTAATTAATAAAAAGCTGAAACAGTAATATTTTATTGTAACAGAAATCATTTTAATTATAAGTTTAACATTGGCAAAAATCCACAAATTTCATTCTAACCTGTAGCTACATGCTAGAGAAGGTGTTCAAATTTTTTTCTGAAAGCAGTCACACAGGCTTCACAGTGGTGCCACAAAAAATTCCTAACATTCTCAATGATTCCTAATGTGTCTCACTTCCCCCTTCTGATATCATTTTATAGACTACATGAATTCGCTGAAATCATTATGTATAGGGTTGGTTCTGTCCGAAGAAAAAAAAAATCCAGGCTCGAAGAAGGCATTCTAAATAAGATTATTTAAACATCTTATTTATTTGCTTCGCATTTCTTATACAAAATTACAGGTCTAACCAAACATGAAAGTAAAGTTCCCATGCTCTAATAATAACGCAGAATCCAAAATTTTATATAAAATAATCAAGAGAGTGCGGGAAAGTTACAGGAATGAAGAAAATGGTAAACTGTCACGTTCACCATTTTTTTCAGTAGATACAAATATCTCAGCCAAAGCAACATCTGACATTTATTCTGTTAAGATAATTCATATGGTTTTGTTAAAAATCTGTTGGCGAGCAAATCTTGCCAACATTTCCGTTAAAAGTTGCATGCTAATCTGAAATACTCTCAAAATTCTCTGTAACGAGTAATCTGAAATATGTGATATAAAAAAATTATTCATCTCTTTCGATCCGAAGAACAAGAATGTTTTAAATTTTCCTATGCGAGGCAAAAAGTTATTCTCCTAGCACTTTGACTAATAGATGCTTCATCTCTTCGATGCAATATATGCGAGAGAACGGTTATCTAAAAATAACTTTTTATTAAATGAAGAAAACGCCGAATCTAAATTCCATTAATATTCTTTTTTAACAACTAGCGGCTTTTTCGTTTACTTAAGCTGAAATCTTTTAGTGAATAATTTTAACATAAAAATAATTTCAATGAAAGGATCTGTTATTTATAAGTGTAAAATGTAAGTACAAGAGAAAAGGGATATTTTTTGATTAATTTTACTTTAATAACATATATGTGATTTTCAAAATCGCATCTCCGGCAACAATTGTAGTAGAAACAAAGTCTCCAACTATCACGCCTGGACATTTTTGCTGAGGTAAACGAAGACTGATGTATGAGACCCTGTTGATTCATTTGAACACTTTTTCTCTCCAGTGAGATAAAAGGCCTCAGGACACAACCAGAACATTAGGAATTCCATGCGGCTCCGCTGTAAAGCTTGAGTGACTGTTTCTGGTAGGAATTTCGAACGCCTTCTGTAAAATACCAATATAAAACTCTTCAGGAACCTGTTTCTATTCTTTTCCTTTGCTTATAATCATAGAAGACATTTCAGATCTGCGATTCTATGGGATTCCGATTTGTCTTTGGGTCTCTTACATCTTCAGCAACATTGTCTCGCACTGGTAAAGAAACACCCTGTATAAATATGGTTACTATGTATACATATGAACTGTGTTTAAAAAAAAAAAAAAAAAAAAAAGACCACGGCCTTGGTACCTTAAACATTAATCTTAAATATGTATATTAGAAACTGTTTTACTGTGAAAAAAAGTGCAGATTCTTATAAAATCAATTGAAATTTTAGAGAATTCATAACTGTCCACAATCTGAATTGCTTGAAAGCCAGATTTAACTTAAAAGCTATTTTTATCTTAAAAAGTGATTTATATATTTTAAAACTGCATGCTATATAACCACATTAAATTTAAAGTTGAAACCAACCTTCGATTTTTAGTACAGCATACTAAAAAAATCTGATGTGGACACCACAAGACTTCTTCGTACACCCATCAAACTAAACACATATTACGAAAACGTTAAAAAAAAATTGCGTGTGGTAGGTGGTCCGGAGTGGGTTTACTGCCGTCCACAGGGGTGAAAAACACCATGAGACTGTGACAATGCGACTTTAGTTTCAGAGATTTTTCTTAGACACATTGCTCGAATGGCACACACAAACCTCCAAGATTGCACATTTAGGAGCACACAGAACACGCACATGGATGCTGGAATTTTGATCTATGTACACAGCTACTGAGAGAAAAAATAAATTAAAATGAAGTAAAAAAGAACGAATTTTGAAGGGAAGGAAATAGCCACGGATTCCGCAGTTGGTAGTCGTGCATCAGAAATTACTAGCCGAAAGAGTGGAGATTCTAAAAACATGGGGAAGGGAAACACGATGGCATCCCTGCAAAAACCACTGAACGAAGAATAAAGCTGGAGACTAATGGCCAGGAAAAAAAAAAAAAAAAGACTGAAGAGCAATTTTACTGAAAGTGCCACTGGAGGAGGAAGAATAATTTTGGGTTATGCATAACTTAATTTTAAAAACAGAATTAGGCGTGGCAAAGAATTAAGAAACGAAACAAAAGTGTGTTATACATGGGATTCTCCAAACAGGATAGAAAACAGTGGCCTTCTCAATTTTGATCCACCACGGGATATATTTTCCCGCATTGGTAGACCGACGAACTACTAACGTTCGCTTTGTACACTTGACGGTGCAGCATACATTAACGAGGATCAGATTCCGCCACACCCTCGGCTCCAAATGGAACGAATATAAGATAATATTAACATAAAACTATATAATGAAGTGGCAAGTGGTTCGTAAATAAACAGGTAGGTTTTAGTAAGGCTTTCAGATTTTGGCAACTTTAAAATACTATTTTCGACAAATTTGATCGTCAAAATCGCCAAGTCAGCAAAACTTCACCAAATTTGTCGCCAACGTCGATATTCGTTGAAACCAGTAGGCTTTTGTCTTTTCATGTATTTTCCTTACAATAGCTTTACCAAAGAAGGAAAGTGGCTTTATATTTCTAACAATATTATTACGTGGGCTCTATTCCTTTACTTTGTACAAATACTTTAAAAAATTAAAAAAAGAAAGAAAGAAATTTATTATATATTAGAATTGTTAAAATGCACCTTCAAAAATTATCGAAATTTATTAATTAAAAAAAAAAAGCAATTCAAAAATTAATAATGAATTTTATTTTTTATTTTATTTTATTTCAAATTGAAAACTTATTAGCATATTAAATGCAAATTAAATCAAAATCCTGTAAAAAATAAACGAATTCTGATTTTTTTTTCTTTTGCTATAAAACTGTTAGCCTGTGCAGAAAATAACTACAAAAAATTTACTCTCATCAAATTTTATTCATAAAAAATTATATATACTAGTTTCATGTAATCGATATTTCGTTAAAAACTATGTCAGGAATATGGGTCAGTTTTCATTTACTATCCTTCAGTTCTTATTTGAAGTATATTTTGGCACATATTCTAAGTAGAAATGGTGTTATTATCTTTAAACATTTACAAGTCACGTCTTCAGTAGACAGATAAAACCATATCATTATCTACAAACTTCGTAGAAATAATCTACAGTGATATGTTTCTATGAACATAATAGTGAAAAAGGACGATCTCCATAGTTCACTCAGTCAAAATAAGTTATAACTGTCATGAAATTAATAAAAAAGTTATAATAATCGATCGTTTTTAATTTTTTAGATATTTATGTGTATTATAGAAAACCAGCATAAAAAATATTATCATACAGTCGGCAGCAAAAGTATCCGAGCACTAGCAAAAATTTCTACATAAAAAAAGTACACCTAATACAGTTTTGTTAAATAAATCCTTGTCGAATACTGGTCTTAGTCAGATTTATTTAACAAAACAGTATTAAGTGTACTTTTTTAAAATAGGAATTTTTGCTAGTAGACGGATACTTTTGCTGCCAACTGTATCTTCAGAATTATTCTCTGTTCAAAAAACGTTTAGACGTGAATTGTAATTAGCTTGGATAATTAAAATAGTATAGTTTATAATTTTTTTTTTTTTTCTTTACTATTGATATTATATAGCATGAAAAAGTAGCAAAGAACTTTGATTGAATGACCTACTTTAAAATTATCAATAAAATGTCATTAAAAAATGTTCGAAAAGGGTTTATTGGTTGATTAGGTTTAACATCGCACTAGTACTGCGCTACGGGTAACTGGCGACGGTCTGGGACGCCCCCCTAAGGATGGTCTGGAGACATGCTATCACAATTTTGATCCTCCACGGGGGGATGGCTCCCTCGCTTCGGTGACCCCCAGAGGTATAATTTGTTCGACAAATGAATTAGATTTTATTGAAATACCTCAAAATGCTTCGTAAAAAGAAGAAAAACAATTCGTTAGCACACGAGCCCTTAAAATTTTGTATGTAACTAATAACAAATGCCCCTCTATTTTGCATCATAAGATGAAGATATATTTTGATGAAAGATTTTTAAGGATTTGGAACATGAACCCTTCTTCATCTAAAAATGGTCTGGAAAATATTTAAAAAATTTTACTTTTTTTTTTTTTTTTTTTTTTTGAAAGAAATAAGAGCTGGAAGAACACATTCGCAATGACAGTTTCATAAAAAAAAAAAAAAAAAAAAAAAAAAAAAATCAAAGCATCAAAAGATTCAGAGTAAAAAATTTTCAATGAAATAATCTGAAGAATCGATGCCTAGCACTGGTGGGTTGCTATTGTGGTATTCTTTCATTGGAACTGCCAAAAGTTTTTCCCTTATTAACCGCTCTTTGGTAAAACTAAAACCAAAATAACTAGGCTTACTCTAGCAGCAATCAGACTGAACAGAAAAATGTATGGTGGCTCGGTTAGCAGCGATCTGGTTTCTTGAACACTAGATCCCAGGTTAAATTCCCGAAAAAGGCTTCGATGCTTTTGGTGTCCTTTTATATGTACAGTCGGTAACAAAAGTGTCCGAACAATAGCAAAAATTCCTATGCAAAAAAAGCACACTTCTTACGGTTTTGTTAAATAAATCCTTGTCGAGTCATGTCTTACAGTAACTAAGAACAGGATTTGACAAGGATTTATTTAACAAAACCGTATGAAGTGTACTTTTTCTACATAGGAATTTTGCTAGTGTTCGGACACTTTTGTTACCGACTGCATAAAATAAATATTATTATAATAAAACCTGCAATACCCTTGTGTTCTGGATTATTCGAGATATAAGAGATTTCGAGATCTGGATTTTCGAGAAAAGTAAAAATCTCAGTACTTATCAAAGAAACAAACATATCACTGAATTTTAAGCTTGTTTTTTATATGAAGGTGATACATCATAGACATAAGCTAATTAAAATGCATAAATGTAATTTTAATCTTAAATTGAAATAATCATCATTTTAGTAAATTTGATAAATCAGACAACATTACATTTTCTGCCCTTTTTCAATGTGGTCAAAGGTATAACCGTTTGATTACGAATTCTCCCATTAGACCTCACCACAAGTGTTGTTCGTTTGCCTTTTGCAATTATTCACTTATTAAACAATCTCTCTTACTTTTAAAGTGCAACCTGTTATTAGAGATACTGAATGACAATGCATATTTTCGTGAGGAATTTAATTATTTCCCATTAAACAGCAGTTATGCTAATCATAATTTAGGCAGGTCTTAAAAATTAGGCACGGCTTAATAACAATGAGAACCTGTAGTATTGAACTGGTAACAAGTCAAACACACAAAAAAGAAAAAAATCATATTTTTAAGATTTTTTTCCAGGTGTTTGTTACAGAGTTTCCAGGAAAGGACACGCTGATTTAAAAATTAAAACTCTCGAAAACAAAGATCAATAGAAGAATGGACCAAACGTTAATCTTATTTTGAAAGCTGTAAAATTTGTATACTAATGTTTGAAATTAGTAACAAAAGTTGCCAATAGAGGAAGCTGTACTTTGTGCAGATGCTCTAGAAATAAATCAACGGTTAATAAGAGAGAGAGAGTAATATATGATTGTAATATTTTTCTCTTTTATGCTAACCTCTTTTCACCTTTCAAGCTTGGATTAAACAGGCTGGGCATAGGAGCACTGTGTGGTGAAGGGATTTAGTATTGCTGTTATAGGGACCCTATATAGAGACCCTCTATCGAGGGTCCCTATGCTATTACAGTATACAGCGCCATCTGTTGGCTATATTTGTTACTAATTTGGAAACTACAGTATTAATTTTTTACAGCTTTCACAATAAATGTAATGTTTATTTCATTGTTCTATAAATTTTTAAATTTGAGATATTTAATTTTTAAATTGGGATATTCTGCTGGACATCCTATATTTCAGCTTTATAAAGTTATCGTACCGAAGGACTAGATTGTATCGGAAATGCGTTTAACAGAAAAGATTAAAAAATACCTCCCTTTTGGATAAACATTTTACATAAAATTGGTATGTGAAATTGGTATTGGGATAAAACTGGTATGATGATATTATGCAAAACTATTATGATTCACTTTGAGGTGCATATCGAGCGACAGGTGGCGCTTCTATGTTGCAATTTAGTCCTATTTACGGGAAGGCAATATCTCCTGTTCTATGTTATATAAATTTCCCAAATTTTGTATGTGAGTGTGTATATTCATAGGTGCCAACTTGTAAGGGATTTTAGCACCATTATTTTATTTATTTTGTTATTATTATTATTATTATTATTATTATTATTTATTTATCGTTGCAAAAAAAAAAAAAAAAAAAAAAACCTCATCATGATTAATCACATAAAACTGCTAAAAAATTTATTAAAAAAATGTCCAGTAGGGGGAAAAAAAGTATGCTGATCCAATTTGGGCGTATATCGGCCGACAGGTCGCTCTGTATTACTCTCTGCGCTTTTCCAGAATATTTAGGGGAAAATGATACTAAAATTCAATACATAAAATGGTAATTTTTAAATGCACTATTTGTTAAACTTTTGTGCAAGTAAATGATAAATAGCACTGCTATATAGAAGGCTATAGAAGAAAATATTGTGATAGCGTATAGTTTTAAGTAATTAAATAAAAATAGCTGAGTAAAATTTTCATGGTTACATAAAATTTTTATTTATAATAAAATAAATTTAAAGATATATTAAATAAATTTTATTATACAAGTATTACCATTTAATGAAAGATAACTTTAAAAAATTCGGTGCAAAGTTCTATTTAATTTAACAATATAAAACTTAAATTATAAATAAAGGATAATTGAAGTTTAAAATTATGTAAAAAAACAAATACACCTCATCACTATTACTTATCAATGATACGCGCCAGCAAAATCAAAACTGATAGTGGAGCATTTTGTCATATTCTTAACGGCCATCTTCACTTACCGTCGCCGGAAGCCCGAGCCAATGTTATTCTATGGGGAAATTTTCTTTACAAATAGCTTATTAACTAATACATATTTTTAAATTCTGTTTTCAAATTCAGAAAATTCCCAACTGTTAAATTGACGGACCTTTTTTAAAAATGTATTTTTTTTTTTTTTTTTTTTTTTTTTAATATTTTATTTTGAAATTGCAAAATAAAAAAATTTCACATATTGAAAATTCTTATTTTGCAGCTTCAAAATAAAATATAAAAATTAAAAAAAATATTTTTTTAAAAAAAGCCCGTCAATTTAACAACTAGGAATTTTCAGAATGTGAAAACAGAATTTAAAAATATGTATTAGTTAATAAGTTATTTGTAAAGAAAATTTTCCCATAGAATAACATTAGCTTCGGCTTCCGGCAGCGGTGAGGGAAGAGGGCCCTTAATAATCACACTGGAGCAGATGGTGTTAATGATGATGTTACATTTAAATATGTTTCAAAGAACTGGAATTGTTCGTTTTATGGATGGTACAAAGCATAACTTTTCATAATGTTTTGAATAATGTCATTTTTGAACATTTAATTGAACTTTATTTATTTATTTGTTTATTTATGTTACACGAAACACAGTGTTTGAACGATTGTAACCATCATTAGACATTCCAAGAACGTTCCAGTGCTACTTGATGGTTATACATTTGTCTTCGGCGTATATTCGAATGCATTTGTTTCTTTGTGTCATTTCTAAAACCCTTATTATCATAGATATAGTAATAAGACATAGATTGATCACTGAGAGGGAAAAAGTGATGCCTTTTCATGTGGAAATAGACGGACATTTTACTCTCTTATGGATGTCTTTTCTCGAGTGAATATACACGGGAATACACACAGATATTTTAGCAAATAAAATTTATGAATAATTTATGTACTAAAAGAGACTGAAATACTCCAGATACTCATTTTTCTTTCTTTCTTTCTTTTTTTTTTTTCTTACTATACTCTAGTATACTTATGTCTGCACAAAACTGACTTTCTTTCGGCATTTATTTTTATACTTCTTTGAGATAAAAACCGTCTGCATTCATTGTGGAAAATAATTTTAATAAGTTCTAATTTAATAAATAATTTCTATTGCATAAATTTGTATAGGTTTATATAGAGAAGAAAATTTTGTAGTGGCCACAACATACTAGTTATATATTAAAACTTCCGCGGCTGCTAACTACATTCAAAAGAACTTTGAAAACTCCATATTACTTACTAATATAAAATCTTTAAAAGTATTAAAATTTAAAGCAAGTATTCCATTAAATATAGAGACAGTAATTATTTCATAATAATACCAAAGCAACTGATTATAAAAATTATATTTTTCATAAATTACTTGAATATAACTTACGGATGAAAACCTATTCCATTTCTTTTCGTATATTTATTAGAACACTTAAAAGCCGCGCAATATTTCGGCATTTTCAAAATTCATTAACATTCTATTCTATTACTATTTCCGAGTTTTATACTCCCTAATGACTGATGCCTAAACTTTTTTTTGGCATCAAAAATCTTTGCACGATAACATGGGGATGATAGATCTATATAAATTACTATATCTATGCTTATTATATGTTACTCTGGCTGAATTTAGAAGAATTCGTCAAAAATTAAAACTTTGTTTTTGTATTTTTAATTACTTTTCGGGTGTACCTAGCATAGAAGAAACGAACACTTTCTCAGAAAAGATATAGATACTTAAGATATTTTTACTTACGAGACTGTGGAAGAGTAATATTTCATCGAAATATATTATAAAGAGTTCTGATATAACATGTCTGTTTGGATTATTATTGGGTCTTAGTTAAAGGCTCAATGAAATAAAATTTAAAACTGATGACAATACAACAAATTTTCAATCATTTATACCCTATAACATTGACACTAAAAGTAATTTTGAAAATAGGAGGGAAAAAAAAAAAGTTGATCAATGAAGTTGTTTTTCTCAGATACTTTAAAATGATAATAATAATAATAATAATAAATTACTCAATGTCAATAAAATAGCCGATATTCTTATTCCGTATTATGTTTACATATTAGGTCAGAAATTCATATTTATGACATTCATGCCTATAAAACGGATATAGCATACGTTTTTGTTAGGACTGAAACAGTAATCAGAGAAAAGTTTCAGATATTAAGTGGAACGGCAAAATAACATCTATTATGAAAATATTGATACAAGAACTAGAATTAATAGCGTGTATTTTTAATAGACCGCGAGTAGCTTACTCTCTACAAGTGATCCTTGATATTTCTGCAAAAAAAAAAAAAAAAAAAAAAAAAAAAATTATATTCTGGAAGCGGTCTAGTGATTTTCTAAGGGAAAATAAAAGAAAAAGTAGAAAATAGCGTTAGTGAAATTGATTAGCTTCAAGAGCTTAGAAATAAATTTACGGAGCTAAAAATATAGAAGATTTCACAACACATGTTTATAACCGAGTCAACGTTTTATGTCAACTTCGTGGGAGGGATCCAAAAAGCTTAGAGAAAACAATGATAAAGTCATATTAAAGGAGTCGTGTTGTTTTTGGATGTGGAGGAAGAATAAATACAAATATTTGCGTGTCATCTCGCTAAAACAGTATATTCATTCTTTAATGCAGAAAGTACTTTAAAATGTTATACTGTTTAAAACGTATCTGTATCAGATATTGGTAGTCATTGCAGAAAGTTCAACTGAAAAAAAAAATGACCCACAATTTTTTAAAGGTTCATTTAAGAACCATCTCAACAGAAATAAAAATTCCAATTTCAAACTAATGTGTTTTGGCTATCACAAAACTTTCTTCAATATTTTCCTATACAAATTCACGCAGTACAAAATATTTATCAATACTCTTTTGCACGATAAATGCAGGCGTTTTTCTTCTCGGAGAAGTCATAATCCTAAATCTGGAACGAAAGTCAATTTTGTGATTTATATATATATACACACAGTAGGTGATCAAACTATTAGAATTTATTTTTATTTATTTATTTATTTATTATTATTATTATTATTTTATTTATTTATTTTATTTTATTTTATTTATTTATTTATTTATTTATTTATTTATTTTGACATATTTTCGATTTTCTAAAAAAGACACTAAATGAAATTGTCTGAAACTTTAGGTATGCAAAGAAAAAAAAAAAAAAAACTCGCATTTAAAAACTCACATTTTTCTCTACCAATTTAGTTCATAGTGCAATTAAGGGATCAACGACAAATCGAAGAAAAATGCAAATACTTTGGATCACCCTATACCATAAAAAGCTACAAATGACTTATAACTTTAACACATTCTTGCACATACTATGCACAATATTTCTATGTCTTTTTTCGAGAATTGCACAATTATTTAGTCAGAAATAAAAACAATTTTCGAAAAGGATTAATTTTTTTTTTTTTGGAAAGTTTTTTTGCTTATAACTAGAACAGATTTCCATAAAATGTTACAAAACTTCGAGAAAAATTGACAAAACATTAGAGAAACATTATTCTGAAAGATAAAATTCACACGTGTAATATTTGATGAGATGTGAGCATTTATAGTAAATACTTTTTTACTGTGCATGCGTGAAAGATAGAAAAAATTTCATTGCATAGGTTGAAAGCTAGATATATTGAGCAACTTTTGTCAAAAGTTCATTTGAATAGAGCAAAAATTAAGCAAATTGTCGGCAAAAGAATTAGCTATATTTTAGGTATTTTTTAGAGTTGAAATTTCATAAGGGATTTTTCCCATGCTACGTAATTAATTTGAAGGATAAATATTTCAGTCACGTTCTAAAAGTTCCTTTTTGTGAAAATCCACTTATAGGCTTGTAACTTTTTTTTTAATTTATTTATTTACTCAGATTTCTGATTTTTTAAGGAGTTTTTCACAAAAAAGATCTTTTGCAATGTGGTTAAAATAATTGGATCATCAAATTAGTTAAATATTGTACATCGTATGTGAAACAATGTGTTAAAGCTATAAATCATTTGTAGCTTTTTTTTTATATAGGGCGATCTAAAGTATTTGCGCTTTTCTACCTTTTTTGGTTGGTCCCTTAATTACAGTATGGACTACATCGAGAGTGGAAAATGGGAGTTTTTAAATGTTGTTTGCATATCTAAAGTTTCAGACCATTTCGTTAAGTATTTTTTTCTTTTTTTAAGAAAATAAAAAAAATGTCAAAATGAAAAAAATTTCTAATAATTTGATCCTCCACTATATATGTTTTTTTTTTTCTTTTCTTTTTTTCTTTATTGTTGTTGTTGTTAAAAATGGGAAAATTGATAATTTTGTTTTCAATTATCACACATCTATTGTTCAACCCCTTGATTTAAAGCTATTGACGAATTCTTTTTAAAAATAGAAATCCTGGACGATATATTCAACGCCCCAGCCCCCCCCCCCCGTTCCCGCTGTTCCATGTCTTTTTCTAGTGAATTTTGTCCTCTTATTACTTCCGGTGTGAGCCCTTTTTTTTTTTTTTTTTTTTTTTTTTTTTAACACACTTGACATTGTGAGTTTTTTTGCTTTTCTTCCCATGCTGTTTCTATGGGTTTTTTAGCCTTTCCCCCCTCTTTTTCCACATTCTAAAGTGCGGTGGAAAATTTACACTTCCAAGGAAAAAAGCGAGGCTCACACATAAACATCCCCCCCCCCACCTAGTTTACTGTTATTGTTATAAATAATGCTTTTTAATTTCACAATGATTCATTAAAAACAGCATCTCAACGCCACCTACTGTGCGATTTTCAACAAAAGTTGATAAGTACTTATTTATGTCAAGTTACAAACTACATACAAATATGTATGGAATTAAGATAAAGCTGCTACAAAATTTTTGTCACACATACAGACAGATGCACAGACAGACATTTTTTTAAAAATAGTCAAATCGTGTTCTGGATCCCTCAAAAACGAGTAAATTCATCGAAAATCGGAAGGTGAAAATTTTTGCTAACCGACTTACTTTCTTTTATTTAATATATAGAAGACAATAAAAATTGTGCGATTTCGTTTTGTTATTTACGTGTAAGTAATGAATAATTCTTTTACTCACAGAAAAATTCCGCATACGGAAAATTGCCGATCCCTGACAGAGGTATAACAATACATGCATTAATCTAGAATAAGCATTATTTCTAATATAGCTAATGAGAAAAGCTACTTCCGTATGGCGCATTGTAGCAACCACGGTAACTAGAATACATTCTAGTTACCGTGGTAGCAATTGTTGTTTATCGAAATAAAGATTTTTTTTTTTTTTTTTTTTTTTTTTTTTTGTAGCAACCTTTTGTTACGAGGATCACTCTGAAATTTTGTGATATGGTTAAAGATACAAGTTAAACATACCAAATCTTATGAGTATTGAAAGTAGTCCTTTCCATTATGAATGGAATTTGCAGACGAATTTTCCATAAATTAAATGCTTCTAGCCATCAATTTTTTTGAAATCGAGGAAAAATATGCTTGCATAGCCTCATCAGTCTCATCTTCGGAATAAAAACGACTACCACGTAAATTTTTCTTTAGATTAAAAAATACCCAAAAGTCCCACATAGCAAAATCAAGACAATAAAGTGGATATTTTATCACTTTCACGTGTTTTTGTTCAGAAAAATTCAGCTATCAATTTTGCAATATGATAACATGCATTATCTTATCAAATGGAAAAAAAGAGTGAGACCCCTTACATTTACTTCTTGAAGAAGTTCTGTACATTGTTTAAAAAAATCCCGTAAGATTACGGGGAAAGCCCGCCAAGTCCGTAAAAAAAAAAAAAAAAAAAAAAAAAATGTTTTTTTACGGCAATAATTTTTTTTACGGGCATGTAATATAATTTAAGGTCATAATATACTTAATTTACTGTCTAAACTTTTTTTTTTTTTTGCGATCTTTGTCTGGAATCTCTGCTGCCGGGCTTTCCCCGTAATCTTATTACATAATTTTTTTTTTTACTTTCCGAACACAATAGTGAGGAAAGTATTGTAATCATGTCAAAAATCCGAATTTGAGATTTTGATGTTTCTATGCGTTTCAAGGTCTAATGATTCCTTTTTTCTATTTTTGCGATGATGTATGTAGGTGCGAGTGTATGTATGTATGTATGTGTGTATGTATGTGTGTATGTATGTGTGTGTGTCTGTGAGTGAACACGCTAGCGTCTAAACGCTTTGTTCGAATAAGCTGAAAGTTGGTGCGTATATTGTAAGTCACCATAGTACGAACCCTATACGTTTTGGTGAATCTAGCTCTTATAGTATTTTTACAGGGACACAAAGAAAAATTCTTTATCATTACGGCCTATGGGACCAAAATCTTAAAAGTGCGATAGCATTTAAATGCCTTATTCAATTGAGCAAATAATTTATACACATAATAGGTCACAGATACTCAACCTATATAGATTTTGGAGAATCTAGGACTTATAGTTTTCTTACAGGGACATAAAAAAAAATTCTTTATCATTATGGCCAATGGGGCCAAATTTTTAAAAGTGTGATAGCGTCTAAATGCCTTATTAATATAAACAAAAAATTTGTACACATGTTATAGGTCACAGTTGCACACACTGTATAGATTTTGGTGAATGTAGCACTTACAGTTTTTTTACAGGGACACAAAAAAAAATCTTTATCATTATGGCCTATGGGACCAAATTTTTAAAAGTGCGATAGCATCTAAACGCCTTATTCAATTGAGCTGAAAATTTATATGAATATTATAAATAACTGTTGCACTAACTATAAGCATTTTGGTGAATCTAGCATTTATAGGTTTTTACAGGGACACAACGAAAAATTCTTTATCATTATGATCTATGGGCTCAAAGATCAGTAGCGTTAAATAAAACATCGTGTAATATATGGAGAAAAATACTCAAACACTCTATTATGGTTTTCCCCCTTTTCTTTGTTTAACAACTCCTCTTTCTTTACTTTATCTACAAAACTGTTAATTACTCAATGTTCGGAAAGTCGAGTGGAGTCACTCCAGATTTTTTTTTTTACAGTGTAAGACACTTAATGGTATATCAGTTAGTTGTAACTGCCTTCTGTCCCTTCAGCTTGATGGCTTTGACTACTCCTGTACCTCTAAAGAAAACAGAATATTTGCTCGTTTCATTGCTCGTTGTCTTTTCACCAACGTTGATTTGGGGCCATTTCAAAGACCCATACTTTACTTTCTTGACGTGTTGGGCCATCAAAAAAAGGTATACGTCACCGGCTATAATTTTCGAAACAAGGCGATGTCCATAACTATCATTAAGTAAATTTGGATTTCTTTAAAGATTCGGACATGCTAGCGGGACTTTTGGTGTGTTGTTAAATTATGGATGACCCAACGATAAATTAATTTTTTCATATGCAGTTTTTCATGAATAATATTATATATACACTAAAGGACAAAAAAAAAAAAAAAAAAGGCCGCACTGCAGAAAAATTAACTTATACCTTCTGTGTTTGTAATAACTTAAAAACTAATTATTGAAACAAATAAAACT
The DNA here is from genome assembly GCA_963930645.1 of Salticus scenicus. Classification (NCBI taxonomy): domain Eukaryota; kingdom Metazoa; phylum Arthropoda; class Arachnida; order Araneae; family Salticidae; genus Salticus; species Salticus scenicus. The sequence continues at coordinate 289,906,772 of OZ005649.1, forward strand.
GTTATGTTTTTATAATAAGGAAGTCAAAACATACCTATGTACATCTTTGATTCAATAATTCAATTTATTACACTCTACGAAGTATTTAATAAAAATCTACATAAAATTTTCTTTTTAAACATAATATAATAAACATATAGTTTACATTCTATCATGGTTTATTATATGAAATAAACACGTTATATGTTAATGTATGTAGTAAAACTATTTATTTGTTAGATCTAAACAATTAATGAATAAAATTATGTATTCTGCATTTGGTAATTAAACCTTTGTAAGTAATTACTGCTTTAAGGCGCAACGGCATAGTATTTTACAGTTTTTTAACATGAAAATTCAGAAATTTCACTGTGCCAAATAACACAAATAATATTTTCTAGTTCTTAGAAAGTTGTAGACTACAAATTTCGAATCCCCACCCTCTTTTATAAACTAAACATTTTCGAGCGGATTGAGATTAGGACTATTTTCAGGTCTAGTAAAGAAAAAATTCTACGATATTCTTTGTGGGATTTAACTACTTTAAGTAAAAAATTTATGACAACTTACAACATTATAGATACTCTTGGGAACGGATATGTAATTTTAACAATTTGTGTTAAATAAACGTACCACAGGCGCCATGTAGCAAGGTGCATTATCATCTTGAAATGCTGATTGTGGAAAAGTCTGAAATACCTCCAAAACAGTCAGTCAGGCTACAAATTTTTAATGGCCGAGTTTTATTTCGGGTTAATTCATCCCTTGAACATGAAAATTTGCCCAACTCATTGAAAAATTATGCACTTTCTTATCATAATGTACGTAGAATATGTCACTGTTTTAAAAGTGCGATTTTCATTGAGTCGGTCACATTTTCGTCATCAGACCTGCTTGTTTCCGTCAGCTCGAAATAAATTGATTTGACTCATGAGAGAGAACCACTTCAGCCAATAATTAACTGATCATTTAAAAAATTTTTAACCCTCTTACGTCTTGCTTTCCTAATTCTTTTCGTTAAGAATGGATTTTTTTTTATATTTCCTCGCACTTAAACTTGCTTTGTTAAATCGTTATTGCACTGAATTTAAAGAAATTATGTTACTAAACATTTTTTCTGAAACCCTTCTATGTTCTAAATGCAATACAAACTGATTTTTTAAGTACTGGCTTTTTAACTTGCGGTCTTCTCGATTGGATGAGCAACGTGGCCGCCTAGAGGCAAATTTCCAGTTTAAACAGCCAAAAAATTTTATATCTTACTAAAGACCAGCTCACCAATATATCATTAACATTTAATCATTTTGACAAACCGCGTATTAAAATATTTTTTGATTTTTCACTCTAAATTGAAAATTTTTTGTGGTTCGTTAATTGCCTTATTCTTGCCATTTTTTAAATACTTTCTAAAATTACAATTTTTGGAACAATTGCATCTTGTTTTTAATACTTGGCTCAATCCTAAATTGTACGTGGAACACAAAGTAATAAAATCTGTCAGAAAATTTATTTTTAAAACTATAAAATTGGCGATTGCAGAAAGAGAAATGGAAAATGCTTTTTTTTTGTCCCGTAGTGTAGCTGCGAAATAAATATTCAGTTCCTTCTGTATCACTTATTAAAGACAGCTATTATCGTCGATTAACATTTTTCGTATGGTCGACACATTTTCTGAAATTGCAAATAACTAAGGTTTTCCTATGTGCTCTTCCTTGAACGAAGAATTTCGGTCGCTATGAAATTCTGTAAACCATCTAAATACAGTAGCATAAAATAGAATTTCGTTTTCAAATGCTAATTGTAGACGTTGAAGACAATCTTCTTGATTTAACCCTACTTTAAAGGCACAGAAAATCGTAGCGCCATAATACTTTCACGTCAGTTTTATATTCTATGAGAGTTAAACTGTAAATTTTTTCTACAAATTATTGTCTGCGAGCATAAAAGAGTTCAAATTTATGTACCTAACCAATCATTTTCTTTTAGGGCATATCGTCTGCCATTGTCCCAAAAATTTCAGAATTACCCTCATATTATATACACATTTAATTACTTCATTACGAATATCGTTCTCTTTTTTTTTTTTTTTTTTTTTTTTTTTTTTTTTAAGAAGAGATAACCATTAACCAGGTATTCGGTAACCAGACTTCGATAACCAGGTATTTGGTAAGAATCCCAGAACAAGCCTTCATGTTCCCAGTAGTTCGGAATTCGTTTTAAGCCCTAGGTTATTTTTTGCAAAAAATTAAACAAGACATTTTAGTCCGACCACTTTGTTCCGCCATTGTGGTCCTGCTGGTTTGGTCCCCAGCATTTTGGTTCCGAGACGTTTCGGTTTCATTAATTTTCTGAGAGCAGTTGAATATATATAATTTATTATTATTATTATTATTATTATTATTTATTGTGATTGCCTGATTTTTGACATGTGAGAAATGAAGTGTTTTTAGAATAACTTTAATTAATAAATATTATATTGGTCAATATGTAAAATTTCAAGGTTGTGATTCATTCCTAGCAATGAAATCCTGAGTCATTTCTGCCTCTCTAACTTTTTACGAACAATTAACTTTATTTCAACTTTTCAAACATTATTGCGCTCCTTTTCGAACTGAGATTTTTTTTTTTTCTTTTTTTTTTAACTTAAGTTTTACTTTTTTTACTGTAATTTGATTTTTATTTTACTTTCTAATAATAATAATAATAATAATAATATGTTGTTTTCATACACAAAATTAGCCCAAAACGCCTACTTTGACTGCCTTTATTCAAAAACCCTGTTCTTTACACACAAATAAAAAATTTTATTCGTAACTCTAGTATATGAATTAAAATATTTTTTTATTTTTATGCTCTTACGAATCAAATTGAATTTCAGTATATAACAGAAAGCAATGAGACTTGAGGGATTTTTCTCTTGTGCTATTCAGCCATTTAAGTTCCTTTATATTTCGTTCATATTGATTACATATCCAATGACTACATATCAATAATGCAATATTTTGAAATCACTGTAAGCATTTCCGGATTAAAGTTTGTGGGACTCAGGAATTATGTATTACAACAATTGATTAAACTTAAATAAAGCACACGTGTGGGATTTATAAGCCTGACTTTTATTTTATAAAAGAAACACTTGTATGGATAACGGTTTCAGCTTTAGAGTATTACATTGTATTTGCAGAAGACTTTAAGGATGTTTATATAAAATGACAGCACAGGGATTAAGAAAATTTTAGATCGTATAAAATTGAGCTCGGTAGCAACAATTAGTACTCTGTATATTTTCTTTTTAATTTGTGGGATTTTGTAATTTTTGCACTAAAATACATTGGACTTAAAAAAAAAAAAAAAAAAAAAAAAACACCGAAAATATCCATACTCGCAAGAGATATATTTATCCACTCATGTTTAGCGGATTTGTGAAAATTAACGCTTGAGATCTTTGTTTAGATTTGTAGGACCTCTGTATACTTTTAAGTAGATGGTGGATGTTGAAAATCGTTGAAAATCGATTTTTGAAATTATTGCCTTAGAATTATGAAAGTTTGCATACAAGTTGATCGAAATGCATCAGTATTAAATATATTAAAATATTTCGAAATCTATTAAAATTAAAATTAAAATTTTCCCTCGATTTTACATTATTATAGTTTATTATTATATTCTGAACAGTTTTGTGGAATGATTGATAAGTTAATTTTTTTAATAATATTTTTATGTTTGAATGTCAAAAATTTGCATGAAATTTCTGCCTTCAAATGTAAAAATAATTATGTTTGATTATACATTATCGTCTATTTGAAGTATTTCTTATAAGAATATTTTTTATAGTTTTACGTTAAACAAAACATAATGAAATTAATGTATTTTATTCAAATTCTCAAAAACAGGTCTCCTTAGAATGTGTTTTCTAGCATTAAAGACTAATTTAGAGCGCAACCGAGAAATATATATGTGTATTATGTGATATAACTGAAAATTTTCGGAAATGCATTTTCAGTTGCGTTATAAGATTTTTTTTTTTTTTTTAACTATATAATAAGTTTTTTGTATACGTACGGTGTAGTGTATAAGCAATTTTTAGAGAATATATAAGCCTATAAAGGACTAATTTAATTTATACATTTAAAAAAAAAAAAATAAGCTACATATTTGATTTTTGTGATTTTTCTTTTTCCATAATTGAAAACAGTATCTATTTTTAGACGGATGCAAAATACATAGAAGATTAAACGGTATAACAGTTAAGTACAATTAGAAAGTGTTTTATAATTTATGCGATTCGCCTTGTTTTTATTTATTTAAACTTGTTATCATACGTTATAAGTTTAGTATACATATAGTTTTATTTTACTTATATGATATTTGCTTATATTAACTGTCACCGTTTACTGTAAAAATATTTTTAAATTAGTTTTCATGTAACGCTCTTTAACCATCTTGTAATTTATAAAATGAAATAGTTTTTATAAGTAATTTTATTTTTATTTCTTACTAGTTTTTGAGTTTATTTATTTATTTATTTTCTGTTTAATAGAATTCGTTTGTTTTACAAGAAAATTGGACGTATAAATCTGTTGTTTCTTAGCTGTAAGCCAACATATTTAAAGAAATTTACCGATATTTGCACACAATAATACAACACAAGCCCCTGATGAAGTATTGATTATTATTATGCTTTCATATACCTTTTTGGATTTTGTCTACCTTTTTTTTTTTATTGGGATTTTACTACGTGATTGATTTAGTTCATATAAAGTTGGTTTATAAATATCAATAATTATAAAATATGTGTATATATTTTTTTCTTTTTTGACCTAATGATAAAAAATTCCCATCTTAACTTTTTTCTTCGTAGCATATATATGGTGTTATAGGGGTTGTGGGGGAAAGTTGGGTGCGTGCCCGTAAAACTTGTTTAACTCGCTAAACCCGTCTTAAACCGTGGTGGCATCTGCTCCTTCTTATTATTTTTTCAGTTTCATATGTTTGGATATTGTTCTTATTTCGCATGGTTTTCAAATCCTAAATTAAATATATGTATTCATTTTTTTTTAAATTTATTAATCTCTCTCTCTCATAGATTCATAGGTATGGTGCTAAAGCTATGCATATATATATATATATATATATATAATCGCTACACCACCACCTTTTCAAGTATATGACATATAATTTACAGGATTTTATAACTATATATATTAATAGCAATTAATAGGATAAAATTGGGTTATTTTTACAATGGTAAATCGGATTTATAATAAGATAGATTCTCGATTTTCGCATGATTACTCCAGAATATTTTTCTTTTGTTATCCCCCCACCCCCCACCCCACATACACACACACAACCAATTTCTTTTTTTTTTTTTTTTTTTTTTTTCTAACTCGCATTAAACTTTTAACAAAAATCTTATTTTGTACCAAATTGTTCTAAAAATTACATAACTTTAGTTGAAGAAAGGAGTTTCTTCTGTAGTGGCGCCATCTCTTTTTTCTGTTATGAACAAAAAGAGGTCATAAAATTTAGATATTGAAATGTCGTATTGTAATTTTTTGAGTTGAAACTTAATTTCTATTGGAAAATTTATTTTAGTTTTCTAAAAGTTAGTACTATAACTTTGTGAGTCAATTTAAAATTCTAGTCCTCCATTCGTGATAAATATATATATATACTTTTTCCACCTTGAGTTCTAAAATAATAATTATAAAATGTTATCCTCAGACCTCGTAATAGATTTAAAAAAAAAAAAAAAAAGAAAAAAAAAAAAGAAAAGAGTATAAACCGATTATTAACCAAAAATGTATATATAATTTTCTCTTAGTTGTTTAAATTTATAAATTTTAATAGTGAATATAGAAAATATACAACAAATTTCAAACGATTAAGTGTACTACTACAGATCGTGTCATTTTTAGGACAGTGACAGAATTCATTGTCTAAAATATAGTCTAAAACAATTTTAAAAAAATATAAAGTCCCTAAAGCGAGACGGGCAGTAGTAAAGGATGGATTAATTCTTTAAAAGATATATCATATTAACTTTATTAAAACTGATTATATTCTTAATAGTATACAAAAATTTATTAATTTAGTAGTTTATATAAAAGTCCGTAGAGTATATGCATATTTGTCCCACATTCTTTAATTTCAAATTATCTAAACGCACGATTAAGCAATATCTCCTTATGCGAATATTCAGAATTTTTTTTTAACATTCTTCCTTGAAGTTGTGTCTTGTGTATATCAAAAAGAGTGAGAGAAAGAGAAATTTGTATATATCTCCGTAAGAAAATAATAATAATAATAATCTGTTCCTTTTTAGGCTATTTATCGTTCATTTGTGAAACAATGGAATTTGAAACAAAATCAATCTTTTGATAAATAATCTTTTAGAAAAACCCTTTTCTATGCTCTTTTCACACTAAAACAATTTAAGTAAGATTACTTCAAATAAAAGTCCTATTTTGTATACCAAGAGATAACAAAAGATCGAGGAAGAGACCACTGTGTCGTCGGAGAGATGAAATTGTGATGTTTGGAAGAGCAGAATGAAGAAGAATTGCAGAAAATAAGACAGTTTCGAAACATCTATCCTTCATCCTGCAGTGGATTGATAAAGGCTGAAATTGGTGATGATGATGACTTCAAATAAACACTTTTATAACTGCAATTTTGTCTTACGTATGTATTTATAAAAGTGTAAATTCAAATATGATCGTATACTAACAATCTTTGTTAATTGCGAAACACATAAATTTATTTCAGATTATAGTCTAATTGATTTCAGCGTCATAGCTTAAAATAAAACATCGCATACCTTTTTTAATGCATAACAAATTCAAAAGAACACTGCAGTTTACGTATGAAGAAATCCCAATCAATTATCGGAACGCTTTTTGTATGTTCATGCGAAACCGGTTAGAATCCAATTGGTTTAGAAAAAAAAAAAAAAAAAAAATGAATAATAATGATTTTTAACTCAATATCAAAGCCTAATTTTAGCATAGCATATAGATCAATATTGAAAATATACACTTTTATGATCATTAACTTTCATAACATGGACACGGGTTGGATAATATTTGCCAGAAAACCTTTTCAGTTATACGTGCTAAATTAGTTTAAATAAATTTAAGTCAAATAAATGCATTTTTTTAACGATAATTTTGTGAAATATATAGAGAGGAGTGGAGGAAGGGGTAGTATGGAATACCATTTATATTTGAACACACCATAATAAACTGAAATATTTTGGATGATTGTGGATTCGGCTACTGCAAACTTCCAAGGTTGTTAATGTGTGTTGTGTGTGCGTTACAAATATAGAGTTTACAAGCAAAAATTTTAGTTAACAAAAATAAAAGCTACTATAGGGCAATACGGAATAGTTATGAAGGAAAGTATGGAATTAGCCATTTCCTTAAAGCATAATACGGAATAGGGTAACATTTTTACACAAAATCATGAGTAATTGCAATGCAAATATTTTATAACGAAATTATTATTGAAAATGAACAGTATTGAAAAAATTAACAACATTCAACATAAGTTTTCGAAAAACGTAAATACTATGGAATAGTTGGTTTCCATATTACCTGAATCGCCACCTTCGAGAATAAATCAACCTCAACCACCAGTTGGTAAAAAATAAGTTCATGGGAATCAGTCTACTAACTAGCTGAACTTCACTATCAGAAATAGAACTAGGTCTTCACTCGATAAACCAAACAAATTTTATGAGATAAAAGCAGTTCTTCTAACTGGCACAAGATGAACTACCGTTCATTTCTGAGGCCTAGTGAAGATATTTCACGTGCTTACGTTAGGTTACAGCACCTTACAGGTGAGATATAACGATATTCCATTTTATTCGACTATTCCGTATTCTCCCACGGTTCGACTAAATATAATGTTGATTTATTCAAATTTCAAACCCAATTTTTAATGGAAAATTATAAAGAATTATTATTATTTATTTATTTTTAATTTTATACTCTCATTGAATTTAATTTATAGTGTTAGGGTGAGTATCGAAAACCCTTCGATTAACCAAAATCCACAAAGGAATTTATTTGTATTAGAATACTGATTGATATTGTAGCGTGTTTAATTAGATGTCACCCTAATCCATATTCCCTCCATCAAAATAAATAAAAAAAAATACTTTTTTTAATAGCTGATGCTCTTTTTTTTTTTTTTTTTTTTTTTTTTTTGAGGAGGAGGAGGAGGAAAGGATGGAAATGTTAAAAGAAAAAAATATATTTGTTAAAATAAATAAAATGTTCCTGATTCTGCAGTCGTTTTCCTTCATTAAAAGTATTTGTTATGAAAATATTCATAATTTTACGAAATATATTAATTTTATAAATGGAAATCAATAAACAACTATACTGGAAGCAGTAAAATAATTTACATCAAAAGGAATGATGGTTCCGTTTAAATAGTTACAATTGTCAATAATTTGAGTTCCAAATGCAAAATGAATAGAATTTCTTATATATATGTATATCTAAGCAGCACTGTTCGTATTATTTTCTAAAACCTTTATTTTCAGTTAAAAATTAAAATAAATTTAACTTTTTTCAGATATTAAAATAAGATCATAAAAGTTATCTGAAATTATAAATTAATAGTTGCTATTGGCGAAACGCAAAAGATTTTTCAAATAAATCAAAATACTAAATGTACGTATAACTTAAACATATGTGAATTAAACATTTATTAATATGATAAAAAATATATATGATAAAAAATATATTTATATGATAAAAAATATTTTTTAAAGGTAAAATTAAATACTTTCGTCAACAAATTACTTTGATATACTATGGAAGTTTATATAAAAAAGAGTTCACTATTTTACCTGAAATTTTTAAAACTATTCAATACTATGCTATTCGGTAAGCATTTTCTTGACAAACAATTTTCAAAAAATATATCGAGAAAGTATATTGTTTGCTAAATCGAATGATGCCTTAGGCTTTTTTTGCCAAATACTCGAAAGTATTTAATTTTTTTACTGGTTATCTATTGAGATTGCGTCTATAAATTTGACTGATCAAGAAAGTAACTAACATCAGTATATATATATATATATATATATATATATATACATATATATATATTAATAATATTTTGAGTATGCCTGTAATATGTAAAGGAAGTATTAAAGGTCAAATTAAGTATAAAATTATTGAAATGTTTCTAAATATTAATGCGGACGATTATTTGTTTTAGGTTATAGGAAGTGCGGCAAACCAGTTCGAAGAACAGCCAAAATAATTGGCGGTATAAATGCTAAAAAGGGAGAATTTCCTTTCTTAGTAAGTGAATTTTCATAATACATTCAATACTTATAAAACTTTTAATATCTTTTTGAATAATTTCAGTATTTTTTAATGCGATTACAATGAATAAAGCCTTAAGTTTAATAATAAACTGTAATTAAAGTAATAATACAGTAAAATTCCTCTATTTAAATAGGGGTTTTAAGTCCTTTTTTTATGCAAAAATGTTTTACGTAAGGTTGCCCTTTGATATCAAAATTAATTCTTCGTAATGACTTCACATAAGAGCTAATAAATGTCTAACAATTCACTATATGGCTTAACTTATTAAAATCAAGTTTCAGTCGGCATTGTGAAACCCTTGACATGGCAATTTATGCTTTTTAGAACTGAAAAAATTCTTTGATGGTTCTGTGTCTAATTAGCTAGAAATGTTAAACCATAGTGAAACTTTTACTCATTTAAAATGTAAACATATTATTTTTGATTGCAAACAGTAAGTAAAAAATATTTCAAATTCCATGGCACAGATATAAATAAAATTTCGATATTTTTACATGAAAATAAAATAAATATTAAAAAAAATTCCATTTTATTTATTCTTTTAAAATACAGGACCTTCAACTATATTTTATTTCATAAATTTTTAAGTTTTGTTTGTATGGGGGTGGAATGCCGCTATTTTACATACGGCTTTTTCTTTCTTTTCCTTCTTTTTTTTATCTGCAATTAACTTCATTTCATCTGCATTCCCTTAAATCAAATACGTTATTGATTTGCTCCCAAATTAAATTTCAGAAATTTTAATTTTCAGTGGCACTCTTTCAAAAAATGTAACCATTCCATTCATACAAAATAAATTAGTAAAGGGATTTTTGTATTTTCTACGGGCCATTGCAGAAAAATCTCTCATGATCGAAATTGTGTATTCGTGCATTCTCATTTCACCATCACTTCTAATATCAACACATTTTTGCTGAAAATTTTTCATTATTTGCTTGGAAAATAAAATTTTATTTTTGAAAAAAAAAAAAAATAATAATAATAATAAGCTAAGAAAAATATATTTCTGTAGGTGTCTTTAAGAGGACCAGAAGAACCTCAAGCTGCTCAAGTTCTTCACAAATGTGGTGCTGTTCTTTTAGATGAAAGGTGGCTATTGACAGCAGCTCACTGCGTTTATGAGTAAGTTAAAAAAAAAGAAAAAAAAAGAAAAGAAAAGAAAAAAAAAAGAAAACTTCATTCCATTCAATAGTTACAATTTGCATATTAAAATCTGATATAAATCAAGTTTGTGCTGGATATCTTTGAGAATGTTGGACAGAAGTTTCTGAGGGTGACTTCAATATGCCTTTTTGTATGTGCATTTGTGTATTCACAGATGTTATACGTGACATTAACAAATATACCCAGATTAATGTTCAAATATTAATGAATTTTAAACACGTATCTTGTGAATTAAGTTTCTTTATGTGCAGAATGATTAAATTTCATAATTTCTTCGGTTGATTGAGAGCGCAAAATAATCTTTGTCAGACGGCGTAGGGTATAAGGCCCTCTGTCCTAGGTCTAACATGGGGCGATCTGATAACATCAGTTATGCCTATATAGAAAAGTGGTTTATTTTAATGGTTATTTCCTATTTAAGTATGAAAGATAATAATGTCTACTTGACTTCTGTAAGTCTAGATTGGCTTTAACCAGAAATTAGGCCCAGCAGCGGCTGAACGCTTCTGCGCTCAAAGCTGGTAGACGTGAGGTGCCTAGTTCGATCTCAGGTAACCTAGGCGTTCGAAGTTTACCTTGGTTTTCTCCGATACTTGTGCAAATACGGGCTAGGACCCCTAAGAAAGACTCTTACGGAGGGCACCATCCCTCAGGCCTAGGTCAATCGGTCTTACTCCCCACAACCCAACCCAGAAAGTATTTTCAACAAATATTTTACCATTAAGAACGAATATTCTTAATCTCTAGAATTAACTTATATACACATAAAAGGTGTGACACTTTATAAAAATCATAAGATTCAGATGTGCATTTTGCCCAGGTGTATAAAAAAAAAAAAAGTTTCTCATTTAATTAAAGTATACAGAATGCCCAGTCCATTTCTAACATTTCAAGTGCAACTGTAATTATAGTCATAAAAGTGGTGCCGGGTATAGTAAAATGGAGATGTGTTATTTTAGCAGAATGATACATTAATAGTACTTCATAATGTTAAATATAAAGGTGGAAATGCATAAAAAAAAAGTAGATTTATAAAAATTTACATTTGAAAACTAATTTAAGGTAAAACGTTATAAAAAAATTTTACTTTTATTTTTTCTTTCAAAAACTTTTTCTATATATCTTTCTTTTGCAAAATACTGCTTTCTATGGTCATTTAATACGAAACCTCCTATTCAGTGAGGGGACAAGGGACATTGAAATTATTTTTCTTTTACATTCTACTACTTCTCGAATCAAGTATAATCAAGAAATCTATAATTTTATTTCATATAGCGTATTTTAAATGATAAAAAGTAAGGCACTTTCATTTAATAAATAATGTAAAATAATGCCCAAATTCAAAATGCTCCATGCTTATTCTAAGCTACTTTAAAGCTTCATTTTTTTTTTTTTTTTATGTGTGTCTTTTGTGTACACTCCTGTGCACTCAATTTTTTACATCTCAATCACAGGGTCAGTTACAAACAAAAAAAGTCTAAAACTTAAAACCTTCATAAACTTTTGTCATGGGACTGAATTGATGAGTTCGTAATAAATGTAATAAATTTTTTATTTCAAAATGAATGCCCAGTTTTGTGACAAATACACTGATTAACATTCTCACACATTTCTAAGAAGGTTGGATGAAAACAAATTAGCAAAGAGCATATAAGTAACTAATTATTTCCGAAATTTGGAACCAAAGAAAAAGAAACTTAAAGTTTAAAATTTTGTAAAAATTTTAAATAATGTTTGAGGAACTGTAGAATATTATTTTAAAAGTACTGCACAGCTTAGTACATTCTATAACTATCTAGATATTTTTAATTGCATAGATTTTAGTCATTTTCCTCATCCCTTATCCCCTTAATAGGGATTCCCCCATGCAGATTCTTTCATACAGATTCTATTTGAGCCAATTACTTTCATATCGAAATTTTGTTTAGATATAAAAAATCACAAAAAGTTTTTGTTTAATGCTATTTATGTAATTAGACAGGCGTTTAAAATAATATCGATAAAAAAAACATATTTCATGTTTTCATTAAAATTGGTTTTTATGTAAGAAAAAAGTATATTGATGCCATAATAATACTTTTTAACTTATAATTCAACGTAAATTGATGCTTAGATGCCAACCTTTTAATTTGTTCCGGAGTATTTTTTTTTTCCGCCTTCATTTCGCACCACTTAATTTATCGAAAACTTTTCTCGAATATATAACTTCGATAAAATAATAAAAAATTACTTTGGTGGTATGAAGTAAAGGCGGGGCTACAAATACTCCGGAATAAATTAAAATGTTCGCACCTATGTTAATGTAAAGTATATTTAATAATATTTATGAAATTACATTTTATTATTATTATTATTATTATTCTAGATACCGTCGTAAAAAATTCCTTGCTCGTCTTAAGGCTCGACTCGGTGAGCATGACACTTCAGTCAATGGAGGTAGTTACCAAGACATAGGAGTTGACACTTTAGTGACGCATCCACTTTATCAAGAACCTAACCGACAAAGTAATGATATTGCTCTTCTACGTCTCAATAAAAATGCTGTTTTTAATGACGATGTTTGGCCAGCTTGTTTACCTGATCGATCGATGGATGTCACTGGAATGAATGCTACTGTTGCTGGATGGGGGCAGACAACCAAAAATCCAAGTGGTATGAACTTTTAATAAAATACCTATATATTGTTTTTGTTTACACATTTCTGAATGAATTTAAATTGTATGAAACTTAATAAACTGTTCATCAAAAGGCCATTATAAATTCGCCGTTTATAATAATTTCTCAAATGACTTTAGGGCTGTACGTTAATTTTAGCCAGTTTTCTAAGAGAAATTGCCTTAACGTTGAATCAATATTTAACAAAGAGTTTTACAATTTTTCACTGAATAACTCAGAATATTTTATATATGAACAATTCCTTTTTAGTGTTATTATTGATGTTGTTATTTATCAATCGGAAAAAAAAAAGAAAAATAATTTGAGACTTTGTTCTATAATTTATAAAAATGTAACCATGAAATTTTTTTCATAAATCTTTCCTGAAATTTTTACACAAAGAAATTCTAAAAAGAAGAGAGGGGGGGGGGGTATTTCTTTTCCAACATTTTTTAATGCGTTTGTAAAGTTAATAAATTTCACATGCTGGGATAGGTGATGCACATACGGATGTAGTCGAGGAAATGTAATCTGAACTAATAATGTATATATGTATAATAAAAAATAAATTCTAATCTATTAATATTTACTGGGTAAACAATCTGATATTTATCAAAAATCGAAAAAACGGTTATAATACATTTTTACCAGAAATATGAATGATATAAATATGCCGGGTGATCCAAGCGTCACTGAATATATACATAAAGCATGGGATTATATATATATATATATATATAAGAAAAAATATTAGTTACATTTTCCTCCAAAATATGGCTCTGTATTCGCAATATCCTCTCACATTTGAAACAGATCCGACTTCTCAAATAACGCCATACTGCGAATACTGCTTATTTTGAATTTGGGTGTTGCATTTGTTTTTAAATGGTAACGAATATTAAAATAAATATTCATTGCTTATTACTGCTGTTAATCGTTCTAAAAATAAAATCATGATATTGTTAAGCGATAAAGCATTGTTAGTTAAGCTTCATTATGAAAATTCTCAATGCGCAACGTTCGACAGCCATTCTCATGAATGATGGCCATCACAATGAACATTTATAGTCCTAGATGTGTTGTTGAATGTACCGAGCCACTGTAAAAAAGTAATTTTACCCTTATGGAGAAAATTTGAACTAATTTTGCAATTAAACTTTTATTACTTTAAAAAAAAAATCTTATTTCTTTCTGTGCATATTAGTGAAAATTTCATAGTGTTACCGTCAGTTCTTTTTGAATAATATATATATATATATATATATATATATTTCTGTGACTTTTGGGATCACCCGGTATTCTACTTATCTGAATTCTTCAAAGCAGCCTAATATTAAAAGCACTTAATTTGTAATAATTTTTATGCTTATATTTTGTTAAATGATGCTCAAAAGATGTAGCATTCCATTAAAACTAAATATTTCCTGAGATGTAGCTCAGGAAATATTTAGTTTTAATTTATCCTTTGTAATGTTCTTTTTAGCATTTCTAAACAAGCTATTTGGCAAAATTACTATTTCATACTGCATTATATTCATAACGAGAAAAAAATAGCTTGCATTACGTTCAAATTATAAAGAAGACGTATTAAAGGATGATTTGATAAATGTTTTAATTTTAAGACTTGATGAAAATTTCCACGTTTTTACTTTTGCTACGTGTTTTATTTATTTATTTTAATAACATTGGTCAACAAATACTTAATTTTAAAAAATGTAACAAAAGATACTTTTTTGATTTACATATTTAAACATATTATAAGACATGACTTAATTTAATATATATCTATTTTTTTTTTTTTTTTTTTTACTCAAATTTATTCGGTGTTTTTTGTTGTGCGATTACTGTAATTAATTTTCTTTAAAACAAATTTCAGAGACCATTTGAAAATATTTCTGTAATTAGATTCCATCAAAATTAGCTTTTACTCCATCAATTTGTAGTTTTTTAACTGAAGATTAAAAAATATATATATTTTTTTTTTTCATGACTTGTTTGTATCCCACAATGTAATTTGAGATTTTTAAACTACAGAAAAGCACCACAGAACCAGCATTTAAAAGTAATAAGCACAAAACTCTGAATAAACGCCATAAAATGTAAGAATGAGTTCTTGCATCTTATGATGCTTATTCAAAGTTTTTTACTTTTTAAGACTGGTAAAACCTTTTCAATTAATGAATAGTTCTTGTAAAATAAACATGCTCACTATATTACATACAATTACACTTTTGTAATGTTTTTCAATAACAATTTGCTTAATTCTGTTTTTTTATATTACTTGTATAATATTTTTTTTGTGTGTTAATCGTGTGACACTAGTTATAAAATAAATTATGGAATCATATTAAGACTTTAAATAATTAAAAAAAAAATCAAACTGTTCACATTACCATAATAATTTGATTTCAATTCATCAGACAGCTATAAATGATTTCATTTCAGACACCCATTCCCTATTTACTGTATATAGAAGATGTATACAAAACATTCTGATTGTCTGGAATCAGATATCACTTGTTTTTGGTTTGATTCATATGATTCCTGGGCGTACAACTTTATGAAAGTTAAAAGAAATTCTGACTGAAACCAAGAACAAAGTAGAAAAAAAATTCCTGGAATGGCTTTTCTTGGAACTTGAGGCACAAAAATGATCTTGGAAATAGAATATTCTGTGGCAATATCATACTGCAGAATTCATGGCCTGTAAGTAATGATTACTATCGCTCGTCAAAAAAGGGTGATCGGAGAGTTGAATGAGTAACTCTGAGAAATTGCTTGTATGTTTTTTAAATGTTTGAGAATTCCTGTTTTGGGACTGTTTGGGTATTTTCTAAGGTGACGGTGGTAATGGAACTAACAGTCACAGTAAAATAACAAATAAAGTTTTATTTATACATAGCCTCCTAAACTAGATGCCTGTCGAGTGGATCGGAAACTTGGCAACAGTTCAAGCTGTAGCCAGCGACACCTGGTACAGATTGCGCGACTTTTTTATTCAACTGTCACCAATAATTTTAAGAAGTGATATATGATATACATAATCGACGTTTCTTCGATTCTATTCGCCTTTTATGTATATCAAATCTCACTTTTAAAAATTTTTGGTGGCTGTTGAATAAAGAAGTCGCGCAATTTGTTCCAGGTGGCGCTGTCTACCGCTTGAACTGTTGTCAAGTTTCCAAGCCACGCGACAGACATCTAGTTTAGGAGGCTATGATTTATATCATTTCAAATATGACCTTCTGAAATTTTAACATTTTTATCCATAGGAAAGTTAATATTTACATAATAGACTTGTATAATTAAGCGATAGCTATAAATCAAAATTAAGTAAACTACAACAGCAAATAAATAAATTGATAGAACTCTGTGGTTAGCTAAAACAAAAAAGAAAGAATACAAAATTGAAGTATTATTCAAAATGAAGCTATGCGTATTTTGTATACGTACATAATACATGATTTTATTTAGTAAATTTTATTAAAATTCTTTCCTGTCCATACACTTACAAAAATGCATTTCACTTAATAGGAAGCAAGATAGTCATTTAGCGGAAGGAATAAAAATACACATTTTATAAAGACATGTTTTCCCCTATAAGTATAAAAGAGTGGTACATGTTTTAATCTCAGAAGGTTATTTTAGTACATTTTAACTATTTTATATGATTTATTAAAAAGTATTTTTATGCATAATACTCCACAATTATATTTTGAATTTATTTATTTACAGGAAATAAAAAGACTGTGCTTCAGAAAGTAAATGTTCCTGTACTGTCTAATAATGTTTGTAAAAAAATGTATGGGGAAGCAGGACAAAGATATCCTTTGGAAGAAAATCAAATGTGCGCTGGATACAGAGAAGGAGGCAAAGATTCTTGCCAGGTACAGGTCATTTAACAATACAATCTCTAAACAAACGCTGTTAAAAATTTAGTGTTAGTTTGAACCAAACTTGGTACTGCAGTAACTGAGAACACCCGATGGTTTAACCTTCTACCATGATATGGTAATTTTATATTGAACCATGTATTGGTATTATGTTCAAAAAAAAAAAAAAGTCAAAATTTGACCAAGGTGGGGATTGAACTGAAGACCTTCTTGC
This sequence comes from Salticus scenicus, assembly GCA_963930645.1. Classification (NCBI taxonomy): domain Eukaryota; kingdom Metazoa; phylum Arthropoda; class Arachnida; order Araneae; family Salticidae; genus Salticus; species Salticus scenicus. Next base: position 289,924,033 of record OZ005649.1, read on the forward strand.
CTCAAGTCTAACACACTGGCACTATGGCACGCTTTCTTGCCCGCTAATTTTCTTTCGTTGATTTTGATATAATGGGCTAAATGCTCTAGGGTCTTATCTTGACCCATAGGTGAGTTGTTGCACAAAATTTGTACTTTACCCTGTGTTTTCGACCACGCTCTTTAATTTAGCTTGGTTTGGTTTCAAAAAGAATTTTACTGATTCATACTTCTTGGACTGTATCATAGATTTCCCCCACTTCTTAAAAGGATATATGTACTTCTATAAACATTCTTATAGTAACGTCTGGTTAAGATTTTTTTTTTTTTTCCTTGGAATGAAAGTTGGTTTTAAATGGCAGAATCTCACTTCACAGATTTTGTTTTCCCTCTCTGGCTTACAGTCCGGGGAAACATACACATTCTTTTCAGCGCGTTAGTGGCACCATCTCCTGAATACAAAGGGAATTACAATTGCATGTACGCCGAAACATTTTTCTTGTGAGTGAATGTATGGTAGCTCCAAGTTTAGGTGCAACTAAAATTCAATTGTAAAAAGTAAAGAACTAAAAAGTGAAGTTGTGTTGTACCACATTATGGTATTGCTGATAATTTTACTCCATACAGTGGTTTGAGTTTGAACTGAATTTTTTAACAGTGTATTTCAATCAATATAATTCAAATTTTGCGAATTCTTTTAAGTAATGTTCAAGCGTATAGACAGACAAATAATTCGACTTACAGATAAACATTTCGAAGTCATACTATCTCTTAACTTTGTCGGAAATTGTTAACATAACCGAAAATGCACTTGCAGCAATTTCCAGTTATATTGTTCTAATGTATTTGAATATTTTTGTATGGCCTAACAAAATTTAATGCTGTACAAAACAAGCTTTTGCGCGTATGAATAACGTATTTTAATTTGATCATGTTATGTACTGTACAAAGGTTTCAAAATATGATTTATAGAAATACTTCTCATAGAACATAATATATTGGTATTCTTTTAGATGTCCTTGTACACAAACCATTCGCGATAGTTATACTATTTTCAATAGAGAATGTGATGCTGTGATTTTGAATAACCTATATCAGTTACAAAACATTAAAGTGGTAATAAAAAATAAATCGTTTCAAATGCACTAACTTGAAGTGTAAAAAACATTTTTCATATTTTCTTATCATAAATTTTGATAAATCATCATAAATCATCATAAATAACCTGAAAATTTTAAAAATATACGAATTGTAAGAAAATAATTTAAATATTTATATAATACTTATATATTACATAAAATATTTTGATAGTATAATGCTAACATCCTTTAAAAATTTAATACTATTTATTTAATCTTTAACTTATGCGTATTTTAAAATGTGATACTATTTCTATTTAAAATATAAAATATTGTTTCAAAATCTGTAGTACGTCAAAAATTCCAAAATCCAAAATTAGCGATTTCTGTTTCGAGTGCTTTCGGATTTCATAGATTGAACAATATGCTGTTTCATTTAAAAATAAATAATGTTAGACACCTAATTTCCCAATAGCAGTATTACACGAAAGGGTGGAGAAATATATTATATGATACTGCTTGAATGTTATTTTACTACAGTTAACATTAATTTTTTTTTTTTATGCAAACAACATTCATTATCCTTTTTTATTCAGTTGTTTGTATCTTAATATTTATTTTTATTTTAGGGAGATTCAGGAGGTCCCCTTTTTGTAAATCAGAATGATCAAATGACAGTTATTGGATTGGTATCAGCCGGAATCGAATGTGGAAGTCCTCTGCTACCGGGTATTTACACAAGGGTAATATCCCATTTAGACTGGATAGCAGAACAAATGAAATCTTAAAATGAATGTGAAATTCAATATCAGATTGTGGAAAATTTGCAAAGAATCATAGTAAAGAAACACAAAGACATTGTATATTAGCATAATTCATACTGTTCTGTTGCTACTGATCATGACACGTAAGTGAAATGATGAGTCTAATGGCAGTATCACACGAGAGATTTCACTCAACTTTTTACTAAACACGACATGATAAACTTTTCCAAGTGACAGTAGAAACAGTTGATTACGCGCTGACCATGAATTTCCCCCGTACGCTGCTGCATTGTGTTGAGTGAAATGTTACGTGAAATTTTCTCGAGTGATATGGCCATATGGCCATTCACACGGGAGCATATATACTCAACTCAACATTATACTCAACATGTTCACTCAGCGTCGTTCAAAGTTGGAGAAGCTGAACGAACGAGAAAACCGATCAGCTGTCCGTAGGGTTCCCCTAGAGCTCCTTCAATACAGGGTGGCTCATCAGGCATTTTGTTTCCCACTCAGAGATTGTTGCCCACGCAGCCTGATTTTCAAGTGTTATCAAATCACATAAAATGGAGGTTTTGCAAGCGAAAATTATTCAAATTATACCAGAACTGCTCTTAGAACGTTTAGATTTCCAACAGATGAAGAAAGACGAAAGAAATGGGCTATTAATTGTCCAAACGAAAATCGTACGCTTAGTTTTCAATCACAAATATTAAGTGTAATTATGATATGTTTCCTTGCATTTTTTGTATCAATTATTTGTTTTTATTGCTGTTTGATTAACTAAATGTTGTATTTTACAACCTACACTACTTTTCAACGTGTATAAATATTTAAAAGTAATTAATTTAACAGCAACAGTGATGGCTACTTTTTACAAGGGTTATAAGAAAATTTCGCCAAATATTACCGCCAAACTTATCAAGTACAAACAATAAATCGCTCTCCTCTTAAGGTAAACTCGCCATTTTAGGCGATAAAGACGCCGAGTAATACGTCTGCAACTAAACGTCACCAAGCTATATTTCCGCTGGGCAGCAATGATCAGCTGTGAGTCAGCTCGTATTATAGGAGTCTAAAGGACCCTTCAGAGACTGGCAACTTAGAAATCTGCAAGTCGGCTCTATTGATATTTCTTTGATGTGGTTTAGGAGATTGACGCTGGCTGCAATCGAAGCTCACAAACCTCCTAGTGCGATAATTGCATGAGAAGGGGGTCTCTTTTGTAAAAGAGCAATAAAAAGTAATGTCCTTCATTGTAAATGAGTGCAAATTTTCAAGTGTCACTTTCGGACAATAGATAATTTATGAGTTTTGACGCTCTGTATGTTGCCAGTGTCTGAAGGGTCCTTTAGGTTCCCCCGAACTGACAGCGTGAGGTATTCCCTTCTCTAAGACAATTCCAGGAAAAAATCCTGTCCATCCCTCCTATTGGTCAATTTTGATGAGCACGCTCAACACAGTCAACTCTTTCTAAAGCCCGTCGAAAAAGCTGATCATCCGAAAATGTATCCTTGAACAAGGTCAGGCTGAGTGTGTTGGCTATAATGTTGTGTTTAGTAAAAAGTTAAGCAAAAATTTGTCGTGTGATACAGCCATAGGGGTAGAAGTTTCCTACATATAAAAAGATATTTGTGTTCCTATAACTTCTCGTAAGCTACCATAAACTACTTCCATGGATGCTTTATCTGTAATAGAATATCACAGGAAAGCAAATTCAAGAACTGATAATTGTAAACTTGTGTACTTGTATAGTGTTATGTGTGTTTGTGTGGCAAAGTTAGACTCTGTAATCTGCTCATGCAGCATTCGAGGCAAAATTAAGCACAATAAATTGTGGCCCAACGTTAGTGAGCATAGCTTTCAAACATAATTAATGTGCCATATGTAAAATAAATTTCAATACTATATTTATCTGTGTAAATTATAGATTTGTGCAACAAATGATGCTATATATTTTAACATAATCAATTTCGATAAATTTCAATGTCACTCTAGCATGCAACTCAAATTTTGTGTAAGAATTTCTTGTGTGATGTAATTAAGTGTTTGTATTTTAATCATAAATGCTTACTTTTTCAAAATCTGGCATTTAGATTTTTTCCTTATCAATAGTGAAAACTACATAAGAAATACAAGCACGAATCTAATACAATATTTGTGTCATTTTTCTCAAAAAAAAAAAAAAAAAAAATGTCTTGAAATGATTTTACACAAAATTCAGTGAGTCAATCAAAATTTGAATACGACAATTTAAATACACAGGCAATTTTCGAATATATTAAGACAGTTTGTAAATTCTAAATCCATAAAGAAAAAAGCAAAGCTGCAAATTAATTTTAAAAAATAGAATAGATAAATTAACAAATATTTTTTACAAATTTCTTTTTTAATTAAATTTGTTTTTATTTATTTATTTATTTATTTTGTGGAAATAATGAAATATCTGCGATGAATCAATATTATCTTGAGATAGGAATTTGGTGGCTTTAATTTTCTTAAAATTATATCTTTTTATACAAATATTTGATATAGTTATTTATAAAGTAAGCTGAATCACTTTTTTTTTACCAGCTCTATACTTCCGAAAGCACAAAATGACTTTTTAAGCATAAATTTTTAAATAGTTATCATTCAGAATTTTTATGACTAATTTTACAAACTTATGATTCATTTATACACTGCAGTTATGACACTGCTACAGTTTGGAATAATAAATATTAAATCTTTTCTTTTAAATCTCCAGAATAAAACTATTGCAGTTGGATTGAAACGTTAATTTTAATATTAAAAACATGTAATATAAGAAGATTCTTTCACATCATTTTTCTTGAAATACATTCTTACAGTGTAAATTTCAAGATAACAATTTTTTCTTTCCTTTTTTATCTTAATTACTTTACATCCTCCCCCCCCCCCCTATATTTATCTAACATATAGTACATTTAATGGAACAAATGTGACAAAATTTATGCACCATTTAGTTTATAAAATGTTTTTATTTATTTATTTATTTATTTATTTATTTATTATTATTATTATTATTATTAATTGTTGTATGATAACTTCTGGAAAATTTTAAGCAGTCATTGAATTTTCTTTTTAATATTTTGTTAAAAAGCAATTGTAAACAAAAATTTCCTAACTGAGTTATTAGAATATTTTATTTTTGTCAGTCTTGTGAATAATATTGTTATGTTATATACATTTTTATGTCAGTATTGTATCGACTGTAATGAAAGCTCATGTAGTTTATATTACATGTTTTAACATTGTTTTCCTAGTCATTTTCCTAGTTTGTAACGTACCGGGTGTTCCATAAGCCTGTAAACATATTAAAATTTCATGACTATTGAACGAATAGATAGAATTGAACGCGGTTTGCGAAAATATGATTTTTGTGAATTAGGATTTTTTTTCCCTTTCTATTTCTCTCTCTCTCTCTCTCTCTATATATATATATATATATATATATATATATTGGGGGGGGGGGGGGATTTAAAAAAAGTTACAATTGTAGTCGATAGAGGGCGTTTCTCGGATGAATAACGAGAAATATGCAAACCAGTGTCCTATAAATTGCATGTTTTTTCGATTGACACAGCTTATTTCTTTTTTTGCCTTCTACTTGTGCATATATGAAGTTTTAATTGCAATTCAGACTTAGTCGATGAAGCGTTATTGGCAAAGACGTTTTCCCTCAGGTAAGAACCGCCGAATTAAGCTGCAGTAAGGAACGTTGTAATTCGTTTGCAAACTATAATTTGCGGTAATAATGGACACCTACAATAGGATTTATTTGCCTATAAACATTTGCATGCAAATAAATATAATTTTTCACGAAAATGTGTGCTTTGTTTCCGTACAGTACCCTCTGTCGATGATTTTTTTTTTTTTTTTTTTTTTTCTTTATCAGAAACAATCCCCCTTCACGAAAATAACTTTTTCGCAAGCCGCGTTTAATTATACTAATTCCTTCAATATTTATGAATTTTTAAAATGTCTATAGACTTATGGGACACCCGGTACATTTTGTCTGAATAATTTATATTCCTTGTAAATATCTTGTACATTAGATGCATTATTCTAATATATATACATACAAGAAATGTTTTTATTTTATTTTATTTTTACAAAATACCCGTTATTGTTATTATTATTTACTTTTTTTAATTCAATGTCTTTTGCACATAGTCCTCTATTTTCTATATACAAACGAAATGAAAACGTAATATGCATGTATATGAATCCTGCCTGAACGTTTATAAGTTAATTCAAAGATAAGTCTATGAAATGGTGTTAAAGTGTATGTGTGTCACACAAGGATTAGTAATAGTAATGGCTTCTTTGTTTCCCATACCAAAAACTAAGAATCAGGCTTGTTGACTAATTTTGTATTTTATTGTGGAGATTCTTGTTAAAATGTGCAAATTCTTGTTAAAATGTAAATAAATTATTTTATAAACAAATCTTGTGTGTGTGTGTCTTTTTCCCTCAAAAGTACAACATTATTTTTAAGATGATCATCTACAAAATACGAAAATTACTTTTTACTCGTAACCCGCTGTTTAGCTAAGGATTTTATTTATTTATTTATTATTTTATTTTATTTTATTTATTTATTTTTATTTATTTATTTATTTATTCAGAATACAAATAGGTTTAATCAGTAAAAAAAAAAAAAAAAAAAAAAAAAAAAAAGAACCTTTCCTGCATTTGACAGGATTTTTTTTTTTTTTTTTTTTTTTTTTTTCCAAAAAATTTGTATTTGTTGATAACACAGTAAAATCGAATTTTAAATTTTATTTATTTATTTATTTATTTCTTCTGAGTTGGGTTTCTCTAGTGGGTTTTGATACGTTGAATTAAGAAATGCTTTTCTTTTCTTTCTATCACGTAAGAGTTTTTCACAAAGGGAGGATGAATTGAAAGAATTCACACAGAAACTATAACAAATTCGAAATTATTTATGTATAAAATTCATTAAAACAGGCTATTATTTGCATTTTCTTTTGTCTGTTTGTTTGTTTCTTTACATAGAAGCTTCCTTTAAGGTTTTTTTTTCTCTTTTTTAATGGCTTGAGGACTTTGGCAAGGGGAGGTGGGTGAGAATCCTCTATGCAGCATCCCAGGGATAGAGATAAACTTTCCCCAGTCCTTTCTTTTCCCCAGTCCTGGCAGCATCCAACAATAATCTGCTAACATGTTAACACCCCAGCGTCCCTGATACCTCCTCTACATTTCTTTGATGTCTTGATGAAATACCTCTCCTTGTTTTTCACACACATCAATTAGATTTTTCGGAAAATAACTTAGATGGAAGTTCAAAAATCCATTTTTATTATTATTAGTAGTAGTAAAACTGTACGTGATGGAAATTTTTAAATATTTTTTCCATAATCAACATCCAAAAGTACACCAGAAAGACACAGCACCTGAAAGAAAAATATTTTTATCGCAGACTTGTGTAATCCGCTTAAAAAAAAAAAAAAAAAAAAAAAAAAAAAAAAGTCCTTCCGGCTTATTTGGAAGGGTAGGTTGATTTCTTTTTTCTTATCAAGTTGCCGTCATTTTGTTTCAAAATGGCGGCTTTAAATTATTAATGGACTTGGTAGAAATATTGATGTAGGCTATGCACATATGGAGTTTTAAGCAAATCGGTTCATAAATACCTTTTTAAGTGAATTTAAAATTTTCAAGTGGCCGGCGCTTGGAAACAAAATGATGGGTTAAGTTGACAAATATATCCTATGCATTTGTGAGATAAGTCTACTGTACACATATAGTTCAAATAAATTCAAAAACTTAAAAGTCATCGTGTTGAAAAATTAAGTGGCTGCCACTTGGATCAAAATAGCAGTGAGAAAGTGGCTCATCTAAGATATCGTTGCAAATTTGAAAAAAAAAAAATTATATATATATTTGTAGAAATATTTTCAAAGAGGTTTAGTAAGTTGATAAAAAGTTAGTTTTCTGCATTTCTAGTTTGTTTTAGCATTAAAATAGCCTAATTTTCCCTTAAAAACGCATTAAAAATACCAATAAGGCAGGTTTGGCTATACATTTGGCGACTTTTTACCCATGGAAACTTTTTGGCAACTTTTGGCGAGAAAATACTTTTTATCGATATACCAAAGATAGACGCAATAACGTGATTGGTTCACGAGTTACGTGAAGTTTCTAGATTTTAGTTGTTTGAATGATAAATCCATTTTTCAACTTTGATTTGAATTGATTGAGTATTTCAAAAGTTACCATGATAACAAATTTTGAAGTGGCCACCACTTGGAAACAATAAAGTGGAACAAGTTGCCCAGCAAACACATCCAAGATATTTGAAGCATAGGTTCACTGTCCTACTGTGGTTCAAATAAGTGCATTGTTTCAAAAGTTATTATTATGGCAAATTTTCAAGTGGCAGTCTAGTGGTTGCGACTTGGAAACAAAATAGCGAAATAACTTGCCCAGTGAAATCATTCAATATATTTGTATGATAATTTCATTGTACAGTTCTAGTTTAAATTAAATCAGTATTTCAAAAATTATCGTCATAAGAAATTTTCATGTGGCACCACTTGGTAAAAAAATCTGATGTGGGCACCACATTACTTCCTTATACACTTTTAGAAATATACATAATGTTAAAAAACATTGTCATTGGACCCGAAACAGTTGGCTAAAAATATTTTAAAAAATAAATTATCACCGTGTGCCGTTCAGCTTTTCTGAAAGTTAGTTAAAAACCGATGCAAGATTTGTACTGGTAACGCTGACGAAGGCAGCAGGGACCCGAAAACATTGACTAAAAGTATTTAAAAAATGCATTTTCACCGTGTTCTGAACTATTCTGAAAGTTTCAAATGTCTAGCTAGTCGGGAAGTTAGTTAAATAAATTTTCTGTCGAACCATATAAACGCTGTCGAAAGCAGCAGTCACCTGAAACAATTGGCTAAAAATATTTAAAAAATGCATTGTCACCGTGTTCTGAGTTTTTCCAGAAGTTTTAAATGTCTAGCTAGTCGGGAAGTTAGTTGGAAATAGATTGCAAGATTTGTACTGGTAACGCTGTCGAAGACAGCAGGGACCCTAAACAGTTGGCTAAAAGTATAAAAAATGCATTTTCACCGTGTTCTGATCTAGTCTGAAAGTTTCAAATGTCTAGCTAGTCGAGAAGTTAGTTAAATAAATTTTCTGTTGAATCACATAAACGCTGCTGAAAGCAGCAGGTATTACAAACAATTGGCTAAAAATATTTTTAAAAGTGCAGTGTCAACGTGTTCTGAACTTTTCTGAAAGTTTCAAATGTCTAGCTAGTCGGGAAGTTAGTAAAATTGCAAGATTTGTCCAAACCGTTTTTGAGTTATTACCGTTTTTTGATACTTTTTGGCCAGTATGAACCTAATTTTCCTAAATATCTCCAAAACGGAAAATCATACAATGTCCAAAAAGGGAGGTGCACAACTAGATGTTATAACAAACCTATGTACCAATTCGCAACTTTCTACGTCCACCCGTTTTTGAGTTATGCGACATACTCACACACACACACACTGAGACACACATACATACAGACGTCACGAAAAATCGTGTAAAGTCCCTTATATCTCTAAAACGAGAGCTCGTGTTAAGACAACACTTGCAGGTGTACAACTAGACATCATGACAGTCACAAGTATAAATTGGCAACATTCAGCGATCATTCGTTTTCGAGCAATGTGAAATACAAAATCCATTTCGCAAATCGGGATTACTATACTTCCTTATACTTTGTATAAGGAAGTAAAAAGCGGAGTGAGATGCCCAGCGAACTTATCTGAGATATTTGAATGATAAATTCATTATCCATATTTGATGTGAATTGATTCAGTATTACTAAAGTTACCACAATGACAAATTTTCAAGTGGCCGCCACTTGGAAATAAAATTGCGGATCAAGTCACCAAGTGAACTTATCTTAGATATTTGAACCATAAGTTCACTATCCAACTTTTATTTGAATTAGTTTAGTATTTTAAAAGTTATCGTGATGCCATGTTTTCAAGTGGCAGTGTGATTTCAAGAGGCTGCAACTTAGAAAAAAGATGTCCGGACAAGTTGCCCAGTGAACACGTTCAAGACAATTATATGATAATGTCACTGTCCAAATTTGGTTCGATTTGGAGTATTATTTCACAAGTTATCGTGATTTTAAATTTTCAAGTGGGAGCCTGATTGCTAGTGGCCCGCTTAGTCTAAGATATCCGGTACTTTCCAAAAAATGGCGGTTAAAGTTCATTAATCAACTTGGTTGAGACCCTTATATGGTCTATGTATACATCAAAATTCAAACAAATTCGGAATACGCTTTTTACAATGTGAATTTGAAATTTTCAAGTGGTCTCCACTTGAAGTAAAAATGGCGAAGCAACTTGGTTAAAAAACTCATCGAAGTTATTTATAAGATAAGTTAAGATACTGTCCAAATTTGGTTCGATTTGGAGTATTATGTCAGAAGTTATTATGATTTTAAATTTTTAAGTGGTAGCCTGATTTCAAGTGGCCCCGCTTAACTTAAGATATCTGCCAGTATATTAAAAATGGCGGATATAGTTCATTAATGAACTTCATTGAGATCCTTATGTGGTCTGTATTTACATCAAAATTCAAACTTCGGAGTACGCTTTTTACAATTTAAATTTTCAAATGGTCGCCACTTAAAATCAAAATGGCGGAGCAACTTGGTTAACAAACGCATCTAAGATATTTATAAGATAAGTTAAAACACTGTTCAAATTTGGTTCCATTTGGAGTACTATTGCGGAAGTTATCATGGTTTTAAATTTTCAAGTGGTAGCCTGATTTCAAGTGATTTTAACTTAAGATATCCACCACTTTATTAAAAATGGCGGATAAAGTTCCTTAATAAAGTTCTTTGAGACACTTGTATAAACTATGTATACATCAAAATTAAAAAAAAATTGGGGATACGCTTTTTACAATTTGAATTTGAAATTTTCAAGTGGTCTCCATTTGAAAAAAAATGGCGGAGCAACTTGGTTAACAAACTCATCTAATAAAATATGTTAAGACACTGTCCAAATGTGGTACGATTTGGAGTATTATTTCGGAAGTTATAGTGATTTTAAATTTTCAAGTGGTAGCCTGATTTCAAGTGGCCCCGCTTAACTTAAAATATCTGCCACTTTATTAAAAAAGGCGGATAAACTTCAGTAATAAACTTCACTGAGACCTTTATGTGGCCTGTATTTACATCAAAATTCAAGCAAATCTTGCTTTAAATCTGCTTTTTACATTGTGGGTTTGAAATTTTCAAGTGGCTGCCACTTGAAAACAAAACGTCGGAGCAACTTGGTTAATGAACTCATTCAAGATGTAAATATATGTAGGTCGCATATGGATTGCACATCATTATAAATTCTACCTGATGGTATACACTGATGGAAAAAAAAATCCCAACGCCAAGAAAAAATTATTGTACAGTAATGAAATTTCAGCAATACATTTGTCTGGGTAACATATTTAATTGATTAAAGTTTCAAGATCACAGGTAGAGCCATTGGCGAGAAGAGCCATTTCAAATGTGAAATGTTGGTACATTAGTAACCGGTGTAACCGCCAGAATTTTGAATGCAAGCATGCAAACGTGCATGCATTGTGTCGTACAGGTGTCGGATATCAGTTTGTGGGATGGAGTTCGATGCCTGTTGCACTTGGGCGGTCAATGCAGGGACGGTTAATGCTGATTGTGGATGACGCTGGAGTTGTCGTCCAATGATGTCCCATACGTGCTCGATTGGAGAAAGATCTGGTGATCTAGCAGGCCAAGGCAACATGTCGACACTCTGTAGAGCATGTTGGGTTACAACAGCGGTATGAGGGCGAGCGTTATCCTGTTGGAAAACACCCCCTTGAATGCTGTTCATGAATGGCAGCTCAACAGGTTGTATCACTAGACTGACGTACAAATTTGCAGTCAGGGTGCGTGGGATAACCACGAGAGTGCTCCTGCTGTCATACGAAATTGCTCCCCAAACCATAACTCCAGGAGTAGGCCCTGTGTGTCTAGGCCGCAGACAGATCGCTAGCAGGCGTTTAACTGGCCTCCTTCTAACCAACACACGGCTAATACTGCGACCAAGGCAGAACCGGCTTTCATCAGAAAACACAACAGATCTCCACTCCGTCCTCCAATGAGCTCTAGCTTGACAGCACTCACGTCGCAAACGGCAGTGGTTTGGAGTCAGTGGAATGCACACTACAGGGCGTCTGGCTCGGAGCTGTCCTTGAAGTAACCGATTTGTAACAGTTCGTTGTGTCACTGTGGTGCCAACTGCAGCTCGAATTTCAGCTGCAGACGCAGTACGATTAGCCACAGCCATACGCCGAATACGGCGGTCTTCCCTCTCAGTAGTGCCACGTGGCCGCCCGGAACCCGGACTTCTTGAGGCAGTACCTTCCCTTGACCACTGCTGTCAACACTCATGCACAGTGGATACATTCCTGCCAAGTCTTTCTGCAATATCGCGGAAAGAAAACCCACCTTCTCGTAGCCCTACTACACGACCTCGTTCAAACTCAGTGAGCTGTTGATAATGGCTTCTTCGTCTTCTTAGAGGCATCCTTGACTAAAATTAACCCACTACGTCAAATCTCACCTGTAAATAACGATCACGAACCTTACAGCGCTTATTTAAAGCAAACCTCATTTGCATGTTCATAGTGTTGCTACAAGCGCCACACTTATGCGCGTAGCTCGAAATTTGAATCGACGTCATCTTTCAGATGTATAAACACGCCTACCAAATTTCGTTTATCTAGCACAGCTCTTTCCTGGTGTTGGGATTTTTTTCCCATCAGTGTATATAATGCTTTTAAACCCATGATATCTTCTATAGTAACTTGGAATAATGAACATTTCTTACTGGATTTTCTGGTTCTCTCTCTCTCTCTCTCCCTTTCTTTTTTTTTTTTTTTTTTTTTTTTTTTAGTCTTTATACTTGCAAATGCTTTCTCTCATCATAGTATAAAAATCTGTAGAACGTAAGCACTAAATTAAACATGATTTTAGGTTGATTTCTTTAGAAATCGACCTATTGCAATCACTTCGTTTATCTATATCTATCTATCTATCTATCTATAATGAAAATTTTGTCATCACGATAACTCCCGAAATAATACTCGAAATTGAACCACATTTGGACGGTGAACTAATCTTATAAATATCTTGGAGGAGTTCGTTAACCAAGTTGCTCCGACTTTTTGTTTTCAAGTGGCAGCCACTTGAAAATTTCAAACCGACATTGTAAAAAGCATATTTAAAGGAAGATTTTCTTGAATTTTGATGTAAATACAGGCCACATAAGGGTCTCAATGAAGTTTATTAATGAAGTTTATCCGCCATTTTTAATAAAGTGGCAGATATTTCAAGCTAAGCGGGACCACTTGAAATCAGGCTACCACTTGGAAATTTAAAGTCACTATAACTTCCGAAATAATACTCCAAATCGAACCAAATTTAGACAGTGTCTTAACTTATGTTATAAATAACTTAGATGAATTTGTTAACCAAGTTGCTATGCCATTTTGTCTTCAAGTGGAGACCACTTGAAAATTTCAAAATCAAATGTAAAAAGCGTATTCCGATTTTTTTTTTTTTTTATTTTGATGTGTACATGTACATAGATTACACAAGTGTCTCAAATAACTTTATTAATGAACTTTATCCGCCATTTTTAATAAAGTGGCGCATATCTTAAGTTAAGCGGGACCACTTGAAATCAGGCCACCACTTGAAAATTTAAAACCATGATAACTTCCGAATTACTACTCCAAATGGAACCAAATTTGAACAGTGTCTTAACTTATCTTATACTATTAAGTGAGCAATATTTGTATGTATATTTCACTGATCTCGAAAACGGTAGCTCGGATAGTCACGAGATTTAACACAAAGGTGCATCCCGAAGGGTCATTGTGCACATCGAAGTCAGATTTTCGAATTTTTGATTAGTTTTTTCTTAATTAATTAAAATGTGAAAATCATAACCTTCTAATTTCTGATAAAAAAAAAAGCCATTTAAATTTTAACATTTTATCCATAATTTAATTGTTGCCAATTTTTTTTTCGACAAAATAATAATAATAATTAAAAAAAAAAAAAAAAAAAAAAAAAAAAAAAAAAAAACGTACATTTATTTAAAATCAGGAAAATAAATCTGAAAGATTAGAAAATAAATTAGAAATATCACTCGCATCGTTACAAATAAGACACCAAATGAAAGGGAAAATTTTTGTAAATCCGATGCATTAAACAGCTTATCAATCGGATGATTAGTTTTTTCTTAATTAATTAAAATGCGAAAATAGAAACCTTCTAATTTCTGATAAATAAGACATTTAAATTTTAAAAAATTATCCAAAATTTAATTGTTGCCATTTTTTTTCGACAAAATAATAATAATAATAATAATAATAATAATAATAAAAATACCGTACACTTATTTAAAATGAGGAAAATAAATCAGAAAGATTAGAAAATAAATTAGAAATGTCAGTCGCTTCGTTACAAATAAGATAGCAAATGAAAGGGAATTTTTTTTTTAATCCGATGCATTAAACAGCTTATCAATCGGACAATTAGATTTTTTAAAATTAACTAAAGTATGAATTTTAGGTGGCAACAGCAGAAGATTGTATGGAAACCGTTAGGAGAAAAAAAATGAAAAATCTGCTTCACATTAAGTCACATGATTTTTAAAAGGGATTAAAAATTGCAGGTTTCAAATTCTTTTAAATTTTCTCTCACGAACACAAAAATATAATATACAGCCTGTACCCCACAAGACCAACTTGCATTTCAAATTTCATCAATTATTTTGGTTAATAAACAAAAGTTATTATTATTTTTTTTTTCAAATTAAGTTTTATTCTATTTTCGAAAAGATTTATGTGATCATAGATATAATAATATATATAGATCTATCATCCCCATATTATCGTGCAAAGATTTTTGATGCCGAAAAAAAAGCTTTGGAATCAGCCATTAAGTGGTATTGAAGGAAAAAAAAAAAAAAAAAGAAGAATGAATTTGAAACTATATCTGGGGATTTTCATTCACCTTTAGTAAATAAATTATTCATGAATTTTATTTGCTAAAACATTCGTGCATATTCCCGTGTGTCAGGGAAAGGCTGCCATATTTTGGTAAAATCGCCGTCTTTTCCCGAGTGAAAAGGAATCACTTTTTTGTCCCCAATGATCAATCTATATATCCCCTAATGATTACTATATCTATGTATGTGATACGATAAATTAATAATTTGGGTTTAAAAAAATTTTTTAAATAGATTATTTAAACTCTATGAACCATATTTTTATTTTATCAGCTTCATTAACAGATCCTGCTGGGCGATTTTTTAAATTTTGGTGTTGAAGTACACCGAAAGTTTTTCGACAAGAAGTTTAATATAGCAACAGCCATTTTAATCTAAGTAGCGCATCAAATATATAAAAACATAAATGATTTATTTTTACGCAAAATTTACAGAACAAATGCAGTTTTAAAGATAGGAAATTTATTTCAACAAGCACTATTTTAAACCTAAAAAGCATTAAAAATGTAAGCAGAATATAAAGGATTCTTATGTATAAACAAAAAAGAGTCTGATAAAATTATTAGCAAAATAGTCTTCCTTCATACAAAAAAAAAAAAAAAATCCACCGCTAATATGGCGACAAAAATTAAAAAGCCGCCAATGTAGCGACATAATAAAGTTGTGTAACACGATAATGTTTACCTATTTATTTATTTTTTTATATAATAAACACTATGCTAATTTATCATACAAACAAATGAACCTCTGTGTGTTACTGCACTCTCACGCTGTCGAACAGAAATATTTGAAAAATTCAAATTAATATTTAAATAAATAAATAAAAATATGTTTGATGGGAAATATATATAACCATAAAAAGATTAGTTGTCTAAAATACGGCAGAAATAGCGCTCATAGCATATTGTTACAAGGGATTAAGTCTTATTGTTACAATGGATTAAGTCTAAACTGGTGACAAAGATTCAAAAGCCGCCAAAGAGAACTATATTAAGGCTGTACTATCAGGTTTACAACCCATGAATTATATATAAACACAAAAAATTAATTGTCTCATACGACAGACGTAGCCGGTCACAGCATATTGTAATATTTGGCGTGAAATTGCTGTCATTTAATGGTTGATTGGATAAACAAAAAAAAACATATGAAATAACGTAAAAGCAAATATTATGTTGTCTAAACCCAGTTACGTTTGAGTCCAGTCCGAGTTACACGTGAACAACACGTATAGTGTTGTTCACATGTAACTGGAATTCAAATATAAAAGGGAAACTCCAATTTTTTCGATACTATCTATTTCGAAACTGTTATATAATAAGCACCTAAATGGAAGCTCATTGGTAAACTATTGTCGCAGGTAATAGGGACAAGCGCCCGAGTTGCAGTTGATGACCAAATCGCTGCTGAATGCAGCAAAGACCTGGAGCGAGCTTTTGAACAATTTCAGTAATTTATTTTATTTTATTTTTATAAAGCTATATAGAAAAGAGTTTCCTTTAAATTTAGTGGCCAGCGAAGCGGGCAAAGCCTGCTAGTCTTATAAATATCTTAGATGAGTTTGTTAACCAAGTTGCTCCGCCATTTTGTTTTCAAGTGCAGACCACTTGAAAATTTCAAATTTAAATTGTAAAAAGCGTATTCCGAAATTGTTTAAATGTTGATGTAAATACAGACCACATAAAGCGCTTAATGAAGTTTATTGATGAACTATATCCGCCATTTTTAATTATGTGGCAGATATCTTAAGTTAAGCGGGGCCACTTGAAATCAGGCTCCCACTTGAAAATTTAAAATCACGATAACTTCTGAAAAAATACTCCAAATCGAACCAAATTTGGACAGTGATATTATCATTAATTATTATGATATTATCTTTAATGTTTTCACTGGACAACTTGCCCCGACATCTTGTTTCTAAGTTCCAGACACTTGAAATCACACTGCCACTTGAAAATATGCCATCACGATAACTTTTAAAATACTATACTGATTCAAATAAAAGTTGGAGAGTAAACTTATGGTTCAAATATCTAGGATAATTTCACTTGGTGACATGATCCGCAATTTTATTTTTTAAGTGGCGGCCACTTGAAAATTTGTTATTATGGTAACTTTAGTAATACAGAATCAATTCGCATCAAATTTGGGTAGTGGAATTATCATTCATATATCTCAGATAAGTTCGCTGGGAATCTCACTCCACTTTTTTTACAAGTGGTGCCACCTGAAAATTTCTTATAACGATAATTTTTGAAATACTGATTTAATTTAAAATAGAACTGGACAATAAACTTATCGTACAAATATACTGGATGATTTCGATGGGCAAGTTGTTTTGCCATTTTGTTTTCCAAGTCGCAGCCACTTAGACTGTCACTTGAAAATTTGCCATAAGAATAACTTCTGAAACACGTCACTGATTTAAACCACAGTTGGACAGTGAACCTATGCTTCAAATATCTTGGATGTGTTTGCTGGGCAACTTGTTCCACTGTATTGTTTCCAAGTGGCGGCCACTTGAAAATTTGTTATCACGGTAACCCTAGAAATACTTAATCAATTCAAATCAAAGTTGAAAAATGGATTTATCATTCAAACAACAAAAATTTAGAAAATTCACGTAACTCGTGAACCAATCACGTTATTGCGTCCAACTTTGGTATATCGATAAAAAGTATTTTCTCGCCAAAAAGTCGCCAAAAAAGTCGCCATAGGGGAAAAGTCGCCAAATTTGGCGCCAAATCCATTATCTGCGTTACTGGATCTTTTTAATGCGTTTTTAAGGAAAAATTAGGCTATTTTAAGGCTAAAACAAACTAGAAATGCAGAAAACTAACATTTTAACAGCTTACTAAGCTTCTATGAAAGAATTTCTACAAAAAAAATTATTTTCAAATTTGCAACGATATCTTAGATGAGAAACTTTCTCTGCCATTTTGGTCGAAGTGGCAGCCACTTAATTTTTCAACACGATGACTTTTGAGATTTTGAATTAATTCGAACTATATATGTACAGTAGACTTATCTCACAAATACATTTCATATATTTGTCAACTTAACCCAACATTTTGTTTCCAAGCGCCGGCCACTTGAAAATTTTAAATTCACATAAAAATGTATTTATGAACCGATTTGCTTAAAACTCCATATGTGCATAGCCTACATCAATATTTCTACCAAGTGCATTAATAATTTGCAGACGCCATTTTGAATACTTGATAAGGAAAAAGAAATCAACCTACCCTTCCGAAAAAGCCGGAAGGACTTGTTCTATTTTATTTTATTTTTATTGTTATTAACCCTGAAAGCTATTCCTTTCAATTTGAGTTGAAAGTGAAATTGTTATATGTACAACTATTGGAAATAAAATGAAGAATTTAATAAAATTATTCATATTTAGACTTAATATAAGACGATTTCTGTATTATAGGAAAAATTAAAAGAAAAGAAGATCATGCCTCACTCATAAATTATGGAACACTTTCCCATAGTCGTAAGAAAAGAAATAGACATTGTGGGCAAAACTACAAAATTTTGTAAGAGAATCAGTTCGATTTTGTTTACACTCTCTCTTTTACGCAGTAAAATTATGGCATTACTCTCAATTTAAAAACACATTTTACTCTACATATAAGAAAAAAATTATAAAATCGGTAAAAGAGAGATTTTCGCTTTGGTTTCCAGAAATTTTAGCATTTTAATTAACAAGATTTACCTTCACAACATTTTGTATTAATGTTTGTGATAGGAATTTTGTTTCCGTTTAATTGGTGTCATTGCTCTTGTTTTATTTTTTGATATTGCGACAATTTCTCTACTTTTCAAAACTAAATATATAAATTTCTTTAATTTTGAAGAATTCCTCATAATGCAAAATCCAGCTCCAAAATTTTATCTGTCATATTCTGAACCAATTACAAAATTATCCGAGGGAAAAAAAAAACTACAATATTTGCGCTTTAGTGTATTATATATGTACATTTGTATGACATTGATAAAATTAAAAGAAAAAAATTAAACTTTAAATTTTACACCTACTTTTTAAGATAGCTCGTGATCATGTTTTATATAAAAATTAAGTCATTAAATTCATTTTTTTACTTATTTTTACTTCATATTGCTCGCGCACTTTTTATTTCCTAATTCAAAATTATTAAAAAAAAGAAAAAAAACTTTTTCGATATCGTTTGTAATGATACTGATTATTATTAATTATCTTTTCTTTTTCATAAAAAAAGAGGTGATTTTGATGAAATTCTGGCAAAAGCAGAATTTAGTTTAGAACGGAGGACTATTAGTTTTTTTTTTTTTTTTTTTTTTCAAATTATAACATCACTTTCAAATTATTCAATTATATTTTTGATAAATTTTAGATTTCGATAAATGCCCGACTATCGAAAAATGATTTTGACAACTGTCCAACTATCGAAAAATGACACCGCAAAAATCCAAGATTAGACTAATAGTCCTCAGTCCTAAAAAAAAAAAAAAAAAAAAAAAAAAATGCTTTAAAAGTAAATTTCTTTGTTAAATCATGCTTATCGGAAAAATTTATTTTGAAATAATTCATAAATCATAAGTTCATAACGGAAGCAATAATTAGGTTGTCCTTATTATTCTGATCTATCGATAACAGAGCGCAGGAAAGGGGCGATTGTTTCGGAACAAGAATATTTTTGTATTAATGTTTGAGAAGGGAAGTTTGTTTCAGAGTAATTGGTGTCACTGCCCTTGTTTTATCTGTCATCATTTGATATTGCGACAATTTTCTCACAGGAAATAGTGTTAGTTTAGTATAACAGAAATTATGATACAAAAAATCTACATGTCATTGTGAAAGTTTTCATAAAAGGAAACTAAAGGAAGAGTGAGAAAATAATTAGTTATACAGGATGTGTCAGCGGTATTGCATAATTGTTACAGAATAAAAAACTTTGTTCAGAGTGTGTAATAGCAAACCAGAGAACTGCATTAATTTTTGATAAAAATATGACAGTACATAAAGTAATTTACAAACTCTTAATTTGAAAGCAATAATATACACCTAAAAATAGGCATTAAAACTCAAGGAGGGGGAATTTCAAGGAGGGAAAAAGCATAAATTTCGAGGGATCACGAAAACTGGTTCGAATGGAAATAACAACACGACCCTTCATCAGGCGAAAATATAAGCATGAGTGCGGCATAAAGGCGTGCAGTGAAATGGTAGAGAATATATTTTATTACTTTCGTTGAAAGGTAATAAATAAAGACTAAAATTTATGCGCATAAAAATACTGTTGCTTTAACGGTGTATGAATTTTATTTCAAGAAAATAGTTTTAGTTAGGGTTAACAGACCATTAGTTGAAATTTATTGGAAATGTTTTAAAGTTTTATTTTATTTTCTAGTATAAATATTGACAGTATTTTTGGAAAAATTTCCAAGTACTACTCAATATATAAGGATTAATAACTGAGAAAAATTTCTTTGTTCTCATTTACAATAACAGTTTCAAAATGCGATTTTGCTAGTAATTCATCATTTACATCCAGTTAATGCACATAATTAATTATATTAGTAATTGACCATATCAATTTTCCAGATAAATAAAACTGATTATATTAAAAGCTATATTGGTAAAAATATATATTTAAACTGTATTTCAATGTAAACATATAAAAAATAATAATGTATACTAATATTTGACGCTAATCAATTTGCTAATCAACACGTTTCTTGCAGACCATTAGGCGTGAATCCCAGATTTTCGACAGTTTCCCATTGCATAACGCTAGTGCGACGACATTTAAAAGTACTCATCCACTTATCCTTCTCTGGAGATTTTGTCGAAAAATGACTTCACCTTCGCATATTTAATTTATTTATAATATTTTATTTTATTTTTTATCGAACAAACTTTTTTAATCCTACCATTAATTAAAAATAGAGTCTTAAAATTTATACATAAAAAAATTAATAATAATAATTTTATAATATTTAGATTAGATTTATGTATAAATTAAATTATATTAAACACATGGGATGAACTCTGATCACTCCTATAATGCTTTAATCACTTTCCCACTTTTTTATCCATCTGAAAACTGAGCAATAAAATTAAAATAAATGTACATTATCCATAACAACACTATGAAAGTATTTCTATACATCATGTTTCATGTAGAAACTTACGATCCTACTAAAATGTATTTATTTATTTGTTTATTTAATTCTTCCTTAAATGAATGCGCTTGTTAAATTGATATATATATATACATATTTTTAATATTAGTTTTTTGAGCATTAACTAAAATACAACAAAATTACTTTATTAATAATTTACTTAACTATAGGTGTATCCTTAAGCCTTTTTAAACTGTAATTCAGAGTATATATTAACTTTTGTTAAATATGTAATGAAATACTGATAAAGTAAAATAAGAACGAAAAATCATGCGGTACGCATTGATTATTAACACTTTCCAAATGTACGTAATTGTTGTATCGTATAACTTTCAATGCTTTTTGCCTACGTAATCACGGACAGACAGTAGTTCTGAAAGGCATACAGATAGACTTACTGAATTTCTAATAATTCTTAAACATTGTTAGAAAGTGTTAAAAATGCATAACGAAAAAAAAGTATCCTTTATATTCTAATTGCATCCCTTAATGTATGTAAATAATCTTGTGTAACCCTGTAAACCTGAAGGTTAACAAGATCATATTCCATACAAAATATTATTTTAGCATATTAACAATAAATTTCACTTTCCTTATGGTTTTTACAACAGAAGGTTCTTTAAATGTAATTTATAAAAATGTCTGTCCTAAAATGCAATGCATTGGAATTTTTTTCAGTGTACACAAACTAATTACACAGGATCCATTAATACCATTTAAAATAGAAAACATTCCATAGTGAACTTGAATATTATATATATATATATATATATATATATATATTAATTCTTAAAATATTTACGGGCGCTGGGGACGGACAGACAGACAGAGATGGACAGTCGAACAGATACATACACAAATTGAAATCATATTCCAAATTAAAAAATGATAAAAAGTGTTAAATCGCTTAATGTAAACGAAAATGCAATTCCAACAAATTTCCAATAAAAGTCCTCAATGTAACTGATTATTTTCGTGTGGCCCTGTAAGTCAAGAGTTAATCATACTACATCCTGTTGAAAGCATTCTTTTGTGCATATGAATAACATATTTAAATTTTGTTAAGATTTGTTTAAAGTGAAGTTATAAACATTTGATTTACAGAAATACCGCTCATTAAACGAATGCTTTGGAATACTTTCGGGTGTCCCTGTACACAAACCAGAGGTGGTATTTACTCCATTTTCTATAGCAAAAATACGATAGTAAACTTGAATAACATATTTCATTTTCATTCAAATCTGTGTAAAATAAAAGAATTAAAATATAATTCCTAAAAATGCATCTCATAGAACACAATGCTTTGGAATACTTTTGGGTGCCCCTGTACACAAGCCAGTAGAGGTATTCACTCTATTTTGAATAGGGAACATCCCATAGCAAACTTGAATATTATATATCAGTTTCGAGAAATTCCATGAATATTTAAGTGAGTTAGAGTGTGGATAGACAGACGGACAAACCAAAGTCATTAACACTTTTCAACTTTATTGGAAAGCGTTAAAAACATTAAGAAAGTGATAAAAACGATTAATATAAATGAAAATGTAATTCCAGCAAATTTCCAATAATACCCATTAATGTAACTGAATATTTTTGTGTGGCCCTGTAAATCTAATATTAATCATTCTGTGTTCTATGGAAAGCGTTGTTTTGTGCATATTAATAATATATTTTAATTTTATTAAGATTTGTGCAAAGTAAAGTTCTTAAAATTTGGTTTATAGAAACACGAAGAACGCAATGCTTGGAATATATAGAATGCAGTGCTATGGAATACTTTTGGGTGTTCCGGTAAGCAAACCAGTGATGGTGCACTACCTTTCAATAAATGACCGGACACTTTCGGTTTCAGACGTTTTTTCAAATATCTCAAAAAGTACTTGAAGAATTATCTTGAAACTTCCTGAATGTGAATAATATGTTACGCCTCATATACTTCAGTGAAAGTTTTGCCCCGAAAGTAAAAGGAAGATCAGTAAAAAATTAAATAAAAATGAAAATGTTTGGGATCACCCCGTAACAGTAATGCTTGAAATGTAATCAGTTTGTAATATGGCATTATCATGCTCCTTTTCATTCTTTGTATAAATTTTTATTATGCTAACACGTATATTCATGAAAATATAACGGTTTCTTTAAAAAAAATGCAAAAAAATTTGTCAGTTTTTTAAATAAACACACAAGGTATTAAATCCAGTGCAAAACCGTTTTCAAGAAACTTGACACATATCATTGGCACAGCATACTGCAATCAGAATGTAAATATATTAAATATCTAATTAAATATGAGCACTTTTACTAAATAATTTTTAACTGCGCACGCACTAGCTTTAGTGAAATTTCATTTTCATAATATAACAGACGATAGTACTGGGCTACTTATATGTAAACCCCAAACAAATATCATATAAATTCAAAACGTTAAACACGTTAGAGTGAACTGTATTTCAGTTCTTCTCAAAAAATAAGGAAAATAATAAGGGGTTTTACTCACATTTTTATTTTGATTCGGTCAATTGTCAATTGCAATACAATATTCGTTGATTATAAATAAATATTGAGAAAATTCCTTGTCATTTTTCTTATTTTTGAGAAGAACTGGAATAGTTCATTCTAACGTGTATTTTTTATTTATTTATTTATTTATTTATATGATATTTGTTTGGGGTTTCCATATGAATAGCCCTATACTATCGGCTATTATATTATGTAAATGAAATTTTGCTAAAGCTAGCGCATGCACAGTTAAAAATTATTTAGTAAAAATGCTCATATTTGGTTAGATATTAAATATTTTTGCATTCTGATTACTGTATGCTGTGTCTAATATTGTGTGTCAAGTTTTCTGAAAAGGGTTTTACACTGGATGTTACCTCGCATGTTATAGTTAAAAAAGGGACAAGGGACATTTTATTTTTGGGGGGATTTTTTAAAGAAACCGTTATATCTCTATGAATATATGTGGTAGCCTCATAAAAATTTATACAGAGAATAAGAAGCATCTCTCTAGAATCACATTCTACAGCTAGATTTCTTTTTACTTTATCAAGCGTTACTTTTTACAGGGTGATCCCGAACATTTTCCTATTTATTTTTTACTGATCCCCTTTTGTTTTCTTGGCAAAACTTTTACTGAAATGTATAAGGTGTAACATGTTATACACACTCCTGAAGTTTCAAGATGATTCTTCAAGTACTTTTTGAGATATTTGAAAAAACGTCTGAAATCAAAAGTGTCCGGTCATTTATGGAAAAGTAGGGTATTTATTCCATTTTCAATGGGGAACACCCGATAGCGGACTTGAATAACATACTTCATTTTCATTAAGATTTGTGCAAAGTAACGGTATTAAAATATGGTTTATAGAAGTACCTCTCATAGAACACGATGCTTTAGAATACTTTAGGGTGTCCCTGTTCACAAATCAGTAGAGGTACTCACTCTATTTTGAATGAGAAATATCCGATAGTGAACTTGAATAACGTATATCAGTTTCAAGAAATTCCATGAATATTTACGGGAGTTAGACTCAGGGCCGGCTCGACCATATAGGCAAACTAGGCGATTGGCCTAGGGCGCTCAAATCTAGAGGGCGGCACAATCCAGACAACAAGATCTATTTTATTTATTACTATCTAACGGTACTTTAGAATAGATAAAATGTAGTCTTGGAAACACAGCACTCATGTTGTGTGAAAATTTTAAACACTTACAATCTTTGTCTAGAAAGGACTAAAAGGTACAAGTCTGCTGCTATGACTTGGAAACATTTACTGAGTTTTTCTAGACGTGTTTTCAATTGGACGTGTAAAAATGAAGTAAATGGATAATCCTCGAATTGACTTTTCAGGGCATCAAAGTCAATCTAATTTATCTAATGAGAAGCGCTAGAGAAAGAGTCACAAACAACTGGCTTGATTTTACCATAATAACGATCTATTTATTTCAAAAACTTACAACGTCGAATTGAGTTTTGAAAACAGTCTGTCATTAAATCTGTCCATTTAATTGTTAACAGCTTTACACTATATCTAAAAGTCACCGAGTCATTATTTAATGGGGCTGTACGTTATTGGAACTATAAAGTTTTGACTTTCCATTCAAGGGTCTAAATTGTACATCATGTTTTTTATAATTTTGAACTGACATAAAAAGAAAAAAAATAATAATAACAAGATTTGAAGGAAGAAGTTTTAGCTCTTTAGACTGGGTGACATTGTAGGGGCTATGCGTGGGGGCTTTTTGGAATTTTACAAAGTGATTCTGTTATAGTTTCTTTTTCTAGTAGCTCAACTTAGTAATAAAATGTGAAATTTCGTTTTCAGTACAGTTGATACTTGAGACTAGCTGTTAACAGAAAAAAAAATTTTGGAGTACAATTTTATAAGAGAAAATTAGAGAAAAAATATCATTAGCAAAGCAAATTAGGCTCATTTGAAAAATTATTTTCGCCCGAATCCTAAAGAAACACTATCAGGATAATAATTTGAAAAAACAAAAGATTTTTCCACCTGAATCTGAATAAGCAAAA
The DNA here is from genome assembly GCA_963930645.1 of Salticus scenicus. Taxonomy (NCBI): domain Eukaryota; kingdom Metazoa; phylum Arthropoda; class Arachnida; order Araneae; family Salticidae; genus Salticus; species Salticus scenicus. The sequence continues at coordinate 289,949,669 of OZ005649.1, forward strand.
ATCTAGCTTCATCTTCCAAAATAATTAGTAAATAAACAATAGTTTGATATGAAAGAAATAAAGATTGAGGCTTTGATAAACAGAACATGGAAAATGCTTCCGGTTTCACTTTGAGTTTATGTATCCTTGCAATGTGAGAAAATTCTATAGGTAATCTGCAGCGAATAGACGACATGACTCTCTAACGTCATTCAAAGTCCTGACGATTTTCTTTTATTTAACCTGTAGGAGTCTTCTTTTAACCTACAAACAGTGGAATGTAGCCTATCATAGCACAGCTTTTTCCCACAAACATTGAAAGCTCCGCCTCGTTCTAGTTGTCCATTCTCGACGAACACAAGCCAGATCATGTAAAAAAATGTTAATTTCCTATTAGAAAATAAGTGAAGAAAGTTTTCGTCAGTACATACCAATGGTGAAAATGTGACCCAAACTCCACTACTAATGCACTACTAAAAACAAAAAATTTTTCTTGGAAACTGTAAAAGTGATTTCGGATTTGATAAACAGGTGGCATTTTCAGAAGAAATTAATATTGTGGTATCATTCCCATCGGAGTCAGAGCCAGCCCGATTACGAAAAATGAAAAAGAAGTTTAATTAGGCAGTCAGCTGATAAATGAACAAGTGAGGCTAAACATCATTTTAAGATTAATTTTTATGTTTCTTTTCTTGATACAGCAAGAAATTCGAATGATGAGAAGTTCAAACAGACCAAAAAGATAAATTGTGTTTTCTGATGCCTTTCTAACGATTTTGAGTCGTAAAAATAAACTTTCAAAGTGATTTTGAAATTATGTAGAAGATTAGGAGATTATCTGACTTAAGGAGACTCTAAGGATGCTGATGAAAGTACACTACAGGAAGTTTTGAATAATTTTTGTGAAAACTAACTAGTACATTGCGTATTGAATTTAGTAACAGCAATAAAATTGTTGCTGACACTTCCTGTACCTGTGGCCAGTGGAGAACTCAGCTTCATATAATTGAAATTAATAAAAACTTACTAGCGTTCTATAGTGACGTGAGAACGATTTGTAGGACTATCACCATTCTCAACAGCTCAAGATGAAGCTAAAAAAATTCATTTGAAGGATATTGTTTCTACTACCGCTAAAAGTAGCGCCGAAAAAACTATAATATGCAATATGTAATAAAAATAATTAGTTGATTATTTATTACGGTATTTGTATATGTATAATTGTCTGCGTGTCTTACATTTTTTAAAAATTTGTTTTAATGGGGCGCCACGAAAATTTTTCGCCTAGGGCGCCAAATTTGCTCGGACCGGCACTGGTAGACTTAGAACGCGGACAGACAGACAAACCGAAGTCATTAACATTTTTCAACCTTGTTGGAAAGTGTTAAAATTGCTATTCTATTATGTAACGATATTCATTTAAATATATCAACCGAGCATAATGCATGGCAGAGAATGCTTTATACTACATATGTCGTGTATCTGAAAATCCTTGACCTCAGTTTTAATTAATTGGATATCCATCTTAGACAGGTATTTAAACTGCAAAGCTATGTAGAAAAAACATAAAATTTTATAAAATCAAATTAAAAATTCCAGAAGATAATATTTCAACAATATAAAAATTTTTAAATTCTACAGTTCTAATACGAAAATTTTTTTCAGTGAGTAATAATGTTCCTCATACCTTAATAAGATTATATGCAAAATTTTATCTTTGTATCATGAAAATGCTAGAAATGTAGAAATACAAAAAACCTGACTTAAACTACTGTCCTGTGTTTCGACATAAGTTCTCGGATGACAGAACTGTGAAAACTGCATTTAAGAAGTTTCACGCAAATTACGACAGGAGACAATGATAATCTAAATAAATAAATATATTTACATTTTAATTTTCGACTAATCAATAAATTACTTTGTTTAAACATATCACTATCATTTTTGAATTAAAAGATACTAAAATTTTAACCTAATAGGAACCTTAAATTAATTCACCTAATAGGAAGATTTTATCTCTCAATGGATTTGTTTTATTTTATTTTATTTTTATCTTATTTATTTATTTATTATTTTTAATATTTATTTCACTTTATTTCATCTCATTTTATTTACTTATTTATTTATTTATTATTTATTTTTTTATTTTTTTATGGGAGCCGTATGGAGCAGTAAAATTTGTAATTCTTACAATTCAAGCCCCTGAATTATTTTTATTGATTTAATAAAACTCTATTCTTTTATATAACAGCCCTGCCAGAGGCTGAAAGGTTCTGTTTTTTCTAAGCTAGTACACAAAAGGAACTGAATTTGAACACAAGTCTTGTTCATCGGCCTAGAATTTTGGAGTTTTCCGTCATGTTCTCCGAAATTAGTATAAATACGGACTCGAGGACCTCTTGCTTAGAAACACCCATTCTTAAGACGTTTCATCCACGCCTAAGTCCTTAGCGCAGACAATTGGTCTTAACTACTACACGCCACCTTTTTTATTGCACATCTTCTTAAATTTTTATATATGACTGAAAGGAATATTTAAAGAAAAAACGGCAAAACAGTGATTGCGGTCTTTTAAACATCATACCGTCAAAACATTTTTCGAAAAATCCTTCAAAATACCACATACAATTTTCATAGTTTTATACTTTCCCGTGTCCTTACACTATATCCGTGTTTAAAACAATAGAACTATAACAGCTGTCACAGGTAAGAGCAATTTCATGTCACTAAAAACAAACTTCTTGTTTTATTTTTGCTTAAATTGCGTGATTTTTTGAAATGAAGGCAACGCCAGCCTAAACTCGATAACTTTTCAACATTGGATAAACGGATGTGAAGCGTGATCACTCTCGACAAAAATCCACATGAATGTCAATGGCGAAAGAGTTATGTCTTATTATAATCGAAATTAAACTTTTGACTATATATATATATATAAATGATAGATATCTTAATAAAATTTAACCTTAATATTTTAGCATTTAATAGATACACGTCAATACCAATACAATAAAAATAAAACTGATTGTAACACATTGTTAAAACTAGCACAGAAATGTTGCGATTCATGTTAAGATCCATTAAGAGGCAAAAGCAATTTAAATTACTTACGCCCACTTGAGTAAACTAGTTGGCATAGGTGGACTCTGCTCAGTTCCCCATCATATTTATGTTCTCATAAATTTCTAGTGCGAGACATACTATAATCATTTTAAAAGAAATGAATTTGACCAAAGCTTGCTACAGTGACAGAATGAAATCCCCGCCTAATAGGCTATCCATCGTTCACTTCGATATATTTATCTTATTCTAATCTATTAATTTATTTTATAAAGGTCAATTCCGTTGTTTAGTTTTCATGCTACTATTTCCACAATGCAATAATCCTCAAAATTCATATTTATATGAAAAATTTACAATTTCGATATGTTGATAAAATCGTAAATTATGAATAATTTACGAAAATTTTCTATTAGAATATTTGTATTCAACCATGTTCAAACAAATATCATAAATGTAATTTTGAAGTTGTCTAATGTATTTGTGATCCTCAAAATGTAGCATATTTATAGTTACTGATGTTCATTCCGGCATCAAAACCGATATTTTAAAACTGGTCTGACATTTTTACAGTAAAAAGTTTCCATTTAATGCACGTTTAAGTGAATTCTTGTCCTATTCTCCCATATTAAGAAAATCGTAAATTTCTTACGAAGTTTCTTAATTCGAATGTTGCAAATTAATAAGGTTTTTGCCAGTATTGAAAGTAATATTTTACAACTGATCTGACCTCTCTCCGGTCATTTGTTCGTGAGATATCGTGTTAACAGACTAACAAACTAACGGACTAACGCACTAACGGACTGACACACTAACGGACTAACACACTAACGGACTAACACACTAACAGACAACCTACAGACAGACACCATACAAATTTTGTCATTTTCGGATTCCTCACACCTGAAAACGTATAAAAAAGTCAAAAAACCGAGGTCGAAATTTTTCACGATTACCTAAGTTCCCCATACCTATAGTATGATGGGGAACTAAAAAGGACCATTAAACATAATGACGGAGAAATACAGAAAAAAACATATACATTTAATATAAGAACTGAAAATTATGTGAAACAAATGCAATATTCAAACAAATGAAATTGAAATAGTTAGAAGGAGCAGAGGCCATCACGGTTTCAAACTGTGCAGCGATTTAAACAAGCTTTACGGGTGCCCAACTTTCCCAAAAACCTCTGCAAAACAGTATAATAAGAAATAAAAAGTGAAAATGAAATTTTTTTTATTATTAGATGAAAAAAAAATCTGGAGTGACTCCACTCGACTTTCCGAACATTGAGTAACTAACAGTTTTGTAGATAAAATAAAGAAAGAGGAATTGCTAAACAAACAAAAGAGAGAAAACCATAATAGAGTGTTTTTTTCTCCATATATCACACGAGGTTTTATTGAACGCTACTGAACTTTGAGCCCTTAGATCATAATGATAAAGAATTTTTCGTTTTGTCCCTGTAAAAATCTATAGATGCTAGATTCACCAAAATGCTTATAGTTAGTGCAACAGTGATTTATAATATTCATACAAATTTTCAGCTCAATTGAATAAGGCGTTTAGATGCTATCGCACTTTTAAAAATTTGGTCTCATAGGCCATAATGATAAAGAATTTTTCTTTGTGTCCCTGTAAAAAAACTGTAGTGCTAGATTCACCAAAATCTATACAGTTGGTGCAAATGCGACCTATAACATGTGTACAATTTTTTTGCTCAGATTAATAAGGCGTTTAGACGCTATCACACTTTTAAAAATTTGGCCCCATTGGCCTTAATGATAAAGAATTTTTCTTTGTGTCCCTGTAAAAAAAACTATAAGTGCTAGATTCTCCAAAATCTATACAGATTGAGTATCTGTGACCTATAATATGGGTATAAAATTTTTGCTCAATTGAATAAGGCGTTTAGATGCTATCGCACTTTTAAGATTTTGGTCCCATAGGCCATAATGATAAAGAATTTTTTTTTTGTGTCCCTGTAAAAAAACTATAAGTGCTAGATTCACCAAAATCTATAGGGTTCGTACTATGGTGACTTACAATATACGTACCAACTTTCAGGTTAATCGAACAAAGCCTTTAGACGCTAGCGTGTTCACAGACATACACACATACACACATACACACATACACACACACATACATACATCATCGTAAAAATAGTGAAAACGGACTCAGGGGACCTCAAAACGTATAGAAACATCAAAATCTCGAATTCGGATTTTTGACATGATTACAATGCTTTCCTCACTATAGTGTTCGGAAAGTAATAATGTTTATAATTGAGACGAATTAAAGATCTAATACTCAGTCTTAATCTGTATATATGTCTGTGGTCTGATTTATACCCAAACTGAAGTGTCAGGTTAAGTAGCTACCGCAAGCAGTGGAGACCCGGATACAACAGATTGCGGGTAAGAAAGTCACTGCCGAAGGCAGTGCGGACCTGGTGCTAGATTTTGAGTGATTTATATATATATATATATACATTTTAAGCTTATGAAGTGATATATAATAAACAATGATTCAGTTTCCGTGAAAATTCATTTAAATATGGTGAGAGCAGCGAAGTGTGCAAAGTCTGCTCGTCCTTCAATAACTTGTAACAAATTCCATTTAAATACATGCTTTTAATATAAGTGCTATGAAGTTTGTATATAAGATTATATTTATGATTTTGAGAAATTCGAAATTTACATACTTAAATTATATGAAATTTTAACGAATTTAAGAATAGTTCTCTTTTCATAGTTGGCTTCAGAGTATGCCTATATTCAAACATTATGCTACGCCACTGATACAGTGTGTGTTTGAATCATGTATATATTTCCCTTTTCTATATATATATATAACACGCAATAAAAGAAAAGTGACTGTTGGTTAATAAGTATTACAATTGACTGGTTGAGGTTTTGAGTCTGTTGATCCATAAATGTTGAAATGCGTAACTTTATTACAAAGTATATTGTAAAAAGTCAATTACGATGTTTGCCATAACAATTCCTAACAATTATTAGTCTATCTAACTGTCTAAAATACAAAGTAAAGAAACACCTGTCAAAAAGGGGCTTACTGAAATGTTTTACCTGTCAAGAGTGAAGATTGCTTTAAACTGCCTGAGGTTCGAGAACTAATAAGGTAGTTGACCTCATGGATGAATGTTTTCATTGGGGTAAATGATGATTACATCTTACGTTAAGGCTGTTACCAAATCTTTCATTTCAAGATAGAAAAAACAGTTTTCAGTTTGCTTTGAACGATATTAAAAATATTATTTCCATTCCAAAACTAGAAAAAGAAACAGTTCAGTCTTATTTCCAAACCACAAAAATGGGAAGTTAATAATTACAATTTATTTGTTAAATATATCCCAGCCCTAAAGACTTGATTTATGTTCAAAGCATTAACTTTGGTTGTATTAATATTTGTATTTTCATAGTAGAAGAATCTTTGAATTAAAATGTAAACAAGCCAATTTAGGTTTATCCATTTCAGAAAATCCTCATTGGTATTGTTATGACTTCAAAGCAGCAACTCTAAAGTGAGATTTTTTAAATGTAGATGTGAACGATAATTAAAATTTGAATAGTGCAGTAGTCGAAATTTATTGCTTAAATTTTTATCATTACAAATTTTAGATTTATTTCGAATTTAATTTAAAATTTAATAAAATTGAACATTATCAATACGTCTCATTACTATATAAAATTAAAGTAACTTTTAAAATGAGATTTAAAAAAAAATTATAAAATACATTTTAATTAAAAACACAAAAACACATGACAAACGTTTCGGCTAAACATTAGCCCTCTACAGTTTGGTAAAAACGCCCTCTATGAAAATTCGTGATTCGTATACATCTCTAGGTTAGAAGACAAGATTTTAATATTGTCAAAATCAGGAATATGATCAATATCAAGGGAATGAATTACTAGTTTATATTTTATATTACCGGTTTTATATAATCGTTTATGGTCTTTAATTCTAACATCACCAGTTCCGACAATTTCACCAATATACGTACAATTACAATTTTTACATGGGATATAGTAAATGACACCTAATCGTTAAAGGGGTGAATATTTAGTTTAAAAATACAAACTTAGTATAATGATTATAGTAAAGTAGTATTTCAAATATACATTTTTTTTTTTTTTTTTTTTTTCAAAAAATAAATTACTCTCCAAAAGCCATTAAATTATGCGATATTGTCAAACATTTTTCTTAACAATATATGTTATTTGGAATTTAAACATTAAAATATAAACTTGTATGTTGTGGCCCTCACAAAACATTCTTCCTTGTCTTCGAATGCAAATTCACGCAGTGCTCATTATCTATTAAAATTATAATTTACAAAATTAATTCCCTTAGTAAGTGCAGAAAATTTTATTTAAGAGAAGTAAACTTTAAATGTCCAAAGAAATTTCATAATAGTCTACTGACAACATCTTAAAAAATGCATTTATTTAATTTTCTTTCTTACTTTTCGTCTTTTTCTTTTTCCTTTTTCCTTTTTCCTGTTTTTTTTTTTTTTTTTTTTTTTTTTTTTTTAATTTTCTTTTTTGTTAAAAGGGGGGAAAAAATCTATAATATTGTTAAAAATTATCACAGATATATGATTTTACAGTTCGTTCAGAAAGTTTTTAAGAGTTCTTTTTAAAATTACTCATACTGACTCCCGCCCTGCCATGAGGGAAGCGATGCTCTTAAATTTACAAACGTTTTATTGCGGTCGTATACGTTATTATAAAAAGTTTATTACTATTATTATTATTATTATTATTATTATTTCGCAGTGATCTGCTAAAAAAATATTTCATTCGGTAATTTTATACTAAATTTTATTTTATGCTGTGCTTCCCATATTAAAAATCATGAAAAACAAGGCGATAGTGCCACTTGTTGAGCGACATGCACCTAAGGTTGGTCGACACCAATTTATGTTAAGATGTAACTAAACAAGTTTTTTAATAAAATTCTGTGTTTTAAAAAGTCATTCTTGTTTTAGGGATGCTACAAATGGTTTGTCACATGCACACATGTACACAAAAACATTTTTTTTTTAAATGCTCAAATCGTCTTCCACACTTCTTAAATTGTGTAATTTCATCGAAAATCGTAAGTCGAAAATTTTTAGAAATTCATTACATTCCTTTTATAAATACAGAAAAAATGGAGTATGTAAATTGTTTAGGAGATTATAATACAATTGAACGACAACAAATTAATTTTTATTTAATTGTGTTACCTAATTAGAAAGAATCACAGCGTTATAAAATACTGTATTTGTATTTTACAAAGAGTAATTTCATCATGATGATGAATGTTTCCTTCTGGAAATATTTTTGTTTTAGGAATGTATTTTAAAAATATTTATGAATTCCTAAATCACTAAAAACTTTTATTGAAATGTTAAAGGAAAAGTTAACTCCCTCACCCCTAGTCAGAAAAGAAATAAATGAACAAACATACATTACACATTTACAATCACTATTATTAAATACACACATTTTTGTAAAAGTACATTTTAAAAGTATATTGAATATCCTTTTTTTCGAATCAAAAATATGTATATTTGTATTCTATAAATTTTAATTCGCAAAAATATTTGTATATATATTGTGCATTTAGGGCAAAAATGGTAAGCATTTGTATATTATATATCATATACATTTTTTTGCCTTCCTCTGCCCCTGAGGGTCGTGCAGAGACATATCATCACAATTTTGATCATCTGAGGCGATGATGTCATTTTAAAAATTGCCATTTATTAAATATATTAGCCCAGTTTTGTATATTAGTTGCAATTCTTTAAAGAAAAATTTAAACCTATGTTCAAATATTTTCAAAACTTAAAACAGATATCAATAATATTACAGTGTTATTATGATTATTATTATTATTATTATCATTTTCAAAATTTGAGCTCAAATCGAAATTATATACCTTATAAAATCTTTACGAAAGAGGCACTATCCTTCAGAAATGCTTCCGGTTCAACTAATGTACAAATCAACAAATGACACAATCTTAAAACGAAATTATGTCTTTCGTTAAACATTCTCTGGATTAGACTCCCCAGTTAGAATTTAAACTTAACATCAATTTCGAAAACAAAATTTATAAGATTAATATGAAGTCACAACTGTTTCTACAAATGTACAAATCACACAGTTTTAAAAAGAAATTATTTCTTTCGTTAAACATTCTCCTGATTGGACTTCTCATTTAGAATTTAGACTTAACATCAATTTCGAAAACAAATTTTATAAGATTACTATGAAGGCACAACCGATTATTGTTTTTTATCGTCCTGTGAATAATAACACAGCCTAGTATATAGATCTTTGAAAAAAAAAGAGAAAATAATAAAAACCAAGTAGATATCTTTACTGGGACAAAACATTGATATCCAGTGGATATCCAGCGAAATATGTCATTGTAACATGGAAAATAATATAACTTCCAAAATCATTTTATTATTATTTTCCGCGAGATGGTTAACGAAAATAAAACTATTGCCGAACGATTGGGTGTGTAATTACGAACACATTTATCTGATTATTTCTGGAATAAATGTAAATTCTAGGTTACGTGCGAATGGTGATACATCAAAACTTTCTCCTTCATATTTGCAATTTTCTTATCTAGATCATGTTTTCTTAGACTTATCTTAAAAGAGGGTAAAGTGCATTAGAACTAGGGTTGTGAGGTAAATTCTACAATTTTATTTATGTACACCTTTTTTAGTATACATATCATTATATATATATCATATTAAATAAAAACCAAAAATTTTGCAATGACATTGATATTTTGCAAAATTAGGGGTGTTGAAAAAATAAAAGTTTAGTATTTATCTGGTAACTGTGATTAGGTTCTGTGGAAGATGCCCCCTTAGAAAAAGGGAAATCGTTCTCCTCGGACCTCCCCCACTTGCGTTTGATTACGTTGTTTTCATTCAGGTCACTAGGTCGAAACAATGGCGCCGCACCTGTTCTAAACGTTCCATTCTGACCAATAACCCAGTTCGCCCCTTGCCATTCGCAGGTACGATTGTCGTTCGGGAGAGTGTTTTTTTGCTATTAATTCCTATCTGTGTTTCCACATGTGCGGATTACTGGAAGAGTGAATAACATTCGATTTGATATGCAGTTGTGTTTGATTAAACTGTGTGCCGTGCTGGTGCTAAAGATATGTTGTGTCTTTAGCGTGCCTAATGACACCACTACAACCGTGGAGTATGCAAATGAAAATTATACGACAACTTCAGTTACACCTATGAGTACTGACGAAATTGAATGTAAGTAGGTATTATTTAATATAGTAATTTCATTTTTGTTGATATAATTTTGGCACCTGTTGGCTGATGAATATCCAAGACATTTTTGGTGTAAGGAAAAAAATATTAGCTGAAGTAATAATCAGTTAACTAACTCAGTTTGAAAATCGTAGTTTTCAGTTACAGAGAAATTCTTAATTTTATATTTGTGGATGATTTTCTCGATTTCAGCTTATGTTTTCGATATAGTCTTGTGAAATTACCCACATGTATCTTTAATCTAAAATTAATAAAACTGTACTGGAGGACTAGCGTTGAAAAGTAATGAGTTCAAGGTTTTAATAAACACCGTAAAATGGAAAAAAAAACCTCCCGACAATTTTTTCAGGTGTGAGTTGGCACTCTGTTTGCTGCACTCGTGCCTATTTTGTTTGTCGGACAAAGGGTCGTGTTTTCCTTTGACCCGAAGCAATTGTTGCGGGTTTTTTTGTATTTTAAGGTGTTTATTCAAATTTTATAACTTATTACCTTTAAACTATATTATTAAGATGCTTTTCAGTTTTAAAATCTTTAGAAATACATAAACAGTGTATATGCTTAAAAACAAAATTACTGATAGGTAAAAATATAACCAATATGCTACCACTCTAATAAAAACTATGAATATATAACAATAACACAATGCATAATTATTTGCAGAACAATATGCGCAGTATATAATTATACATTATTATTGGTTAATAATAATCAATAATTCACCATAATACATTTTCAATTCTTTTAAAAAGTTACCTTGAGAAGTAAAGTTAAAGAAATTATCGGCAATTTGGATTTTTTTTCCCTTTAAGACAATTTAAATAACGATAAATTTATTAGCATTTTACCCGAACACATTCACACTTGCACTCTTGTACATTTATTTGGTGAATGAGGAAGCGGGTTTTACGTCGCACTAGTGCTACGATATGGGCAATTGCTGACAGTCTAAGACACACTCCTAAGGGAGCTCCTAAGACATGCCATCACAATTTTGATCCTTCATGGAGAGGATGGCTCCCCGTTTCAGCGACCCCCTGGGGTATAATTTAGATTGGAATATGGGAGGTCATTGCGTTTACGAATTTTACTTGCATCAGACACCATTAATGTCTTCGACCGGCTTGAGTATCAAACTCGCAATCTTCCATTTAGGATCTCGGCGCTCTACTAACCAGGTTATTGCACTACATATTTATCTGGAAATTTTGTAATAAGGATGATTTTGAAATAATAGGCATGCGTTTATTCAAGAATGAACATTTTTCTTTCTCTCGGGATTAAAACGAAGTCCATCTCAATTTCCCATTTATTAACACGCTTTTATTAGCTTCACCTGTATGTATGTTTGTAACCGCTCTGGGAGCAAACAAAAAATCTATATTGTAAAAAAAGACTTTCCCTACGTGAACGCTGTGGCTGTGAGGTAAAACTGCGGGCTACGAACCTAAAGGTCTAACGTTCGAGCTCAGTCAGGGGAGATTTTTTTTAAATGGTTTTTGTTTAATTCTAAATTGTTTATATTACTTATTTTTATTAAAGATGTAAATATTATGGTGTGTCACTGACACGATTATTTCTTACCCTGCATTTTAATACTATAAAGATAGATATTTTGGGCCTTTTAGTTCACATTTCAATAAAAGCGTGTTTTTTAATTTTTTAAAAGTTTAATTTTATTATTTTGATATATCTTTTTCTTATCCCTAATGATAATCACATTTATTTTGTAAAAACTTTGCTTTACAACTACAACAAAAAGATATAATAGTCATATTGCATTTACATGATTAAATTTGATCTACATGATATGATTAGTGTAATTGATTGATTTACAGAGTCCCCATAAATTGGTTTGATTCATTATAAGATATAAGGGTAAATTGTTCAGCATAAATGTTCGGTGTTGTGAGATTTTGTTTTTCAGTACATCATATGGTGCGTATGCAAAATTTAGAGAATATATAGGGCTATGTAAAAGTTTTTTAATGCTTTTTCTTTAGAAATAAAACTATAAAGGTTCTTTTATGAGACTCTTTTTTTTTACAACTAAAACAAAACATACTTTTGTAGGCATATTTCAGTTTTTTAACAAAATACTACAAATACAACATAATCTGTATGTGAGGGCTACACAAAAACAACTTATTACGTAGATTTGCTTTAAAATAAGAATAAAAAGTTATAAAAATAATTATATCGAGTTTTCTACCTTTCTAATTATAAACAACATTTTTTTAAAGTGTCATCACGAAAACAAATACTTTGAATGTTAATCGATGCAACGAGTACGTACAGTTGGAAAAGTTTATAATCTACGTAAACTGCATATTTTTTCATTCTTGTCATTTCTTGCTTTCCATAACAAAGTAGAGTCATGGGATATACGCTAATATCAGTGTATTATTAGTTGTATTACTACATAAAGAATTTAAGTTTTGTTTGCTTGCAATAATTTTTTATCGGTTTGTTTCTGCGTATGTAAATAAACAAAATTGCTGAATTACCTGCAGGGTTAACTTACTTTACTCTGCTACCATCGTTTCTTTCCTTTATATTCAACTTCGCTATTTTTGCTGTAGGAAAGAATTCCTTAAGATTTACTTAAATATTGATCTGAATCTCTCTGATGTAGGTTAATTTGGTATAGTTGATTTGATTTTCTAAAATCAAAAACCATTTGTTTTGCAAACCAAATCCTCCTTTATAATTGTACTAGCAGGCTTTGCCCGCTTCGCTGGACATTAAACTTAAATGAGTTGTCAAAATGCCATATCTTTATTAATAACCTAAGTTCTCGCTGTGATTGGTAGAGGTTTTCTCGCTCCCAATGTGAGGAGTCTGGGTCCCCACTGTCTTCGGCACAACTTACCCACTTCTTACTTCCCCACCCTCAGCGGGTGAGTTCGAAGTTTTGCAAAATCCCACTAATGTACATAATGCGTACACTTAATCAGTATCCACACACCAAAATTCGCCATTTTAAGATAATTCAAAGCGAATTCAAACGGAAAAACATGTTTTTACACATGTTTATTGCCCTCCGACTCCGAGAAGGGGGAGGGGGGATTTCGATTTTCGTGAAATGCAGTTACAATAAGTGCCGGGTGCATAAAAACAATTTACGCACCAAATTTCGTGACCACAGAAGTCTTTAATAGGCAATATTATAAATAAAAAAATAAAAAAAGCACAGCTTAAGTATCGGAACCCTTTGGTGACTTTAAATATTTTAAGCCATTTTTGCGATGAACTGAATTGGCTATCTCAATTGTGCAATTAAAGATCTTGGCGAGAAACGTCCGAGCTACTTCGGTGCCGAATTTCAAATTTTGACAAAGGGATCGAATAATAAAGCTGTTCCATATCGAATCTGGGTTGAAAACGGAAAAAGGGTAAAATAAATTAGAAATATCAGACCTACATTTATAAATTTGATACCAAATGAAAGGGGCGATTTTGCTGAATCCAGGGGTTTAAATAGTTTTTCGATGCGACAATTAGATTTTTAAAAAATAACTAAAGTATGAAATTTAAGTGGCAACGGAAAAACGGATAAAGGGAAAAATAAATTAAAAATATCAGACCTATCGTTACAAATTCAGTACCAAATGAAAGAGGTGATTTTTCTGAATCCTGGGGTGTAAACAGTTTTTCGATTTAGATTTTTTAAAATTAACTAAAGTATGAAACTTAGATGGCAACACTTCATTTCAATCTTTTCATAATTTGTAGTGCGAATCACGCGAATACAAAAGTCTTTAACTTAAAAATTTATTTGTATATATTATTTTTTCATTCAAAGCATTTTAGTGAAAAAATATTTATGGCGCATGAGCAGGCGTTTTTTTACCCACAATTTAAACACTAATCATAATTTTGAAAATTTCTATAGATATAATTTCAAGTTGGGTGAAGACCTAAGTTTCTGCCAAGCGCCGTTGAGTTCCGTCCAGCCGTTCTCGAGTGATGCCCGGACAAACGTGTTTTAGTCTTTTACCCACTAGGGGGGGAATTTCTGAAAAGTTGATAGATATAATTTTAAGTTGGGTGAAGACCTAAATTCCTGCCAAGCGTCGTTGAATTCCGTCCAGCCGTTCTCAAGTGATGCCCGGATAAAAAAAGCGACATTCGGACACGATGACACACACACAGACACACACACACACACACACTCACTCACACAGGCAAAATTTTCTGAAGTCATTTTCGGCTTTCATGGGGTGTAAAACGTGAAGATATCGCAAAATTTTTCGATTCCGACAAATTTACAGACAAAAGTCTGATTTTATTAATATAGATACAAGAGGGGTTACAATTAAATATCTTATATATATAGCATCTTGCAGATAAAACAGGCGAACGTGTTGGTACCAAATTTGGAATGTAAACCATTTACGATAAAATAAATAAATAAATAAATAAATAAAAATGAAATAAAATAAAATAAAAATAAAAATAAAAAGTTTAAAAAAAAGGTTCCCTCCCTCCACGTGGAGCTTTGCACGGAAAAAATAAAAATTTAACAAATGGAAAGATCCACGCTGGATTAAAAAATAAATAATAAATGTTCAAATTCCGCAAAAGAGATTATTTTTCTTATATTTTCTATATTTTTATGCAAAGCGACATCTGGTGGACATTTTTAAACTTTTTTTTTTTTTTTTTTTTTTTTTTAATTCGATAAGCGATCTCGTAAATCATCTACATACCAAACTTAGTGGAAATACGCCCGCCCGTTTTAGCTGCAAGATGATGCTTATATTGGAAGTTTCATTTATCACCCTGTATACAAACATTATATTTAAATGCTGTCTTTGGTAATTTTGTCATACCTTTTTCTTAGAAAAAAAAGGACTTTAAATAATATCAATGTGAAAACTATGATAAAATAAATTGAATGAACAATGTATTCTGAATTCCCACAGCTAGAAATGGAGTATTTCCCATTATTTCGATCTTTATTTCTTTTTCATGCTTGAAAATGTGAAACAAATAAAGTGAATTGGAGTGTATTTATTCAGAACAAAGATACGCTTTCTGCCGAAGTAAATATTGATAATTTTTATCTTAGAATTTCCTCTTTTCAGTTTACCGCTAAATGAATAAACACAATAAATTAACACGTTTTCAAACCAAAACTTTAAGCAAATTTAACTATTTTTATCGTCTACTCGTTTAAGTAACATATACAAAATAATTAACAATTATTTAAAATAGATAAAAAATAAACCAATATTTATAGGAATACATAAAATAAAATACCCAAACATTTGAGCCGTTTATGAAAAATCTAGAACAATGCAATATAGAAAACTTTTATAGAATACTCTAAAACTTAAGCTTTTCTAAAAAAAAAATTACCTAATTTTCATTAAACCTAGTTAACATAGATACATTCAGCTCAGTTTGGTATCAAATAGTTTTATAGATATATGTATATAATTTTTTATGTAAATCACACTATATTTACGATAAGAGCGATAAACTTGAGCTATTGTCAGGTCCTATTGGACTGTGAAATATATCACCCATTAGGCTACTCTTGTATCTTATGCTAATTTGCTACATAATTTTAATGGTGGGTGTGAATTTCTTGCTTCAGTTTTAATGCAATTTCGTTCTATTTCCTTTGTAATAACCTTATTACTGCAAGTTTATATAAAATATTACCGGTGTTATTAAAGTTTTCAATTTGAAATAATTGGCGAGGTTATAAAAAATAGAATATTGGTGTTCAATATTGCTCCTTTCAATATCACAAATAATACTTTAAAACTTATCGGACATCTTTAGAATGAAACATAAAAAAAAAAATAATAATAATATGATAATGCGCACGTATGAGAAATGTTACTTTTTTCTATGAAATTAAGTAAATATCGAATAAAATGCGAAGTTTTAAAAGTAGAATGATAAAATTCAATAGCGTTACGGACAGTATCATAAATGGTATTTTAAAACTGGTATGACGTTATTAAAATATCCATTCATGAAATAATATTCACATGGTCTAATAAATTAATTAACTAGCTAACAAACGAACTAATTTACGGACGAACATCCCACTGATTTCTTCATACTTCAAAACTTATAAAAATAAAACAATATAATAATTAATCAGCTGACTAACCTGAAGACACTACACTGACTTTGTAATTTTCGATTTCCTCATACTACCTAAAAGCGTTGAAAAACCAAAGTCGAAAATTTTCACGAACACGAGAGCTCACCTTACCAATAGTATGATGGAAAACCAAAATTAGTATGTTGTGGCCATCATAAAACTTTCTTTTTTTTTTTTTTCTCTTTTTTTTCCCTATAGAAATTCCTGTAGTGCAAATTATTTATTAAATTTATAATTTATCAAAATTATTTTCTATAGTGAGTGCAGACAATTTTTATCTCAGGATAACACTAAATGTCGAAAGAAAATCAATTTTCTATCTTACAGTCAAAATCTTAAAAAATTACTTTATAACTATATATAGAGATAACTTATTTTCAAATAATAATCACTGACCTATGGTTTAACCACTCATTTTCAATTTTTTGACAAAATTTTATTTAAAAGTATCCTTATTGAAAGTTTACATATTTTCCCCGATCTGTATAGAATATTTCCCCCAGTGGATGGTAAGATGTGCTCTTAGATCTACAAATATTTTATCTTGGTTAATTATATATATATATATATATATATATATATATAAGTCAAGATGCAACTAAATGTAAACTTTTATGAATTTCTGAGCCTACTTCTTGATTTTGAGCTGCTAGAATTTTTTATCACGCACAAACACACACACAGGCAGACAGATAGTGATAGACAGATATTTCAAAAAATGATCTAATATTGTTATGGACCTTTCAAAACATTTAAATCTATCGGCAACTGTAAATCGAAAATTGTTGCGAATCAAATACTTTCTTTATTGCGCGCACTAATGCGACGTAAAACCCAACCAACCAACCAAATACTTTCTTCATTGAATATAAAAGAAAGTTAAAATAAGTTGAATGAATGCTGAATTACGTGTTACGTTCCGAAAAATAGAAACGAAGTTTTTTCTTCGTATCTTGATCTCTATTTTATTTTGGAGGCCAAGATACGGAGAAAACAGAAAACACAAGCGAAAAGGGATTAAGAAAATATTTATTTGGAACCAAAATTAGCTTCCTGCCTTGACAAATATTGATGAATTTTATCTTGAATTACCATTTTTTTTTTTTTTTTTTTTTCCCGGCTGAATATGTCCCGCGTCTTCAAAACAAATTTTCAAACAAATTTAACTATTTTATTGCTCTAAGCCTTTAATGACACTTTTATACAAATTGGTAAATATTTAAAATAGATTAAAGAACTACAAATATTTATATATGTATTATATAAACTACAAGTTAATTAGATAAAATTTTGAAAATTTCAAGAAATTCTTTGAAAAAGAAAAAAAATGGTTTAAAAATTAAGTGATATATATGTGTGTGTGTGTGTGTGTGTGTTTAGAATATTTTTGCTTAAAATAAACTATTCTGGTTTTATTAAAAAATCAATAAAAATAAAGGAAAGAAAATAAACAAAAATATTAAGAAAGGGTATAAAGCCTGGACCCCTAAGTGTGATCTTTTCTTTATTAGTATTTTTTTTTTTCTTCTTTTTTATTTATTTATTTTTTAAGAAGAAAAAGAAAACAAAATAATAATAATAATAATAATAATAAGAGAAAGATGAAGTTCTAAGGAAGAAAATAAAGAAAGCTTTAAAATATATATTTAAATGATTAAGAAATAATTTTCTGTTTATATTCATTTCATACTATTTATAAAAAAAAAAAAATTGCCATATACTTGTCAGTGGTTTCTATACATGAATATTAGTTGCTGTTGTATTATTATCATAATCACCATCATCATCATCGTCATTATCATTATTATAATTATTAATATTATTATTAACAACATTAATTTTATTCATTTATTTAATATTTATTTGTTTTTTAAAACTTTCTTTCCTCACCTTTTATTTATTTATTTATTTTTTCCAGCTATAAATAAAGAGTTAAGTTTATTTATAGAGTCACTTATAGAATTATTTCACTTCTCAGTATAATTAATAATTAATTTCGATAAATCCGTTTAGAAATATAAACATTAAATATTTTGATGGTTAGATTTATATAATAAAATAAATCAAAGATATTCTAATGACATTATTTTATCTGGGTATTTTATTAAATATTATTTACTATTAGTATTATTATTTTTGTAATTGCTTTCCGAACATACTTTATATATAGAATGTATTGTAATCATGAAAAAATTCGACTATGAGACTGAGACGTATCTAAATGTTTTAGGTCTCCTGTTTGCTATTTTTTCGGTGATTTATGTCTGTTAGAGAGAGAACACGATAACGTCTAAACGCTTTGTTCGATTGAACTGAAAGTTAGTAGGCATAAAATAGCTCGCCGTCGCACAAACTGTAAATATTTTGATGAGTGTACTTGAATTCTTTATCATTATTGACTGTAGACTTGAATTACAATAGCATCTAAACGCCTTATTCGATTGAGCTGAAAATTAATCGGTATGTTGTAGGCCCCTGTCGCACGATTTACCTAGTCTAGCACTAATAGTTCTTTTACAGGGACTCAAAAATTCTTTATCACTACAGTCTATAGACTCCAATTATTTGAAGAGCGCTAGCGAATAAACTCTGCATTTTATTTAGATATAAATTGGAGGTATGTTATAGGTTATCACCCCAAAAACCGTACAGATTTACATAAACGTAGGGCTTATACTTTTTTTTTTATTTTTTTCTACCGGGATACATTGCGGTCTATGGGGTCAAACTATTTCTGCCCATTAGGGCTAAAATTCTTAAGTATTTTAAAGGAAAAGGAATATTTATGAAATTTTAAATAATACACAAGAGAAATATTATCTAAAGATGCAATAACACTGAAATTCATAATAGTAAGATTTTTCATCAAAGTCAATGATGAAACAATCGCTTTCAGAGCCTAACAGTTCAGTGCACTCTGAATGTTAAAAGCATTTTAATTATTGACTGAATTAATAGTGAATATTGACTGACCTACTGCAAGTTGCGTCATTGAACAGCGTTTGAATTATTTGTTTGTGTTTGAAGTGCGAACTTCTTTTGTTTACGATACTGTGTTCGTAATTGCCATTTGAATAACTGTGTTTCTGTTATTGCCATTTGCAACAGAATCGAAGGTAATAATTTGAAACTGCGTTTAATGGTTCTTTAATCATTAGCACAAATGAAAATTGTTTCATTTTTGTTTCTATTGTTTTGATTAAGGTTATGGTGGCATGAAACTTGCTAAAAATAAATAAATAAATAAAAATAAAACGGTCCTAAATGCAGATTTAGAAGCATGTGTTTACGATTTATGATATTTTGTGAATTTCAAAGACCATTAATAGATATAAGTAATCTTTTCTTAACCCTTTGCCGGTCCCATTTAATTTTATTCCATCTGGTATCATCAAATTTAGACTTTTTTATTCAATAGCCAGCACTAAATTTTAACTGCAACGGTTGCCTAATCACTTCAAAGATTATTCGTCCATTATGTATATCAAGTATCACTCCTGAAAATTATTGGTGATAGTCGAATAAAAGAGCCCCTAAAGTTACCAATACTGTTTAGAGCGCTTTAGAGCGTTAGGACTGGCACATCAGGGTTAAAGTAATTAACACGTTGAGCGCAACGCAAATTCTTAAAATCCATTAAAATTCCATTATGATTCCTCCTGTAATAAATAAAAATTAAGCACATTTTTAATAAATTGTCAATCATTAAATATAATATTTTTAGTTTTATATCCTATTTTATATCCGCCACCGATGGTTGACGCGGCTTTATATCATATTTGACACTGTCAGCCATCGATGGCTTACAGGGCACTCAACGTTTTAATTTTTTATTGGTAACGCTTTTACTTTCGGGGTAAAACTTTCATTGAAATGTTTCAAGTACAACATGTTCTGCACACTCCTAAAGTTTCAAGATGATTCCTTCAGTATTTAGAAGATATATGGCAAAATGTCTAGAATCTAGAATGGTTGACATGACGCTCAACGTGTTAACTTTCTTTATTTTATTTCACATATTAAAAAATATATATATTATTTTAAATAAGGAAGAAGATTGCTGTTACTAATTAAAGACACTCTTAAAAATTGTTAGTTAATTAACGCGTTGAAAATAGAATTTTTACTCAAAATCATTATAAAACCGGCTAAAACTAGTATGTTCTGGCCATCACAAAAATTTCTTCTACACTTTCTTATACAGATTCACGCAGCACAAATTATTAATCAAAATTATTTGTCAAAATTTTTTTCCATGATGAATGCAGACAATTTTCATCTAAAAAACTGTAATACTAAATGTCTAAACCAAGTCAATTTTGTGCCCTATAGACATCGGCAAAAAAAAAAAAAAACTTCCTCCTCCCTTTTGTGTGTGTGTGTGTGTAAAAAATGAAAACAAATAAATAAATAATTTTCACACATATACGGTTCACTCATTCATTTTAACAGCACGTGGAGGAGGGGGGAAGGGGAGATTCAACGATGCTCTTGCACATGCAAAACTTCTTTCCTAGTTAGCTGTTATTGTTACAAAAAATACTTTTTTAATTTCACGATGACTCGTTGAAAATATTTCTAATCGCGCACATTTATACGAAATTTTATCCTATACTGTCACATTAAAAATTACTTAAAAAAAAAAAAAAAAAAAAAAAAAAAAAAAATCTGGTGTGTCACTCACACGACTTTGTCTTACCCTAAAATTTAATACTATAAATACAGGTTAGAGATTAAGAGGTAAGATAACGAGTACTGTTATGTAAACCTATGTTAAACAATTCAAATTAGGCTTCGGAAGAGTTTTATATGATAATTAGTTCTGTGTGAGGGGGTGGCTACCGCCCCCTCAAACCCCCGTTTCATTAATGCACCTACATTTATATAGAATTTAATTCGGTTATTAAAAACTAATTCTGTTTTTAAAAAATAATTTATTATAATTATTATTTTTAAAAATTATCCTTTATGATAATACAGGCGATTTCCATATTAGAGAAGTAGTATAACACTAAATATTAAAAAAAAAAAAAAAGAATTTATTCTCAATATTACTAAAAAAAATCGATAACTTTATTTTAAATTATCGCAGATCGATGGTTCAACCATTCGTTTTAAAGGTATTGGCGAGCTCTTTCGTAAAATACCCATCATGAAAATTTACTCCCTTCGAGGGGGGACTTCTCCCCCAGCGGGGAAGGCATAGCTCCTACATACACACACAAAAAAAAAAAAAAAAAAAAAAAAAAAAAATCCCAGTTGACTATTACAAAAAATATATATTCGTTTCATTTGGTTTAGTGCAGTCTATAGATGTTAAACTTGATTTACCTGCAATTTCCCCCATAGACGTAATGTATTTGAATGCTTTTGAGTGTCCCTGTACATGAACCATTTGCTTCATCTCAACAAAAAGCTTACTGTAGCATCCCTATATGATACACATTTAGAATACCGAGTTTGTAATTTCTGCTACTATTTGTTCTTGAGATATGCTGATAACAGACACACAGACATCCACACAGACAGACAGACACACAGACCATTCGCTAAAAACATGATTTTCGTATTCAGGGGACCTCAGAACAAACAAAATAATAAAAGAATAACAAAAACTCACGTTCGAAAATTTGACCCTAAACCAATACTTTCTCGACCCTACTGGTAAGAGAAAGTAAAAAAGTATCGGCTAATCTAACGGGCGATTTTCCTCAAATGTTGCTACGGAGACAGATATTTTCCAAAAGTGGCCAAATAGTATTCTGATCCTCACAAAACGTGTAAATTCATCTTAAACCAGAAGTCAGAATTTTTTATGAATTTCAAACTTTCTTCCGCTGAGTGTAAAAAAAAAGTAAAAATTCCATTTAAATTTACGGGAATACTATACATTCTAAAGCACAAAAAATTATTTCAATATTTTGTAATTTCAAATCGTCTCTGAAATTCTTTGCTCCTCCATACTTACTTATTTAAGTTTCATGTTTAGTAGAAATGTAAACAAGCTAAAGTTTATTCCTCCCTTTACAATCCGGATATTAAACTATCACTTAATTTTATTCATTCCGAACACGTGAAAGCATCCTGTTCACAGCTTTCACATTTGAAAGTAAACTTGTTTCTGTTTAGAAATGCGTGCATGTATAAGTAAGTAACTCTAGAGACTCCTTTTGCGGGGAAATTCCCAATATCTGACAGATTTCACGTAAATTCTAAATACTATTATATAATATTTATACTTATATATATGTATGCATGCATAAAGCATAAAGAGTAATAATAAGTATATGTACGTATATATTTCACTGCATGTATATGTATGCGTATTTGTTATTAATCTAAAAAATACATTTAAATAAAATTTAAGTAAAAAATAATTTTTTTAAGTTAGAAGCTTTTTATTGTGAAGCCCTAAAAAGCATAAAATAAAATTTATTCTGGCAAAGACATGCTACAAAGAAATGAAAATTTCAACACTAAGAAAATATTAGAGAAAAATATAGGTACTTTCCTTTTGCAAGAGATGAAAATTTTTCAGTGTTCAAAATACTTTAAAAAGCTTTCGAGACCAATATTCTAATTTATTAGTTTTTGTGTAATCATTCGTTAGGCCAGAAATTTCAAATGTCTCGAAAGCTTTTTAAAATATTTTGAATATTAAAAAATTTTCATCTCTTGCAAAAGGAAAGTACCTATATTTTTCTCTAATATTTTCTTAGTGTTGAAATTTTCATTTCTTTGTAGCATGTCTTTGCCAGAATAAATTTTATTTTATGCTTTTTAGGGCTTCACAATAAAAAGCTTCTAACTTTAAAAAATTATTTTTTACTTAAATTTTATTTTGTGCTTTTTAGTTACAAAAAAGGTAAAAGCTTCTTTAAAAAAAACTAATTAACATTTCTTAGGATATTTTGTAGACAACAGCAGATTTTCGTTTATCAATTGACATTTTTTTTTTTCGATTATTAATCTGCAAAAAAAGTACTATATCGTCTTTCGAGGACCGAATCCAGGACCATCGCGTTATCAGCATGACGCTCTAACCAAAAGTCTAAGAACTGTCAAGAAAAATCATAGAACATTCTAGAAAAATCTAACAAATACTTATACAAAAGAATATTGTTCTCGAATCCTTTTTAAAATATTTGGAATATTTAAAATTTTTCATGTTTTGCAAAAGTGAAATATCTACATTTTTCTTTAAAATTTTGTTGTTTTGAAACTTTTATTATTTTATAGCATATTTCTGCAAGAATAAATTTTTATTTTAGGCTTTTTAGGGCTCCACAATAATTAAAAACTTTCAGTGTTATATTTATTTATTTATTTATATTTTTATTAATTAATTAATTAATTTTTATTTATATTTTTACTGAAATTTTTATTTTGTGCGTTTAGTAACTCAAAAATAAAAAGCTTCTTTAAAAAACTATCAAAATTCCTTAGGACACTGTGTAGACAATGAAAGATTTTCTTTTATCAATTGACATCGTTTCTATTAATTATCTTGAAAAAAGTAACACATCGGCTTGCGATGATCGAACCCACGAGCATTGCGTTATCACCATGATGCACTAACCAAATGGGCTAACGAGCGACGAAAAAGGTTGTTTAAATTTACATTAAAGTGGAGTCGCCCTCTTTTTCAGAATGACACAAAGACACGATGATAAAAATCCAATTTCAATAAAAAGTTTCTAAAAGAATATATATATACATATTTAATTTTTTATTTTATGCTTTTTAGTATATAAAAAAAAAGCTTCTTCAAAAAAAAAAAAAAAAAAAAAAAAAATCTTCAAACATTCTTAGAATACTCCGTAGACAATGGACTATTTTCTTTTATCAATTGACACATTTTCTATTAATTATCTGCAAAGTTTAACGCGTCGATCCCTCGGGAATTGAACTCACCACCATCCTATTAGCAACTTGATGCTCTAACCAACTGAGCCAATGAGCAGAACAGCTGACATTTACTTTAAAGTGTAGGTGCCTTATTTATTAGCGTGACATAAAGACACGATAACGAAACCCAATTTCAATAAAAAGTTTCTAAAAAGCTTCTTAAAAAATTATTTATTTATTTATGTTTATTTAAATTTTTATTTTGTGCTTTTTAGTAACTAGATGAAAAGCTATTTTAAAAAATCTTCAAAAATTATAAGGATACTGTGTACACTACGGAATATTTCCTTTTATCAACTGACATCTTTTCTATTAATTATTTGAAAAATTAACATGACGCTCTAACCAACTGAGCCATTAAGAGATAAAGATACAATGAATTGCCTACCTTTTTTTTTTTTTTTAACGGAAGTGTCTTGTTTTTTAACGTGACAGAAAACGTGATGACAAATTCAACTTCATATAATTATATATATATATATATCCTCTAAAAATATTTATTTATGTATTTTCTACTTGAAACTTTTTATTTTCAGCTATTTTAATATCTAAAATATTTTATGTTTTCTAATATCTAAAAAAAAAAAAAACTTCTTAAAAAATCTCTTCGAAAATTCTTAAGATATTGTGTAGTCAACAAAAAATTGTCTTTTATCAATTGACAACTTTTCTACTAATTATTCTCAAAAATTAACACGCCGGACCTTCCGGGGACACAACTCTCGACCACCGCTTTATTAACGTCACGCTCTAACCAACTGAGGCAGTGATCCACAAACGAAACGGCTTATATTTACTTTAATTGTTTACTAGCGTGACACGATGACAAAGTCAATTTCATATAAAAAGCTCCTAAAAATTTTCTAAAGAATTTATTTAATTATTTTTACATACATTTTTATTTTTACTTTCTTCTATATTCAATAGAAGAAAGTATTGGATTCGTAAAAATTTTCGACCTCGGGTTTTTTGATGGATTTACACGTTTTGAGAGCTGTAAAACACGATTTAATCATTTTTAGAAAATGTCTGTCTGTCCGTCTGTCTGTCTGTCTGTCTGTCTGTCTGTGTGTGTGTGTGTGACAAAATTTTGTGGCAACTGTATCTCAGGAACTACTGCAAGGATTTTCATACAAATTGGTATGTGGTTGCCCCTTGTTTTAAATTAGTGCCTATCAACTTTTGGTAAAAATTGTCTTAGAGGTTGCGTTGCCATCCCGCTTTTTCTAAATTTTTAACATGGTGATATAGGACAAAATTTTGTATAAATGTGCATAAGGAGAATTATTTTTTAGTAATCATTATGAAATTTACAAGAATTATTTATAATAGAGATAGTCAACTGGGGAAAAATTTTTGTATGTGTAGGAGCCTCGTCAACTCCCCCTGGGGGGGAAGTCCCCCCTCGAGGGGAGTAAATTTTCAGGATGGGTATCTTTCGAAAGGTCTCGTCAATACCTTTAAAACGAATGGTTGAACTATAAATCTGTGATAATTTAAAAATTGATTTTTTTTTACTTTTTACGAAAAAAAAACTTAGAAAAAAAATCGTAATTAAAAAAAATTTTTTTTTTTAAACGAAATCTAGCCAAACTTGGTATTTAGTTGACCCCTGAGATAAACTGGTGCTGATTAGATTTGGGGATCAATCGCTCAACAGGAGGCTCTGTGATCGTATTTTTCTAAATTTTTAACATGGCAGTATAAGACAAAATTTCGTATAAATGTACATAATGAGAGTTATTCTTAACCTGTGATTGTAAAATTAATACAAATTATTGATAATAGAAGTAGTTAATTAGGAAAAAAAAATTGTGCATGTGGGGGCATCGCTTCCTCCCCTTGGGGGTGAAGTACCCCCACGAGGTGGTAAATTTTCAAGATGGGTATTTTTCGAAAGGTCTCGTCAACATCTTTAAA
Source organism: Salticus scenicus (assembly GCA_963930645.1). Lineage (NCBI taxonomy): Eukaryota > Metazoa > Arthropoda > Arachnida > Araneae > Salticidae > Salticus > Salticus scenicus. Next base: position 289,975,993 of record OZ005649.1, read on the forward strand.
ACGAATGGTTGAACTATAAATATGTGATAATTTAAAACAAAGTTATCGATTTTTGTTACTTTTAACGAAAAAAAATCTTGGATTTTTTTTTTTTAACATTGTTACTGAGTGAATTTGTATGGGAAAATATAGAAGAAAGTCTTGTGGTGGCCACAACATACTAGTTTTATTTATTTATTATTATTTTTTTTTTTTTTGTGTGTGCTTTTTGTAACAAGATAAAAAGCCGTTTAAAAAACTCTTGAAACTAGTATGTTGTGGCCACCACAAGACTTTCTTCTATATTTACCTATACATATTCAATCAGTAACAATATTAAAAAAAAAAAGTACGATTTTTTTTTTTTTTTCTAAGGTTTTTTTTTTTTTTTTTTTTTTCTTTTTTTGTTAAAAGTGAAAAAAATCGATAACTTTGTTTTAAATTATCACAGATTTATAGTTCAACCATTCGTTTTAAAGGTATTGACGAGACCTTTCGAAAGATACCCATCTTGAAAATTTATCCCCCCCGGGGGGGTACTTCCCCCCCAGGGGGGAAGCGATGCCCCCCCATGCAGAAAATTTTTTTCCTAGTTACATACTACTATTATCAATAATTCATATTAATTTTACAATCACAAGTTTAAAACAACTCTAATTATGCACATTTATACGAATTTTTGTCCTATGCTGCCATGTTAAAAATATAGATAAAATGCGATCACAGCGCCACCTGTTGAGCTATTGATCCCCAAACATAATCAGCACCAGTTTATGTCGGGGACCAACTAAATACCAAGTTTGGTTAAATTTCGTTAAAAAAAAAAAAAAAAAAAAAAATTGCGATATTTTTCTAAGTTTTTTTTTGTTAAAAGTTAAAAAAATCGATAACTTTGGTTTAAATTATCACAGATTTATCGTTCAACCATTCGTTTTAAAGGTATTGACGAGATCTTTCGAAAGATACCCATCTTGAATCTTTGCCCCCCCGGGTGGGAACTTCCCCCCCCGGTGGGGGGGCAACCGATGCCCCCACATACACAAAAATGTTTTCCAAGTTAACTATTACTATTATCAACGAGACCTTTCGAAAGATACCCATCTTGAAAATTTACTTCCCCGGGGGGGGATTTTCCCCCCCGGGGGGGGGAACCGATGCCCCCCCATGCACAAAATTTTTTTCCTAGCTAACTACTACTATTATCAATAATTCATATTAATTTTACAATCACAAGTGTAAAATAACTCTCTTTATGCCCATTTATACGGAATTTTGTCCTATGCTGCCATGTTAAAAATTTGCATAAAATGCGATCACAACGCCACCTATTGAGCGATTGATCCCAAAATCTAATCAGCACCAGTTTATGTCAGGGTGCAACTAAATACCAAGTTTGGTTAAATTTCATTCATTGGTTCGTGAGATACAGCGTCCACAAAAAAATGATACAGACAGACAGACAGACAGACAGACAGACATTTTCTAAAAACTATTGATTGGTATTCTCCACATCCCAAAACATGTAATTCAATCAAAAAGTGGACTTCGAAAATTTTCGCGAATCCAATACTTTCTCTATATTACATATAGAAGAAAGTAAAATTATTAGGATACTGTGTACACAACGAAATATTTTCTTTTACCAATTGACACTTTTTCTATTAATTATTTGCAAAAAATAACATCTCGGCCCGGCGAGGATGGAACACACGACTCTCGCATTATCAGCATGATGCTGTAACCAGCTGATTCATCAAGAGATTCACAATGAGTTGCTTCTTATATATATATATATAATGTAAGCGTCTTGGTTTTTTTAACTTGACAAAAAACCGATGACAAATCCAATTTCATATAACAGTAATATATAATATAAATATATATATATAAAGCTTCTAAAAATTTTTTTATATATATTTTTTACTTAAAACAGTTTATTTTGTGCTTTTTTAATATCTAAAATGTTTTGTGTTTTCCAATATCTAAATAAAAAAAAAAAAAAAAAAAAATGCTTCTTAAAAAAACTCAAAAAATTCTTAGTGTAAGCAACGAAAAATTTTCTTGGATCAATTGACACTTTTTCTATTAATTATCTGCAAAAATTAACACGCTGGACCTTCCAGGGACCGAACTCACGACCACCGCGATATTAACGGGACGCTCTTACCAACTGAGCCAAAGAGCGACAAACGAAATAGCTTATATTTACTTTAAAATGAAGGCGCCTTGTTTACCAGCGTGACACGAAGACACGATGACCAAGTCAATTTCAATTAAAAACCTTCTAAAAAACGGCAAGGATTATACAAGTCTCTGTTTAATTGGTAATTAAAAGATCGAAGTATTGTTTCTTTAAGTAATATCATAGGATAAATATATTTTTATTTAACTCCTGAATCTTAGATGGCGTACTGTTTCAGTTATGGGATATCGGATTTATATTATGGCTCAATACTTTTCGCAATAAAATTTAAACCGATTTTACTACTGAATGAGCAAAATTAGTGTAAGTTAACAGTTAATTATATGAGTAAATTTATAGATTATAATTTAAACTAATATATTATCTAATAATAATTATACATTCTCAAATAATATTATATTTTTAAATACTTGTATATTTTTAAATATCAATTTAACATTTGAATAAAAGGTAAATTTACATGTTATAAAACATTTTATACATTATATATAAATGTTCTATTATAATAGTAATATATATTTTTAAATATTTCTATATATTAGATATAAAGTCTAAATTTAATATTTAAACGTATTGCCATTACAATGTTTTAATTGTTTCTAAAAGTGTAATAAGTTTAATTTATTTAAATTTTAAATTGCACATAACAGAATTGCTTAAATTATATGGAGGGATCTATAATTTTATATCATGTTAAATACTTTTCGCTTTAAAAATGAAATTGATTTCACAACCGAATGACTAAAATTAGAATAATTTTTAACATTTAATCTATATTAATAAAATCAGACTTTTGTCTGTAAATTTGTCGGAATCGAAAAATTTTGCGATATTTTCACGTTTCACACCCCATGAAAGCCGAAAATGACTTCAGAAAATTTTGCCTGTGTGTGTGTGTCATCGTGTCTGTGTGTCGATTTTTTTGTCCGGGCATCAATTGAGAACGGCAGGACGAAATTCAACGGAGCTTGGCAGGAATTTAGGTCTTCACCCAACTTAAAATTATATATATCAACTTTTCAGAAATTCCCCCCTGGGGGGTAAAAGACTAAAATACGTTTGTCCGGGCATCACTCGAGAATGGCTGGACGGAATTCAACGGCGCTTGGCAGAAACTTAGGTCTTCACCCAACTTAAAATTATATCTATAGAAATTTTCAAAATCATGATTAGTGTTTAAATTGTGGGTAAAAAACGCCTGCGCATGCGCCATAAATATTTTTTTTCACTAAAACGCTTTGAATGGAAAAATAAAATATAAAAATAAATTTTTAAGTTAAAGACTTTTTTATTCGCGTGATTCGCACGACAAATTATGAAAAGATTGAAATGAAGTGTTGCCATCTAAGTTTCATACTTTAGTTAATTTTAAAAAATCTAATTGTCGTATCGAAAAACTGTTTACACCCCAGGATTCAGAAAAATCACCCCTTTCATTTGGTACTGAATTTGTAACGATAGGTCTGATACTTCTAATTTATTTTTCCCTTTTTCCGTTTTTCCGTTTTTCCGTTGCCACTTAAATTTCATACTTTAGTTATTTTTAAAAAATCTAATTATCGCATCGAAAAACTGTTTGCACCCCTGGATTCAGAAAAATTGCCCCTTTCGTTTGGTATCAAACTTATATATATGCGTCTGATATTTTTAATTTATTTTACCCTTTTTCCGTTTTTAACCCAGATTCGGTAGAAGGTTTTATATTTATATATAGGCATTTATATATTTTTTTATTTTCCAGAAATAAAATGAAATATTTTTAATTTCACGTGAATAATAATAAAAATTTAGAGAGAAAAATACCTACAAATGTTGGTGATTTTTTTTTTTTTTTTTTTAATGAGGAATTTACACGTGGATAAATATTTTCATAGAGATATTTGGCATTAGTTTAATATTTGTATTTAATTAAGCAGTACTTTTCTTTCCTGCAGTAAAACAAAATTTTTTGTTGTTATTATGTACCTTATGAGGTTTTTTTTATGTTCACCCCTTAACTGTAAATGATTATAATTTGGATTTTATTAAGATTTTTTATTTTTATTTTGTAAATATCAGAAAAGAGTTTTTATTTTATTTTATTATTTTATTTTATTTTATTTATTTATTTATTTTGTGTATGGAACAGCTTTAGTATTGGATCCCTTTGGCAAAATTTTAAATTCGGAACCAAAGTAGCTTGGACGTTTCTCGCCAAGATCTTTAATTGCACAATTGAGATAGCCAACATTGCCACAATTGAGATAGCTTGTGCGTTTTGTATTTATTTATTTATAATATTTTCTATTAAAGACTTCTGTGGTCACGAAATTTGGTGCGTAAATTGTTTGTTTGCATCCGGCGCTTATTGTAACTGGATTTCACGAAATTCGAAATCCCCCCCCCCTTCTCGGAGTCGGCGGGTAATAAACGGTATAACTTCAGTATAACCCCACAGCTGAATTTGGCGATTTTTCTTTGGCGCCGTTTTGAAGGATAACGATGTTGTTCTGGACTGTTTGTGATATAATATGGCAGCCTAATATGTTGTTTATTTTGGATTTATGATTTTATGATTTATGATTTAGATTATGATTTTATCATTTATCATATATGATTTATGATTTTTAGATTTATGATTTAGCCATAATCGCCAACAAAAAATCGCCAAATATCGTTGTGGAGTTATACTGAAGTTGTTTCCAATAAACATGTGTAAAAACATGTTTTTCCGTTTGAATTCGCTTTGAATTATCTTAGAATGGCGAATTTTGGTGTGCGGATATTGATTAAGTGTACGCATTATGTACATTAGTGTGATTTTGCAAAACTTCGAACTCACCCGCTGAGGAAGGGGAAGGAAGAAGTGGGTAAGTTGTGCCGAAGACAGTGGAGACCCAGACGCCTCACTTTGCGAGCGAGAAAACCTCTACCAATCACAGCGAGAACTTAGGTTATTAATAAAGATATGGGATTTTGACAACTCATTTAAGTTTAATGTCCAGCGAAGCGAGCAAAGCCTGCTAGTTGTTTATATATTCGCAAATAACATTTATACAATCTTTAATAATGTTACCTTCTTGAATAATTAAATAGTTTTAAATATTTAATATTAACTTAACATATGAATAAAGTAAAATTTAGATAGTCATTAATTATTACTTTCTCTTACCCATCTACTTAGTAGAGAAAGTTTTAGGGTCAAGTTTGTCAAATTGTTTTAGGGTCAAGTTCTCGAAAGTGAGTTTTTGTTATATTTAGATGTTCTGAGGTCCCCTGAATACGAAAATCATGTTTTTAGCCAATGGTCTGTGTGTGTGTTATCAGCATATCTCAAGAAAAAATAGCAGCAGAGATTCCAAACTTAGTATTCTAAATGTGTATTATATAGGGATGCTATACTAAGCTTTTCGTTGAGATGAAGCAAGTGTTTCGTGTGCAGGGACACTCAAGAGTATTCAAATACATTACGTCTATGGGGGAAATTGCAGGTAAGTAGAGTTTAACATCTATAGACTGCACTAAATCAAATAAAACGAATTTATATTTTTTATAATAGAGATAGTCAGCTGGGAAAAAAAATTGTGTATGTAGGAGCCTCGCCGTCCCCCCCTCAAGGGGAGTAAATTTTCATGATGGGTATCTTTCAAAAGAGCTCGCCAATACCTTTAAAACGAATGGTTGAACCATCGATCTGCGATAATTTAAAATAAAGTTATCGATTTTTTTCATTTTTCTCATTTTTTTTTTTTTTTTTTTTTTATGTAATGTTGAGAATAAATATAACTTTTTTTGGATATTTAGTGTTATACTACTTCTCTAATATGGAAATCGTCTGCATTATCATAGAAGATAATTTCTTTAAATAATAATTTTAATAAATTATTTTTACTGAGTCAATTTGTATAGAAAAATATAGAAGAAAGTCGTGGTGGCCACAACACACTAGTTATTTGTTGTTAGTGGATGTGCTTTAGTAATAATATTTTACCATTTCTAGGAAAGCTGTTCGGGAATTGAAATAAATTCCTCATAGAGATATGGTAAATAATGTATGTTTTAAGCTAAATATTCATCCCTTGTTTTTTGTATATTTACACGTTTTGAGACTTTCCTGATTACCGTAGTCAAGTTTTTTAACGTTTGATCTTTGTCTGTGTCTGTTAGAGTAACTTAAAAACGAATAAATTTAGGAGATCCAAATGTTGCATTTTGAAGTTAATATAACATTGTTGCTGAAAAAGTTTGATCAAGATTGGTAAGTTTCAACGAATGTTGTGTGAGAAAATTGTCTGTATAATTTTAAGTAAACTTTTAATTTCAATAACAGAATTAAATTCCATATAAATGTAGGTTCATTAATGAAGTATTGGGTTGAGGGGGGCGGTAGCTCCCTCACACAGAACTAATTATCACATAAAACTCTTCCGAAACCTAATTTGAATTGTTTAACATAGGTTTACATAACAGCACTCGTTATCTTACCTCTTAATCTCCAACCTGTATTTATAGTATTAAATTTCAGGGTAAGAGGAAGTCGTGTGAGTGACACACCAGCTTATTTTTAAATGTTTTATTGGTATGGTATAAAATTTTAAATTTAGTTGCATTAAATATAATAGTAAAACAATTTAAGCATTTAAATGTATTACAATTTAAATATTTTAACTGATTCTAAATTTGAAATTTTATTTGTAACTGTAACTTTACTTGGATTGTATTATTTATGGCTCATGTGTTTGAAACGAAAAGCTAATCCTGTATCCTAGTCGATAATATTTTTACTTTCTTCTAACTTCAATAGAAGAAAGTATTGGATTCGTAAAAATTTTCGATTTCGGGTTTTTGATGGATTTACACGTTTTGAGAGCTGTAGAACACGATTTTACCATTTTTAGAAAATGTCTGTCTGTCTGTGTGTGTGTGTGAGACAAAATTTTGTGGCAACTGTATCTCTGGAACTACTGCACAGAATGTCATACAAATTGGTATGTAGTTGCACCTTGACATAAATTAGTGCCTATCAAATTTTGGTAAAAATAGTCTTACAGGTTGCGTTGCCATCCCGCTTTTTCTAAATTTTTAACAGGGTGATATACGGCAAAAATTTTCAAGATGGGTATCTTTCGAAAGGTCTCGTCAGTGCCTTTAAAACGAATGGTTGAACTATAAATCTGTGATAATTTAAAACAAAGTTATCGATTTTTTTCTTTTTACGAAAAAAAAACTAAGAATTTTTTTTTTTTTTTTCCCCTCTCCCCTTAATTTTATCAAACTTCCACTGTTTCCGTGTTCTGACAAACTTAAACTAATTTTTGCTTTATTCCTCTAATTTTGTCAAAGTCCTGCGGTTTTCGTGTCTTGACAAACCTGAACATATTTTTGCATTTTTCCCCTAATTTTGTCAAAGTCCCACGGTTTCCGTGTTTTGACAAACTTTAACAAATTTTCACATTTTACCCAAAATTTTGTCAAAGTCCCGCTTTTTTTTTTTTTTTTTCTCACCCCTTAAATCTATCAAACTCCCACGGTTTCCGTGTTCTGACAAACTTAAACAAATTTTTGCATTTTTCCCCCAATTTTGTCAAAGTCCCACGGTTTCCGTGTTTTGACAAACTTAGAATAATTTTCACATTTTACCCAAAATTTTATCAAAGTCCCACTTTTTACTTTCTTCTATATGTAATATAGAGAAAGTATTGGATTCGCGAAAATTTTCGACCTCCGTTTTTTGACGGATCTACACGTTTTGGGATGTCCTGAACACGAATTGATAGTTTTTAAAAAATGTCTGTCTGTGTGTCTGTCTGTGTGTCTGTCTGTCTGTCTGTCTGTCTGTCTGTCTGTATCATTTTTTTGTGGACGCTGTATCTCACGAACCAATGAATGAAATTTAACCAAACTTGGTATTTAGTTGCACCCTGACAAGAACTGGTGCCCATTAGATTTGGGGATCAATAGCTCAACAGGTGGCGCTGTGATCGCATTTTATAGGACAAAATTCCGTATAAATGGGCATAATGAGAGTTATTTTAAACTTGTGATTGTAAAATTAATATGAATTATTGATAATAGTAGTAGTTAACTAGGAAAAAAAATTTGTGCATGGGGGGGCATCGGTTCCCCCCCTGGGGGGGAAGTACCCCCCCGGGGGGGTTAAATTTTGAAGATGGGTATCATTCGAAAGATCTCGTCAATACCTTTAAAACGAATGGTTGAACCATAAATCTGTGATAATTTAAAACAAAGTTATCGATTTTTTTTACTTTTGACAAAAAAAAAACTTAGAAAAAAAAATCGTTTTTTTTTTTTTTTTTTTTTTTTTTTAAATATTGTTACTGATTGAATATGTATAGGAAAATATAGAAGAAAGTCTTGTGGTGGCCACAACATACTAGTTTTTTTTATTATTATTGTTACTGAGTGAATTTGTATAGGAAAATATAGAAGAAAGTCTCATAGTGGCCACAACATACTAGTTTCCTTTAATACTCTTGCTAGAGTTTACGGTTTTTCAGTGTAGTTTTTTTTTTTTTTTTTTTTTAATCTGTTTCCGTATTTTTATTTTAATAGATATAATTTCCTGGGCCAGATACGGGAATTTGGTACAAACCTTCCTACATATATAGAAATATTATATCTGTTTTTTATGTAGACACAGAAGTTGGATAAAATAATGGAAACACTTTCTTTTTTTTTTTTTTTTTTTTTAACGTTTTGTCGAATATCTCGAAAAATTCTTAATGTGTTGTTCTTGAATTTTGGAAATAAAGAAAATATGTCTTTCTTCATATTTTCCAGCAAAGATTTTGTCACGAACGATTTTAGAGGACGAACAACAAATCCAATAAAATAAAACACATTTGTGATTACCCTGTATCTGGAAGTGCGATTATTCATCTACAAATTTTAAATTTGGTTATAAATGTTATATTTTATATGTGTATAAAGTTTTGTGAGGCTATCTTGAATATTTAAAGAGTTATAAATATTTTATTAAAAATTGCAAACAAATTTCGCAAGTTTTGACTTTATAACTCTAAAGTTTTTTTTTTTTCGAAATTTCATGAAACTTTCTGAAAACATGGCAATATATGCCTAAATCATTATACTATAATTTAAAACAAATACATTTAATATTCAAAGAGATATGGACTGTTGTAGTAAATAAATTATTACTGCGCATGCCCTGACTGTAGTAAAAGAATTTTGATATAGTATGATACTCAACAGTGTAGAGTAACTTATAAAAAAATTCAGTTCATTAACAAGAAAATTCATAGCGATATCGGTGATTAAATAAGTTGTTTTTCAGCTGTTTATAAAAAAGATTTTTACGATGATGGGTCATTCACAAATGAAAATTTGTATCAGAAAAAAACTATGTTACACAGTGAAACTTAATACAATATTTGGGATTCATTTTTCTTATTTTCATAGGTATGTACTACATACGTATAAAGAAAAGAGAAATGAAACGTTTTACAAATTTTCCTTTTTGATTGGCCCTTTATCGTAAAGACCATTTTAGAAAAGAACTGAAAAACAGCTCATTTAATCACCGATATCTCTATGAATTTTCCAGATATTAAACTAGATTTTTTTTTAATAAGATACACTGTACCAGTGATTACCAACCGGTGGTCTGCAGGAAAATGTTGGTGGTTCGCAGAAAAGTTTTTTTTTTTTTTTTTTTTTTTCACTTTATTTTCATATTACTTGTAATATAATTTCATATCACTTATCAATTTAAGATATCAAAACATTAAAATTAAAAAAAAAAAAAAAAAAAAAAGAAAGAAAGAAAGAAAGAAAGAAAGGAAAATGAAAAAAAAAAAAGGAGGAGGGGGGGTGGGGAGGAATTCTTTAAAATCGATCAAATTTTCAATTACTCGCCAAATTTTCGAATACGCGTTGCCTTCGGCATCACCTTTTCCGAAAGCTTCATGCTGGGTTTGGATCCAAATTACACTTGGCAGCGCCTTACCAAAGCGCTTTACGCGCGCACAGAAGGTACAGCATTAGCACATGAAAAGTCGGAGTCCCCTGTGTCTGCGGAGGCGGCCGCCTATCTCCCCCTTAAATTTTACAGCCTTAGAAGTAAGTTCAATACAGCCCAATTCCCAAGACTTAGAAACTCGGATTTTTTGGCTCCTAGATTTATTTTAAATTTTAAAATAACTGTCCCCATTTCCTCCATAAGATTTTCAGCTTCGGAAGTATGTACAATCGAGTCCCCACATTAAAGAGCCTAGTTACGCGGACAAGCTTTCAAGCCCCTGTTGTACTTTAAGATTGTTAGATACATGTTCCCCATATTTCTCTAATAATTTTTCAGCTTCGAAAGTATACAATCGATTTCTTACCCCTAAAAACCAAGAAACGCGATTTTTCAAAGCTTTAGCTCCAATTTAGAATTTTTAATTTATCTGCCCTCCCATTCCCTTATTAATTTTACAGTTTCGAAAGTACTCTGAAAAAAAATTAAACCTCGCTGAACTCTTTTAGGCGTAACTTTTGCGGTGAACCGTGAAATTTACGGAAAAATTAGGGTAAATTACGGAAAATACGGCAAACTTAAGCATAAAAATTATGGATTAGCCTTAAAATTTACGGCTAAATTTTGGCTGCAATGTTAAAACATTTTATAGTGCATGCACAATCGATTCCTGACTCCAAATAGCTATTGGCATCGCTTTTATAGCTTCTAGCTCCATTCTAATTTTTCTAAATACGTCTCCTTATTTCCCTCCTAATAATTCTATGGATTAGAAATTATACGCAATCTATTCCTCTTCATTTCAAAAACCTAGTAACACAGATTTTCAAAACCCGAGCTCCAATTAATATCTGCTCCTTTATTTCTATTCCTATTATTTTTAGAGCTTTCATAATATGTAGAATAGATTCCTCACCTCCAAAAGAAAAGAAAAAAAAAAAGTCATTTTAGTCCTTAGTTATATTTTAAATTTTCATATTTTATTTAAATAAATTTTAATTTAATTTAAAATTTAATAAATTGAATCTTTTCTTATATATTAAGATACAGAATTACTTTCAATGTACATAATAAACAGGTATATACAGTGACAAGTGGCGCTGTTATACTGAAATTTTCCTTGTTTGCGGGAAAGCTATATCTCATTTTCTATAGAATTTAAGTGTCAAATCTGATAGGCGCAACGTTATTATGAAAAACTGTAGACATAAGAAGAAAAAAAACTGTGTAAATAACAAGGATATTCTTGCTGGTTTTTATTGATTATTTTAATTTTTTCAAGGAATTGATTATTTTAATAACAATTATTAATTAATATTATTAATTAATAATTATTAATTAATAATTAATAATTAATATTGATTATTTTAATTTTTTAACGTTTCATTAGAAATTATACTGATGTTAATTTTAACTTAATTTTTTTCTGAATCACTCATACACACAACACTAGACCTTCAGAATTTTCTAATTTAGCGAGAAGTTAAATGGAGTATTTTTTAATCATCTATCACAACAATTTTAGTTTCACATCAGGTATAGAAATCGCTTAGAATTTCTTACCTGCATTTGGTACGTAGCTACAATTGTTCAAAATTTATCATATAATTCGGATTTTTCAAAAATTTCAAATGTTTGTTAAAATATAATTTCACATTGATTTTCATTATCTAGAAATATACATATTTCTAGATTTAGTAAATACAGTTTTATACACAGAAATATAAATTTGTCACGGTAACTTAATCTCTCTTCTCACCTTCTTGTAATTTGGAAGAAATTAAAAAAAAAAAAAATGTTTACGTTTTCTCTATAATTATTTTATTATAATCAAACAATCTTCAAGCATAATTATGTATTTATCTTATAATAAAATAATTATTTCTATTATTTTACATTAAAAAAATTTATTTAATATCAATAAAATGGGGTTCTTTAATCATTATTCTAGAAATATATTTACATTTATTAAGCAATCATACTAGTGGTCCGCGGAATATTAAGTTGTTAATTTGGTGGCCCGTGAAGTCAAAAAGGGTGGTGACCCTGCTCTCTATACAGTTGAGTATTAAACTCTATTACAGTTTTTTTTTTTTTTTTTTTTGTCAGTCTGCGCATGCGCAGTAATAATTTATTTACTACAACTGTCCATATCACTTTGAATATTAAATGTATTTGTTTTAAACTATTGTATAACGATTTTGGCATATGTTGTCATGTTTTCTGAAAGTTTCATGTAATTTCGAAAAGAAAAAAGAAAAAAAAATCTTTAAAGTTATAAAGTAAAACTTGCGAAAAATTTTTGCATTTTTTAATAAAATATTTATAACCTTTTAAATACTCAAGTTAACCTCACAAAACTTAACACATTTACAAAATATAACATTTAAAACCTCATCTAAAACTTGCAGATGAATGGACGCACTTCCAGATGCAGGGTAATCACAAATATTTTTTATTTTATTGGATTTGTTGTTCGCCCCCTAATGGCGTTCGTGGCAAAATCTTTGTTGGAAAATATGAGGAAAGACATGTTTTCCTTATTCCCAAAATTCAAGAACAAGACATCAAGTATTTTTTGAGATATTTGACTAACCGTAAAAAAAAAGTTTTTATTATTTTATCCAACACCTGTATCTCTTTTCCTGTTTGTAAGATATATATATATGTACGTATATATATGTACATATCCATATATATATATATATATATATATATATATATAGCGGGATGCAAAGTGATAGGAACGACAAAAAAAAAAAAAAAAAAAACAGAAATCAAGTAAATGTGATATATGAATTCTCAAGTCTTTTGTTAATGTGAAATTTTGGGTATTGCAGTTAATATTACAATCATAGATTAGAAAAATCGTCAGTAACTTTTAAATATATTTTTAAATATGTATTTAAATATATTTTTAAATGTGTAATCTTTGAATCACTACCAGTTTTATACAAGTTATATAAGAGTCATTCATTCCATGTCAAATCAAAAAAAAAAAAAGTAGCATTTTTAACCTGACCCCCTCAGATTTTTGTGAAATTGGGCTCATTTATTTGTCCTATTGAGAAATGAATGTATACTAATTAATTAGTCCTTATCTCTTTTAGTTTTTGATATACAGAGCTGCAAAAATGGGTAAAAAATGCAAATTTCCGAAATTCTTCTACTACAAATGTACCCATATTTTTTTTTTTTTTAATTAACTTAGAGATAAAATATCGGTATCATTAGAAAGCTTATAATACACGCTTTCAAATGACATATCCCAAGTGTATATTTTTAAATTTTTTCACTTTAAGGTCAAGCAACCTCCAATATCTCAAAAAGTACACATTTAATTTTCTTTTAAAAATTATATTTTATTTTCACATTTATTATCTATAAATTCTGTAAGTTTCAACATGGTACGGCCATGGGATATTGAGTTATAAATTATAATGCAACTCTACCAGTATTTCTATATTAACATAACGTACGCTTTACAAAAAAAAATGGTCGTTCCATATTGAAACTTACAATAATTATAGGTAATAAACGTAATAATAACATATAATTTTTAAATTAAAATTAAATGTATACTTTTTGAGATATTGAAATTTAAAGGTAAAAATGTTTGACCTCAAAATGAAAACTTTTTAAAATATATACATGTGATATACCATTTAACATTCTGTATTATAAGCTTTCTAATGATACCAATCTTATATCTCTAAGTTAATTAGGAAACAAAATATGGGGAAAACTTACGTTATGTTAATATGAAAATACTGATTTAGGGTTGCATATTAATTTATCTATCCCATTAATTTATCTTATAATTTCATCCCATGGCCGTCCCATGTTGAAATTTGCAATAGTTATAAATAATAAATTTAAAAATAACATATAATTTTAAAAGAAATTTAAATGTGTACTTTTTGAGATATGGGAAGCCAAAGGTCAAATTGTTTGACCTTAAAGTGAAAAAATTAAAAAATCTTTTATCAATCTTTTATCTCTATGTTAATTAGGAAAGAAAATATGGGTACATTTGTAGTTGGAAATTTTCAGAAATTTGCATTTTCTATCCATTTTTTCAGCCTTGTATATGAAAAACTGAAAGAGATAGGGGCTTATTAATTGGTATAAATTCATTTCTCTATAGAACAAACAAATGAACCCAATTTCATAAAAATCTGAGGGGTCAGGTTTTTAACTGACATGGAATGACTGACATGGAATGATTTGACATGGAATGACTCATAATCGTTTATATTATTTTATTTTTTCTTTTCGTTTAATCCCCTCACAGTTGATCGTAAATTAGATTTTTTAATGAATATTATTTTCAAGATTTTTCAAGATTTTTAATACAGATAGATCTTTATGATTATAGTTCTTTCATATAGTTAAATCTATAGAGCTGTCACACAGACCTTTTAGCAAGATCTTTCATCTATATTATATCAACCGATTCTTTTATCAATTTCATCGAATGACAAAAATGAATAGATAGTATAGTGATATAGAATAGTGATATCTTGATAAAAATACCATATCTGTAGGATGGATAATTTTCTTTTTTATTCTGTTGGAAACTAAAAGGCGAAAGCCTTCTAGTTTAAGGAAAATGACCTTTATAGGATTCACCCTGATTAAAACTTTACAAGTTCAATGGCACAGGAAATATGTCATGAAAATGGTGCAAGAGTTTCCGTCCCAAGACAGAACTCTTACTGCACTATTTTTTATCAATAATTTCCATCATATTCAATCTCAAAAATTACTGTACGAATATGATAAAAAATATTGATGTAAGAGTTCTATCCTGTGATGGAAACTCTTGCACCCATGTGTCACGATAAGGAATTCCGTTAATAAAGTGTAATTTTGAGAAATTGAGTTCGAAATGGTTTTAAAAAACTTTCCTTTATTTTATTTTAAATACGATGCAAATTTTAAAAGAAAAATAGATTTGATACGTGATAAAATGTATGTAGTTTAAAATCCTTTTAATAGTTTCGAAATATTGCTATAATGCCATAAAGGATCCCACATTTTGTATTTTAAGAAAATCTGTTTACTTCTTTTAAATAATTTTATTCACTAAATTTCGTTTATATAACCTAGCTTAATAACAACAGAAAATTAGAAGAAGAAAAATTCTAGTCAATCGGATTGTAATAATAATAAAAATAAAAATAGAAATAAAAATAGAAAAAATATTAAATGTTTCACTTGAATTATTTGAAACTAGCCTTTCTTGCGCAGAACATCTGCGTGTTGTACCTAGATTCCTAACATGATTCTCAGAAAAATCTTATAAATAAAATCACTGAAAAATTTCAGTTTTTTTTCCCCCTCAATGAAAGTGATTTTAATCTTTGATATTTGTATTATAATTTCGACTTTAGAAAATAATTTTTTCTGATGCTAAATTAAAAATTCTTAGAATAAAATTACATTATTGCTACATTAAAATTCAATTACTTCCTTAAATTTGACGGAATTAAATTACCATATCACAATACATAACAGAAATTCCATAGCTAATAAATGTAACAAAAGAAATAAATCAAAATTGTATATTAATATGATGATTTCGATTTCGATCAGTAGATAGCGCCACCATTGTTCTTAGGAATAGCCAACCATGAAATGTAAAAATTAACTGGCTTTGAATTCTTCCAAATATAAATACGAGATTTTTAGCATATGTTTCAGCACAAAGTGTTAACACTTTTTTTCAATTTCTTTAAGAAAATGTCCACTTCAAGTGCATTAGATTAAATTTTTGTTGCCAAAATCGTTAGCAGACGAATTTCTGCTTTGATCAATGCGATCTGTGTTGACCAATAAGATAACATCTTACGTCCCTATCGTATCGTTTCGGCAAAATTTAATCGTAATTGGTCCACGTTATAGAACTATTAAGTAGATTTTAAAGGTTTAGTCAAAAATTCACTAAAGAAAAATATAAACTAACTGCTCCACCAGAAAAAGAAAAATATAAACTTTTTTAAAAAAGTAACCAATATATATATATTTAATAATTATTTACAAATCGTTCCGAAAGCTATTTCTAAATAAACGCTTAAAAAGAAAAAAAAGTAAAGAAAAATCCCTTTAAAATATTTAAATAAAAATAGTAAAAATACTTATATATTTAATTTAATTTTTATTTATTTAATTTTATTTAATTTTATTTATTTATTTATTTATTTTTATGAACCATCAAAGAGGTTTATTTTGGTATTGTCTATTTTATTACTGCTTAAGGTTTGACATCTACTACGAAATTACAAAGGCAATTTCAAAATGAGGAACTTTTCCGACAATTTTCTAAATACTATACTACATTGAAAGAATTTTTTTGGTCAGAAAAACAACGAACAGGGGAACTATTTGCAAGTCGGCAACGAAATGCATTTTTTTTTTTTTTTTTTTTTTTTTTTTTTTTTACGTAAATATTTTTATTGATAACTTCGTTAAGTAAAATCTTAGAAATTCCAGATCGAGCAAAACATGTTCCTTAGGTTATTCTTCAAATGTTGGTACCTTTCCCGTTGCTGGGGACCCTCCCATTTGTGAGATGATATGACCGCAAACACACAAAATGGACAGCAGCGGTAATAGCTATTTTTTAGAAAGGAGATTTTTTTTTTCTTTTTTAATTATTATTATTTATATTGAGGGAAAAACACAGGAGCTTTGGTTATTAAATAATCTGGTGTGTCACTCACACGACTTTCTCTTACCCTGAAATTTAATGCTATAAATACAGGTTAGAGATTAAGAGGTAAGATAACAAATACTAATATGTAAACCTATGTTAAACAATTCAAATTAGGCTTCGGAAAATTAGTTCTGTGTGAGGGGGGCAGTAGCCCCCCTCAACCCCCGTTTCATTAATGCACCTACATTTATATAGAATTAAATTCAGTTATTAAAAAATAATTATGTTTTTAAAAAATAATTTATTAAAATTATAATTAAAAAAAAATTATCCTTTATGATAATACAGACGATTTCCATATTAGAGAAGTAGTATAACACTAAATATAAAAAAAAAAAAGTTGTTCCCAATATTATTATTATTATTATTATTATTCTTTTTTTTTTTTTTTTTTTTTTTTTTGTTAAAAATGAAAAAAATCGATAACTTTATTTTAAATTATCGTAGATCGATGGTTCAACCATTCGTTTTAAAGGTATTGGCGAGCTCTTTTGAAAGATACCCATCATGAAAATTTACTCCCCTCGAGGGGTACTCCCCCCCCCCCCAGGGAGGGAGGCGAGGCTCCTACATACACAAAAAAAAATTCGCAGTTGACTGTCTCTATTACAAAATATATATATTCGTTTCATTTGGTTTAGTGCAGTCTATAGATGTTAAACTCTACTTACCTGCAATTTCCCCCATAGACGTAATGTATTTGAATACTTTTGAATGTCCCTGTACACGAACCATTTGCTTCATCTGAACGAAAAGCTGACTGTAACATCCCTATATGATACACATTTAGAATACCGAGTTTGGAATTTCTGCTACTATTTTTTCTTGAGATATGCTAATAACAGACACACACACAGACCATTCGCTAAAAACATGATTTTCGTATTCAGGGGACCTCGGAACATGTAAATATAACAAAAACTCACGTTCGAAAATTGGACCCTTAAAC
Source organism: Salticus scenicus (assembly GCA_963930645.1). Classification (NCBI taxonomy): domain Eukaryota; kingdom Metazoa; phylum Arthropoda; class Arachnida; order Araneae; family Salticidae; genus Salticus; species Salticus scenicus. Next base: position 289,993,820 of record OZ005649.1, read on the forward strand.
AATACTTTCTCGACCCTCTGGGTAAGAGAAAGTAAAAAAGTCTTCTTTCTTTCTTTTATAATAATTGTTATTATTACTGCTGTTGTTATTAATTAATTACTTTTGAAAGTGGGATGTGCAACTGTAGAAAATATTTAAAAATGACTTAAGTGAATGTTTTATTCACGCACTCGTGGACACGGTATACACCGCTTAAAAACAAAATGTAAGAGTTTAATACTCGAAAAAAAAAAAAAAAAATCGACTGTCAAAGGATTCTTCTTTAAAGATTCAAATATTTTTATAAGTATTTATACCTTTCATGAGTGTTAAAGAGCGCATTGCTTTGTATAACCTCAGAAATATCAGTAGTTAGGAGTGGCTACTCACCACGGGAGTGTTAAGCATACGCTTCTTCGGAGTTCATTTATTTTATGTCTTTTTTCTACTGACATTTTCAAAACAAATATTTTCATTTAATCACACATAATAATTAAGAAATGACAATTAAATATATATATATATATATATTTAGAAGTAATAATACTGACAAAAAAAATAAATAAATAAATAAATAAATAAATAAAATACTGTATGAACCTCTTCCTTCGGAGAGCATGTTTAATTCACTCGCCAGGCGTTGCTATTGGAAGCCATTATTCGCTGTAAAAAAGACATTTAAATTAACTTTAATTTCGAAAATAGGAATTGGGATCAATGTTGAAAACAAAATAATCATTATTATAAAAAATTTACTTCATAAATTTAGTTTTATTGACAATTTGTTTCATAACGCTACCATTTCAAAGCAGTAGATTGAAATTTCTTAAAATAATAGCGAATTTCTGTTTTTTTTTTTTTTTTTTTTTTTTCTCGGTAGATGATTTGAGCATGATCTATTAAAATGAATTTACTATACAGAAGATAGTTCGTATACTTTACGGAAAAAAAAATGTTGATATATAATGTCCATGTAGATATATGCCGTATTTTTGCGGCAATTTGCTATCTGATAGTCATGGTCCTTAATAATAGCTGTAGCTCGAACTGTCGCGAAAGTAATTTTTTTTTTATTATCGTTGTATTAATTTTACTCCAATCTTCTTGGATCGTTTTCCTGTGTTAGTTCAGCGTTCTTGGATGTAATTTTAATACACCAACAGCGCAAAAGTTCATTGGAGGAGCAGCAACTGATTTTCCAGATATTATATTTAATGAGTTACCCTTTATTACTCTTTCTGATTCTTTCTTTGCTTAAATAAACGATAGATGACTTAGATGTATGACGAGAGGCTTTGTCCGTATTAAGCTCAAATTTATAAATGTTCTTTCCATAGAAAGCTGAAATTTCTTCTTCAAAAATTTGTTCTACAATATTAAGAATATTTTTGTTGTTAGTAACAGTGGTTTAGCTTTGGCTTTACTTGAGGCAGTTTTAAATTTTAAATTTGGCTTTGTAACAAAATCTTCCATCTACCACGAATTCCTTTGAGAAATTTCCTGTACATGGGTGAAGCCATTTGGCCCGGTCATTTTCATCAGTTGAGAACCGAAAATTGCTTTTTTTTTTTTTAATTTATTGATATATACACATTACGTCTTCGAGAGTTACCACAAATTTCTACTTTCACCAACTAGCATCTCTATTTTTTATATTTCTAGCCTTTCTGGTGCAGTATATCTGCGTGATAGTATACCTAATACTTACATTATTAATGCGATTTTCAGAAAAAATCCCATAAATAAAATCACTAAAAAAATTTTATTTATTATTTTTTTTCAATGAAAGATACTTAAATCTTTGATATTTTGCACTATAATTTTAATTTCAGAAAATATTTTTTCTACACTTAAATTAAAAAATTCTTCGAATTAAATTATTGTTATATTAAAAAACAAACATTTCCTAAAATTTGACAGAATTAAATTACCATATCACCAAAAATTGTATCTTAATGTAATGATTTCGATTTCGATCAATAGATGGCGCCACCACCGTCCTGCCGAATAGCCAACCATGAAGTACGAACCTTAATTGTCATTGAATTCTTTCAAATATACTTCTAAATATGAGATTTTTAGCATATGTTTCACCACAAAAAGTTAATATATATATTTTTTTTTTCTTTAAGAAAATATTCATTTCGAGTGTATTAAATTTTTGTAGCCGAAATCTCTAGCAGCCGAATTTCTGCTTTGATATCAATCCGAATGGGTTGACCAATCGTACCGTATCTATCTGGATTGGCCAATCGTATCACTATCGTATCGCTTCGACAAAATTCAATCATAACTAGTCTACGTTAAAAAAATATTATATAGAACTTTTTTTACCACTATATTTTTGCAGAAGCATATGAACTTTAGGTTTAATTTTTTTTTTTTTTTAAAGCTGCAAATCTTTATGAATCATTTTACTTATAGTTGCTGGAGACATTGCTAATTTCGATGCAATGAATGCTTGTATCGGCGGATTTCCTTTTATGAGCAGAATAAGACATTTCACTTCCTTGATATTTATCTGCGTTAGAACAGCCTTAGAATGAAGTTTTCCAATGTTTTTTTCATTTTTACTTTCTGCAAGACGTTTTATTCCTTTCAGTTTTAATATAATTTAAGTACCTTTTTTTGAAATGCAATAACTGCAGTTTTTACACCGCTTTATAATTGCTTGATGCAAATATTATTCATTGGAAAGCGCAAAAACGCAAAATTAGAGCCATCTATTAATTTTAGGAGCCATTTAAAAATAATTTTTTACTCTACATTCCCTATAGGGCAGTTCCTTGTTTGTAAACAAACATCTCAACTTTTATGAGTGGTTGGCAAAAAGGCTTGGGAAAAGCATAGCGATGGCGGATCATCAATGGTGGGCGGGGCGCGGGAAAGTCGAGCGCGCTTTTTTGCCAACCACCAGACGTCACGAGGAAATGCTCTATTCCAATCAAAGTAAAATAAGAGCAGACGATTATTTTGAATTTACCAAATTTTTATCTCAAAAAATAAAAATAAATACGAATTAATCGTTTCCATAGAGTTCGAACAATCATTTGCAATTTTAATTTCTACTGAGTAGTTATGTAGCTTGGCTGATTAATTAAACATATTTTAAAGTTTGAATATTAATAAACACTGTAAAATTACTCTAATAAAACGTTTCAAGTGGCTTCCTCATATGATCATCTAAATATCGATTTTGAATTTCCTGCATTTATTTGGTTTGAAGTTATACTGATAAAATGTCATGATGACATACAGTCGGTAACAAAAGTATCCGAACACTGCGAACACTAGCAAAAATTCCTATGTAAAAAAAGTACACTTCATACGGTTTTGTTAAATAAATTCTTATTGAATCATGTTCTTACACTGACTAAGAATAGGATTCGACAAGGATTTATTTAACAAAACCGTATGAAGTGTACTTTTTTTACATAGGAATTTTTGCTAGTGTTCGGAAACTTTTGTTACCGACTGTACACAGATATCCGCTAAAAACTTGATTTTCGTATTCAAAAGATCTCAAAACGCGTAATTATATCAAAATTTATTTTATAATGATGGTGATAACAGGCACAGAGACTGACAGACGTACACACAGTCAGTCAGATACACACACAACCAATCACTATAATTCTGGTATTTGGATTTAGGGGGACCTTAAAACGTGTAAAATTCTGTTTATAAAAATTAGATTCAAGAACAATACTTTCTGCACCATATATGAGGAAGAGAATGTAAAAACTTAATAAATATTTTTTGTTCTTAAATCCGAAGTTTTTTATATATAATATTATATCCAAATTCAAAATAGAGTAGGTATTTAATAAATATTTTACCGTTTCGAATTCGGAAATCTGTCGTGACAAATCTGGTAAATTTAATCTTTACACAGCGATAGTCCCCATCTGACCATGATTATAATGTTTAATCAATTTAAGATTTAAATGCCCTTAAAAAATAAAAAATAAACTTAAATAAAACGTTTAGGTAGATACATAAATTAGTGATTAATTTAAAGTTGAATGTCTTCTCAAAATCGAAAATATTCTCGATTTTAAATACATCGCAATTTTATTTGCTTCTATATTTTTTATTATTAAATAATTTTTATGTAAGAAGAAAGTATTGTTTTCGTGAAATTGTCGACAAAATTTTCGTTGGATTTACACATTTTGTGGTTTTCTGAATACGATTTCCCCATTTCCAGATGTCTGTCTATTTGTGCGTGTGTGAGTTTCTCTGTGTATACGTGTCTTTTTGTGTTACCAATGTTTTTGGGACGCTAAATATCACGAAATAATGGACGAAATTTCACAAATCTTCATTAAATTTTAGCAAATATTGCTACAGGTGATATCGTCAGATTAGTTCAATTTAAAAAGTTTAATAATGTTTACTTAAGATCGTTAGCTTTAAAAACCACAAATCTGAAATTAATGCTTTTTCCTTTTCCATTCCTGTGTCCGGTTGACTTATTAACGTCCTACAGAGGCAATACTAATGACGTATGTGAATGCAGAGTTCAGCGTCCTCTTAATCGGCAATAACACCTCCAAAAAATCTCTTATCGGAACTTATTTGTTTTCTTCTTTTGTTTCTATTGATCTTAATTATTGGCTACTTTCTTAACTCTGTTTAGTTTCCAGGAGCTCATTTTTAATATAGTGACTGTTTTATAAAACATATTTTTCCATTAATGTAATGTGAAATTTCTAAAAAATTTAACTTTTTTAATACAAATTAGCTTGCAAAAAATCATCTGTATGCATATATAATGTTGGTGCAATCTTTATCGGTACAAGCAGGATTATGATAGTTTCTCGTGCTTTTATCTTCCAAAACAAATAAAAACTAATATGTTGTGGCCATCAGAAAAATTGTTTCTATATCATTCTGTATAACAACGCCACTTATTGTTTAAAATGTATAAAAGATTAACCAGAGCTTCTCACAATAAAGATTTTACACATGGAGTTTGGTGCAATATTAATCAACAAATGCTGAAATATAGCCATGTAAAATATCGCAATTGCAGCTCCACCTGTTGGCTGATATACACCAGAATTAAGTCAGCAGCATTCGTTCTCATAATGGTGATCTCGCATATCAAGTTTCATGCATTTATATGCCGTAAAAGGTCAGATTTATCCTTCCTATTCACGGGGTAAATTGCAGCCCAGTTGCGTGACCTGTTGGCCGATATACACCCCAAATAAATCTATATAGTGTTTCATAATGATTTTCTTATATACCAAGTTTCATCCAATATATATAATAGAGTCTGAAATATAGCCTCCCCGTTCTCGGTAAAAAATTCAAGTTAATAAATTAAAAGTTTAAACAAGAACGAGAAATCATGATTAGTGCATAGATTATTAGCACTTTTCAACTGTACACTGAGAAAAAATTCTGTAACTGACATCTATAATCTAAATTGTGTCTTTAGAAAAAATAGCTCCATGTCATCCTTATAAATTCTAGTCCCCTTTGAAAGCGAGTTCTAGAGAACCCTATTAGAATTCTAGAGCGTTTACCTATATTATAGAGAGCAAAGTTATTTAAAAATATCTGCAAATAAATGAGACTACAAGAGGCGGGTTTAAGCAACTATAATCTTGGTTTATTATCCAATTCTAGAAAGCAAGCGAGAATTTCACGCAATACAAAAGATTCAGAATATTTAGAATGTTGTTTCACCATCTAAAAATGTGTAGAGTAGAAATTCTCGATCATTTCGTCTATTCAGTTTATTGGCGTGCCTTATGCGCATAGCTCGGAAATCTATATTTTTAGTTTAGAAATTTAGAAAATGACCACTTATTCATTCTAGATGGAGGCTGTATATTTTATTTCTCATTGTACATAATCATTGCATCGTTTAACCTTCAATGTACTTTGCCTACGTGATCGCACAAAGGACAGATCCAAAAAAGTTATCATTATTTTTGTAGTAAAAATTGGGGCTGAATATATGAAAACTTCTTTATAGGTTACTTTTTGCATATATTTCCTCGCTGATTTTATTTTTTTATATTTACTGAAACTGAAAGAGAATAAATGGGAGAAGGGGGTAAGAATAAATTTAAAAGGATTTTCTCGTCACAGTTTCTAAGCAAATAATATGCCATTAAACTTAAAATATGGCACATAAGTCATTTGTAACAATGACCATGTTCTTCAACAACACTCTCAAAAAATTTAAAAATTTGAAAAGTTAACACAAGGATTAAACCTTATTTTTACTCATATTTCAAAAACTTATTTTTACCATGATTTTTTATTTATTTATTTGTTATTATTATTATTATTATTTTTAAACAATAGCAGTTTAAAGGTTTAAAACTATTTTGGGAGCATAATAATTAAATGAAAACTAATAAATTTGGTGAAAATAAACTAATTTATGCACTTTAAAGTGGTTTTGAAAATTTAAAAGTGTGAAACATGCTAAATATATTTAAAATCACGGTGTCTCTAAAATTATTGAGACTTGAAACATAAAAATAAAATATTGAATTATTTTTAGGACATTGTCGTATTATTTTCAGTATGTATTGTCTTCAAAAAGTATTTTAAAGACATAGAATATTTTCTTCAACATCTTTTTTATAAAATGTACTGTTATAAAAATTTTGTCAAAATATTTTTTGATATATTATATCGAGAGGGTTGCTTACTGCTAAGGAAGTAATTTGGAGCAACTGAAACCTCCCCGGTTGGTTGGTTGGGTTTTACGTCGCACTAGTGCTGCGTAGATGGGCAATTGGCGACGAAACCTCCCCGGAGAAGTTCCCCAGAAAAGCTCAAGTAAAATTAATCCTACTAAACTTCCTCCCTATGCAAATACGCCCCAAGTTTTTTTTTTTTTTTTTTTTTTTTTTTGTGCTTAACTAGTTTTTGCCCTATTTACATAAGATAACCAAAATTAAACATTTCACAAAAAAAATGACGGATTTTTCATTTATTTGACGCCCTACCAGTGGCCGAGTGGTTCTGCGCTCAAAGCTAGTAGATAAGTAATGCTAGGTTCAATCTCAGGTCGCGTTCATCGGCCATCTCGTTCGGAGTTTTCCATGCTTTTCTCCGAAACTCGCGTAAATACGAACTAGGACTTCTTAAAAAGATCCCCCACGGAGAGCATTCCACCTATAGGCCTAGGATCCGAGTGTAGTCAATCGGCCTTAAGCCACACAACCCCAATCTTCATTTATTTGTTGCTAAGAGATCGTTTTCCTCATTTGTCATATTAGGCTTAACGAATATTGCAAAAAGACGAACGTGGCGTAGGGTTTAAAGCAAATGCACTACTCAAAGTACCTAAGTCCGGGTGGGATGCCTTTCATGGGAGTCTTTCTAAACGTTCTAGCCCGTATTCACACAAATTTGGGGAAAACCACCAAAAATTTCTAAGGTTAGGTGAAAGGCTCTGCTCTCAAAGCTGGAAGACGTTAAGCACCTGCTTTGATCGTAGATCGTGCTCGATGGCCTAGCCGTTCGGAGTTTTCCGTACTTTACATAAATACGGGCTAGGACCACCAAATAAGATCGCCATAGAAGACATTCCACCCAAGACTAGAGTCCTAGAGCAGTCAGCCGGCTTTCAAGTATCACAATCAATCGCAACCGAAAATTAGGGGGAGGAATGGGACCTGATAAAGGTCTGCACGGGCCGAAATTTTCAGGTCCGGCCCGGTATGGAATCGAAAAATTCGGCCCGGCCTGTTTCTTTTTTACTAGCGTATGGCTCGGCCCGGACAAAAAGCGATAAAATCAGGCCCGGCCCGATTCAAAAATATGTAAAATTACAAAAAAAAAAAAAAAAAAAAAAAAAAAAAATCCTTTCTACGAAAAAGATTTTTAGTATGTGTTTTGCAGATGTTTCATATAGCTAAGCAATAGAACGTTCTTTAACAAAACTGCTGAATGTTTACAAGATATTTATATATAAACGGTATTTCATTATTACAGACGTACAGAAGGCATAAAGACAGACAGAAAGTCAAATTGAAAATATTAGCATTCCTCAAACAATATAGGAAGATATTTAAAATGTTTAATAGTACTAAAAATACACTTTCAACCACTTCTTATATACCGTAATGTATCCAAATCTTTCGTGTGATCCGGTAAACAAAACTTTAATGCTAATCCAACCATATTCAATAGAAAAAATGCTTTTGCACATGCTAAAATTGATGCTACTTTCATCCAGTGCCCCGGAGAAGAGGAAAAGTTACAGCGGAAGGATTTTTATAGCCTTCATACCACCTAAACACTACAGGCCATAGAAAACAAAGCCTTATATACAGTAACGTATCTAATTTCTTTTGTTTGTTACATGTACGCAAACTGGTAGTAACATGCATATTATTTTGAATTAGAAACCATTTAATATTACTTTAAATAAAATATATTAATTTCGAAACATGTTTAAAATATATGCGGAAAATCAGATCGCAAACAGTCAAGTTGATAGACAATTAAATTGTAGTTACAGACACCTTTTAACAAAATAAAATTTTATGTGACATACCAGACTGTAAAATTATGTAAAATAAATCACTGAAAAAGTATTTTATCATTTTCCTTTTTCGTTGATTAACGAGAAATTTAGAAAAAGATTCGAGCCGGGCCGGGCTCGGGCTTAAAATTTCCTCCAGGCCCGTCCTGGCCCGAGTACACACAAAAATATTGAGCCCGAGCCCGTACAGACCTCTAGGACCTGAACTCGAACTTGGCATTTCACATCTAACAGCACTGAAAGCTGAATCTCTAGGCCAGAAAAGAAGAAGGGATGGAATAAAATAGATTATTCTGACAAATATATAAACAAACAGAAAGAATTTTAAAAATGTTATACTTCAGATAATGACAAGAGTGAATACTTTGGAGGCTAATAAAATACAAGAGTGGTGGGAAATAAATAAAAGTAAGAGAAACCGTTAAATAAATAAAAGAGGATATTATAATAGGGTGTTTGAGTATTTTTCTCCATATAGTATGTTGTTTAATTTAACACCATAGAACATAACGATAAAGAGTTTTTTGTTGTGTCCCTGTAAAATTCTATAAATGCTATATTCACCAAAATCTATACAGCTCGAGTGACAGTGACCTACAGGTGTTGGACAAAATACTGTGAGCATTTTCGCTTTTTTGCCTTTTGTCGAATATTTTGAAAAATACTTAAAGTGTTGTTCTTGAATTTTGGGAATAAGAACAACATGTCCTTCCTCATATTTTTCAGCAAAGATTTCGTCACGAAGGTCCTTAGGGGACGAACAACAAATCCAATTAAATAAAAAGTATTTGTGATAACCCTGTATATGGAAAAGTTTTCATTGATCTGCAAATTTTAGATATGATTATAAATGATTAAGTATTAAACAATGTCAAAGTTTTTTTGCTACACTCCGTGCTTGCGCTGTAATAAATTATTTATTACAACTGTCCATATCTCTTTGACTACTAAATATGTTTATTTTAAACTATAGCATAATGATTTATGCATATGTTGTGTTTTACGAAAGTTTCATGAAATTTGAAGAAAAATCTTTGGAGTTATAAAGTAAAAACACTGTAAATACAAGTGTCTGAAATTCAGACACAATTGTGTCTAAAATGAATGTTCAATTTTAAGATGCTAAAAAGTGTCTTATTTATTTCAGACACTTGAAGTATCTTAAAAGGCTCATGTTTTCACACTCGAAGTGTCTGAAATTCCGCCATCTTTGATCTTGTCTACAGTGAATATTTTTCATAAATAAATAAATAAAAGGATTTACCTGCTTACCTGTGAAAAAAAGATTTTATAATCTCCTAGAGCATTTAAAAAAAAAAAAGCATTAATAATTTTTAGAAAAATATTCCCCATTGCCCGCGCCGGGAATTGAACTGACAATCAATGATTTCAAAGTCGAGCGTATTCCCAATCGACCAATCGGTACTCACGTTACACGATGCTTGAATAATGAAATATATTCTATTATCCGTAAAACAAATCGAAGTTTTATGTCTTTGTAATAAAACTGTCCATAAGAAGTAAAGCTTAATGCATATTATTATCTTAAATTTCGTGTGTAGAGTCATAGAGTTTTTTTTTTTTTTTTTTTTTTTTTGTAAAATGTGTAATAAATATGAAAAAATAGTAGACTATAGATTTTAAACGATTTTTTTTTTTTTTTTTTTTTAACTGGTATTTGCAAGGAAACAAACTATGTACATGAAACAACAACAAAAAAAATTGCTCTTTTACATTTTGAAGTGTAGGGAAACATAAAATAATTTTTAAAACGCGGAAAAAAAATCAATTATGCACAAATTGTTTAAGATTATTTAGTTACGAATTCGCTTTCTTAGCTACAAGTTACATGCTTCGTTTATCTCAATATTTTTTTGTTTTATTACACGTGAGAACTTTAAATAAAAATTAACTTCTTTTTTTTTTTTTTTTTTTTTTAACAGAATAAGTTCCGCAGCTAAGTATTTTAAATAAGTTAACACTGATATTATATAAAATAATATCAAACTTATTCGTTAAATTTTTTTTTAAAACAGGATATGCATGCTGCTTAAAGTAGATTCCATATGGAAAATTTGTTAAGTAATACAAGTGTCTGAAATTCGCAATGTCTCTAAATTGTAAAATGTCTGAAATTTTATGTGTCTAAACTGTAATATGTCTTAATTTCAGACATATCAATCTTATTCAGACACTTATCTCAGCTCATTTAGAAAAAAGACACTTACGTGTCTTAATTTAAGACAGCACATGCGTCTGAAATTTTGCATGTGTAAGTGTTTCAGGCATTTATGTGTCTGAATTGGCATTTCAGACACATTTCTGTCTGAATTTAAGACGCTTCTATTTACAGTGAACTTGCAAAATTTTTTTGCATTTTTTAATAAAATATTAATAACACCTTAAATATTCAAGATACCCTCACAAAACTGTACACCCGTATAAAATATGACATTTATAACCATATCTAAAATTTGTAGATCAATCGAAGCTTTTCCATATATGGGGTAATCACAATTACTTTTTATTTTATTGGATTTGTTGTTTGTCCCCTAAGGACCTTTGTGACAAAATCTTTGCTGAAAAATATGAGGAAAGACATGTTTTCCTTATTTTCAAAATTGAAAAACAACACGGTAAGTATTTTTCAAGATATTCGACAAAACGTAATAAAGCGAAAGTGATCACGTTATTTCGTCCAGCACCTGTATGTATACAAATTTTCAGCTCAATCGGATAAGGCATTTAGACACTATCATATTTTAAATAATTTAAGCTCATAAACTATAATGATAAATAATTGTTCGTTGTGATCCTGTTAAAAAAAAAAAAAAAAAAAAAAAATTGTAAGTGCTAGTATCTTCAAAATTCGTACAGTTCGTGTGATGGTGATATGTATATAAATTTTCAGTAAATTCGAATAATGAATTTAGATGTTATCGAACTTTAAATAACTTGATCCCATAGGTCATAATGATAAAAGAAAACAAAAATTCTTTGTTAAAGAAATTTAACAGGGAGCAGCCCCTGCTCATCACTCTTGGAGCGATGTAGATCGCTTCAAGGGAACTACTCGCAGTTTATTAAAAAACTCAAAAGAAAAAAAAAATACAAAATTCGCCAGACCTAATCCGGTCTAGAGCCGACAGTGGGCGATTATTCAGAAGTTAAAATTGCCGGGCTATGCCCCACGCGACAGGTGGCATGAAGTATTAAAAACATTTCAGTGAATGGGTGAAATTTCAGAAGCAAGTTCATTGCATGGCTGTAGTAAAATTTAGTTCCCGGGTTATTTACCCTACGCGACACAGGGCATGGTAGCACTGAACTTCAGACGTTGAATTTTCGTAAGACTTAGAAAAAGATACAGGAGTTTTATTTAATCATTATTCTGGTGGGAAATTTCTCTTGACTGAACGAATAAATAGCGCAAGTAGGTAAATAATCAATCTGTTAAATTACAGATATCCATTAAGATTTCGAATATTTTATTTAGTTTTATTAGCAAACTTTTTCTAAAAAGGATGTTTTCCAGCCAATCAGAAGGTCTTGGAATTGGGTTTCTTATATGGTAGGCTGATGATGTGAGAATACAAGAAAAATAATAGTGGTTGGGAGTTCCCTCCTGCCCACAAGGACACAGAGGAGAACGTCGGCAATGAAATCGGTTTAGGTAGGATGGAAAGGGGCCATGGCCCGTTAGGAATGCAGTAACTGAAGAGGAGAGCGACCAGGAATTACTGGAGACTACAGGGATTAAGTTGAAGGTGAATCTTCCTTTTTCTGAAGAGTCCCATAAATCCTGCCACTTTTGTATTAATCTATGTTTTAATACTTTTTTGATAAAGGAGGGTGGAGCGGGAAGAGTATAGTAAATGGAATTATCTTCGGTAGCAGTTTTTGCCAGGGAATCAGCAGTTTCATTCCCGAGTACTCTTCTGTGGGCAGAAACGTGTGCCAGAGATAAGTGATTAACGAGAGAGATTAGTGTGGATTTTATAGAGATTATTTGAGGATGCCTACTCCTGTGACGGGCAATGGCTAGCAGACCCGATTGACTGTCGCTAAATATGTTAAAGGTCTCAATATTATCTTCAACCCATTCAATTGCTTTTTGGATTGCAAACAATTCAGCCTGAAAGACTGAATTGTGGTCAGCAAGTCTGCCAGCCCACCGATGGACCACAGAATCCTTAAACAGCACACAGAAAGCTGCGGCGACGCCGTGATCTGTCTTGGAACCATCGGTGTAGATGGCCACAGAAGCAGAAGAAGTGTAGCTATTTTTGTTACAGTTAATTATTTTGGAAGCAACATCTTTGGCAGGGTTAATTTCCCAGCTTTTAGAAGTAGTTTGAATTTCAGTATTGGGGAAAAAATTATTTGCTAAATTTATATTGTTTAATTGTAGGATATTAGTTTTTAAGAAATTATATTCAGCCTGAAGATGAGCATGAGGAATACCTGGGATGACAGTGAGGGCGTCAGTTGAGATCGTCTTGTAGCCCCTGGAGAGTTGTAGGAGAAAGGTCGTTTGGATAGAGTTGATTTTGGTTTGGGCATCTGTCCAGAGACAACCTCCCCAAATGCCAGCCCCATAGGTTATTATTTTGTCTATTATTGCATAATACCATGTTTTAAGGAAGGAGGTGGATATTCCCCATCTCCTTCCTACCATTTTTGTTGCAGTGTGATAATGAGACATTGTTTTAATTTTAAGGTAATCCATGTGGGCCAGCCAATTTGGTCCCCTATTAATAGTGATGCCCAGGATCTTAAGATGGGGTACGTGATTCACACTGGTGATGTCGATTCTCATCACAGGCATCCTTTTAAGCAATCTGGTATGAGAGAATGTAAGAGCCTGTGTTTTAGTAGTAGAGAGTGATAAGTCCAAGAATTCTAATGTGTGACTAAAAAGAGAGAGTGCCTCACTGGCTTGGTCCTCCAGGTCCAAAACATTTAGAAACACTACAATCTCAAATTCGGATTTTTGACATTATTACAATACTTTCCTTACATATGTATGTTCTGAAAGTAAAAATATTACTACAAATACTCATATCTCAGCGAAAATTACACGTGTGGATTTTATGTTTCAGAATAATGATTCTCTGATGTTTTGTCAAGTTTTCTGAAAAATTTGTAAAATTATGTTTAACTTTATTCTTGTTATAAGCAAAAATCTTACAAAAAAAAAAAAAAGAAAAAAAAAAAAAAAAGAAAGAAAGAAAAAGAAAAAAGAAAGAATTTAAATATAGTCTAAATAATAATACGATTCCCACAAAAAAGCATACAAATATTGCATATAGCATGTGAAAGAATGTATTAAAGTTGTAAGTCATTTGTAGCATTTTATGATACAGGTAATCAAAAATATTTGTGTTTCTTTTTTTTTTTTTTTTTTTTTCTTCTTTTTTTTTCTTTTAATTTGTCGTTGGTCCTCTAATTCTCCTTTTGACTAAATGGATAGTAGAAAATGTGAGTTTGCGAATGTCTTTTGCATGCCTTAAGTTCAAGGTCATTTCTTTCAGTATTTTTTTTTTTTTTTTTTGAAAATAGAAAAAATATCAAAATAAAAAAATCCACAATAATTTGGCTAACAGTGTGACTAATACGTACCAATCTTAGTAATAGTATTTCTAAGAGTTTTAAAGATTAAGATTTTCATTAAACTAAATTTATAATTTGTAGCATGGATAATAATCAATGTTAAATATAGTATATTTTGATGCACAATAACAATTGAAATTCAGAATGCATACAAGTTCTTCACATTAACAGATAAAATAATCAATAAAATATTAATAAAAAACAAACTACTGACTCCTCTTTCGACTGAATCATTTAACCAGTAAAACTCTCTCTATATATACATAATATATATATATATATATATATACAGAGTGATTATAAAAAAACTATTCCAATATATGAGACTGTTATTAACTTCTGTTTACATAAAAATTGCTTGAGTGTCTATATTTTATATATGTTTTTAATATAACAATTTTCTTTTAAACCAATGAAACATCTATTTTTCGGAATTTTAATTAGATGAATGCTGATACTAAAATTTACTTCGAAATTTTGTTGAACACTATATATTTTCGAGAAATATTGCTGAAGAAAATGTCATTACTTAAATACAGTTATTGTCTAATAATTATTTTTCTCATTTTTGTGTTTACAGTCTTTGAAGTTACCCAGACGGGAGCTAGACTTAAACTAACGTTTATTTACATATGTACAGTTACAGAAAAAAGAATGAACACACAGCGCCATCTATTGGCGTATTTTAAAACACTTTGAGCATCATCACTACTTATATTATACCAACATTCTCCCCCTGCGAAAAGCGTTTTATATTTTATCAAAAACAATAATAAACAATAATTAATATTCAAATATATACTTTTAAATCAAACATATTTTTTCTAACGTAAATGATAATTTTTCCTTTGTAACAGCCTTTGTTAGAAAATCTGAAATCATTTCATTAGTACAATTATACATAACTTTCACAGCCTTTTCTTCAATTCAGTCTGTAACAAAATGAAATTTGAGATTAACATGTCTTGTTTTATTTGATGACTTTGCTGTATTTAGCCAATCTATGGCTGCTTGACTATCAGAATAAATCGTCACAGGTCTTTCAACAAATTGTTTACATTTAAGTTCTTATAACATATTAAAGTCCATGTTAATTCTCTTGCAGTATCTGCAGTGGCTAGCAGCTCTGATTCACATGTCGATAGTCCTACATATCTTTGCTTTTTAGTTTTCCATACAATAAGAGAATTTCCTAACATAATTACACAACCTGAAAATGATCTGCCTCCCTCTCCATTTCCCCAGCTTGCATCTGCACTACAATTTATTAAACCGAATTTTCTCTCGTAAAACAATAGTTTATTTTTTGTTCCATTTTAGTATTTTAGAACCTTTTTAGCTAATGTATGATGTCTCTTTTCAGGACGTTTATTAAATTGTGATAAATAACTAGTAACAAATGCAAGGTCAGGTCGAGTTCGGTTAGCCAAATATAGCAACTCACCTATAATTTCTTGATACTCAGTTTGATTAACTAAATTATCTGTAGGTGTAAAACATCTATCCTCACCTTTAACTATTGGTAGATTAGACTTTTTAGAATTTTGCATACCATATTTTCTAATACAGATTCAATGTAGTTAATTTGCGATAAACTGATAACGTCTTGATTTTGTACTACTTCCATGCCTAAAAATTTTGAATTTATAGTTGTTTCATTTAGAACAAAAATTTCTTTAAGTTTACTTATTTTTTCATCGCATAACTTAGAATTATTTGAAAAGATTGCTAAATCATCAACGTACACACAAATTGCTAGAAAATTCGTATCATCTTTATAAGTAAATACACAATTATCAGATGCAAGTGCAATCACTTTCAGTTCATCTTTAAGTTTATTATGCCAATTTCGCCCGCTTTGAGGCAAGCCATATATACTACGTTTCAATTTACATACATTATTTTTACCAAATTTATTTTCATAACCAGGGGGTATTTCCATAAAAATAGTTTCTTCAATGTTACCATATAAATACGCTGTTTTTACATCAAAATATCTTACAGATAAATTCAGCTTTGAAGCGATTGCCATTAATAATCTAAATGATTCAATATTTACTACCGGTGAATATGACTCTGAATAATCAACTGTTTTTATTTGATTGAAGGCCGCTGCTACTAACCTAGCGTTATAAATTTCCTCATTATTTACCTTTTTAATTGAATAAATCCATTTACTTTTAATTATTTTTTCATTTTTTGGCCTTTCAACTATCTCAAAAACATTGTGTTTATTCATGGAATCGATTTCCTCTTCCATAGCGATCTCCCATTTTTTACAATTTCTTTTATTGTTTATTTCCTCAAAATTTCTCGGTACTGATTCCCCATCAAGGTCGTTTAAAGCCAAATTAGCTGACATTTTTTATACTTTCTGATCGTCGCAATTGGGGTGGCGATCTAAAAATAGATTCTGACTCATTCTGTATTTCATTTTGTTCTAGCATTTGTTGTTCAGACGAAAAATATGATAAATTATTATCATTGTTTCCGGGTGGGGAAGAAGTTTCGTTTTCATTAAACTGGGTTAATTCTTTAATATCCCACAAATGAGTTTCGGTTTCACATTTTAAGAATTCACTACCTTTAGATGTTTCATCAAATTTAACTGATCTTTCTTCAATAATTTTCCTTTTTTCGATATCATAAATTCTGTATGCGCGCCTATCTCTAGAATATCCAACAAATATACCTTTCTTAGCGGGAACATCGAATTTATTTCTGAATTTTTTAGGAATGTGATAGTAAGCTACACAACCAAAAGTTTTTAAATAAGTTAGTTTTGGTTTTCTACCTGTCCATATTTCGATTGGGATTTTTTGTTTACCTTTTCACGGTGTATTATTAGATATGTGGGTACTACAATTTATGGCTTCCGCCCAAAATCTAAGTGGCAATTTACTATCATATAACAATGTTCTTGCGCGTTCTACCAGTACTCTTACACATTTTTCTGCAATACCGTTGCTTTCAGGATTATATGGTACTGTTTTCTGGTGAATTATTCCAGATTTTTCTAGAAAATTTTCAAATTCATTATTTACAAATTCTAAACCGTTATCGGTTCTTAAACGTTCAATTTTCTTATTCATCTGATTTTCATACCTTTCTTTGAAAATAGTAAAAGCATCAAATGCTTCATACTAATGTTTCAAGAAATAAGTGAAATACATCCCAGAAAAATCATCAACCAGTACTAAAAAATATTTAGAATTTCCTAAGGAATTAACATTTATAGGTCCTGCTAAATCAGCATGAATCAATTCTAATATAGAACTACTTTGATCAAAATTTACTTTTGGATGATTTTTCCGAGTTAACTTACTAATTTCACATGATTCACAATTAAAATTTTCATAATCTCGAAATTTTATTCCAATAATATTTTGCATTTTTATCATGTATTGTGGATTAAAATGACAAAGTCTTTTGTGCCAAATATCATAAGATTCTGATTTATTTATTAAGTTACATTCTAGAGAATCAGGTGACATATCATTGTAAGGTTCTAATATGACTTCAAATCTATTATTTATTTTAACAGCTTTTAACACAATTTCATCATTTTTACTTAGAACTAAGATATGATCTCTACTTGATTTAATTTTATAACCTCTATTCATTAATTTACTTACAGAAATTAAATTATTTCTTAAATCAGGAATATATATACATTCGTTCATAGTTAAAATATTTTGAGAATTATTTACCAAAGTTTTAGCGCGAACAGTTCCTATACCAGTAAAATTTAAAGTAGAATTCTTACCTGCTAAATTGATATATCCATTATCATTTATTATTTCACAAAAATAACTCAAATTATTTGTTAAATGGCAACTGGAACCTGAATCCAATAGCCACACATTATTCTCAGAAATATCAAATTGTTCTCTATTCGCGGAAAGTGCAAAATCACTATCTTTTTTACTTGCATAATTCGAGTTTCTGTTTTTAAACTGTTCTTTGTTTTTGTTCTTATTGTTATTATAAGCATTTGTTCTTTTATCGTTAGTGTTCTGAGGTAAGTTATCTCTATTCCTAAAATAGCAGTTTTTAGCTAGAAGATTTGTTTTCTTACATATGAAACAATTTTTCACTCTGTTTTTGTTCTCACTTTTAACGTGGAATGCTTCTTCTCTTCTAGTCTTTTGGTAGCACTGAGCTCCATTGTAACAGGAGAGCTGACTTCGCGGTCAGTCGTCTACTGGACGAATTACGCCTTGATGAATGCATAGGGGGCAAAAAGAAAAAAAATAGTCCGTTTTACTATGCGTCTGACACTCTGACAGTATGAATTCTCGATTGTTATTGTTTATTATTTCATTATGCTCCAACATATTGTTAATAAATAAAGTGTATTTGCGACTTTAAGTAGCAGATTATTTTAATGTGCATTTAGTTTAATGGTTACTGGAGATATATTTTATATAACTTGTTTATAAATGGAATTGCTTATATTCCACTGAGCCCCATTGTAACAATTTGTAGCTCAGTGTTGTATTTGAAGAATCTTTTTAAATTCAAGCTAACATTTTGAGTTCCAAACTACTCTATCAACCGAATTACTTTTAGTTTTATTCAACCATATTTTTCTTTCTTTCTATTTCCCCCCCCCCCCTCAATTTTGATATATTACAGAAGTTATTTAATATCGAACATTCACTGCTAAAATAAAAGGGGTTATTTTATTAATTATTTTGAGGGAGGTGATCATTTAAATGATTGGTTATTTACTTTTATAACATTATAATAAAAAATAAAAAATTTCATTAAACGTTAAATTTTTAAGATCATAATCTTTAAATAACAGAACATTTTAATATGCATTTAGTTTGATATTTACTTGAGATATTTTTATATAACTTGCTTATAGATGGAACTGATAATATTTCCACTGAATACCATTGTTACAATCTGTAGCTCAGTGCTGTATTAGCAGAACCTTTTTAAATTCAAGTTATCATTTTAAGTTCCAAACTACTTTGTCAATTCAATTATTATTTTCTCTTACTTGTAGAGAAAGTATTGTTTTGGGTCAAAATTTCAAAAGTGAGTTTTTGTTATATTTACACGTTTTGGTGTCTCCTGAATCCAAAAATATCATATTTTTTTGCAATTACAATACTTCCCTTACATAATGTATGCTTGGAAAGTAAAAAATAACAATAAAATCATTTTAGAGAGGTAGAGATTTGAATTTATAAAAACTATAAAATGTAAAAGCATAAATTTAAAAGAGTAATGCAATCCAGATGACTAATGTTTTTTGCTAGGATTTAAGTTGCAAAAAAATCCGATTGAAAATAAGTTTACTTTTTTCTTTTTTTTCCTCAAAGTTTTAATTGCTGCAAGCAATAGTGAGAAAAAACAGAAATTTCATAGTGCAAATTCATCATTACTGTAAAATCATATTTAAATTAAAATTTAAATATTTTTATGTACTTTGCTTTAAATAAATAAAATGAGACATGTTTTCTCCCTAAATTTATTAAAATCTTACAACGGTAAATATTATAGCAAATTCTATCCCTCTCATTTTTCCAAAAACTATGTAAATGACTTCTTTAACCTTACAATATTTTTTCAGACAGATACAAAAATGATTTTGTGTAAAATTTTCTTATCACTTTTTCACGCTTAGATAAATATGTATTTTATCTACAATGAAAGAGATTTTCATTGTGTCCCTGTAAAAAAGCTACAAGTGCTGGACAAACTAAAATCTATACAGTTTGTGCAACAGTGAATTATAACAATTATGTAAATTTTCAGCTCAATTAGATGAGACTTTTGTACCCTATCGCACTTTAAATAATTTGAGCCCCTGTAAAAACACTATAAGTGGTAGATTCTCCGAAATTCATACCGTTCGTGTGAAAGTGATCTGTAACGCATATAAATTTTCAGCTCAATCATATAAGGCATTTAGACGCTATCACACTTTAACAAATTTGGGCCCATAGACCATAATGTTAAAGAATTTTTTGTGCGAAAAAAAAAAAAAAAAGTGCGAGATTGGTCAAAATCAATAGGCTTCATGCTATGGTGACAGACTTATAACATATGTACCTTCGAACAATGCATTTAGACGCTATCGTGTTCACTCACATACATAATCGTAAGAATATTTATTAAATATGAATTCAGAGGACCTGGAAACATGTTGAAACACCAAAATCTCAAAAAGATTTTGGGTATAATTACCGTACTTTAGTGCGGAAAGAATTGTAATCTTGTCAAAAATTATAGTGTTCAGAAAGTAAAAGTTAAATTAATAGATGAAAAAAAAAACTTGGCGTTTACAATCATCTCATTTAAATAAATCTTTAAAAAAAAATTTTAAAAAAAGTAGGCTTTATTTATTTATAAATTGAATGTTAAAATAACTAGAAATAACATATTGAATTTCTACATTGTTCATTAATTGTAATGAACAACAAAAATATGGGTTAAATAAATGAACACAGACACTTGAGTATTTAAAAGATATTTTATTTCATTAAAACGTTTTATATTTACAGACAGATGATTAAATCAGGATATATTTTAAAGTATCTGTCTCCCACATCTCTTATTATTTTTCTCAAATTTGCAATTTTAAACGACCAATGGATTTTTACTTGCACTAATTGTATTGAAAGTAATTCAAAATAAAATTTTCAAACCACTGTAAAAGTTTTAATAATATAAAATTAATATTTATGTAAATAATAAGATAAAAAAAAATAAAAGCTTAAATGCAAGTTGAAAAATATTTATAATTAAATTATAATTAAACTAAGAAAACGTTTGCTTAAAAAAAAAAAAAAAAAAAAAAAAAATACTATACACACTTTTCTTATACACACTTTTTAACTTTATATGTGCGTATATATATATATTCACAAATTGCGTTAAAATTGTTGCCATTTAATACTAAGTTCCCACTCCCTCATTTCAACTATAGTGATCAAATACATTAAACTATATATATATATATAAATAGCGGTTTGTACAGCCGTAGGCTGAGCACCTTTTAACCATGCTTAATAATTCATAAATCTATTTCATTTCAAAAGAAAGAAAGAAAGAAAAAAATCTGCATGATAAGCAAAGAAAACAGAAAACTGTTTCTTTTGCCCCGAATGCGAACTAAAACTATCGGCACTGTATTCATACGCGCTGACCGCACTAGATAACGTTAGGGAATAGGAAGTCAGCTCTCCTGTTACAATGGAGCTCAGTGTTTGGTAGTCAGGTGATCTCAGGATTGTTCTTTCTTCTTCGCGTAAAATCTCGAGTATTTCATCTAAATCTTTTTCTCTTTGAGTTTTCAATATTTCTTTAATTTTCGAGAATTTTCCTCTAAGGCCTCTTACAGCATAATACACGATTTCTCGCTCTGTAATTTCCAGACCAAGTGAAGCATATTTTGTTCTTAAACCTCTTGCTCTTGCAATATAATCCGTTACTGTTTCTTCTGGATTAATTTCAATGTTTTTTATTTCATTGCTTGCATCGATTTTTCGATCTTCCAGTTTTCCGGTGGATGTTGATTTTATTTTCTCCCATAAATTCTTAGCGTTTCCTTCGTCTGCGAATTGGAGACTTTGTTCATCAGATAACGAAAGTAAGATGTATGAAACAGCTTCAGCATTCTTAGTTTCCCATTCAGCCCGTTCTTCTTCTTTTAAGTCGCTTGCTTCTTTAATCACGACGTCATACAATTTTTTAATAGTTAGAATTGCTTTTAATTTTAATGACCACGTGTGATAATTCGTACTATTTAATAGTGGTACTGAAGGGAGTAATTTATCCATTTTTAATTTTTCTTTTTAATTGAAGATCTACTTTCGCTTATCCATTTTTTAGTTTTTAATTACAGGAAACTTGGCGTCGTTTCATTTTCGCCGCCGATTGAACGCAACCACGCTCTGCTGCCACATGAAGTTACCCAGACGGGAGCTAGACTTAAACTAACGTTTATTTACATATGTACAGTTACATAAAAAAGAATGAACACACAGCGCCATCTATTGGCGTACTATAAAACATTTTGAGCATCATCACTACTTATATTATACCAACAGTCTTTTATTTATTTACTCTATCATAGCGTTCACAAAAACTGAATGAAAGTTTGGTACAAGGTATTCTGATCTATGCGCTTAAGAATCATATAAAAAACAACTGTTAAGCTCTAACAATTACGGTTACAGTGACAAAATTTCAAAAATTTTAAATAGCAATACTTACTTTTTTTATTGGAATGGGATTTCCATAGCAAAAAACCATAAATAGCGTTGGAACGGTACCTGTAGAACGAAAATCGCCAATGCTAGGCTGACTAAGAAGTAAAGGGAAAGCAACTGTGATGTACCTACCAGAGCGCGACTTTCTTTTTAATGACATCGGATTTCACACTGAGTCTTTGGCTCTGACTAAGACTGCTATATAACAGGCTGAATCACTCGCTGCCATTTGTCTGTCAAGTCTGTCATTGCTGCTAAGCTGACCAGATTTTTACAAGTCAAAATGAGTACAAATGACGCGATGTACTCAATTTTAGTTTTTTTTTAAAAAAGGCCATGTCTAGGTTAAAAATGAGGACAAAAATTCAAGCGCATTTAGCCTTTCATATTAGAATAAATATACATTTCTGTATCATAACGAATATTGCTTATTTCAAATTACCTCAGTTGAAATTACAAATTAAAGAAAGCTAATATTTTTAGTACTAAAGTTAGGTTAGTTATAGCTTAAAATTATTTTTTTCCTAGATTTAAGCTAATATGTGACTCTCATTAATGATAGTATGCGAAGAAAAACAAGAAATAGTATGTTTTCACTGAATAATGAGAGGAAGTGCAAATCTAAAATTTAAGATTCACAGCATTAAAGCAAATTCAATAAATTTTTAATCTGGTTTCATTAAAAAAAGAAAAAGAACTTTCAGATATAGTTAAGATTTAGAAAATAAAATGGCACTATAAAAACTTAATATAAAAATTTCTAAATCGCAAGCATGCAAAATAAATAACTATATCAGTAAATTTGCTGCTCATAAGTTTAAGTTACAAGAAACATTTATTTTTCGATCTCATTTAATATGTTAAATCCTAGCCCACAGATATTTTAATTCATTCAGCCCCAGTGTTAGAATCCGCACTTTTTTCACACCATTTTTCTTGAAGGATATTTTTTTTTTCCTTATTTAATCGTAATTACGCATTAATAAAATTTCACTAAAAATAAAATGGCGTGAAAAAAGGATAGTGCTCCGGAATAAAATGTAGGCATATCTACCACAACCTACCACACTCAAAACCAATTTCGTTCGTGATAATTTTTACTAGAGATAAACCGAATATCCAGAGAATGTCCAGTATTCAGCTGATTATTCAATTTCCAAAATACTGTCGAATATCCAGATGAAAACCACCACATTATCCGATTGGATATCAGGCTTTATAATAAATACCTTTAAAAAAATCATGACAGAATATTCAGAATGCTGTATCTGATTCATCTCTAGATTTTACTGCATATATTTCCAGCAGATTAAAAGAAAAAAAAAAAATCAGATTATATATTTTTATGAATATTAAATAAAATCATTATTATATAAAGCAAAGTTCAACTGGTAGGTAGTTAGGTAGATTGGGTTTAACGTCGCACTAGTACTGCGCAATGGGTAATTGACGACGGTCTGAGACGCATCCCTAAGTATGGTCCGGAGATATACCCTCACAATTTTTATCCTCGGCGGAGGGGGTGGCTTCCCTGCTTCGGTGACCCCCCCCCCTTCCCCAGAGGTATAATTTGGATGGGAACATGGAGGACATTGCGGCCAGGACTGATTTTACGTGCACCGGCCACCATTAGTGTACACGAGGGTCTTTGACCGGCTGGAGTATCGAATCCACAATCTTCCAGTTACGAGCTCGGCGCTCTATCGACTGGGCTACCGCTGCCTCAAAGCTCAAATGGACTTTCTATTACCTTGAATTTTTTTAATTGTAATTTGCAGAATGTATACTAATACAGTATACATTGTAATTAATGTTTATATATACAAATGAACGGTCACATAATACAGTGAAACGTGAATAATTCGAACTTGTTTAATTCGAAATTTTGGATAATTCGAATATTTTACACGGTCCCCTGAATTTTGTATTAAAATAATGTTAAAAAATCGTGGATAATTCGAATTCTATTTTGGATAATTCGAATTTTTCATACGATTACCTTTAAAATATTACAGTAAAATTTTTTCCCGAGATTTTACTCATCTGAAGTGCATTATCAATTTTTATAGTCTTTCAAAAGAAGGATAAGGAAATACAATAGAAGCCCCTAGCTAGTGCACCAGAAGATATGGTGCATATGTATGAACTTCGAGGTTTTTGTGAATTGAAAGTCATGTGTAATGTAGAAGATTCTATTTTTGTATCAGGTCATATGCTATGACACAAAGATTCTACTTAAAAAAGAAATAAAAAATGTTTGACTATTTATTAAAAAGTGTTGAATAATTAAGCTCGTAAAAAATATTGATTTAATGGGGTGGTGGGGGTGGTGAAAGGGGTAATGTAGCGGTATTCTTAGATATAAAGTTTATGTGTTAAATCTCTGATCGTAGAATTTTAATTTTTTAATTTATCACTTTTTTTGACAAAATAGTATATGTAATTCGAATTTTTGGATATTTCGAATTTTTTTTCTGGTCCCTTCAACTTCGAATTATCCAAGTTTTACTGTAGTTTTATCTGCATAATAATCTTAATTTATACACAAGGTATCTCATTTTAAATCCAAAGAACATTTTCAATAACCTAGATACAACCCTAAAAGATTAAAATGAAAAGCATTAATAACCCCTTGAACTGAAATGGCGAATCCAGCTCGTCATGAATTTCCCGACACTAATTATGCTCTTATATGTATACATAACAATAAACATTCATATAAATGTGTGAAACAAATATTATTTTTAATAGTAACAAATTATTTGAGCAACAAAACCGTAAGTTTCTATATCAATCCCTCCTCTTAAAACTAAGAAAATTAAATTGTCTGCATGAGCAGTGCTGACTGAAAATAAATTGCAGTTCAAGGGGTTAAGAATTGTTGGAAGGAAAATCTAACCTACGAAAATAAGGAAATTTCTATTAATTCTTAGAAAATGAGGACAGAAAAGTTAAAAATGGGGACAAATGTGGTCCTCATTAGAAATTTTCAAAACTGAACAAGATGTCCAAAAATGAAAACAGTCCTCAGGAAATGAGGACGTCTGGTCAGCTTAGTCATTGCTAAACCTAAGATTACTATATAATGGTCTTGTACAGTCTCATATAATAGTTTTATATAGTAGTCCGTAATTGCTAAGCTTAAGACTATCATATAATAGTCTTATAAGAAAAGGGCATGTTTATAAAAAAACACTCCGTCAATCAATCTTTGCCACTCTCGAGTGGCAAAAGATCAACCTGTATTGGTGGAAATGGCAATGTACGCCACTTTACCCATAATTTGACTGCGAGTGACGTCACGTGCCCTTTCCTTATATAGTAATTTTAGGTTTAGCAATGACGGACAAATGGCGGCGAATTATTCAGCCTGTTATATAGTAGTCTTAGCTCTGACTAAAATCTACTAATTCTACTTCGAAACGAGAAGAAGAGGCTAAGGTATGCTTAATTTCGAATTCACGTTTCCAGTTAACAAAAAGTGAGCCTCGTCTGTCCACAGAATGCGTGAAGACCAACTGTCTCGTCATAGCGAATAAAAAATTTCTTTGCAAAATCTATCCGTTGTTGAATATCACCCGCTTGCAACTTTTGGACACGTTGGAACCGATACGGAAACATTTGGAGAACATAGCGCAGAATCTTGCGTATCGTAGAATTCGGCAGCTGCAGAAAGTGTGAAACATCGCGTGCACTTGCACGGGGAACTTCGCTTATCGTCTGATGGACTCTTACAACAGTCTCGACAGGAACGAAAGGTCGTTCAGGCCGAGATTGATCGCATGTGCAACAAATTTCTTGAAATTTACGCATCGTCCCGTACAGTTTTTACAGTACACGGGTTTCATCGTTGCCCATGGTGTCTGCGATACACACCCAAAGACGCAATGTCTCTGCGGCATTTTGTCTGTTCAGGTAATAAAGCTTTACAAATTCCCAACGTTTTTTTCCTGTAAGCAGCATATTGTTCACAGAGCGAGAAAGCAGGATACACGTCACGCATTTCACAAAGTCTTATTTTTCACCTAGTGCGATGACGTCAGTCATGACGGTTTCTTACGACTAACCAAGAAATTAGAGTCCTTATTCAGTAGCCTTACACGAAATTAAGGATACTATGGTCTCTTCTCCTCGCTTCGAAGCAGAATCAGTAGACTTTAGTCAGAACTGAAGACTCACAGAGTGAAATTTGACGTCATTAAAAAATGAAAGTCGTGATCTGGTAGGCAAATCACAGTTGTTTCCTTTTTTCTTCTTAGTCTGCCTAGCGCTGGCGATTTTCGGGCTACAGGTACCGTTCCAACGCTATTTATGCTTTTTTGCTATGGAGATTTCATTCCAATAAAAAAAAAAAAAAAAGTAGGCGTTCCATTTAAATTTTTTGAAACTCAACTTTGAATTTTGTCACTGTAGCCGTAACTGTTGTTTTTATGTGATTCTTCAGCATCTACCTCAAAATACCTTTCACCAAATTTTTTTTCAGTTTCTGTGAACGGTATGATAGCTATGATCTCATATATCAGGATAGTTTATATATATATATATATATATATATATATATATATATAATCATCCTCTATATGTATAAAAGAATATATGAAAAAAAATTACATACTAAATAAAATTCTTAAAAAAATTGGTTACAATTAAAAGAATTTTTTTCTGTTTTGTTTTAGTTGCAACTACCTGGATAACTACAAAATACCCAAAAGGTTTATCAGAACTTCCTTTGTTTTACCACTTTTCTTTTCCGAGACAGACTGAAAGTAAGTAGAAAAATATTGTACGAAGTGTACTTTCAAATGTATCAATGGAATTATTAATTAATTTTTATTTATTTATTTATTTTTAAGCAGATAGTAATAAAGGGAATCCATTTTATTTTGATTCATACAAAATTCATGCATTTCTTTTTACTTCCTTGTACTTCGCATAAGGAAGTATCGTAATACTGATTTGGAAATGGGTATTTCGCAAATCAGGTATCTCGCGTAGCTGAAAAAGGAATGGTCGTAGAATGTTTCAAGTTTATATTTGGGACTGTTAGGATATTTAGTTGTGCACCTCCATTGACATGAGTTCTCCTACGATTTTACACGATTTTTTGTGACACCTGTATGTATGTGTGTATCTCGCATACCTCAAAATGGTTGGGTGTAGAATGTTGCAAATTCATATGTAGTTTTCTTATAACATCTGTTTGTGCACTTCTCTTTTTTGGTCTTTCTGTGACCTTTCCGTTTTAGAGATATTCACGAAAATTATATTCATAATGACCGAAAATTCAAAATTTAATGACCAAAAATACAAAATTTTAATAACCAAAATTAATGATTAAAAATATAAAAAAAGAGAGGGCGGCCAATTTACGTGTTTTTAATTTATATGTGTCAGGATTTTTATTATTTACGTGTAAGTGAAAATGTTTCTCTTTATATCCCCTCCCCCTCCCCCCCCCCAACTAATAAAAAAAAATGAACATGAAAAAAACATTTATTTATTTATTTATTATTTTTTTAATTTAAATTAATTGTTTATTTGTGGTTTTATTCGTTTAAGTTTTCACAATAACATCAATTTGTTATAACTATGATTTTATAGAGATAGCACATGAAGTGGTTCATTTTACTGCTTTCATTTTATTTCATTGAATTTTTCTCTCAATTCTGACGTTAAAATAATTTTGGTACTAAAACTCAACGGTCATATAAATAACTAACTTCCGTTTATTCCTATATTTAGTATCTATAGATAAATAAATAATTCAGTACCTCTAAAAATTTGTTTTTCTTATGTAAAGCATTGTTCACAGAAATTCAATAGATCCGTCAGCATGTTTAATAGAATTCCTGGGTTGGGTTTGGAATCCATTTATTCAAAACTTTCAATCGCAATATAATAGAGCTGAAAGACTTTTATTTTAATTTAATTTAATTTTCATTTCATCTCATACCTTGTTTTCTCTTTAATTAAAAATTTTTATAAGCACTACTTCAATCAGAGCAGCCTCCGGGTAGACCTACTAGTTTTTTTTTTTTTTTTTTTTTTTAAGTTGTTAAAATTTAATAAACAAATGTCAATAAATATGCATATATTTCAAATAATTTTGTAAAATATTATCTTTAGTTTCCATTTGATATTTTTACTATAATAAATACATGTATTGTCATATAACATATTTATAATTATTTAGTAAAATTGTTTAGTTTTAAAGAACTAAGGTTTTTTATTTTTATCTATGATTTCTTTTTACAGTTCCTAAATTACAATGTGGTAGAAGAACAACCAGAAATGCTCGAATTGTTGGAGGTACGGACTCGTATTTTGGAGAATTCCCTTGGGCGGTATGCGCTTTCACCCTTAAAACATTTTTATACTAAACAAATTAATCAAGAGTTCTGAGTAGATTACACATTAGTATTAATTATGTTTTCACAAGATGACAACAGAAGGCAGCACTAAATATGAATAATAGTACTGTATTTTTGCAATAGATGGCAGCATTGACAATAAAAATGGAAGTGACACGGAAAAATAAAATTTTTGTAGTTCCAAATGGTTAAATGTTTGTCTAGCAATATAAATATTTTTAATTTCTTTTCTTTAATTAATGATTTTGTTTTTAGAGCATTAATAATACCGGGAACAGAAAACTGAATATACATTAAGAGAAAATTCAATTTTATTAATAAATTTTATTTTATTTTAACTTCAGTTTAAAGTATTTCTAGAATTAAAAGAATCCTTCTAATAGGTATATGGGGCCCACCAGTGGCCGAGTGCATTTAAAAATCTCGCAACTAATGTTTTAGAGCGAAATAACGTAACATGATTCTTCAATAAGGCGAAAAAAAAAGAAAAAAATTTGGCTCGAATGTACCACATGAAAACAGTAATTTCTGATGAACTGTAACGTCCTTAATCCGAAACCCCAAAGAGTGTTTCTTGTCCATCGTTCGTGCTTGCCAACCATCTCATTATGAAGCGTAGTACTTTTAGTCACCGCCTTTTTTTGTACACCAGTAATTTTTTAGAGTAATTTCATTCTTATTTAATCGTAACACTATTTGGAGAGAATTGCTCTAAATATAAAGTGGTGTGGGAAAAGGGGCGTATTTTCAAGGGGCGTTAACAAGTCTACGCTTATTAATGAGATGGTTGGCAGTCCTGATCGTTTCATGCATGCTAACTTTAACAGAAGAATAAAACAGAATTAAAACCAAAATCTGCATGCAAGTGAATATTCAAAAATAATCTATAAATATAACATTAAACTAGATTTATTTATTGAAATGAAAAAAATCACTCGACATTTTTTATGGTATCCATATTTAACTTATAAATTAAAAGAGATTTATAAACTAAAAATCTTAAAAACTAACTTGCAAACTAAAAATCTTATAAACTGACTTACAAACTAAAAACGCATGCTTATTTATATATTCTTTTTCACTTACTTTACATTCTTTAGATTTAATTCTAAAAACTGATTTTTTTAAAGGTGTCAGTAAGACTGCTAACCACGCATTCCTGTGGCGGTACTATTATCAACAGGTACTGGGTTTTAACAGCAGCGCATTGTGTTAAACGGTAAGTTTTAGCATTTTATTTAATCGTATAATTTAAAATAAAATCTTTCTATAAATACTTTCTAGTTCAATTCGTCCTATACATTTTAAATGGGGGGGGGGGTTGTCGAAGCGGGGTAGCCATCCCTTCTGCGAGTAATCAAAACTGTGATAGTGTGTCTCCAGTCCATCCTTAGGCGTGAATCTCACTCAGACTCACACTGCGTAGCTCTATCAAAGAACGTATAACTAGGTATACATCATGTGGTAACGTCCCACTAACATTAATCTAGATTTAAAAAAAAAAAAAGCAATAGTTTGAGATAATTAGTAGTGTTTTTGTATCAGTTTACTTTTAATTAATGATAGAAGCATTTAATTAAAAGTCCTTTTTCTAATTAAAAAAATTGAAATATATGGAAATATCCATCGAGAAATTAAATTATTTTTACTCAGATGTGCTTTTAAAAGCAAAGAATTGTCATATACTAGATCTGATAGTCTAAATTTGGTAGTCTGATTGAGAAATTCTTTGTAATCTTCTCCATTTGCTCGAAGAAAAATTAGGAAAAAATGCATGAGTTGAGACGTTTTGAAATTATTTAATGCTCCTATGTAATTATACATTATATGAATTATTGCTATTTAGAAAGAACATTTATCAAATTTCCTAATGAGTTTAGGAGAACATTTATCAAATTTCTTAATGAGTTTAAACACACTGATCGGGAGGTTCTGCTCTTAAAACTAGTAGAAATAAACAGGAGATGTTGGTTTCGTCACCCGGTGGCTCTCGTTGTCCTAGCCGTTCGGAATTTTCCGTCGTCTTTTCCAATACTCGCATGAATACAGGCTAAGATTCCTTTAAAAAAACCCTACGGAGGGCATTCTGTCCAGTCCTAGGACCATAAGCACTTTTACGTTGAACTATTGCTACGATATTTGGTAGTTTTGCCGATTCACATAAACGGTATTCATTTCAGCTTATGTTTAGCTTCTAATTAGGAAATAAATAAACGAGATATTTGTAAATTTATATTTTCCGTCCAGTGTTCTCATTAATTTCAGCTTATTTTTCTTTACAATCAACGATAAGATAATGCAAATGGCGAAAGCGCCCACCACAAACCGTCCCAGACTCTCAAGAGTCCATTTAGTCCGTTTCTAGTAGCTTCAAGCACATCTGAAATCTCGCCGAAGCGACAGCACCCCACCCTGAGGAGAGTTTTCTCAAATGCGGGGACTTTGGAGTTATTGGAAGTCCAATGATGATCGAAGAAAGTTGAACTACATAGCACGTAGGTGCCTGCATTTTATTTAACTTGCAGACAGAAATGAGATAAAACAGTGAAGGTTTAGAGCAAAGACAGACAAGCAGGTGAAACGGGTGTGTGTGTGGGGGGGGGGGCCTCTAAAAACATGAAATTTAAAACAATCCTGAGTACATGGAAAATAAAGGACAAACGTATAGGAAACAGGGAGTTTGAGTATAGTATTACGAAGTGCCAAATATTAAAAGAAAATTTAGAGTAATAAGATACTAAGTTAAACTAACAATAAGTAATAAGATACTAAGTCAACAGTGAAACTGAAATTCAAATAAGTTTTAAAAGAATTTTGGTGTCGCCATCTAGTGACGAGAACAATGTTTAAATTTAGATATCTCGATCTAGTTAAGAGCAAATAAAGTTTAAAGAGAAGATATTAAGTTAAATTGATTTTTTTTTTTTTTTTTCAATATAATAAGTAACACGAAACAAAAAGATTAATGGAAAGCATTTAAGAAGGGACTGGTTTGCGGTCTTCTATATACGTCGTCAAGTGGGTCCTAAGCAGTTCGAGAGAGCGCTATTTTCAATTAATTCTAGGTCAAAATAAAAATTAATATTTAAGTGTTGTATGAAATCGTTAAGTTTAAGAATTTTAATTTTTCTATACATTTGAAAATTATGAACGTAGACAAGACATGTCAAAAATGTCTCAAATGGTAGAATTTTGTTTTTGGAATAAGTGTATTGATATGCGATTTAACGTAAATAAGAAGTGTAGAGGAACAACTTGTTATTAATGGATTAATAAATATTCCGTGCTAATAAGGGGTAAATTTTATGTGTGACGACACGGAACTTATTATGCGTATAGTGCTAATATGTTGATTAAAGGTGAATCTTTTATCTAATATGACTCCTAAGTATCTACTTCGATTAGACCACAGTAATTTAATATCATTGAAGTCTCACGTAATAAAAAATAATGGCCTCCATTTTTTGAATATTAATGACGATTCTCCGTTTGAAGAACTACTGGGATAAAATCTTAAGGTGCCGGCCAATGGCCAAGAGAGCATATTTCCTTTTTTTATGTGCCGAAAAGAAAATACAGGTATTATCTGCATATATAGACAAATTAGCATTGGGGTGATGGGGTTAAATATATTAAACAATTTTGCAGAAATTTTGAAACCTTGAGAGACCTTGAATTCAAGGTGATAACGATAAGATAAATAAGATATTCGTAAATTCACTGGGTTTAATTCATTATTATTTTAATTATTAATATTCCTATTATATTTATTATTTAATTTTTTATAACCTTTCAAATTTATTTTTACGGTTGCCTAAAATTTAGTTAAATGTTTTTAACATAATATGTCGACTCATCACGTGGTCCGTTAAAGAAATCCGCCAAATAGCCAATTAAGCTATCATCTAAAGGAAAAATATAAAAATATATTTATTTATTTATTTATTTATTATTATTATTTTTTTTTTAATTGCAGATATTCAGCTCGTTACTTTAGAGTAAGACCAGGAGGCCGAGATGTTGATTTAGATGAAAGCCGTCCAGGATGGGACATTCACGTCGAAGAAGTTTCAGTCCATCCGAATTTCGGTCAACCTCGACGCTACAGCAATGATCTGGCATTACTTAAATTGAAACGCCCCATTCGTTATAGTGACCAGGCTCAACCAATATGCCTACCAAAAACTTCCGACGAAAATTATGAAGGTCTTAATGCCACAGTGGTTGGATGGGGATTTCAAAGAGAAGGAGAAGAAAGTGAGATCTTACTGCTTTCTATTGTATGAAGTTTTGTCATTAACATTTTACTTCATATAAAATAAATTTTATTACAGCTTATAAGTAAAGGAATATTTTTTAAAACGCGAAACAATGGTCCGCATGATGATTAATAAATTTATAAGCAAACATCATAAATTACAAAAATGCACATTTATTATTTCGTGCCTGAATAGTTAAACATGATTCTTCATCAGGCGCGGAGGGGGGGGGGGATAAATAGGCATGCGTTCAGCATGAAAGCAACTACACATAAGTATAGATGCCAACATTTTCAATTTTTAAATCAAGTTTATCACTTCTATTTTTTAATAAAAATCTGTCCTATTTTCTACGATTAAACATATCGAAAATTATTATAGAAACTTTCTGGTATGCAGACTCCCAGGGAAAATGGGAAACTTGGCATCTACGCGTATGCCTAAGAAAATGAGAAGATAAAATTAATTAAAAAGGGAACTTTTCTTTAATTAAAAATACTTGTGTGGTTTGAATTAAATGAAATTTGGGAAAATAATTAAGTAAAAGGGATTTTAACGCTGCTGGTTTTTATGCTGCAATCATACTTTACTTTTCTTTTGTTCGTTGAAAGGTAGTGTAAAGTTATTCCCGATCCGAAAAAAATGTTTCGTTCTTTTGTCATTCATGGTGTTTTACTAATAAGTTTTATTTTTCAACATTCGGCATCTTCATTTTTAAGCATTATCTTGCAATGATTCAATATTATTACGAAGGTTACTCAAAAACCGCTGCACACCAATCGTAGCGAAAATGAGCAATCATTAATTCAGAACAGAAATATCGGAATTCGAAAATTCCATCATACAAGTTGTGACGTCATTCATTTTTATTCATGCATTCATTCTCACGACATTCATTTTTGTTTTAACCCCCCCCCCCCTCAAACTTGATCTGTTTATTTATTTATTTAAATTGAAGTTCTTATTGCTTGCACGAAAGGTATGTTTATGATTTTCTTGCTTTAGAAATTAGTTTTAAAAAATGATTTGAAAAATAAAGTTACGTTTTTATATAAGAAAGTTTATTTATTATTATTATTATTATTATATTTAGCAACCACATTACGAGTTGATATTGTTAGATTTATTACTACTTAGGCGAAATTTTACATACGCATACCTTTTGTACAAGTAAAGTGAAATACAATTTAAATAAACAAATAATTAATACAGTTTGAAAAAAAAAAATTAGAAAATTCAAATAGATAAAGTGAATGACGTATCAATTTCCAGCTGAATGGCAGAATATTCGAGCTGTGAAATCTCTTTACTAAAGCAACTAATGTTCATGTTAAGTGATAGGGGTGTATAGCTAATCTTGCTATCCCTTAATTTTCTGAAAATTTTGGTTACGATTGGTATGTTACAGTTTGTGAGCATCCCGTATTACAATCACTAAAATAAAACGTTAATTGTATTTATTATCATAACGCTAATTACTGTTTAACTTTTTAATTAAACATTATTCCGTGTTTAGTTTCGCTGAAAAAGTTTTTTTTTTTTTTACATTATAATTTTAAAAATATTTAGATAGCCCAAGTCCTTATAATTAGAAAAATGATAATGAATTTTTTACAAGAATAGTGAAATGAAGTTAGAGTGATTAAAATATATTAAACTAGAAAAATAAACAAATGGAAATTATTTTTATTTTTTTTTCTCTCTCTCTGAACATTTTTAATCAGGATGTTACATGAAAACAGCTATATTAGCCAAACAAATAAATTATACTTTATATTTATCTTTAATACGTTTTGTTATTATTATTTTTTTTTTTTATTGTTTTTTTTTTATTCTTATTTCATGTTATCTATTTATTCCTTTATTTTTTACTTTTGTAATTTTTAAACTTAATGACAAAATTAATGGTTTGGTTAAGTCAGTAGTGAAAGTAGGTCTTACTAAAATATGAACTACAGTAAGAGTGACTGGGGTTATAACAAGTCAGTTGATAGGAATAAATTATTATAACATAATAACTGTACTAGGTTTTCTATATATTTTTTCATGAAAATAATGTGTAGACTTACATGTACAATAATAAAGGAGCAAATATTTCATAAAATTATTTATTGAAAATTGATCGACTTTATTCCCGACCTGCAATTTGAATATTATGGAGTTTTAAACTGCTCAAATGGGAAACAATTTCAACAAATTGATACTATAAAGAAATGCAAAATAAATAAATAAATATTTTTTTAAGTGTATGAAAATATGAGAATTTTTTTTTTTTTTGTTTTTTTAATAGAATTTCACCTTACGTTGTATTTTTCATCTATTGAGTTGTTCGGAAAATAATTTCGTTTTTTCCTTTGAAAATAAAAGACGATTATCTCATATTGTACAAATATTTTATTGAATTATATATTCTCCACTTTGATCAATTTCTTATCGATCTCACGAGTTGTTATTTAGCAGTTTTCATAAATCAATACTTTATTTTGTCTTCATTAGCATAAACTGTTTTCCAGAACGTGATGCATCTTCAACGTCAGACTTGCCGGAACAAAATTTAGTAAACCTCTTTTGACACCGGAGTTCTTAAATAAATTTTCTGTGTGCACATTATATATTTCTTTCCTTGTTTGAACAACAGTTTCGCCTGTTTGATGGCAAAAACAAAATATGCCGAAAATGTCGCTTCCGATTTTCTTTATGTGATAGGGCACCAATCAAAACCAATTGAGCAGAATAAACCAAACTTTTTCACAAGCAAGCCTTGCTATATCAGCTGTCACTATATATAATGCTAATGCAGCTTAATTGTGAAGATGGTGTGAAAAAATACGATTAAATCCTCTGGTAAGAAAAACGAAATTACTTTCCGGACAACCCAATAATAATAAATTTCTGAAACAATTAATATTTTTGAAAATATTAGAGAAAAACTAACAAAAACAAAGCAATTTAAAAACTACTTCTGTTATTGTTATATTAAATAGTATGTAATAATTAAGCAATTGCAATATTTTAAGCAAAATAATATTTAAATTAATATATATGTGTGTGCTATTATCCAGCAAAATTTTTAAGTACATAGAAATGACAAAATTGTTTTCAAAATGTTAGAGAAGATTAATTTCCAAGAGAAAAAATAGCATATCAAATAGATTAATTTTTATTTATTTTGACATTTGTAAATTAACACTTAACTGCGTTATATTTATTTATTCGCTAAAAATGTGTAATTGTTTATAATAATTACATACATTACAGGAAAAACAATTTCTACGTCATCTGTTGTCCACAACTTAATAAAAAATTTAAGTTACAAATAAGCAGTTTTGAGGCAGAAAATTGCTTGAAACAAAATATTGCACAGGACAATGGAATGAGAAATCAAAATTATTTATTAATTATTTTATTGTTTTATTTTATTTTGTCGTAACGATCTTGAGTTTTCTGAAACCTTCTATTCAGTATATCATAGAGGGACTTTCTCAAAAAAGCCAATCACTTCAATCTTGTATTTCTATCTGTGACAATTCCCTTTATACTTCGGCCCCACAAGTGACCCAACAGTTCTACGTTTAAAGCTGGTAGATGGGAAGTGCCGGGTTCGATCCCAGATCGCACTCATCAACCTAGCCTTTCGGAGTTTTCCAAAACTTTTGTAAATACAGGTTAAGACCCTTTAAAAAGACCCCCACGGAGGGCATTCAATCCATAAGCCTAGTACCCTTGAGTAGTCGATCAGCCTTAAGCCACACACACACACATAAATCCTTTATAATTGGTGTTGAGATAAAAACACGTATGATAGTTTGGAGTGAAAAGTTTTTAATGTCTCAATTTATTTATTTAATTATTTAATTAATTATTATTTTATTTTATCTTATTTTTTTATTATTTTATTATTCCTATTTGTTTATTTATTTATTTCGAGTGTGTGTGCTAAACACGAATTTGAAGTTGTCTAACAAATCTGTTTTCGTTAATGTTTTTACTTTCTTCTATATGTAATATAGAGAAAGTATTGGATTCGCGAAAATTTTCGACCTCCGTTTTTTGACGGATCTACACGTTTTGGGATGTCCTGAACACGAATTGATAGTTTTTTTAAAATGTCTGTGTCTGTCTGTGTGTCTGCCTGTGGTTTCGTTTTTTCACCGTATCTCACGAACCAATGAATGAAATTAAACCAAACTTGGTATATAGTTGGACCCTGGCGGGGCATTGTGCTGATTAGATTTAGGGATCAATAGCCCAGCAGGTGGCGCTGTGATCGCATTTTATGTAAATTTTTAACATGGCAGTATAGGGCAAATTTTCGTATTTTTCACCGTATCTCACGAACCAATGAATGAAATTCAACCAAACTTGGTATATAGTTGGAACCTGACGGGGCATATGCTGATTAGATTTGGGGATCAATCGTCCAGCAGGTGGCGCTGTGATCGCAAAATTTCGTATTTTTCACCGTATCTCACGAACCGATGAATGAAATTGAACCAAACTTGGTGTATAGTTGGACCCTGACATGGAAAGGGTCTGATTAGATTTTGGGATCAATCGCCCAGCAGATGGCGCTGTGATCGCATTTTATGTAAACTTTTAACATGGCAGTATAGGACAAAATTTCGTATAAATGTAGATAATGAGCGTTATTTTAAGCTTGTGATTGTAAAATTAATATGAATTTTTTATAATAGTAGTAGTTAACTACGAAAAAAATTTTGTGCATGTGGGGGCACCGGTCCCCCCCCCCCTGGGGGGGAAGTACACCCCCGGGGGGGTAAATTTGCAAGATCGGTATCTTTCGAAAGATCTCGTCAATACCTTTAAAACGAATGGTTGAACTATAAATCTGTGATAATTTAAAACAAAGTTATCGATTTTTTTTTTACTTTTAACAAAAAAAAAAAAAGAAAAAAAGAAAGAAAAAAAATCGTATTTTTTTTTTTTTTTTTTTTAATATTGTTACTGGTTGAATATGTATTACTTTTAACAAAAAAAAAAAAACTTAGAAAAAAATCGTATTTATTTATTTATTTAATTATTTATTTTGTAAATATTGTTACTGATTGAATATATATATAGGAAAATATAGAAGAAAGTCTTGTGGTGGCCACAACATACTAGTTTTGTTTGTTTTGTGTTAAGTAAACATTTTACAACAAATATATATATATATATTAAATAAAGACAAGAAAATTTCCTACAAATCATTTTCTTGTATTTTATTGTAAAAAGTATAGTTTCCGCATTAAGAAGAAAAAAAATCATCCAAAATCAATATTTTTTTGAAAATAGCAAAAAAGCACTTCAGATATTCTGCCTCATAACGCAAAACTAAGCATTTTACTGTAAACGTTACCCTATACTTTAAAAAAGCAGATAACCTTTTCTTCAATTTATGTGCAATTAATTTTTTGGGACCATGCAGAGTTCTCAATTTTTATAATTTATTCACGAGCATTTTTAGCCCCGCCTCTTTTTCATACCGGAAATTTTAAAAAATGATTTTCTTCTTATTTAATCGTT
Source organism: Salticus scenicus (assembly GCA_963930645.1). Lineage (NCBI taxonomy): Eukaryota > Metazoa > Arthropoda > Arachnida > Araneae > Salticidae > Salticus > Salticus scenicus. The sequence goes on from OZ005649.1 coordinate 290,032,323, forward strand.
GTCACATATTAAAGAGAAATAATCTACAAAATTTCTGGTGCGAAAAGAAGGCGGGGCTAAAAATGCTCGTGAATAAATTATAAAAGTTGGGAACTCTGGGACCATGAATAATTATTGGAAAAGCAGTGAGGAATACTCGAATTAACCTGTTGCCTTTTTTTTTTTTCTTTTTCTTTTTTTTTTTTTTTTTTTGAAACATATACCGTAAACACGTACATCGTTGTAAGTCTGCACAGATACTTTAGGTATATGTTAATGTTATAGGTTTTGCAGATACATACAACAAAATGATAAACAATAATTCATTGTTGGTAAATATGAAAACAACGTGAACTAAAACAATATAACAAAATAACTATAGTAGGTATTTTATAAAATACTTATTATTATACGTACAATAAAATGATAAACAGATTTATGGTTGATAAGTTTTATAATATAAAATAATATATAAAGATGGGTTGGTAAGTATTTTATAAAGCACTTATTATTAAATTATTATTGACGTTGAAGTGAAACTCCTCGGTCAAGCTAAGACCTCTTGTTTGGTTAAAAGTTGGTTAAAAGTTCCATGACTTCTTCAGTTCTACAGATTCCTTCCAGTTCTTTTATGAATAAAAATATAAAAATAAAAATAATGAATGACTTAATTCTAATTGTTATAAAATTGAATAGCAACTGTGCTTCAAGCTATTTTATAATGCATATTTTGAAAATACAAATAAAACGTGAGTGAAAGAATAAAGGAGAAATGGAATTATTTATGAATACGAGTTATCTTCAAATACCTCAGGTAATTACAAACCATTCTCGTCGTCTTTGATTTCAATAAGCGGCATGTTATTGCAACTGCTTTCACGGTTCACATTGAAATTGAAGTCTGATTTTTTTTTTTTTTTTTTTTGCGACTACAACTTTTTCTAAATTTGCAAGTAAAATGTTTCATGGCAGCTTAAGTTGGTATTGCATTTATACTTCAATTTGTTTAATAATAATCTTTGTCAGCTTATTTTACTCACCAAGACTAGAAAAAGATGACCAGAATAAGTAACTGAATCAGCATCTCACAGAAGATCTTCAAAAATCTTAATGGCTTATCTAAGCAGGGTTTGTTTTGAGAGTATGTAGCGATTTCATCTTTCCTACTTTGAACGAGGCTGAAATAATATCACAACTTTCTATTAAGAAGCAATATACAACATTTCATGGCATACAAAAACAATATGCTGCTAGCAATCAGATCTTTCACAACAAAATTGTTTTGTAGTTATCGTGGGTAAAGTTGTAGATTTTCTGGTGAGCAGAAATGGTCGTTGCAGAGGTATATTTTCAAATGAGTACTTTTTAAAGCTAGGTAATGGAGCAGTTTCTCCTGATTACAAAATTATATAGGCAATTGCTAACATCATATTGTTTTTGCGTGCAATGGAAGATTGTAATACTATTTCAGCCTAGTTCAAAATAGGAAAGATGTGGTTTCTTCAGACTCTCGAAAAGAAATCTGTTCACTAATACCTTTGCTGTTTTTAAGGACCCTGGAGCAGATGCAGAAAGATGGCCATTTTTTAATCGCTTCATTGAATAAATTGACAGAGAATGAAGCTACATCATTAAACGAACTGATGTATAGATGCTATATCATAGATATTTAAACAAAGCATCAGCTTATTTGGCGTCCCTACCTCCTACTGCGATGCTCAGCAACATTCCTTGAGAGTAAATTTCTAAGTCCAATGAAGGCTTGTAATTAAAAAAAGTTCCTGCAAAATACAGTTGGAAAAAAATCAAAGGTGGGCTGGATCCAGTAATCATGCTAACGACACTAGCACATCAAGCAGTTTGGAAACATGTTTCTCTGCAAATACCCTTCCATAAACTGACAGGGTAGGACGCAAAATGCTGGATTCAAGCACTCTAATACGTATATGAATCGAAAAAACAGTTAACAATAATGTGCTGCTTACTGAAATCAAAGACGACGATTATGATCCGAAATTACCGTATTTGAAGATAACTATGCATAAATAATTTCACTTCTCTTTTATTTTTTTATTCACTTTCTATTTGTGTATTCAAAATATGCATCCTAAATCAGTTTGAATTACAGCCGCGATTCAGTTTTCAAACAATTAGAACTAAGTCATTAATTATTTTTATTTTTATTTTTCAGGTGTAGAAGAACTGGAAGGAATTTCAATACAAGCCTTAAGAAATCGTGGTACCTTTGATCAAGACAAGCGAAGGTTAAACTACCTTGTTTTGAGTGATGAGTTTCACATCTTTTATAATAAGTACTTTATAAAATACCTGCCTACTCATCATATTATATTACTTTACGTTAGTATATTTATCAACCATAAAAAATAAAATGATAGAAATAGAAGATTTAAAAAAAAAAAAAAAAACAGAAGATTATGCACAATAATATGCACGATACACCATAAAAAATAGAAGATAATGCACGATACTAAATTAAACTGGCGTACGCAATCAATATTTAAACTTGAAAAACTTCTTCACACACCATAAAATTAAAGAAAGCACTACCGATTTCGAAAGGACGTCTACAGCTTGGTAAAATTTGTTTAATTCAATTAAATAAATTCCTTTATTTTGTATTTAAAAAGAAAAATAATGAATTTAATTAATTAATTAAAATAAATTAATTAAGTTATAATTTAATTTAATTTAAGATATTTAAATAAAAATAAAATAAAAATTTGTAATTTATTTATTTATTTATTTTTATTTTTTTTTAAGTCCCTTCCCTCCATTTTTTTGTGTCTCTTTCTCTTGTTTTCTGTTTTTTTTTTTTTTGTGCTCCTCTCTGATTGGTTTTACAGGATGCTTCCTATTGGTTAGTTGTGTTGCTCTTTTCCCTTTGGATTTTGCCTTGCTTTTGCCTTCAAGGCAGAGTAGCATGTGTTTTTGCACCTGAAACAAAAAGGACACGTCCTTTCGGAACCGGTAATGTTTTCTTTAATTTTATGGTGTGTGAAGAAATTTTTCAAGTTTAAATATAGAAGATAATATTACAGAGCAATTTTTACTTTTTGTGTTTTCAAGTAAAATTTTGTAAAATATGTTTTTTTTTTTTACTATTTTCGAAATATTACTGATATTGACCAATTTTTCAATTTTCTTTTATGCAGGAACTAAACCTCAAATAAAAAATCATTTGAAAAGCAATTCTAAAAAATACTTTCATATTTATTTTAATATAGTACCACCTTTGCTTAAAACGCGTACTTTGCAAGTTACAATCCGAAAGCCAAAAATAGAACTGTGATTTTTTAGAATTTTTAATCTAATTTTTCATATTTTTTGAAGAAGCATTTGTTGGACAACTTGAAATTCCTTTTCAATATCCCCCCCCCCCCAAAAAAAAATAAATAAATAAATAAATAAATAAATAAATAAAATAAATAAATAAATAAATAAATAAAAAATATGAAAGTAAGTTACTAAAAATTGTAGTACACCAGAATTTTCTACTTCAAGCCCTTTTTTTAATGTCATTTTATTCACTATTAAAAATAAAATTCTACATTTCAACAGAAAAATGGCTCCAATTTAGCTGAAACCAGTATTTTTAACAATTTAATGCGTCATATTTCACCATTTTAATGGTAAGCACCAATAAAATGGTTCAACTTAGCACTGAAATATTGGTTGAAACTAAATTAACCTAAATGATACTTTTTTGTAAAACTTTGAACTATTATTTTTAACAATGTTGGACTATCAAAAATTCCCCAAAAGTATTTAAGGGTCATATCTCTTTAGGAACAGTCTCTGAGACCCAATTTCCCCCCCCCCCCATAGAATTTAATATTTATTCACCTCCATTGAAGACCAAGTACTGTCTCTGAGATCCAATTTTTCCCCATAGAATTTAATATTAATTCACCTCCATTGAAGACCAAGTACAATTGAATACCTTTCTTAAGGGTCGCATTTTGCAAGAGAAAATTACTTTTCTTTTCCTTGACTTGAATTATTCAATATCATATAACTGATGTTAAGCTCTATATGCAGAGTTTGTACGTAAAAAAAAAAAAAAAAAAGTCAGTTATAAGACTTGATAATTTTGAATATGCATACTAAGAAATGCAGTTCAATCAAGGAAAAGAAAATTCTATGTTATACCATTATTTGTCTAAGCAATTTAAATGCAATGGCTTCTAAATTAGTAATTTTGACTTTAGATGACAAAACAATGTATTATACCGAACTAAAATAAAACTTGTATTTCCTTCCATGAAACTATAGTGGAAATATATAAATTAACTGAGACCTATTTTTCCTAAGAAATAATACTAATCCGAATAATTTTTTATAGAAAATAATTCTTTACAACATGAAAAATGTCCTTTAGATGAAAATATGCGTTTCGTACAAATTTTTGGCTGAAAATAACGAATCTGCAATTATTATTATAATTATAATTATCATTATTATTATTACGCACAATTTTCTCTAAAATCCACATTTTAGAAGATCTAAATTATGAAGATCTTATTGGTGACATAGTGCAATGCTTTCATGTTATAAGTTGAAATTTGAAATGTATCATTAAAACTGCACTTTTTGGACTTTAACTTTTTTTCTTTAAACCTTGGCACAGTTATTAGTAATAAGTATGTGGAAAGGTTTCACAAGAACATCTCTATATTTGAAAAGCGTTTCAGTAGACGATGGAATACAAGTATACTTAGCTGAGTATTGCTGGTCTGTTATCAGGGACACACCAACAAATGCCTACAAAAAGAAATGGCCAAAAATTCATTTTAGTTTTTGTGTTTTCTGTAATCAAACCTCTGTTACATTTCTCTGTAAACAATTTGTTTACATATGAAAAAAGTCTGTCTATTACAAAAACGATACGTGATGGACCATTTTGTTTGGTTTTGATACATGAATCAAACACCTTTTGTTTATACAGAATCATCTAGTTTCATATAAATAACAGAAGAAAAGTTCAAATTTATTATACAGTGCAACTCTTGTAAAACAAAATTCGTGCTTGAAAGCTTTCAAAATTCAAACAAATTATTATTAATGATTATTAGAAAGTTATGTAGATTAATAATGTAAATTTAAACAATTAAAATAATTTAATCTGTTGCATGAAGTTTTATTTTCTGAACGACCTCAATTAAAAGGCTACCTCTTTAAAGGACTAATTTTCTATGGCACGGTGGTTGGCCCTCTGAGGATGTTTTCATTGCATGTAATGAAAACGAGTATACAACTAATTCGCTATACACCAGGGGCAAGGCGTGGTTCAGAAAACTATGGAAATGCCGAAGCGAAGCACTTCCAAAAGCACAGGAAGAATCAATTCAGTCTTTCGACGAGTCGACGTTACTTGATAACTTTCTAAAAATCTTAAACAGGGGAAGCACAGCTTCCATCGCTTCCATGGACGCTTCGCCAGTGCTATACACTATATTTTGACGTATTAAATTAAATCACGTCTGCATCTGATAAGCCATGTTGATGTATGATAATTGAATTAAAATTTAATATTATATTATATAATTTTATAATAAATAATAAAAGTTACCTTAATTTTATTTTTAGCTAAGTCAGCCAAACTGCAAAAAGTGGAAGTGCCAATTTTGAACAATAGTATATGCGCAAAATGGTACTCTGAAGCATACAATGGTTATGTCCAAATCCATGAATACCAGATATGTGCCGGCTATAAAGAAGGTGGAAAAGATGCGTGCAAAGTATGAAATGATTTATCAGATTTTTTACACTATAGCTAACTGTCTAATTTTAAAAATTAGGTCAACATAATTTATTTCTGTGTTTGGTTGTTAGATAAAGGAAAGATAAATGCATCAATTTTGCAACTAGCGATAATTTTTAAGCAAATGGTAAATGAAAAAACGATTTAATAATAAAAAAAAAAATCTACTTTTTAGTTCCCCATCATACTATAGGTATGGGGAACTTAAGTAATCGTGAAAATTTTCGACCTCGGTTTTTTGACTTTTTTACACGTTTTGAGGTGTGAGAAATCCGAAAATATCAAAATGGGTATGGTGTCCGTCTGTAGGGTGTCTGTTAGTTTGTTTGTCCTTTAGTGTGTTAGTTCATTAGTCTGTGTACACGATATCTCACTAACAAATGGTCGCAGAGAGGTCGGATCAGTTTTAAAATATTATTTATGACGCTGGCAAGAACCCTATTCATTTGCAACATTCTCATTAAAAAACTTCAAAAGTTATTCGAAATTTACGATTTTCTTAACATGGGAGAAAAGGGCAATTTTTCACTTAAACGTGCATAAAAAAAAATATATATTTTTATCGTAAAGATGTAAGAACAGCTCTTAAATATCTGTTTTGATGCCGGGGTGAACATCATTAACTATAAACATGCTACTTCGAAAATTTCGCAAATTATTCGAAATTTACGAATTTCTTAACATGGCAGAATAGGGCAAAATTTCGCATAAACGTCGGTTTTCAGGGACATTTGCATCGTAAAGATGTCAGAACACTTTTAAAATATCATTTAAGATGCTGACATGAACATCCCTGATTGAATTTTTTAATTTAGAAATTTCGTAAGTTATTTGGAATTTACGATTTACTTAACATGACAGAATAGGACAAAATTGATCCTAAATGTCAATTTTGAGTATCATAAATATATCAGACAACTTCAAAATAACATTCATGATACTTGTTTGAACATCATTGACTACAAATATTCTAATAGGAAAATTTCGTAAGTTATTCGAAATTTAAGATTTTATCAACATAGCCAAATTGGGCGATATTTCATATAAATAAGCATTTTGGGGACTGTTGCATTGGAAATAGTAGCATGAAGACTAATCTACGAAATTGATCCCAATAAAATAAATTAATAGATTAGAATAAGATAAATATATCGATATGAATGGTGGGAAGCTTATTAGGCGGGGATTTCATTCTATTACTGTGTCAAGCGTTTGATCAAATTTATTTCTCTTAACATGAGTATAATATGTCTTGCACTAGAAATTTATAAGAACATACATATGATGGGGAACTGAACAGAGTCCAACTATGCCAACTAGTTTTTTTTTTTTTTTTTTTAGAAAAAAAAAATTTACTTGTACCATTAAACTCTCTTTATGCAATTTTGCATGCAGCTCAAGTTTATTTATGATAATAAAATGCTAACCAAAATAGACAAAAATACATGTTTTCAAAGAGCTTTTTAAGTACCTCTCAATTTAAAAATTACGATTTAATTTCTTGGTAATAATTTAATTTAGAATTTATCTAATAACTTTTTTTTTTTTTTTGTAAATTTGGTTGATTAAAAATTGCAGCTGGAAAGGGAAATCAGTCTGACTTCACTGGAAAGAAAAAAAACTAGTTGGCATAGGTGGACTCCGCTCAGTTCCCCATCATATTTATGTTCTCATAAATTTCTAGTGCGAGACATATTATATCCATGTTAAAAGAAATTAATTTGACCAAAGCTTGATACAGTGACAGAATGAAATCCCCGCCTAGTAGGCTATCCACCGTTCACTTCGATATATTTATCTTATTCTAATCTATTAATTTATTTTATCAGGGTCAATTCCCTTGTTTAGTTTTCATGCTACTATTTCCAATGCAACAATCCTCAAAATTCAGATTTATATGAAAAATTTACATTTTCGCTACGTTGATGAAATCGTAAATTACGAATAATTTACGAAATTTTCCTATTAGACTATTTGTATTCAATCATGTTCAAGCAAATTTTATAAATGTAATTTTGAAGTTGTCTAATGTATTTATGATCATCAAAATGGAAGTTTATGCTCAAATTTGAATTGTTCTGACATGTTAAGTAAATCGTAAATTCCAAATAACTTACGAATTTTTTAAATTGGAAAAATCATAGTCTATGATATTCATGCCAGTATCCTAAATAATATTTCGAAAGTAGTCTGACATCTTAACGATAAAAATATCTCTCAAGATTGACGTTTATGTGAAATTTTGCCCTATACTGCCATGTTAAGAAATTCGTAAATTTCCAATAACTTGCGAAATTTTCATATTTATAGTTACTGATGTTCATTCCGGCATTAAAACTGCTATTTTAAAACAGGTCTGACATTTTTACAGTAAAAAGTTTAAATTTAATGCACGTTTAAGTGAATTTTTGTCCTATTCACCCATGTTAAGAAAATCGTAAATTTCTAATAACTTACGAAGTTTTTTAATTCGAATGTTGCAAATGAATAGGGTTCTTGCCAGTGTCGAAAGTAATATTTTAAAACTGATCTGACCTCTCTGCGACAATTTGTTCTTGAGATATCGTGTACACAGACTAACGAACTAACGGACTAACACACTAACAGACACCCTACAGACAGACACCATACAAATTTTGTCATTTTCGGATTCCTCACAGCTGAAAACGCGTAAAAAAGTCAAAAAACCGAGTTCGAAAATTTTTCACGATTACCTAAGTTCCCCATACCTATAATATGATGGGGAACTAATAATAATAATAACAATAATAATAAAAGTGGAAATTCCATTATTTTTTACAAAAAATTCCCATTTGTGTGTATGTATGTTTAATGGGCGAAACCCTTAAATTTAAGTTACATCCAACTTTTTTTTTCTTTTTTTTTACAGAATTTTTTGAAAATTGTTTGGGGAACTCTCACTTTTAGCGAAAGATTCCCTTAATTTATTTCCCAGAAATTAATGAGTCTTAAGCGAAGTAATACAATATTTCAATTAAAATTTTAAAGGTAGTAAAAATTAGCATTTGCATTTCTATGTTTTCTCTCTGCGTTTTCTAATAATTTCTTTGTTTTTTGTATTTAATATTATTACCTTTCTTTTTCCTTTGTTTCAAAATTTTTGGATATTTATAAATTTGAAACAGCAAAGCATCTTAATAAGTGAATCTTCACTTTTTTTTTTTTTTTTTTTTTTAGGGTGACAGTGGTGGACCGCTCGTTATTAAAGAAGGTGACCACTTTACATTGATTGGCGTCGTATCTGCTGGTGTTGGTTGTGGTCGACAACATCTGCCAGGCATATACTCCAGAGTGTCAATGTATGTGCCTTGGATTAACAAAGTGACAGGAGGTTTACAAGGACCTTAAATATAGATTTATTAAACAACAGCGCTGTGGCAAACCTAGTTATGAAAGAGAAATTACAAATGTTAAAAGAATCGAATAACATTTTTTTTTATAGAAAATGCATGTAAACAATGTCTTACATAAATTTTCTTATGTTCTAGAATGTTTGTTGGTGAAAAGCTGTTTTAAAAATGCATTTTTTTTTTTTTTTTTTTTTTTTTTTTTTTTTGTGATAAGTTATTTGTATAATTATTTACGATGGACATTAATTATTTACTAATTTATTTATTTATTTATATTTTTTGCGTGTATTTATCATCTTGTGTCATCGTAAACTGTTGTATTTTTTGTTCTTAATAGGAAAAAATACATTAAGAAAATTTAAGAAAATTTCACTTTATTTCATTCAAACATTTCGTTATGGAATTTATTTTGGACAAGTTTAAATAAATAATATATGCACACGGCTATTCATATTATACATGACGAATTTGATTCTATTCATACGCAAATGCTATTGACAAATATGCTACTCTCAAATAAAGAAACTTGTGTTAAGTCGGTTTTTGTAATGTTAAAACGATACTCTTTCTAAAATGTGTCTAGAATAAATATGACTCATAAGAAATACTCACGAACTGTCACATGCCGATCGCATACAAAAATTACAGGGAGTTAAATACTTGACTGAAATTTGACATTCTTAAAATATTTTTGGATAACATTTTGCATTTGCATTTTTTAATTCTTATAGTAATTGTTTATCCGGAAAAAAATGTTAATTGTTTATTACATCTATGGATCTCATATATTGTGATATTTGTAAGCATAGTCAAATAGTTTTTACATATTTCGAATTTAAAAAAATAAAAATACAGTATTTAACATTACAGTATATAGAAAACTAAAATAAGAATAGTTTTCAAATATTATTAAAGAAATAGTTCATATGTCAAAAATTTATTTTTTCTGCATTGTGAAAATGTTTCTTGCCAGTATTTTTTGATATTTGCATATAGATTTTATACATTTATTTTATTAAATATATAATTTTTGTTAATTATTTTTGTGATCAAATACTGTGTATATGTTAACTCTAATTATGTACCGACAAATCGAGATATTAGTTTCAAATAAACTTTTTTATAACGTTTGTTTATGTGTCAGCTTCTTTGTGCATTATTACTTACATATTTATATCATATCATTTCTTTCGTATCTTTTTTAAAAGAAAGTATTGTGATCATGTCAAAAATCCAACTTTGAGATTTTCGTGTTTCTAAAAGTTTCGAGGTGCCTTGAGTTCCTTTTTACTATTTTTACGATGATGCATGTGTGCGTGAGAGAGAGAGTGAACACGATAACGCCTAAATGCTTTGTTTAAATGAGACGAAAGTTGGTATGTATATTATAGTTCACCGTAGCACGAACCTTATTGATTTTGATTAATCTAGGACTGAAATTTTTTTAACAAACACACAAAGAAAAATTCCTTATCATTATGGCCTATGAGCCCAAATTTTTTAAAGTGCAATAGCGTCTAAACGCCTTATTCGTCTGAGCTGAAAATTTATGCACATGTTATAAATCACAGTTTCACAAACTGTATAGATTTTACAATATATATTAAAATCGCACAATCAACTGATTGGGAAGAAAATCATTTATTGAAATTTATTTTCACTCAGTCGGAAAAACAAATTTCAATAAATGTATAGATTTTGCTAAATCTAGCACTTAGATTTTCTTTTTTTACAAGATCACGAAGAAAAATTCTTTATCATTATGATTTGTGGGTCCAATTTTTTTTTTAAGTGCGATACTTACTCGATTGAGTTGAAAATGTATACATATATTATAGGATACAGTCGCACAAACTGTGTACTACTGTGTAAAGCTGTGTACTCAGTAAATCTAACACTTAAAGCTTTTTTTTTTTTTTTTTTTTTTTTTACAGGCACATAAATATTGTTTATTATTGTGGCCCATGAGCCTTTTTTTTTTTTTTTAAGTGCGATAGCTTCTAAACGCCTTATTCAACTGAGCTGAAAATTTATACAGTGTTATTTAAGATTTACACAGTGTTATTTAAGATTTACTTATAGATTTTTACAGGAACACTACGAAAAACTGTTTATCATTGTGGTCTATGCACTCAAATTGTTTGAAGTGCAAACAATAAAATTAAACAATGGAGAAAAATACACAAACACCCTTTTATAATTTTTTTTTTCTTTTTTCTCTTTTTTTTTCTTTTTTAAAATTATTTAACGACTTGTCTTACTTTTATTTATTCATACAGCCGTTAATTACTTACAAGGGAACTCTTTGAAGTGTAATCGCCGATTTTCTTGAAAAAAATTCTGGCATAAGATTTAATCATCAATAGCATATTCCTAAAATATTAGCTGCCGAGTCGCAATAGATAAGCTATAAAAAATTATTAAAAATGAAAGCATGTCTGCAAGATTTCCAAAAAAGCGCCTGTTTGGCGACTGCATTCTTCGGAATTTTATTACAATGAAGATTTAATAGATGTAGATGTTCTTTTTGTTTGATAGCCAAACGAACTCCATACGCTGTCGAGCACTTGAGAATTTAGAATAGTTAACAAAAACCAGATAATTTACCAGATTGAGATTTACTTAGTCGAAATTCTAAACAATATTTAATATTTCAATTAAATAAGCTGTGTCAATAACAAGTTTTTAATAACGACATTAAAAAAATATATGATCAAGACTTTTATATCAATTTAAATGAAATATAAAATATTTCATTATATATTAAAACACAATGCTGTTTTTTTTTTTTTTTTTTAACTAAAATGAAAGCATTTCGTATCCGAACACATTTTTCTTATAAGTCTAATGATCATTTTATTGGGCAGTACGAACCTTCGACGAACAAGCAACCCACAGAATATGAGTTGTGTGGATCCAGTACCTCATTAGAGCTACGCAATGACCAATTGGAGACGATCTATGATTCTACCCTAAATTTCGTCATGTTTGTTGGTTGGATTTAACGTCGCACTAGTACTGCATTATGGGCAATTGGCCACGGTTTGCGATGCACTTCTGAGGATGGTCCGGTGACATCTGCAGGTGATAAATGATTGCATTCTGCGTACAGTCGGTAACAAAAGTGTCCGAACACTAGCAAAAATTCCTGTGTAAAAATAAGTACACTTCACACAGTTTTATTAAATAAATCCTTATCGAATCATGTTCTTACACTGACTAAGAATAGGATTCGACAAGGATTTATTTAATAAAACCGTACAAAGTGTACTTTTTTTACATAGGAATTTTTGCTAGTGTTCGGACACTTTTGTTATCGATTGTATGTTATTTATTTTTAATATATACATCCGATTTGTATGTTTGACTCGACATCCCCCCAATCCCCCTATAAATTTCATCGAGATGAGGACAGATATAACATAACCGGATTAAAATACAAAAAATTAAAAAAAAAAAACACCCTGGGTCAGCTGGAGAATCGAACCCATTCTTTTACACTTGAAGGCGATTAACAAGGGTGACATACTCACTCGGCCACGGAGGGTCTGCATTCGGCATAACAATTATTTTTAAAACAAGAAGATTTCGCAGTTAATAATTCTATAAAATTCCCTATGAAATTCATTGCGCAGCACTAGTGTGACGTAAAACCCAACCAACCTTATGAAATTCTAATGCATATTTTTACAAAATTCTTTATATTATTATTCGTAAACATATATAAAATAAATTGCCAGAAATGTAAGAAGCCATAAAGTAGTAGTTATGCACATGTTTTTCCAATTTTAATTAAACCCTCTGTAAAGGATCAAAATTCTAATAACACATCTAAGGACCATCTCTAGGAATATATCCCAGACTGTCGCCCATGCATAGCTGTAGTGCGAATTAAAACGTAAAACTTAATCAACCTCAAATATCTTAAATATTTTAATTTTGATTTATTTATTTGAGTATTAATTTCAAACAACTATTCAAATAACCAAATGTTCAATCAAATATTATAATTCATATTGGTCGCCAAGTGACCATTGCACAGCACTAGTGCGACGTAAAACGTAGCCAACCAACTTATAAATCAGATTAGTTTTTAAATCGTCTCAAATTTATATAAATGCACATGCCGAAAGCTTCAGACATTAATTTACTCCAGATTATATATAAGCTGGAGTAATGTAAATGTAACTCTGAAATTGAAATTGCATTATTTTAAATAAATGTAATTTTGAAACATTACATAAAATAATTGAAAATATTGGATCTAACATAAAACATAACGTCACTTTTTCTAAATAGAAATTTCTAGATTTCAGAAAATATCTTGAGTGTTGGTGGGCTTTAACGTCGCACTATAGCTACGCAGTGGGAAATTGAAGACTGCCTTATATTCACACTTAGGGATGTTCCGGAGACATGACATCTTAATTTTTATCCTCCGCGGAGGGGATGGCTTCCTTGCTTCAGTTAGAGCGATAGAAAACACTTTGGCATCATTTAAGGAAGGTTAATGTGATTTGGCGATGACTTTTTTCGAATTTGGCGTTCAAAACGTAAAGTTTAATAATTTTTTGCTGTTTTCCTGTTGCGATTCAGCAGCTAATATTTTTACCAGTGAATTAAGTGCAACATAAACTATATTCTGTAATTTTTTGAAGGAAATCGGTGATTACCACTTGAAAGAGTTCCCTTGTTAGTGTTTGGAAAGTCGAGTGGAGTCACTCCAGATTTATTATTATTATTATTATTATTTCATCGGATTAAAGATGTATCTAGTTAAATTTTAAAATTCCCTTGCTTTCATAAATGTACCACTTTATTTAATTCTTTAAAAAATATACATAAAATGTTTACGAGACACTGTGATATGAATTAAAATGAGAGTCAAGAAAATGCCATAAGTTTAACATACATCATAGTATATCACAGAAGTAGGATGAAATGAAAATGGGTGAAATCGAAACATCTTAATTAGAGGAAAGTGAAATTCATATTACAAATCGGTAAAATAATTGATATTCTGCTGTTAATCAGTACTTACTTATAACATACCTGGATGACAGAGTTCACTCGGTCTCACTGTAAAAATTTCGAGTAAATCGTAAAAATTAAGAAAGTAGATACAGTGATTTGTTTTTCAGATAATTATTATTATTACTTTTTTTTTTCCCATGGTGGGTATTTGATGAAAGCTAATTTTCCTAATGATAAGGAAAATCCATTACACTCAGCATTACTTTTTACAGGGTGATCCCAAACATTTTCATTTTTATTTAATTTTGCACGTTCCCCTTTCGCTTTCGGGGCAAAACTTTCACTGAAATATATGAGGTATTGCATGTTCTTTACGCTCCTGAAGTTTCAAGTTGATTTGCCCAGTATTTTTTAAGATATTTGACAAAACGTATGTAAAATCGAAGTGTACGGTCATTTATGCTGGAAAGTTTGTGTATATAACGCACTCGTTTCAACTCTCATGCTGCAATCCGTGCATTTTACAGTTATACGTATAAGAGTCTACACATGAATATTTACATTCTAAGTATGTTTCTTTATTATTTGTTTTCTTCAATATTCAATAATCAGGTTCTTTAGACTATTCGATTTCGGGTTTTCTATGGTTTTGCACGTTTTGCAGTACCCTAAACACGATTTGACCTTTTTTTTTTTTTTTTTTTTTTAATGTCCGTCTGCGTCTGTGTCTGTGTGGAATAAATATTTGGAGCAGCTCTAGATCAAGAACTGATGCACATAACTTCATCAAATTTATGTGTACCTTCACTTTCAGATAAATAAATGCTTAGCAACTTTTGATGAAAATAGTCCAATGGCGGCGTTGATATCTAATCTTTTCATAAATTTTAATATGGCATATGACAACATTTAGTATAAATGTACAGAATGAGAGTTACTTTTAAGGAATTTCTCTGAAAAAAAAAAAAATCTAATAGTAATAGTGAACTACTTTTTATTTTTTTTAAACTTGTGAGAACATTGCTTCCTACCTTGTCGATTTTTTTTATTAAGAAAAAAAAATATTAAACTATGTGGTCTCTCTATAGGACACAAAATTGAAGTTTTTTCGACATTTATTCCTATACTTCTCCTAGATGAAAATCGTCTGGATTAAATAATATCATTTGTTGATAATAAAAATATAATAAAATATTTGATTGAAATAATTAAATCAAAATATAAACATTTAAAATGAGAAGCTTATACATATAAAATTACTATAAATAAAACAGGGCACAATGAGATGATGTGAATATGAATGAATCAAATAAACACAAAATAAAATATAAATAAATAACTTCAGCACTTTTTTTTTAAACCTTTAAATAGGTTACTTACTGTGGATTCATTCTCACTGGCTGCTTACCAAAATTCCACACAATCCGTGAGAAGTATGTGTATGCGTATTAAATCCTATAGCATATCACCTTTAAAGAAGTAAAGGTGTCAATAATAATAAAAAAACATATACAGGGTGTTTCAAAACTCATGGGAAAAAATTTAATGGAGGGGTGGTAGAAAACATCTAAACAAGCTATTTTCACCATACAATGCATGGGCGGAGAGCAAGCGGTGACTGCTAGAGGGCGCTATAATGGAAAGTATAAAGCGCGCGTTTTCTTACACATCGTCATTTGTACCGTGGATTTCAGCGGGCATGGCGACATGCATTTTATATATGATCTGGCGAATGGGAATGCTCTGGAAGCCGCAAGACTGTACGTGTACAGGTAGCGTTTCCCGAGAAGTCACGTGCCAGACCGAAAAATACCACAACAGTCTTGCGGCTTCCAGAGCATTCCCATTCGCCAGACCATACATGAAATGCATGCCCGCCTTTTCCTGATTACTGTATGTCGCCATGTCTGCTGAAGTCCAAGTTAGAAATGACGATGTGTAAGAAAACGCGCGCTTTATACTTTCCATTACAGTGTCCTCTAGCGATCACCGCTTGCTCTCCGCCCATGCATTGTATGGTGAAAATGGTTTGTTTAGATGTTTTCTACCACCCCTTAAATTTTTGCCCATGAGTTTTGAAACACCCTGTATACAAAAGTATGAAAACGTAACAATAATCACTGTACTTTATCAGGGGTGTAAATTGAATAATTGTATGCAAACATAAGTAAATTTTAAAATGCTCTCACAGTGAAAGTTTTCTGATATTACAAGTGGTTAATGCTTACTTGACCAATTTCAAAAAATGAATTGAAATCATAAAAATAAAATGAAATAATAAATTATTTGAAGATAAATAAAAATAATTTAATATAGGGGTTAGGTGGGGATGGGGTAATATGGGTATAAAAATACCTTTTTTGAAAATCAGTGGTACAAAATTTACATATTTCGAAAAATATACAATAATTTTTGTTGCAAATACATTGTAAGTGTTAAGAATGCATTAATTATGCTTGAATTTTTGACTCAATATTTAAAAAATAAATAAATAATATCGTTTAGAAATAGACTAAATTTTATACTCACTTTATTCCATGGCATGAGGTAAGGTGAAATTAGTAAAAAATGTGCAAAATACCGGCTTTTTTTTTTTTTTTTTTTTTTTTTTTTTGACTTAACTCATTCAGCATTCAATGAGAGTATCTCAAAAATTCACTTTATAGTCACCACGGTTACTAAGTAATGACTCGGAAGAAATATTAATATTTGATTGGCCTACATCTTATCATCTCGTTCTACAAACGACTAAAAATACTCTAATTTTGACTTCATTGAGAATTTTTCCATCAAAAAATCATTGGCATATATCTTATTGTTTGTTTAAAAAACTCAAAAGAATTTTTTTTTCTTTTTCTGTAACGTACTGTACTAAGGCCCTATTACTAATTTAAATACTATTGGAATAGTGAAGATTCAAAATTATATTCTTTTACATGTGGGATCCCTTTGATTTGTCAGATTCAGTTTTTTTTTATTTAATAGCATATGCTTGCAAGTTTTATTTATTTATTTACTAGATCCTTGCTTTTTCTTGAAAAGTCTGTCAACATCAACAAGTTCGTTGGCATCAGTAGTGTAAAAAGGGGGGTTCACCGACAGGGTGGCGGAACTGCAGAGCCAGTGTGGTGGCGCGCCACCACCCCAGCGTGAAACCTCCTTTTTTCACTACTTAGTCATAATCTTGGACGACGGGGTGTTGCCATCGGAAGAATAGAAACTTATGAATTTCGGGGACTTAGCATTTTTCGCGATGGACAGGGAATGAATAGGTCGGGGTGACTGAAACAAAGGTAGATGAATATAATTAATTTAAATAGTTGTATAGACTTTAAAATTTAGTGTTGCCATCGGGAGAATAGAAACTTTTAGACCGCTGACATTGAAGATTATAAATAATTTCCGGTGAGATAGAAAATATATTTCCAGGAATTTGTCTAAATAAAACAAAGGATTGGTGAGTGTTATAAAAGGGAGATCTTTGATCTTAAAATTTAGGTGTTGCCATCAGGAGAGTATAAACTTTTAAGGCGCTGACATCGAAGATTATAAATAATTTCCGGTGGAACTTAGTACATTTGATTGACTGAAACAAAAGATATATGAATTTAAATAAGGGTTCTGACTTTTAGTGATGCCATTGGAAGATTGTAAATTTATATTAGGAAATTTTTACATAATTTATAGAAACAAGGTGATTATAATACTGCATTCTAATTGGTTAATGAGCACACCTAACATTTTAGAATTATGCGGAAGCTTTAATAAAAATTTATGAATATTTTAGGAACTTAGCATTTTTTAGAGATTGAAAATGTATTTCGTTAAGATAATAAATAATGAATTTAAATAATTCAGACTTTTAGAGATGGCATTGGAAGATTGTAATCTTACATTAGGAAATTTTTACAGAATTTATAGAAACAAGGTGGTCCTAATACTGCATTCTAATTGGTTAATGAGTACACTTAATATTTTAGAACTTGAAATTTAGGAAATTAGAAATTTTTATAGAATTAAATAGAAATTTTGGTATTTTGAAGGTAAGCGTCATCGATGGATTAACACACAGATTTAAAAACAAAACAATAATAAATAATTTTAAACACATATTTTTCAATAATGAATGTCATGCAATTATATGTATAATTAAATATTTTAAAACAAAAACGATACTCATGCTGCATTGTAATGGGTTGAATCGTGATAAAATACTGCATTCATATAACTTTTTAGAATTATGCTGAATCTTTAATAAAAATTTAGGAACAATTTAGGAACTTAGAAACTTTAACAGAATTAAAAATCAGGAGATTCATGGGTAATTACACAGAATTTAAAGCAATAAGATGCCTTTAATTAACAGTTAATTTTTAACATACATTAAGGTTAGTGGATGAGTATTGGGTAATTCATTTAAAACAAAAATATAATAAGGGCTGTGCAATGAACACTAAAACAAAGGGTTTGTAGATTTTAAATATAAAATCAACGATATGTGTTTCGAAAACCTTTCATCAGAATTGGAACAGTCGTTTCGAATGATACTCGCCCTACATCAGATAGAAGTGAAACTTTTATTTTGAATGAAACAAAGATAGCCACTTATTGAAGTCTCAACTTATAAATAATTTAACATTCATAAAAAATGTAAGACACTTAAAAATTCTAACTTTATGTTGACACTAAATAAGTTTCACTTTTAAAATTTATTTAAGATCTAACTTACAAATACTATTGCATTCGTTAAAAATTTAACACACATGCACTTTAAAAAATTACTACCATATAAATTTAACAAACGTTTTAAAACCAGTAAATGATGTTCTATAAATTATAAATTAAACTAAATATAGTAAAAATTATATAAATAAAACTAAATATAATAAAAATTATATAAATTAAACTTTATATTCCCACTAAATAAGTTTCACATTCATTTAAACTCTAATTACATTCGTTAAAAATTGAACACATATAAAATGTTAGTTTAAAAAAATACCCACTTTATAAATGCATACTAAATTTTATAAGCTTTTACTATTAAATAAATTTAACATATAACAGAAGTTTTAAATCAGTTAATAAATTTTATATACAGTAAAGTTATATGAGCTAAATATAATAAAAATTATATAAACTAAATGTTATATTATCACCAGGGACGTATCCAGAGGGGGGCTCTGGGGGCTCGAGCCCCCCCCCCCCCCCCGAAATTGTCTGAGACAATTTTTTTCATGTTCTACTGACCAGGAAAAAAATTGTAAAAAAAAAATATTTTTTTCTCCACAATATCTTTTTCTTGTTAGTTTGTTTGCTTGTGAAACCTTATTTATTAGCAATTTTCTGTCTTATAAAGTCCAAATTACCGAAATGCATATTAGCTCTTTGTAAAAAACACTAAAAAGAGGTCTTTATGGAACTTATTGTTGAGCACTGTAATGTGTCTCCTTTCTTTTAAACACTTCTCTTGCCAGAAATAGCATTTTAATTCCATGTGAGACAAAAGATAAGTCATTAACAAAGATCACAGTTGCATATGGAACTTCTAAGTTTTGTTAGTTATGCACATAGTATACCTTCCATAGAGTGTATATATATACATATATATATATATATATATATAACAGCCAATATAAAGTCTACTTTACAGAAAGACATGTGATGAAAGATGGTACTATCTAATCCTACTTAAAGCAAAAATGCCAGTAATCACATCATAAAGTATAGCATTCAGTATTCGTATTTGCAGAGAGGCAGACTTTCAGACGAATGTCCAGATTCCCAAACCAGACTCAGCTTTGAGTGGACCAGACTCTAGTGGGTACATGCAGTTCACAGCTTATCCGTCAAAGAAATTCCGTATCAGTTTTCCTTGTTTTCCAAAAGGAAACCGAAGTGTTAAACCCACTTGCGGAAAAAACTACCATATGTGGCCATGTGTCATCAGCATTGTTCAAACTATTACACTACTACCGTCATCCGTCGCCATGCACCTATAACTAAATAACATTCGCATAAGAAATCAAAAGGATTACCACAACGAATCTCTCAGGGAGAAAAAAATCGCATGCGATTGTATAGCCCCAAGCATTACAACAATTATTGGTCAACACAAAGTCAGAAAAGTATTTGTAGCTCCCTGCGCTCGAAAGAAGAAGTAAGGTATTGTACCTACATTGGTATGAACCACAGCTCACCCCCTAGGCCAAGTGAAAGGGAAGAGGTAAAACTTAATATATATATATACACATAATGTTGGATTGGAGCTAAGGCTCCCTGAGTTCGAAAAACCTCTGAAGAGATCTAAGACGGTCCTAAAACGAAAGTGGGTGTGAGCTGCGATGCAAGTAGAATAAGTGGCTCTGCTATCTACTGCCCTGACAGGCCTTAAAAAACCAACACGTTATGTAAACATCTTTGTTACGATCGTCACAAAGCAGACATATCTGAGTCTGATGTAGAACACGATGATGGGCCATCGCTTCACTGTTCAATTTCTAAACGATAATCACTAATGACGTGCATCCACACTTGAAGATACGCTGTGTCACATGAGACACCTGGTTGATACACACCCTGGTTACATATAGAAACGCTAGATAGTTCGATACGTATGCCATGCCAGAAGATTTTCAGCAACTACAATGCGTATAAGCATGGCCCCAGGGTCTGTAGAAGACACGTTTACCCACGCTAAACAATAAGCCATATGAGAAGACGTCAATGTGTTCACTAAACCTAGACATGTAATATGTCTAGGTTTAGTGGACGTCCGCACACAGGTCGTCATGTTTCCGGTAATATGATCTAAAGCAAGCATTATTATCTAATTAGAAAACCACATATATATATATTATTTTATTCTACACACATAACAAGAGAAAAAAGTATTGGATACGGAAACTTTTAGACTTCCAGTTTTCAATGTATTTACATGTTTTTAGATGCATTGAACACTATTAGACTATTTTTTGAAACTTATATATAAATTTTTTGTTGATTAGATTTTTGGGTATATCGCCCAGCAGGTAGCTTAGCTGCACTAGATTTCCCTTTTTATAGGAAAGATATATCTCAGCTGTATAAAAAAAGAAGCTATATCTCAAAAAACGAAAAGTATTTGATACATGGTTGTTTCGAACATAAATCATGCGCTATACCATTGAATTAGGGCGTCAGCCAGTTTTTGGTATGTTGAATTTCAATGGACTTAACATTGTACTAAAGCTAGACAGACAGCATATCAACGGTCTAGAATTCATTTCTAGGGTAATCGTACATCACAATTTAAAACCTCCACGGAGGAGATGTTTCCCCAACTTCAGTATACCTGAGCTATTACATTTACAAAACATGGAGGACACAACGGATTTTACGTGCACCAGATACCATTAATCTACATGACAGTCTTTAAATGGCTCCAGCATCGATCGCTGAATCTTTCAATTACGAACTCGACTCCTTATTAACCAGACTACCGTAAGTCCAGTTTTTGGGGATTTTCTTCGTTTGTCAGCGGTTTATAACATCACGGATTAAAGAACTCTCTAGCAGAGACTTGTGCATTATAAAAGGATTAGTTCCATCAGTTTTAGGCCCAAGGCACTCTTTAGAATTATTAATATTAATTCCATTGTTTGCCGCCATGCGGCGTTGTAACCGATCTTATTTATAGCACATAACCATTTTAGTATGCCTAGATACGAATTTTAAGGCAATAACTTATATTTGTTTTAAAGTTAAGGTGATTGGGGGGGGGGGGGACAAACTTTAATGCACACGCTCTTGGTGTACATATGTGTGGGTGCACGACCAACATCTGAGTGAAAGTTGGGCCCCTCCGAAATTTTTTTCTGGATACGGCCTTGATTATCACTATGTATTAAATAAGTTTCGCATTTAAGCTATAACTATACACATACTGTTAATTATTTATACTATAACTATACAAATACGATAAAAATTTAACACGTATGTTAAATATTAATTTAAAAAAACAAATTATTATCAGATAATAATCTAATATCTAATAAATGCTCACAAAGTTTTAAATCAACAATTAAATTTTATATACAGTAAAGTTATAAATTTAAAAAAGTTACTATCATATAATATTAATTTTAAAAAATGCATACAAAGATATACAGTAAAGTTATAAATAAAAAAAAAAATACTATCATATAATAATATTAATCTAAAAAAATACTTACAAAGACATACAGTAAAGTTATAAAAAAAAAAAAAATACTATCATATAAAAATATTAATCTAAAAAATGCTTACAAAGTTTTAAATCAACAATTAAATTTTATATTCAGTAAAGTTATAAAATTTAAAAAAATTACTATCATATAGTAATATTAATTTAAAAAATGCATACAAAGGTATACAGTAAAGTTATAAATTAAAAAAAAAAAAAAATTACTATCATAAAATAATATTAATCTAAAAAAATCCTTACAAAGTTTTAAATCAACAATTAAATTTTATATACAGTAAAGTTAAATATTTAAAAAAAAATAACTATTATATAATAATATTAATTTAAAAAATGCATACAAAGTTAAAAATCAACAATTAAATTTTATATACATTATAATTAACTAAACTTTATATTGTTACTATTAAATAAATTTATCCTAGCATGAAAATTTTAAAACTCTACATAAATTTTATAAGCAAAAAGTTATAAGTACAGGAGTATGTTATTTAAATTAAACATTATATTGATACTATACAAATATTATTTAACATTTATTCGAGTTTAACACAGTAATATAATTTATACTATCTTAGTTGATTTAAATTAAACAGGTAAATACTTTTAAATTTTAAATGATAAAAATAAATTATTTTTTATAAAAAAAATTGATATAAACATTAATAAAAAAAAAAGAATTAATTATATTTAAAAACTATCAGTTACTGAAAGTTATTTTGTATTAAATATTTCTATTTAAAATTTCGAAATAAATTGCATAAAAATTCAATGTATCAAACTATTTTAAATGAAAATAAACAGTTTCCTTAAAAACAGATAATACGGGAATATTCTATGAGTCATAGTTATCACCTGCAACGGAAAACCCATACAGCTGATGAATCATGTGTAATATACGCTGATTAATCGTGCGTAATAGTAATCAACACTATATCATATAAAGATTAAGTTAAATTGATTAATAAAATACAGCGAATAATTAGGAAAATGCAATAATTTTTTCACAAAGCATATTATACAATGAGTTTAAACGATTATTACCTACCTATCACTTAAACGGTATTTAAATAAATAAATATATATAAAAGTAAGTTATAGTTAAGCAATAAAAATTCGTTCGTGAAGGAACTTTTATATATATATTGCAAAATTTAGTTTCCCTCAGATAATTTCTGAACATACACAAGTTAAATAAAAACTTTTGTAGGTTTTATTTAAGCAATAAATATACGTTTTTGAAAGTAGTTTTATATGTTACGCAAAATTTAGTTTTAATTAAACAAAAAAGTTTATAGTGTAACAATAAAAAAGTTTATAGTGTAACAATAAAAAAAAGTTTACAGTGTAACAATAAAAAATTCTTTATAAGTAAATACCAATAAAAAATATTTCTTAAATTGATTTATCTCTCTTCAATGAATCAATAAAAATTTTCTTACATAATGTTTGTAAAATAATAATAAAAGTTATCTTTTAATAAATTTTTTATTATAAACAAATAATTTTATTAGAGTATACATATTAAGTTTATTAAATTATCAAATAGTAATAATGAATTGTGAAACTTACTTAAAAATTATTGAAAATTTTAATTTCACGTGAAAAACCAACCTTCAATCTTGCACACAAATGCGACGAACTGTTTTATCGCTAGACGATAACTCGGTTACGTGCTACTTCCGAGCGTGTGATTTGCGAAACGTGCTATTTGCGAACAGATCTTACACCTGGCAGCTTATTCTTTCCCCGTTTCAAGATAAGGGGGTATCGTGCCAGAGAGCACTGTCATAATTCCCTAATCGATAAAGGGGATTAGCTACTTTTGTTAAAAGCTGCCAGTAAAAAAAGAACGATTAAGTGAGACTGTGAAAGTTCATCATTCTCATTTTTATTTCAGTATGCTCCCTCTTTCGTTCAAGATAAATTGGTAGCGAAAGCGAACGAACAGCTTTTAGGCAATCTCTTTTAAATTTCTGCTAAGTGCTAAGATACATGATTATGTTGTGTGGATAAATGTATATGGATGCTTATAATTTGTATGAAAATACATTGTATGCGTGTATATATATATATTTATTGTGAGTGCATGTGAAATTTTTTACACCGTAATAGTGAAATTAGATATTTCAATTATAAAACTATTGTTAAAAAAAAAAAAAAAAAAAAAAAAAAAAAAAAAATTCTATGACTGACATACACCGATTTATAAGGGGGGAAGGCATATGTTTTCTTAATCCCTTTACAGTTGACTATACATACATGCAAGAAAAAAAAATTGTGTCATATTTATTGCTTTTATAAATTATCTCTCGGAAGAAAATAGTGTTATTTGCATATGCATATTGTATAACAGGTCCTCATATATAACGTGATTTTTTTTTATACATGTGTGTATTTGCACGTTAATTTTTATTTATTTATACATTATTTTTATTTATTTACATCAAGTTAATTTTTATTTACATCAAGTACTGACTTATCATTACAATAATCATACATTATCAAGGAAGACTTGAATTAATAAATATTTGCATTTATAAATAAAGCCTTTTACAAGGCAAAATATAATGAAAAATTTATTATGAGTTGTATATTGCTGTTGTTTATATACAATAAACGTAAACAAAATATGACAGAAAACAATAATCACTAGAAGAAGAATGAGCAAAGGCCACAACGGCTTATAAAAAAAATAAGCAAGCGAGAAATAAAATTTAATGGGAAATCTTTGAAAGATTTGATTAATTAACATGTTAATTAAATGATCATAATGTAAATGAGATTTTAGACCATCTGCAAGTTCAGAAATATTAAGGATATTAAAAATTGTGTTAGGCAACATGTCATATTGTACTTTTAAAGACATTCGTTAAAATGAATTTCAATTTGATTCAATAATTTAACTATTATCTTAAACATCTTAATTAATAACCTTACTTTTTAAACAATATAATTATTGGGATGTTATTTTAAACTTATGTTATACATGAATTATAATTCTAACCTTTATATTAAAATTAAAATAGTTATTTAAATCCATAGATGTTGCATAATAATGTTAATAATTTATTATTACTGTTATTATTATTTTATGCTGTTATACTTGTTTCATATTTGTTATCACGGTTGGCACGTTTTTGACGAATGACAATTTTTGGCGGTTTAAACCATGGTTAAAACCGTCATGTGAAAAACCTCCTTGTCAAAAATTTCAAAAACCTATATTTATAATTTAATTGTCATATAAAAACTTAGTTTAATAAAATATAGTTTATAAAGATTTTTTGAAAAGTAAATACATTGATGTTCTTTGAAAAACACGTTAATACAACATTTTGATTAATGTAAAAAACAAAACTTTAGGCTTTTAAAATTTTATTATGAATTAATTTTATGTTCATTCTAAATATGCGGTGATACTTTTATATATTACTACGATATTTATTTGTAACTATGCTTAATATTGTACACTCATTCTCATATTTATAAGGACACTTTATATTTTTAAATAACTAACGTAAAAATAATTGTAAACAAGATTATACTAAGTGTAGTTAATATATCTAGTATTCTAAAAACCAAAACTGTTATAATTTTTTAATATAAAACAAAATTAATAAAAAATAATGCAAAATGTGTTTTTCTCCACATTTTTAGATGTTCATAATTATAGGGACAATCCAGATTTTTTCGTTTTATTTAACTTACTAGCGGATAAATTACAGTTGACATGCGAATTTGTTAACTACTGGGCTAGATTAATTCATATATAAGCCTTCAATTTTTCTTGAACGGACATTACTGATAATTCCTCGAAAAAAAGAACGTCCAAGTAGTGAAGTATGATAAATGTGTTTTTTAAGTGGAAGGATAATTTCAATCCACCGAATTTCTAATGAAATTCGAAGGTCTAAAATTGCTGAAGGAAATGTGGTCAAACATTGAACTGCTGGTTCGATAGGAGAGAGATCTGATGCAAAATCAGAGTTGTTTTACAGAGATCGAAGACTCATAACTCCTCTTACTGCTCTACTCATAATGATTGCTGCCGAATTTGTTCGTAATTTTTAACGAAAGGTTAGGGCCTACATTTATGCATGTTTAAAATAATTAATAATATGTTAAAATGAATAAAAAACCTGTAATAATCAATCAGCATTTAATGGGGGAAAGAACGTCTCTGTTAAATTTGAATAAATACAATATTAAATGGTAAAATGTTGCATTTTCGGATGAAAAACATTTTATTCTTGATTAACCAAATGGTTTTAACAGTTACTGGCACGATCTGAAGATAGCGAAAGACAGAGCAGATTTTTTAAAGGCAGATATGAATCGGGCATTTTAAAGGTGGATCTATGGTGCTCTGGGGAGCTGTTTCTACTGAAGGCAGAATGAATTTAGTAATTTTTTTCTATTATTATGAACATCAAGAGAATAACCGCAAATTTTAAACATGGAATTATCAGATTTTTGTTAGATTTTGGGGGGTAATAATATTTTTTTCAAAAAGACTTACATTTTTGCTCCACTTTTAGAGCAATAGGAAATAGTTTGAAGAAAGAAACTTCTGTATTATTGCCTTTCCCATGGCCTAAAAGTTGAAAAAACCTTAACTTATGATATTAGAAAAGTGCATGCAAGTGGAAAGCAATTTTAAATAGTTTAAATGTATTAAGAATATCATATATGCTATATGAAATGCTATTGAAACTGAATATTAAAAAAAAATGTATGTATATATACCAGAGAGAATGTCAGACTGTTTAACCCAAAAAAGAGACCCTATACAATATTAATTTAAAGAATAACTGAAAAAAATTACTAAAATTCGAGCTGTCCTTATAATTGTGAACACCTGAAAAATCATCTTTTTACCATATTTAAAGTTTTTTAAGATAGAAAAACGATAAAACTTTTTAAATATAGTCTATTAATGAAATTCAAATTAATTAAAAATATATCTGTTTAAATAATAGTGTTCAGTGTTTAGTTAATATAGAAAAATGGGTGTCCGTATAATTATGAGAAGGAGTGTATATGTTAAACATATTAATGTTTTTGGAGAAACATTATTATAAGATTTTGATTAATATAAAAATAAAACTTTAGGCTTCTAAAAATTCATGATTTATAAATCATTGATAGATCATTTTGATTGATAAATCGTTTTATTTGCAATACAATACTGTGTATTTTATATATTTAACCAGTAAAATAAAGCATAGCCTAATATTTTGCATTTAAATATTTTATAGATAAATATAACTTTTTTTTTTTTTTTTTAATGACTGTTGATATAGCAAGTTTTTAAGAAAAAGCAATAATTCTGAATGTTAAACAAGCATGAATTGTGTCTGAAATTCTTCTAATTACCTTGAAACAAGAGAAATAAGAACGCTCTCTGGACATGCGTAAATTGTAATAAATTTAATATTTACTCATACAGATTTTTTAAAAATTTATTATTCTAAGCTGTAGGGCCTACTAGCGGCCAAGTGGTTCTACGCTCAAAGCTGGTAGACGATCACAGGGCGTGCTCGTCGGCCTAGCCATTAAAAGTTTTTCATGGTTTTCTCAGAAACCTGCATAAATACGGGCTAAGACCCTTTAGAAAGACCCACCACAGAGGGCACTACTCCTTGGGCCTAAGACCCTAGAGTAGTCAATCAGCCTTTCTCCCAAAACACCAACCACCAACAGTCCAAGCTATAAGCAGGTACAAATATTTATACAATCAATAATAATCAAGCGATAAAAATTTATTAATAAATGTAGATTATAAATATAATTAATTTCAAATTTATATTGATTTCTGCCCACATATATTATGTTTTACTTAAAGAAAAAAAAAACTCCAGTATTCCTGTGTTTTCATGGCTTATGTTAAAAATCTTAAGTAAATTTGGAATCTTAAAATTTCATAAATATTAATATAAATGTATATATTAATATATTAAGAAAATGTACCCAATTTAATTGTTAAAAATTATGTATATATATATATTATAATATTTTATTAAATACATTTTTAACTATTTTTTCTAATTATAATAATCCTTATATCTATCTACCCCTATATATATATAAACTTTTAATATTAAAATTATTTTAAATCAGATTCCCCCCCCCCTCCCCATTGAAAAACGAAACATTACCATTAAGTAATTTCAATCAATTAATTAGAAATATATAATTTTTTATTAATTAAATTGTTTATCTAATCGTTTTAGTTAATTTTTTAAAACTGTTTTTATTTATTTAATTTCATTTTCAATCATTCATAGAATTTTTCTTTTTAATTAAAAATATTAAAAAATTGGTTTTTCAATTAAAAGCTCAAATAGTTCTATTAAACAAATTAAGTATTAAAAATTTTCACATTTGATAAATAAAGTAGTTTTTAATAATTTTTTTTAAATACTTAGAATATATATATATATACATATACACAAACACGAAGTATTTTGAATACAGATTAAAAGCATCCATACACATTTATCAGCGCATATAGCGATCAATAATCATGTTTAAAACACAGGCAAAATTTAAAAGATCTTATCAGCTTATCTATGACCAGAGAGGGGACATACCCAAATAAAAATGAGAAGGGTTGACTTTCAAAATCCGAATACATCATTTTTCTTCCAGAGAACTTCTAACAAAAACAGTTAATCCCTTCATAGATTAGGAGAGGGGAACTGGGCTCTCTGTGAGGGGAAAGAAGAGGAGGGCAAGCTAACAGGTGTTCCATTCGGAAAACGCACGATAATCCCCTATTTCGGAAATCGCACGGTCGCAAGTAGCACGACACCGATAACTCATGCATAAGATAAGAATGTTGAGTCATACCTACCTCAGTAGAAGGCTTTTGGTGTTAGAGACCATTTATTTAAATAATCCATTGAGAGTTGAACTCTGCAATAACCTATTAAAATATTGAACTGTGGTTTTAAAAATTATGCTAAGAAAATAGTGTGTTTAAAACAGGATTATTTTACGATAAGTCCGCGCTTTTTGTATTTAATAAACAAAGTTTTAATAAAATGTAACTGTAATTTTAAATAAAAGGTTCTAAAATCACTTAATGGGATAAAATAAAATTAGAAATCTTATTGTTTTAGTAATTATTTTATCAAGTTATAAACTATATATTATTTAAATACATATACTTCACAAAATAAACATTTCACCTTAGTTATACGGATTAATAATAAGTAATATAACTAATACTATAAGTATACAAATACGATAAAAATTTAACACGCACGTACTATAAGTAACATAACTTATTCATTTGCATAACCTCTAAATTGTATAAGTGAGAAAGAGAATCTTTTAATGTGGGTATTATAGTAATGACAAATTTATTTCATAATCGGTAACTCATTTATACACAATGAGGTTCACACCTTATATAAAACAATATTATATTCAAAGTGTTACCAAATTTTACTACATAATAAAAACCACAATGGATATTCATTAGGGACGAGACTATGCGAGGATCCTATAAGTGGAATGCCCCGTGCGGAAGTCTTTCTAACTTACAGTTAAGCGAGTTTCGGAGAAAAACAAGGAAAACTCTGATCCCAGCTTTAAACACAGAATCGCTTAGCCTTTATGCATAAAGAGGATTACTAAAACATCTAACATAATACAATAATGTGTTAAAAGTTTTACGATGCAATAAAAATTCACATATGGATATTCATAAGGTTTAAGACCGATTAATTAAACAAGGATCCTATAAGCGAAATGCATGAGAGTCTTTCTAAGGAATCCTATTGCGTATTTAAGCAGGTTTAAGAGAAAACCAAGAAAAACTCCAATCGACTAGGTTAATGAGTTGGATTCGAACCCAACACTTCACCGCTTTAATCATAGAATCGTTAACTAATCGCAAGGTTAATGACTCATACTAGAGCCATACAGTTGTATTGAAACTTATTGCTTTCAGTTAATGAAACTTCTAATGAGACAATTATTTTTACCACCACGTAAATGAAAATTTTTATATTATTCCTGTGTGGATAAAACTTTAAATAATTCATTACAAGTACAAACTTATACCATTAAATATTTAACTGTTGGTCCTATAAGTGGATTGCTCTGTGTGGGACTCTTTCTATATTTAAGCGAGTTTTAGAGAAAACCAAGAAAAACTCCAAACGGATAGGTTGATGAGCTGGAATCGAACCTAGCATTAAACACAGAATCGTTTGGTCTTCCAAAATCCTTGTAACAACATGTTTATAAACTTTATAAGAAAATGCTTAATAGGGTTTGAGCTTAGTAGATTTACATGCGTTAGCTATATAACAGCGAATTATACATGTATAGATGTAATTTTTTTTCACTATATATTGTTTAACTATATTTATACACTATGCATTGTATAATATTTCCCGGAGTAAAAGTTTAAACTGAGTCACTGTTCATCAACATAAGTGTTAAATTGAATACATAAGACAGTATATGAATAAACGGTTAATAATGTGAAAATGCTGATTTGTAAAACTCTTTGAAAGTAGTAACTCATAAGTTTATTTCATATCTTTATACTTATGCACACACAAGCTTAAGAGACTTATATAAAACAACACTATGGTTAAAGTTTTACTAATTTTTAAGCATACAATAAAAAATAGCAATCAATATTCATTTACAATAAATAATTTAACGTTATTAAAACAAAAATAATTTATTTTTTGATTCGATTTAAATAATTTATATTTATATAGGGGTTGTTGGTTGATGAATGTCGTTCAATGAACGCTTAAGCAAAGGGTTTGCGGATTATAATGAAATTGTAAACGAAATGTTGTTACACGTTTTGAATGACTATCCTCCTTCATCAGGATTTGAAGGGTAGTTTAGAAAGACTATCCTATCTTATTTATAAATTGTCAGATAAAAGAACAACACTCATGATGCATTCTGATTGGTTGAATCGTGTCACGTGATAAAATACTGCATTCATATAACTTTTTAGAATTATGCAGAACCTTTAAGAAAAAAAAAAATGTATGTATTTTAGGGACTTAGCATTTTTGGAGATATTTCGGGGACATAGAAATTTTGATAGAATTAAAAATCAAAGGGATTACATATGATTGAAAACAATAACATACAGTTAATTAACGGTTAATTTTTAACGTACATTAAGGTTAGTGGATGAGTATCATACAATCGAGTAATTATTTTTAACAAAATATACATTTTAATAAGGGTTGTGCAATGATTGCTTCAACAAAGGGTTTGCAAATTTTAATTATAGGATAAAATGATATGCGTTTCGAAAACCCTTCATCAGGATTGGAACAGTAATTTCGAATGACAATCTCCCTTCATCAGATAGACTTAAACTTTTATTTTGAAAAATTTTCAGAATGAAACAAAACGACAGATGATTTACATTTATTGAAACTCCAACTTATAAATAATTTGATTTTCATTAAAAATGTAAGTCGCATGTACACTTTGAAACAATCAATAAATTTTATACTCAGTATACATTGATTTGATTTACACTATAAATTAAAATTTATATTCTCACTATGCATTAAATAAGTTTCACATTTAAAATTTAAGATGAATTTACTTTTTCATTCATTAAAAATTGAACACGTATACAATATTAATTTTAAATATGACTATTATTTAAAAAGTTTTAAAACAGCCAATAAATTTTATAAGCTATATTAAATAAATTTAACATATTATTATAAAATTTTTATGAATCCAATCTTTCTTCTTCTGTACATCTAGAATAAATACATCTAGGACAATAAGGATAGTAATTTTGATGTCTTTTTCGCTTTTGTTATAAGTAATTCGGTCAATTCATTGAAAATCTGCATTATAAATGATTGATATTACTATCCTAATTGTTTACTGCCATCCTGCAATTGTGAAGTTAAAATAAATAAATAAAAATTTATCCATCCGGTGAAACTATCCAAAACCTGTCAAAGTTATTATTATAATTATTTATTTATATTCAGCAATTATGGGGTTAAAAATAAACAATAAAGATCTCAACCATTCAGCCAATCTATAAAAAATATGTAGCATAAATGGTTGACGTTATTTCCATAATTATATGTTGCTATTCACTATCCACTAATTATATAAATAAACAAAAATTTCATCCGTTTGGTAATCCATCAAAAAAATCTGTAGTATAAAAGTTATTATTATATAATTATTTATTACCATTTAGCATTTTAAAATTAAAATATACAAATAAAAATGTCATACATTTAGCCAGTTATTTATTAAGTGATTGAAGTTATCGTAATTATTTATTGCCATACAGCAATTATGGAATTAAACAAATAAACAAAAGTTAATCTAAATCTTATTAAATTAACAAAAGATATCCATAAGAATCTGCCTGTCGCAGAACAGATGAAATAATTGAAAACAAATGAGAAAAATTTCAATTTTCACAAAAATTTCACAAATTCCTAAAAGCTTTTACTCTCAAAACTGGTAGACATGTGGGGCTGAATTCGAACCCACCAGCTTAGCTCAGCCGTTGGCAGTTGTAGCAGAAACTCAAGTTAATATTGCCTAGCATTCCTTGAAAGATTTTCCGCGGTTACGGAGAGCGCTCCATTCAAACTTAGTCCCGTAAAGGAAGAATTTATGAACTAATTAACAGGTGGATTGATTAATCAATCGATGAATTTATTTTTTAATTGATCAGCTGGTTTAGAGCTCAAAAATATTTAATATTTAAACGAAAACTTGTAAGAAATAAATAAAAATATAAAACTACAGAGTAGAAATTTTTCGTTTCCTTTCTGTAATTTCCCTATTTGTTTACTGAAATGCTCACTTTTTTATTTTTCTATAATGTTGAATAGAGGCAGAAATCTCAGCTGTCATTTTTTATTTTTCCCTCTTAATCTTTCTAAAACACGCTTAAAATTATTATTTATTTGTGTGAAAGATGTTTGAAGGAGAGGGAAAATCAGAACAAATCTAGAACAAATATGTTAAAATATATGATACAATCTCCAACAGGAATAAGCTCTTTTCTTCTGCCTCCCTACAAAATCATCTTACGAGGAATACAGTAGAAGGACAGATAAATCATCAACACTCAGAACATGTTGCATTTCAATACCCCCTCACATAATCCCCTTATACCTGTCACTGAATCATACACAACAGCACACTTCAACCTGCTTGAAAGAAATCGGCAATACAAATCGCTTTTCCCTTTTTCATTTGAATACTAACTCACCTGTTATTGTGTGACTAAAAGATTTTTTTTTTTTTTTTTTTTTTTTTTTTTCGGCGCACGTGGACTTTAGCAGTTTTCTTATTTGACAGCTTGAAAAGACGCTCTAGCCTTATTTTTACCATTCTTCATTTCAGTTTGTAAAGTGTTGTAGTGTGGAAGCTAAAGTATTTATTGTTGTACTTTAATTGCGTTAAATTATAAATCAAGTAAATATGCAATATTTTCTATTTTTTGAGGTAATTTCTTTGATAGCTTCAGTTTCGCTTTCTCATCAAATCAAAAGTTTCAATTCTGGGAATACCATATCTTCATTAGATGACGTAATTACTATAAGCACGACTGAAACGATTCCGGACACTGGAATTTGGGATGAATTTTCAACTTACAACACTACAGATTTCTTTTTTACAGATATATCAACAATGCCAACGGATACTACTACAATAAATACCATTAACACAACATTGGATACTGAAGTATGGAATGATATTTCAACTTATCACTCTACAACTTTTGTTACAGAATCCTCATATATACTCACTGATACAACTAATGAAAGTGATATTTTACACACTTCTGAATCGAATAATGATTATTCAACTGAAGGTGAGCACTTAATTTCAT
This sequence comes from Salticus scenicus, assembly GCA_963930645.1. NCBI lineage: Eukaryota > Metazoa > Arthropoda > Arachnida > Araneae > Salticidae > Salticus > Salticus scenicus. Next base: position 290,066,534 of record OZ005649.1, read on the forward strand.
CCTTTTTAGTTTTAAGTTTTTTTATGCTCATTTTTATTCACAGTTTTAAAAAAAAAATATGTATTGATTTCTGTATAAGTCATTAAAAAAAAAAAAAAAAAAAAACATCGCGCATCTGGTTTTATTTTAATTTGTTGCAATGCGTAAAAATTAAAATAAAACCAAAAAAGCATTTATTAAGGTTTTAAAAACATTTTTGAAATATTTTCCAATGTTCTATTTTTCTTTTAAATAAAATTTTTTATGATTTTTTTCTTTTAAAAGTTAGTTTCTCCTTCATACGTTATCACTGTCTAATTGATGAAGAGGTGTTTTTTTTTTTCTTCTTCTTATTTGAAGGATTTTGCATTTTATTAATTTTAAAGGGTTTTATGTTATTTTAAGAGTATTATGTTTATTACTATTTTTAACTTTTCAAGGTGTGCATATATACATTTTTTTAAATAAGTAAATAATTTGAAAAAGGATTAAAATTTGAAGCATCATATTACTTTTTCCAACATGTAATCTTCAGTTGCTTGTTATTTTTTGAAACTCTAATTATTATCCTGATTTTGCTTCTTTTCCTGGTTTTTGAACATTATAATGATGATTTACAACACATAATAATAATAATAACAATGATAATTCATCCTTATAATGATCAAACACCAGGAAGGAACACTTTAATTTATCAATAAATAATTACATATGGAAGTGAAGTTTTATGCAGAGCAAAAGATAGTGAAAAAGTTTAATAAATATAGGAAAAAAAAAACTTAATTCCCCTCCAACTGCCCCCCCCCCCAAAAAAAAAAAGCTATATCTATATCAATGGCAATTATAGTAGCTGGGTAATAAAAAATGAGATGTTTCTGAGATATATGAGATCATATAAAATCTCTACCATTGCCCAACAACTCAATGATTTCAACAGTGAATTAAAAGGTATTTGAGATAATGTGCAAAGAAAAGAAAAAAATGAAACCATAAATATTAGCAAACATCATCCATTTGTACATTAATTTACATTTCATTGAGCAAGAATAGTTTAAGAATATTGAACGCGATACAATATTACTGTAAAAGATAGTAAGATTTTTAAACAATTAACACGGTGATAAATGAAAAACAATTATTTACATTGATTATCAATATAATTTCAATCAATTACTACATATGTTATGTATCAACCACTTTCATAACTCCCATTTTAAAATCTGAAGTAGTTATTTAAATCCATATATGTTACCTGCTCATATAAACATTTTTCGAAAATAAAAGAGCACTCAAAAAAAAAAAAAAAAAAAAAAAAATGAGTATATTATTTTAAATATTTTTACTGTAATTAAAGTTATGTTGCTAGCTATGATATAGAGGTTTATTATTATTATTTTCTTTTTTAAATAAAGATTTATTTTCCTCTTCTTCTTTAACGCCTTTCAAAGAATTTGAGACACAGTTATTAAAATTCTGATTATGTTTGTATGCATAACTTTAAACTATGTTTCTGAATTATAGAAAAATTTAATGCGAAAACGTTTTTAGAAGTACAAGCGATATTAATTCTGAAAATATCATTATTATTATTATATTATGCTCAGACTTTTTCTTTATACCTTACTATAGTATTTAAATACTAAAATATCGATTCGTGTTCTTAATTCTGTTTAAAAATAATATTTTGTAGCACAAAATCTTGGTTTTTCTCTTTGAACGAAGAAAATTATTTCGTCTGAGAAGTGAGGTTAAACGACGAAAAGCGGCGCGTGTGTGTGGGTAAAGGTGTGTGTGCGTGTGGGGGGACTCTCAGAAGTGCGCTGAAATTATACTGATTTTATTTCTGATATAATCAAATGATTATTTTCAATCAGAACTTCATGAAATAGAACAAATATTTTTAGGACATACAAAGATTTAAAAAAAAAAAAAAATCAGCGTAATTATTAATTTTATATACATACATATATATATATATTATAACGTGCGTAAAAAAAAAAAATAATAATAATAATAAATAAATAAATAAATAAAAAATAAATAAAATAATAATAATAATTATTATTATTATTATTATTATTTTTTTAGAATTAATGAAAAATGCTAAAATTCATAATCATTCACAAAATATTTATATTAATGCTTTTTTATTTATTCCAAATCTTTCTAATTTCGTTTTATTATGTTCATCATCTTACGCTTTTAAAACTAAAAAAATTCAGGTGGATTTGAATGATTCAAATTTTAGTGATTGCGTGATGGATGTTTAATATATATATAATAATGTGTTTACAGAGATAGGATAACTAAATAATTCTTTTTTACGAGGGTAATTAATTCTAAATATTCGAATTTATTTTAAGTATCTTCTTCCTCTACCTACCGTCACCGGCAGCCAAAGCACATGAAAATTTATTAACAGAATCCCTTGTTTTGTTACATAGTGTAATTTTTTTTAATTCCGTTTTCATATTCAGAAAATAAAATTCACAATCGTTAAATTTGCTCTTGTCTTAAAAATTTGATTTTTAAAATTTTTAATATTTTATTTTGATACTAAAAGATGCAAGAAGTGCGAAGTAAGCGCATTTTTTGAAATGTCTAGCTTCAAAATACTTTTGCTTAAACTTAATTTTGCTTTGTACTTACTTTCTAAAATCTAGTAGACGTGTAATATTAGCAAGAACTTACCTATCATTAAATTGCGGCAACAACTATAGCCTAAACTTTCTTGCAGCAGAAACAGGCAAATTTTTTTTTTTTTTTTTTTTTTTTTTTTTTTTTTAGTACGGACATTTTTATTTCTGTTAAAAGGATAAATAGAATTTTTTTAATGAAAAATTTCAGCCATGGATCATGCATAAATTATGAAACTCTTTCCTACATTCAAATTGTGTTGTGGCTATGTTGCTGTTTTCATGATGCACTTGTGCTTAATTTGTTTATTTATTTTTTTCCTTTCGTCCAATGCAGAGTAGTGCTTAATTATTTTGATCTAAAATAATTTCTGTTTTTGCATTATAGAACTTGTTCATAATTAATTTTTTCATTCAATATCACCTTTTTTATTTATTTATTTTTTATTTATTTATTTATTTTTTTATATTTTTTTATTTTATTTTATTTTTTTTTTTTTTTTTTTTTTTTTGCCGCACAGACCTTTACATCCTCCACAAGGGGTTATATAATGGGTGATCCAAAAGTCACACAAAAATAAAATACACATATTGTTCAAAAAGTCTTGACCGTAGCACTTCTGCAGCTTTCACTGAAATGCGCAGAAAAGTGTGGGGATTTTTTTTACGTGACAAAAGATATATTGCCGAATTAATTTAATTCCTCTCCATCAGGTGGCGCTTTAATTGTAAATTTACTTTTTAACAGTGGCGTAGTATATTCACCAATGCAAACAAATCTATAAATGTTCATCAATGTGGCGGACGTTGCACACAGGAAATTTTCATAATAAAGCTTATCTAAGAGTACTTTTTCCTTAACAATAGCATGATTTTCTCTTTTGCATGATTAACAGTAGTAATAAGCAATAAACATTTTATTTAAATACTAGCACAGCAGGCTACGCCCGCTTCGCTGGTCACTGTATTTAAATGAATTTTCAAAAGAATTGAATCACCATTTCTTTTTTATATCACATTATAAATAAAAACTTAAAAAGAAAAAAGAAATACCTACATTGAAATCGCTCTGAACCTCACTTCGGGTACCCGTTGCCTATGTCCCCCGCTCTTTATACTATATTAAATAAACTATTTCTTCTGTTTCGCACTGCGGAGGATCAAAATTGTGATGACATGTCTCCGGACCACCTCTAGGGGTGAATCCTAGACCGTCGCCAATTGCCCATTGCGCAGCACTGGTGGGACGTAAAACCCAACCAACCAACCATGCACTTGTTTTTCAACAATGCTTTATGGTACAAGACGTTAGATCGCGCCCATCACAACTGCTCCAGCTCGTTCCTTCTTCTAATGAGCATGCGCGGGGACTTGCTCAAGTTGCTGGCCAAAATCATGAAGGACTAAGTAAGATATTGATTCGCCGCCGGTGCTACCCTCTATTACCGATAAATTTAACCAAACATTTTCACTTTCAGTAATTTTATTTTATTTTCCCTTTCAACCTTTTTAAAAATAATAAAAATCTCAGACTCAGAATTTTTTTATTTTATATTAAATTTTATTTTCCACCAATTAAAAAAAAAAAAAAAGAAAAGAAAAGAAAAAAAAAAAGAAAGTAAGAAAGAAATTAGGGTTTAGAAAAAAGATTCAAATTAATACTTGAAAGTGCAGGAGGCTCTTCATTTATGAAAATATTCATAGATAATTAGAGAAAAAAAATCAACAATATTTTAAAATTTAATAAAATAACAGCAGAATTGTATGAGATATAATAATTCCAAATCAAGTTTATTGGTGTTTTATGATTGTGTTTATATTAATTTTTCACATCAAATACTTTGTATGAAAGTTTTAAACTGATACAAATGATGTAGAAAATTGATTTTAAATTAAATTATGTATAATTTCCTATCCTTCGTATAATACTGCTTATTAATATTTCGAAATAATTTATAACATTAAGAAAAAATATATAAAATATTTCAGTTTTAAATTGCATTATATTATTATCAGTAAATTATAAAGAAAGTAAATTTGATTTAATTTAAATCCTATATATTCAACTCTAAATATTATACTATATTATGCATAACACAGAAAAATTTCATAAAATTTTTTCTAACTATATTTGAAGTATTCTCATCAATATTATATCAAAAATTTATTGGAGTACTTAAAAATAGACATATTCAAAAACTAAGCAAATGAGAGTTAATGTTTATCACTAACAAACATTAAGAGGGTCATTTAAACTGTTTATCCTCTTCCCTTCCTCCCTGTTTGAATTAGAATGTCTCATAAGACAATATAAAAAATTTTAACATATTTCATCAATTTCAATTTTATTTTCAGTGCTAACCTCATATATGATATATAGTTAAAAAATTTGATCCCCTTTGATAAATATTACTGTTTCGAATAAATTTCAAATTTTTATCATTTGATTATATTACTTATAATTTTTCATTTAAAAATATAGAAAATTCTTTGTTGGGGCCATAAACTGTAATAATTAGAATATATTAAACCCATGTCTTAAAGTAAATTAATGCTTTTTGCTTATTTTACTTAATTATTTATTAAACAGTGGGGGCATGACTATGACTAGAAAAGCTATAAAATGAAATAAAATGTTTTTACGACTTTTATATGTAAAATATTTATAAATAATACTGGCATGAAATTAAATTTCTATATAGCTAAAAGCTTCTAAATTAGATTTAATAATAATAATAATTGCAAATATTTGCATGGGAGAAAATAAACAGCTTTACTAATCCTCTTACTGTTTGTTATTGATAAAAATTAACTCTCATTTGCTCAGTTTTTAAGATACGTACTTTTAAGTACTTTGTTAAATCTAATAAAATTCTTATTTAATATTAATGGGAATATCTCGAATACTTGTTAGAAAAAATCACATGTAATTTTTCTATGCCATGCATAATATAGTATAATATTTTTAGTTGAATATATAGGATTTAAATTAATTCAAATTTACTTTCTTTATAATTTACTGATAATAATATAATGCAATTTAAAACTGAAATATTTTATATGTTTTTTTCTTATTGTTATAAATTAATTGGAAATATTAATAAGCAGTATTATACGAAGAATAGGAAATTATACATAATTTAACTTAAAACCAATTTTCTACCTCATTTGTTTCTATTTAAAGCTTTCATTCAAAGCATTTGATGTGAAAAAGTAATATAAACACAATCATAAAGCACTATTAAATTTGATTTTGAATTATTATATCTCATACAATTCTGTTGTTATTTTATTAAATTTTAAAATATTGTTGATTTTTTTTTTCTCTAATTATCTATGAATATTTTCATTTTAATTGGTGGAAAATAAAATTTAATATAAAATAAAAAAAATTCTGAGTCTGAGATTTTTATTATTTTGAAAAAGGTTGAAAGGGAAAATAAAATAAAATTTCTGAAAGTGAAAATGTTTGGTTAAATTCATCGGTAATAGAGGGTAGCACCGGCGGCGAATCAATATCTTACTTAGACCTTCATGATTTTGGCCGGCAACTTGAGCAAGTCCCCGCGCATGCTCATTAGAAGAAGGAACGAGCTGGAGCAGTTGTGATGGGCGCGATCTAACGTCTTGTCTCTATGGTCTTATGTGAATGATTCTCAAGAATGAATCAACGATTGTTTACAAATTTGATAGATTGTATCTGGGAAATAAATACGCTGTAATTTAAAAACTGCACTGATAATTTTTAAAAAGTTATTCATTAATCTTTAATATTAGACTGTTTTTTGTTTAATATTAGACTCTTATTTTAAGATAAAAGCAATTGAATGATATCGCGTTGTGAAACTTTGCAATGCAATATCTTTAAATCTAATAACTTGATGCATATAGTGTTCTCATAAAAAATGAACAGTTTTTAGAGCTCTTTTAAAAAAGTATAATATAGTATTTGCTGGGCAGGAGAAGATTTATAAGTAAGCCATAACATTGATATGACGAGGCGTATACATTTTAAACACATAAAATTTAATAGATGACTACGACAATTACAGATGAAATATACAAGTTACATAAACGACTACATTTTGAAGACTGATCTGTTTTAGCAGAGATAAGAGTAAAGGGAAATTAACAGATCACTGATTGGACAATACAGTTTACAGGTACATGTACATTTACGTGACGTCACTTACTAAAAGTCCAATAGATTGAATTAGGAATACAATGACGAAATACACCACAACTCTCCTCCCCTTAATTCCGTATACCATACCTGATGGGAGGTTTTCTTACTCTAGATGATCTTCTTACAACCTGTTCAGAAAAAGACAAATTAGTATTTTTAAGTTTTGAATGTTCAGATTTTAGTTCTTTTTTTATTTACAGTACTGTTGCGATTTTTATCACAGTCAATTTCTCCAGGCTTTGTAGACACAGATCTACTGTCGGTTGGCACTGGATCTGGTGTAATGGAAGGATCGGTTGGCACTGGATCTGGTATAATGGCAGGATCGGTTGGCACTGGATCTGGTGTAATGGCAGGCCTCCTACCAGACTTTTAGATTCTCCATCGCTTTGCAGGTGTGGACTCTTGCTATCGGGAACCATGGGAATATTTGCATTAAGGGTGTTCTTTTCAATTTCACCAGGACTTGTAGTTTCCTCCAGTTGTACTTTGGATTCTACACTTTTCAGTTGATCAACGTGTCTTTTCCATACACATGAACCTACTTGAATTTTATAATGTAGTTTGCCTATTCTGGCAATTACTTTACCTATTTTCCATTTATCTCCTGGTGTGTAATTGCGTACTGCAACTTTTCCATTTACTTGGAATTCTCTTATCTTTTTCTTGTTAACATTTTTATGTTGTTTGTTTTCAACATAATTTTTAACATTTGGTACAAGTAAATCTAATTTTGATCTGATATTTCTTTTGAGAAATAATGATGCGGGACTCTCCCCTGTTGTAATATGAGGCATTATTCGGTATTGGAATAGAAATTCGTTTAACTTATATTGGAGATTTCCGGGTTCTGAACTTAAGGATTTCAATCCTTTTTTAATTATTTGGACATATCTTTCAGCCTGACCATTTGTAGAGGGATGGTATGGTGCAGTTAAGATATGTTTTATACCTTTACTTTGTAGAAAATGTTCGAATTGTTCTGAAGTGAATTGTGGCCCATTATCAGACACAAGGGACACAGGATAGCTATATCTGGCAAAAAGCGAAGAAAGACAGTTTATAGTGTTCTCAGCAGTGGTATTAGGAACAATGAACACTTCTGTCCATTTACTGTGGGCATCTACTACGATTAAAAACATTTTCCCCATCATTGGACCAAAAAAGTCTACATGTATTCTGTTCCAAGGTGTTGTAGGCCATTCCCAGTGATGATTGTCCATTTTAGGAGGATTGTGTTTTAATTTAACACAAACAGAACAGTTATTTGCTAAATTCTCAATGTCTTTATCAATACCTGGCCACCATACAAAACTACGTGCCAGTGCTTTCATTTTAACTATGCCAAAATGCCCAAAATGTAAATCTTGTAAAACTTTTTGTCTATGAACAGTCGGAATTACAACACGATTTCCTTGTAATATACAGTTATTTAATAATGAAAAATCTTGTTGTTTATGTCCGAAAAGTAAGTAATTTGGCATCTGTGTGCCTGATATTAAATGATGGTACATTTCTTTCAATGTTGGATCTCGCTTAGAACTTGCACATAACATCTTTGTAGTTAAAGGTAAAGAACTAATCTGATGAATAAATAAAAAATCAGATTCATCAGTGTTGCCAAATAAATTTTGTGACAAAGTTGGTGACATTTTTTCTGGTTGTAGCGAATCGGACGACGGCAGCAGTAAGTCTTCACTACGTAATGGAAGACGTGATAGAGCATCGGCATTTCCGTGCTCTGCAGATTTTTTATATTTAATATCATAATTAAATGTTTGTAAGTATAATGCATATCTTTGCATTCTAGCTGCCGAAAGTACGGGAATACTTTTTACGGGTGAAAATATGGAAACTAGGGGTTTACTATCAGTATACAGAGTAAATCTCCTACCATACAAAAATTGAAAAAATTTCTTTACTCCAAAAATTATTGATAACGCTTCTTTATCTACCTGACTATACCGCTTTTCTGCAGAAGACAAAGTTCTAGAAGCAAAAGCTATGGGTTTTTCGGAGTTATCTGGCATTGTATGCGAAAGTACTGCCGAAATTCCATAAGGAGAAGCGTCAGTGGCTAAAATGAAGGGTAATTTAGGATTAAAGTGGGTGAGAATCCTTTCGGAAGTAATTTCCTGTTTAATTGCATTAAATGAATTTTCACATTTTTTAGTCCACTCAAAATTTACATTTTTACGTAATAATTCATTTAGAGGATAAGCAATCGTAGATAATTTAGGAACAAATCTAGAATAGTAAGATACTAAGCCTAGGAATGCTTTTACCTGAGTTACGTTTTCAGGTGCTGGAGCATTTAAAATAGCAGAAATTTTTTCTTGCGTTTTGTGTATGCCATTTTTATCAATTTTGTAACCGCAGTATGTAATTTAATCATTCATGAAAAAAGATTTTTCTTTATTTATTTTAAGATTATATTCACGTAACCTTTCTAGCACTTGTTTTAATCGCTCTAAATGTATTTCATCAGTTTCCCCTGAGATACATATATCATCGATAAAAACTGAAATACTCTCTATACCTTTTAAAATTTGTTCTATAGTTCTCTGCCATATTGCTGGAGAACTCGCAATTCCGTATGGTAATCGCGTAAATTGAAATAAGCCTTTAGGAGTGTTAATAGTAAGTAATTCTTGTGAATTTTCCTCTATCGGTAAATGCAAGTATGCTTGATTTAAATCAATTTTTGTAAAATGTAATCCACCCCCTAAAGTTGCTAATATATCCTCAATTTTTGGTAGCGGGTATTTGTTAACCTTTAAAAATTTATTTACTGTGACTTTAAAATCGCCGCATAAACGAATTTTCCCATTAGGTTTTACCACCGGAACAATAGGTGTTGCCCATTTACTAGTACTAACAGCTTTTATTATCCCTTCATTTTCTAATCTTTCTAATTCTTCATTTACTGCATTCCTTAATGCATACGTAACTGTTCGCGATTTACAAAATATTGGTGATGAGGCTTTCTCTAAATGTAATTCAGCTTTAACATTTTTAATTTCACCTACGTTATTTGTGAACAAATCCGGAAATTCATTCAGTAAATTATTTAGATTTTCCGAGATATTTACTTTGTTTACCGGAACAGTTTGTAAATTGTTTGGGAATATATTAAATGTAGTTATCCAATCCCTACCTAGCAATAAAGGAAAATTGTCTTTTTTAACCAAATATAACTTAACATTCCTAGTTTTGTTTTCGTAAGTTACATTTACTCTAACAAATCCCTCGGGCTGGAAAATTTCTCCAGTAGCTGTTTTTAATTGTACATCAGCAGGAAACATTTTATGTTCTGGAAATAATCTCATTACTCTCATTCTCCCCGCTCTTTATACTATATAAAATAAAATATTTCTTCTGTTTTGCACTCGTTTTGCTTCCGCGGAGGATCAAAATTGTGATGACATGTCTCCCGACCACCTCTAGGGGGGAATCCCAGACCGTCGCCAATTGCCCGTTATTTTTTTCCCTTATACTAGAGGAGGGTGGGGGGGGGGGTGCTTTTCTTTGCATTTCAGTGGAAACAGAATAGTGGTACAGCCTACACTTTGTGAATAATTTATTTTTTGTCTTTTTCTGACTTTTGGATCACCTGGGCTCAAAGATACGGAGATACTGATTGTCTGTTTAGAGATGCTGTTGGTTCTAGTTTTCTGTATATGTATAACATGCTTCATTACTAAGTGACCATAGCCTTCATCTTCCTTTTCCTTGACAGCGACTATATCAAGTGCATGCACTGGTGCATCAACTCTTCCTGTCTAATCCCTATACAAAATATATGGCGAATGATGGAAAATGACTTGCAGGCTTTTGCCAACATCTAGCAGCCCCGTCAATAACCAAGTGGCTCTGCTGTCTAAGGTGGTAGACGGGAGTTGCTGGATTCGATCCCAGGTCACGTTCCTCAGCCTAATTGTTGTATGTTTTTCGTAGTTTTCTTGGAAACTCGCGTGAATACTTCTAGATCCCTTAGAAAAATCTCATGCAGGTATACCATCAAATCTAGGTCCTAGGTGTAGATAATCGGCCTTAAATCCAATACCAATACCTAGCAAGTTCAATTCCGGAGTAAAAAATCTTATCCGTGAGATGAAACTTTTCAGGGCTATCCCTGAATTCAGGATTTTTGAAAATTTTACTCTCTAAATTTCATAATAATTATTTTATTTTTATGGAATTTTCTTGTTTTAAATGTTTAATTAACTTTATAATGAATTAAAAACTCTCCAAATCTTACTCATTACAGGTATAAATTAATATTTTTAATAACAGCCTTATGATATATCATTAATAAATCTCCACTCATCATTCCTTCGGCAGCCGAGTACCATTTTCAGGGTTTTTGCATGTTAGATAGTTTCATCCATTCCATACATGGTGCCTCGATAAAATGCCCACAAATGCAACTCTCTGTTCGTAATCAGTAGTCAAATAGGAAGGTTCTCTTCAGCATATCAGAAATCAGTATTGGTCGTTTCAGATCCATATTTCCGTAACATCAGGGCCAGATTATGACACGGGACACTGGCCCAGGGCCTCCAAATTTAGGGAGGGGGGGGCCTCATTTCCAAAATTTGAGAAGTAATAGTACAATTTTTTTCATTATATGTTTATTTTAAAAAAATGATTAAATTTTTCTTTCTATATTTTATTAGATAGCTTAAACAATTATTAATATTTGGCTGATCAACGTGCTTCATTTGTCTTGAATTTTTTTTTTTTTTTTTCTAATGGCGCGGCGCATATGCCACAAGCATTGGCCAAGAGGTCGCCGAAATGATGACCATTTGTGAAAGAGCACCCAATGTGGGGGGGGGTCATCGCTACCCCTAACAGGGACAATACATCCATGCCTTATCCGGGATTCGAACCCAGGCCATGCCGTGTAGAAGTCAGGGACGCTAACCACCACACCATTTGGGCGACATTGTCTTAAACATAAAACTAATGATTTTGTTGCAGGTTGCTAAAAAAATGAGGAAATAAAAGGTATAATTGAAAAAAAAAACTTTAAAAAGACACTTTTTTTTATTTATTTATTTTGTTTTTGAGAATGAGTCCTTTGGCGAGCTCTTTAGAGCAGCGTAAGCGGGCTTCCAAATAGCATCAGTGCAGCGGGTCTTCAAAAAGCATAGTCGGGTCCTGCGTTACATATCTCCAAAGAGTTCGAATCACATAAATTTTATCCATGCTATCAAATGTCTTAAGATTCGGAATCCGCCTCATCGGATACTGCTGTAATCGTTGAGTATACAGCGGTTACAATCAGATTGCCATAAGCCATGAATTAACAAATATCTTGGATGCATATGTCTAAATTCGGAATTAATGAAATGAAACTTTTTACTCTACTACCTTTGTGGGTAGTAGTGAAATGATCCATCATCCCTACTCTTCTAACAGCGATTCCGCCTCTTCATTGCAGTGCCAATATGTGAGTGCACTCTTCCTAAAAGTTTGCGCACGCTTATGTAAATCCCTTTGTATAAATATATATCTTCATGTATATCATTTAAAAAAGTGAAATAGATTCTACATGAGGATTTAAATTCTTTTATTCAATAATCGAAAAATAAGAGGGAAGGGATAAATGGAAATATATTTATTATTTCGAGGGGTTGTGGGAGATTCCTTTTATGAAATTAGTTTTGATGTTTTGTTATCAAAAATCTGAACAAACAAAAATGGTATCATTTTTTCCCCCTTTAATCGCTTCAACCTTTAATTTAATTTAGAATTTTTAAAATACATATTAAATATGTTTTTTTTTTGTTGTTGTTGTTCTTTTAAACAATCAGATTTATCTAAATTAAATATTTATATATCAATACTTTCTTTTCAGTCTTTTTGACAGTAACATCTGCAAATTTTACCACTGCAATAAGTTCATTTGTAATGGATGATGTTTCAAAGAGTTTAGACAACAACAGTTCAACTGAATCTTCAGTAATATTTACAAGTAAGTTGTATATAAATTAAAATTATATTTTCTAGTAAAATTACAGAAAATAAATTTGAAAATTGAAGAAAATGTTGCTTTCTGAATAATCTTGTGTTATTTGTGAATACTGAAGACTTTAATATTGTTACTAAAACAGACATTGAATTTGTGCTGAATTTTGAAAGATTCGACATTTTCATTCGCTAAATGTGCAATTATTATTCAAATGCATTCGGTACTTCGTATTATCATGATGCTAGCATGTTAAAAATATAAAGTGATGAGGATTTTGAGGACTATTTTGTCTGAAAGAAATAGGTCTCCATCCTAATGAGAAATTAAAATCATGCGTCATATATAGACAACGAAAGACTTTTCAGTGTGACTAGATATGATTATAATGAAACATGGAAGGAACCAGTGAATGTTTCAATTAATTGAAAAATAAATTAATAAAAATAGAGAGAGAAATAAAGTAATACATTATTGGTAAATTAGGAAACAGTATCTCCCATTAGCAGGGAAAAAAATTAACTTTTTGGGGAAAAATTGTTGAAATCGTTAGGAGAGAGATTTCAGTTGTTGTTTTGTAATTCACAGGCATGAGTGTGCAGAAAAAAAAAAAAAAAAAGAGGAAACACGCGTGTTCATGAAATTAATTTCAAATGAAAAACAATGCGCACAGGGAAAAACTATACAAAATATTTTAAAAGGGACAAATTAAACTTAAAGGATAATGCACATCAACACAATAAAACATGTGCGGGGAAAAAAAAATTAGCTAGCAATCAACATTTAATCATTGATTGGTGGTGGAAAATGGGAAAGGGGGGGGGGGTCATGAGTGAGAAATATTAAACACAATTCTACTTCTTTATGGGTTCTAGAATATCATACAGCAAGCTTAAAATTAATATTTACATTTTTGTTGCGGATGGATAAATATTCAAAAATAAACGGCTTCCCACAGAATGTTTGATCGGCGATGGTTACAGATGAAGAAAAGGGAAGAAGAGAGCAGGACAAAAAAATAAAAAAAAAATCCATGAGTGAGAAATATTGAATAATTCTGTTCTTTTATATGTTATAGAATCTGATAAAGTACGTTTAAAATGAATATTGACATTTATATTTTGGATAGAGAAAGATTGAGAACCTAAAGTCTTTCGTGGAGCGTTTGAACACTGATCGTTATAGGAGTTTGATTTAAACCAAAAAGAAAAAGAAAAAAAAAAAAAAAGCAGAATTAACGGAAATCACATAAAAGCGGAAAATTGCGGATCCGCGGAAGAATCTCATGCCTGAATTCACGAAGAGATTATTCTTTTGTTTGTTTGTATAATATTTCTTCATAATTTGTGGATTTCTATTTATTTTTACTTATTCTTTTAATTAATTCACCATATTCTTAACAGAAAGATTAAGCAATATTTTTATTATTTATTTATTTATATCAATTTACTATCAAGTAAATTAAAAATATATCTAAATGTAGGATTTTATTTTCCCTAGGTGCCTTGCCTTTTCTTTTTGCATCTCCTATTACAAGCTCTTTAAATACAACCCCAACAGAAGTAAATGAACAGAAAAATACTACTATGGAACCATACACAACAGGTTTTTATATTTATTTATAAATACAATATTTCTTCCTATTTTAAAAAATTGTATTTTAAAATAAAGATAATAATTAATTGCTTAAAATATGCACATGCACTATATCGAATGTTACAGGACATTTCAAAAGTTCCACGGCAGTTTCAGAAAGCTCTTCAAGAAATTCAATTAGTATGCTTAGCTCCTGGATTAGTACAACATATGCAATGAACTTTACTCCTGATGTGATTCAGATGGGAGATAATAAACCAGCTTTAAATACAATTGAAACAGAAACAGATGGTAAGTTTTTATTTTTATTATTACAGTAACACCTCGAACCATCGTTGATCACGGGGTGCGTGGAAAAAAACGATGAAAGCGGGTTAAAGTCAAAACACAAAGAAAACAATGTTTATCAATTAATACACACAATGTATACAATATAGTACTAATAAAACCTAATTTGTTACTTTCCAAATTGTCAAAGAAATAAACCAATGTTGTAGAACATTAAGTAAAATTTATTTTTAAAAATCAGTAATTTTATGTTGGGTTTTTCGTTCATTTTATAAATTAAACAGAAATTTTTCTAGATTTACAACATTTTTCTAGTCCTTTTCTGTAATTTCATATGCTTATGTAAAAATTCGTGCATTTTCAAACGCCATAATTACGTCAAACATGCTTGGCACAGGCGTAAACTCAGCCTCATCGGCGTGAAAGTTACCCTCTGTTTCTCCACTATTATTTTCATTTTCTGAAATTGTACATTTATTCTATGCTTTAGGATACCGCATGTCGCAACGTCTTGATTAATGCAAATATTATCACTAAATTTTCTACCAGACACATCCTCTGCTACTCGCAACTACTCTTCATCGTCATTATCATCTTCATCATCATCATCATCTTCATCTTGCACTTATGTTTGGTATTCTTCATCCTTTTTTCGCACGTAACCGCGATTCACGAAACAATTTTCTTTATTACTGAAGAGGTTACTTCCTGCCATGCTGAAATTATAAAATGAATAGATGGTCTAGAGACATGGAATCACAATTTTGATCCTCCATGTACAGTCGGTAACAAAAGTATCCGAACACTAGCAAAAATTCCTATATAAAAAAAGTAGAGTTAATACTGTTTTGTTAAATAAATCCTTGTCGAATCGTGTTCTTAGACTGACTAAGAACAGGATTCTACAAGGATTTATATAACAAAACCGTATGAAGTGTACTTTTTTTACATAGGAATTTTTGCGAGTGTTCGGACACTTTTGTTACCGATTGTAAATGGGGAAAAGTTATTTTTTAGGATGAAAGAAGTAATTTCAGTTTTTGTATGCCTTATGGAACTGCTTGATCTTCAGGAACACATTTTTCCAAGGTCAGGAGAAATATTTTACAACGATGAATGCGGAAAAACGACTTTTAGAAGCACGATACATGCGGGTTTCGTTAACATTATTTATATACATTTTGTGCAGGGACTATGGAAATAAATCGATCAATGCGGGAAAACGATGGATGCGGCAACAATAGATCAAGGTTTCACTGTATCACATATTTAATAAATTTATCAAATAAACGATTAGGAAGGGGAATCGAATCTCCAAGACGAAGTTAGTTTATAGGAATGAAATTTAGGCAAAGCACTTGTCCAGGTAATATATTTAATTGAATAAATTTTTAAAGTCACATGCGAAAAGAGCTGTTTCAAATGTGTCATGGTGGTGAATTAATAAGCCTCTATAGTCGCCACAATTTTGAAAGCAAAATGCAAATGTGTGTACTTTCTGTCGTGTAAGTGCTGTCTGTCATTTTGTGGGGTAAAGTTTCATGCTTTTTAGTGCTTGGTAAATAAAATATGGAACTGTAAATAAAATCTTGGTATATAAAATCCCCATGCGTCCTCAAAAGAGGAAAGATCTGTTGATCTTGTAAGCCATGCCAACATATCGACTCTCTGTAGAGCACGTTAAGTAACAGAACAATATGAGGACTAGCATTGTCCTGTTGGAAAGCACTCCCTTAAATATTAATCATGAATATTAGAAGAATTGATTAAATTAAAAGTTTGGCGAATAAATTTGCTGTCTAAGTGCCTGGGATATCAAAAATGATACTTTTGCTATCACAGGAAATCGCTCTCCAGAACAAAGAACCCGGTGCATGTGAACCAATCCTCACCTGGCTTCCTTCATTCACCATGCAATCACAACTAACAACAAGATAAAAACCTCTCTCATTTGGTCTGTTCTCAAATGATAACCATTTTTGTCATTTGAGATGTGACAAAATTATTCAACCAACGATGGCTGTATCTTCGTAAGAAAGAGGGCATGTAAGCACTTGAAAACAAGCTGCTTCTGGAGTAAACACAATGGACATACGTTAGGAGTTTTGGTTTGGGAAAACAATTTTTATGACAACACAAGCATTTTTGTATCAATATTCAATTTCATACATTGTTATAACTGACATGCTGTACAGAGTGTTGGCACGTTGCCTTCACCTGCAAAATCCCTAGATCTCTCACCTATCAAGAATAGATTGGTCATAATATGTCAACAAATCCAATGTCATCCACAAGCAGCATTGACCATTGCTGATTTGACTCATCGAATGCAACAAGCATGAAATTTTCCCCCAAAATGACATACGACACATGTTCAACAAAGTAAATGCACGTTTGCATTCAAAATCGTCGCATCTACAGCGATTTTAATAAAGCACCACTGGACATTTGAAATTGCTCTTATCACGAATACTTTGATGCGAGACCTTAAAATTTTAATCGAGGGTTACAGGTTAAAGTATTCGTAATAATGTGTTACTTGGACAATTGCTTTCTTTGATTTCATTCCTCTAAACTGATTTCTTTTAGTATTAGTATTCTTATTTATTTTATTTTATTTATTTGTTTGTTTTCGAGAGTGTACTTACAAAAAATCTTTTGAAAGCAAAAAAAGTAAATTTTACCAATCAAAGACGAAAGAAAAGCATCAGTAACTATATTCATTTCTTACGATTTCTTTGATATAACTTTAGCACAGGAGCCTTTTGGCTGCTTTTAAATTTTTGTTGTCATTTTTGCAATGAATTAAAATGGCTATTGCAATTGATTAGGTACAACGTCTAGAATACATAGTGGGAAAAGCTACCAGCATATCAGTGCCTAAAAAATTAAGCCTTTCTTCACCAGAGGTCAGTGCGATCGAGTTTATTGTTTGAAAAAGTCCCTATTGATTAACTATGTGCTTAGATCACGTGATTGAGCAGACAAAACTGGGAAAAGCCAATCAGCTCTTCGATTTGAGAAAAAATTCGATCGCAGCGCCGCTTAGTTTATTTTAGCAGTTGGTTGATTGATTGGGTTTTACGTCGCACTAGTGCTGCGCAATGGACAATTTTAGCAGTATTTTAAGCATTCGATTATAAGCGCTTGCACACTGTATATTCTAAGCACTATAGCATATGTAAATATCTTGGCGAGAAACACCTGAGCTACTTCTGTGCCAAATTTCAAATTTCGCCGATTGGAACACTGAAGCTGTTCCAATTATTTAGTAACATTTTTCTTAGTTTTGTTTTAATTATTTAAAAAAAGAAAAAAGGGTGCACCTTTTTTTTTTTTTCTCTCTGTATAAAACGAAATATATTTACATATTTATTTATTTATTTTTGGCATCAATTTTTTTAATAATAATTTTAAAGTTAAATTGGGATTTTTCAATTAATAGTGTTTTTTAAACAATTATCCGATTGAACTAAAAAAAATACGGCGTTAGTTAGATATTGTCCTGATTAATAAGTGTACTAATTTTTGATAAAATCTAATGATACAGACTAAGAATCTGGACAGATAAAATGACAAACCTTCAGCTTTATACAATATATATAGATAAAAACAAGAAAGTTTGCATGCTCGCTCAAGGTGATAGATAAAATCTAGTAACGAAGCAAAAACAGCTGATTGAAAAAATAATACGACTTACCTATTAAAAGAAAAAAGAAAAAAAAAATGCCTGTAAGAAAATATTTTTCTCACCGGGTAATTATATAATTGCAAACCTCAAAATTTCGAATAAATCGCGCAAAATTCTAAAAATGTTTTTGCTTCCTGTCAATTTCATATAAATAAATAATTGATTTGAGATTGGCGAGGGAAAAAAAAGGAGGGGGGGCTGTAAATTAACAAAAATCACGAAATAAAAAATGGCCCTGCGCGCGTCTATTCCAGAATTGGTGAAAACTTTAAGTGGTTGAATTATGAAATTTCCCTCTTTATTTATATTTATCCGTAAGTAATGCCTTCTTAACATATTTTTCCAAAGTTTGCCCAATTATTAGCGTTTAACAGTCAGATTATAAATACTGTCTGCAGAATACACTTTAAAAATGCGAATAAAAATAAAGAAGTCACATCAAATAAACACCAGACTTAAGTCAAGTAAGAAACGTTTTTGGCATCGCACGCTGGAGTGACATAATTAAATGATTCAATGAAAGACTGATAAGCCGAAATCTCTAATTTTGACTATCCCCCCCCCCCCCCAAAAAAAAAAAAAAAAAAAAAAAATTATGTTTTAATTTAACCCCACACTTAAAGTTGTTTTTTATGCAAGTCGAACAGCTTAAATTGATAAATATCTATTAATTTTAATGCATTTATTTACTGCACGCAGATATATGAACGTTACAGATTATCCCATTTACATAGCTGCCAACCCACCCAAATTTTTAAAACCTCTATTTCTTTATAAAAATATTTCCGTTATTTAAAGAATAAAATTCTGTGATTATAAACGAAAAATGATTAGGAAATAGTGCTGTTAAAAACTGGGAAGTTGGAAGCTATGCGCTAAAATTATTTTAATGTCCTTAGATTAAAAAAAAAAATTAAAAATTAAGGTACATTTATTTTAATAATTGATTATTAACAAGGGAGGGTATTACTATTATAACTTTTTTTTCCCCCTTTAGAAAATTTTCTCTGAAACTTGGGAAGGGGGTCGACTTTTACACGAAAACATACGTTTGTAAAATAATTATTAACAAGTAATATAAAAAAATAATAATAATAAGTCAATTCCTACTTACAAACACAATCTATTTTTTTTTTTTTTTTTTTTTTTTTAATAATTTTGAATTAGGAAATAAAAAGCGCGCGTGAAAAACGAAATAAAAATAATTATAAGATTTAAAAAAAAAAAAAAAAAAAAAAAAAAACTTTTTATATACCATGTTTTAAATTTTCTGGTGAATCATTGAGCTCTTATCAATGTGCATAAAATTTTTAAAGTGATAATGACGTCCATTTTTGTGAGATGCATAATTTAACTTTTTATAATTTTTTTATGTTGACGTTTAATTAAAAGTATTTATTTTTTATGTCGAATAAAAATTAACTCGTATTTTTTTTTTTTTTTTTGCGACAACTAAATTATAGCTAATATTTTAATAGCTATAATAACGCTATTAGGATATTATTATTTTCATATTTTAATTAATTATAAGAAAACTAATAAAAAATTCGAAAATCGGACTTCGAAGTATTGTGTTGTCACCGTGTTCTGAGCAATCCTGAAAGTTTCAAATTTCTAGCTAGTCGGGAAGTTAGTTAAAAATTGATTGCAAGATTAGTACAAGATATAGGGAGAGTGTGAACTAATAGTAGGAATCGAAAAAATGGCACAAAAATAAAAGTAATTTAATAAACAAAGTGTTTAACCTCATTAATAAGGAATTAATATTTATCTTTTTTTTTTTTTTTTTTTTTTTTTTTTTTAAAGAACACTCAGTTTTAAAAGATTTGGTTTTAATATTTTATATATATATATATATATATATATAAAAAAAAAAAAAAAAAAAAAAAAGTAGAAGGCTTGTTGCATTTGCTTTGTATTACTATGCAAACTTTCATTTTCCAATAAAATTTCAGATTTTTCCTTTTTGAGTTGTCAACTATATTTAATGTTCTAATTATACTGTTAAACACAATGTGATCAATCGGTGAATTTCATTGTGGCTTCGTGGCTTCATTGTTGTTCATCTGCTTTGAAATTTTGCATTTTTAAATCCATATGGTTCCTGTTCTGGTTGTGGCAGGCTGGGGGAGTGTTGCCGGCGTAAAACTAGTGTAACCCCACAGGCAAGTCACAAGTCTTGCCGCCTGCCTCCTTCTTCCTATCTTGTGTTTCTTGGGTTGTTTTTTCATTAATTTTGATAAGTTTATGGTTTTAAGTTAAGATTTGTTGTTTTACTTTATTGATTCGTTTGTTTTTGCAGACTGTTAATTAATAGATCTGGTTTCTTTACATTAATGTATTTCATCCACTGATGATTTTTTTTTTTTTTTTTTTTTTTATCTTATTGGTCATTGGTGTTTCAGTGATCTTGTATCTGTTGCTTGGCTTCTAATATGCTTAATAGATCATCTTTATTATATATATATATATATATATATTCTAAAAAAAATCTTATTTGGAATAATTTTTATTATTTTTAGAACCCAAAGGACCGAAATGTGGACAAAAATTTTCAAGAATTCCACGGATAATAGGTGGAATCAGATCACTTGCTGGTGAATTTCCATGGATGGTATGTTTTGGATTTATCATGAAATTTATTAATATTTCGCAAAATTTGAGAGAGGTTTATTTTATTATTTATTTGTTTATTTTATCTAAACTTATTTCCTTTACTCTTTTTTTTTTAACACTAGATTATGTTTTGTCGTTAGATTTTTTTTTTTTTTTTTTTTTCATAATAATTAATGAATAGTTTAAAATTTTGTAAATTCTGCTAAACTTTTCTTCTGCTTTGCTCAAATATTTTATTACTATAAATAATATTTCCATCCATATTTTGAACATATTTTAATGATCGGAAAGAATTGCTTTAATAAGTGTCATAAAAATTAGATATTGGGTGTCGCATATGATTAAAAATTATAAAATTGTTAATTTTTATTTATTTAGTTTTTGTTTTCTTTCTAAAAGGTCAAGAAATTGTAATAGCCAACTATTTTATGTGATTAAATTTTCAATTATTTTTCCGTTAAACGACAGCCACTAGGTGGTTAGGTGAATTTCTTTTACGGTCCCGGCAATAAACTTCAATATTATGTTTAAGACATTTAGTTAATTTAAAGCCAACTTTAAAGAATAATTATAATGATTAGAATAAATTTATGTATTAATGTAATTTAATAGCCTGAATAAAAATATAAATATTATTAAATTCAAATCGAATAAATTTACAAATTTCTTATTTGTTTTATTTTTAATTATATATACACCCTTGTTTAAAAGTTTAGCAAGATTTGCAAACGATCAGTTTTTTTCAAATAAAAAACTTATCTCTCAATGAAATCTTTTCAAACATTGTGTATTTAAAGAACTGTGTCTTCCTCATGTTTTTCAGTGAAGATTGGTTTAAGACAACAATTAGGGGGCCGATAACAAATTGAGCAAAATTAATAATGTTTATGATCACCCTGTATCGTTAAGTAAACGAAATGAGCTGTAACTTTAGGATATGTTAACATAGACACAGTTCAATTTGTGGATGAATTTGTGTGATGATAGCATGTTAAATAAGGGAGATATAAGCATTTATTTTAAAACTAAAAAAAAAAAAAAAAAAAAAAAAAAAAAAATCAACATGTTTTTTATTTATAATAATATACAGAGTTTTTAACGAAAATTATTCCCACTTTCAGATAAGTTGGAAAAACACTTTTAAAACAATATACTGCAATCGGAATACAAATATGTTAAATATCTCATGAAAAATGAACATTTTTATGAAAAACGTTTTTATTGCGCATGTGCTAAAGGTAAAACATTTTTTATTGCATAGATTGAAATCTAGATGTATTGGGCAACTTTTATCAAAAGTGCATTTGAATAGAATAAAAAGATTTTAGATATTTTCCAAAAGTTGAAATTTCTTAAGGGTTTTTTCACATGCCGCGTAATTAATTTTAAGATCCAATTATTTCAACCACACTCCAAAGGTACTTTTTTTGTGAAAAATCTCTTATAAGCTTGTAACTAACATATTTGTGTTTATTTACTATGATTTGTGAGATTATAAGGGGTTTTTCCCAAAAAACAATCTTCGGAAAGTGGTTGAAATAATTGGATCTACAAATTAATTACCCGGCATGTGAAAAACCCTTAAGAAATTTCACGTTTTGGAAAATATCTAAAATCTAGCTCGTTCTTTTTCGTACAATTCATTTTATTTTTATTCTATTCAAATGCACTTTTGATAAAAGTTGCCCAATATATCTAGCTTTCAACCTACGCAATAAAAAATGTTTTACCTTTCGCACATGCGCAATAAAAAACGTTTTTCATAAATATGTACATATTTCATGAGATATTTAAGATATTAGTATTCCGATCGCAGTATATTGTTTTAAAAGTGTTTTTCCAGCTTAACTGAAAGTGGGAATAATTTTCGTTAGAAACTCTGTATATTATAAATAAAAAACATGTTGATTTTTTTTTTTTGGAGTTTTAAAACGAATGCTTATATCTCCCTTATTTAACATGCTATCATCACACAAATTCCTCCACAAATTGAACTGGGTCTATGTTAAGATATCCTAAAGTCACATCTTATTTCGTTTACTTAACGATACAGGGTGATCACAAAAAATATTAATTTTGCTCAATTTGTTACTGGCCCCCTAATTGTTGTCTTAAACCAATCTTCATAGAAAAACATGAGGAAGATCCAGTTCTTTAAACACCCAATGTTTGAAAACATTTCATTGAGAGATAAGTTTTTAATTAGAAAAAAAACTTATCGTTTACAAATCTTGCTAAACTTTTAAACAGGGGTGTGTGTGTGTGTGTATATACACAACATAATATGAAATGAAATTAATAGAAACAGTACGTGGTAAAAAAAAAAGGAGGGGGGCTGTTAAAGTCGATTGATTTCACAAGGACCTTAGGACTATAGGTAGAATGTCCTCCGTGTGGGTCTTTCTAAAGGGTCCTAGCCCATATTTATGCTGGTTTTGAAGAAAACCACGGAAAATTACGTACGATTAATCCTGGGATCGTCCTGCATTTTCCGTCTTCCAGCTTTGTGAGTAGACCATCTCAGCTACTGGTGGGACCATGAATTTTCTGAATGTAACAACATAATTCAAAAACATATACTAATAGAGAATATTTAACCCATATGTTAACATGGAATTCGAGTGGTCTTGACGTTCACAGATACAGAGACGTGAGGGTATACTTCACCTAATTTGACTGGCTCTTGTTATTCTGTGGAGAAATTTGTTTTGTAAATTACTCATTCTCTAATGTATTTTTTAAAATCCTGTTTTCACAATTAGATAATTTACAACCGTTAAAATGTACATCGTTTTTCATAAATTTTTATTTATTTATTTTTTATTTTTTAAATATTTCATTTTAAAGCTCTAAAATGCTAAAAATTAATTGAAAACATTTTTTAACTTTATAGCTTCAAAATGGAATATTAAAAGTTTACAAAATAAATTTTTGGACAACGAGAAACATTTTAACGATTGAGATTTTCCTAAATACGTGAAAAAGGAATTATATATATATATATATATATATACACACATTAGGTAAAGAACTTTATAAAACAAATTTCTCCATAGAATAACATGGGGATAGAATGCTGGCAAAATTAGGGGAAGTATCACTTTAATATTTATAATTAAATGTTGTTATTACTGAAAACTAATTAGTCATGCAACTATACTTTAGGAAGGTTAAATAAGACATGATTTTGAATAAGCATGATGTTCGTATAAGACTCTTGATATGCCTCTCAAAATATACTTTAAATTTTATTATTATTATAATTATTTTATACACGAGATAATAAAAGATTAAATTATTATTATTTTGAGGACTACATAACTAGATACAATGATATATTTTCAGCGTATTTTACTTTGATGAAGAATCTGTAGATGGCAGCACTATAGTAAAAAAATTAAAAAGTTTGTCAAAAATTGCTATTTTATACAGAAACTCTCTCTTCTTTAGAATGCATTTATTAAAGTCGAAATTATTTTCATAGTAATCAAGATGCAAAAATGTTAACTAAACTAAATTGTTGTTATTTTCAGAAATTTATAAAACTATACTTTGAGGACGTCATGTAAATTTGGTTAATTTATATTATTTTGATGAAATATCAGCAGATGGCAGCACTATACTAAAACGCTAGGGTCCTAGCATGGTAGTACAATACTCTTTCTACCTTCATGGGTCCTAGGCCAAAAGGTGGAATCCCCTCCGTGGAGGAGTCTTTCTAACGGGTCCTGGCCGTATTTACGCGAGTTTCGGAGAAAACCATGGAAAACTCCGAACGGATCGAACCTGGCACTTCCTATTTGCCTGTGTTGAGCCCAGAACCGCTCGGCTTGGCAGCGGGTGGTCCACTAAAATTTAGGTAAAAATATTAGTAAATATAACTGTGTAAGCTCAAATTGAAAATCTTTCTTATAAAATCGTGTAATGCGAAGAAATTATTTTCATCTACAACGACGAATGGGTGCATAGAAATTGCAGCTCCTATCCGGATTTCAGGAAATACAATAAAAGATTTTCTATTTCTCTTATCGATAAATGAAGCTGGTAGACAGGTGTTGCCGTTCAGATCACAGGACGCACTCTTCGGCCTAGCCACTCGGAAGCGTAGTTTTTCTCGAAGCAAAAATTTTGAGCAATTTCAATGGCAATTTTATTTATTTATTTATAAAGTGATAATTAAAAAATTAAGATGATTATTATTATTAGTTTTTAAAATATAGTGACAAACGAAAAAATCAAAGCCTCTTAGTAATTAAATAAACAAATCATTTCTAAGAGAGAGAGAGAGGGATAAAAACCAACGAAAACGTACCGAAAAAAAAATTACTAAGGTGAAATGACGGAAGGAATTTCTAATTACATTTGTTCGCGTGAATACGGGTTAAAACCCATTAGAAAGATCTTCGGGTAGGACATTCCTTCCTCTTTAACGGCCCTCTTCACTTATCATCGCCCGAAGTCCGAGCCAATGTTATTCTATGGGGATATTTCCTTTACAAATAATTTATTAACTAATACATATTTTTAAATTCTGTTTTAACATTCAGAAAATTCCCAACTGTTAAATTGACGGACCTTTTTTAAAAATGTATTTTTTTAATTTTTAATATTTTCTTTTAAAATTGCAAAATTAAAAAATTTCACATATTGAAAATTTGTATTTTACAGCTTCAAAATAAAATATAAAAAATTAAAAAAATAATTTTTTAAAGAAGGTCCGTCAATTTAACAGCTGGGAATTTTCAGAATGTGAAAACAGAATTAAAAAATATGTATTAGTTAATAAGTTATTTGTAAAGAAAAATTTCCCATAGAATAACATTAGCTTCGGCTTCCGGCGGCGGTGAGTGAAGAGGGCCCTTAAGTTAAGTCCCAAGTGTAGATAATTGGCTTTAACTCGAATACTAACACCATCCAATAACTTTGCACCTGAGTTCTCTAGAAGTATAAATTCAGCTATGTAGTTTGGGCTAAGACCCTATAGGAAGACCCCTCACAAGGACACACCATTTTAGCCTACGATCTTCGTCTAAAGCACACAGATATGTAAATTTATGGTCTATTTTAATGTATCAATAATGGAAATAATTGTAAAAGGTATGAATAACGGAATTAATTGTAAAAAGTGTACATAAATTAATTAATTCAACCATTCTTAATGGTTTAATAAAATCTGTTTTATTGCAATATGTATATATATATATTTATAAACAATATGTGCAAAAGAGAAAAACTTTAAATTGTATGCTCGATTTCCTTTATTTTATATTTTATAAACGCAAAATTACATAATTATCGTTGTTGTCGTCATTATCATTATATTATTGTTGTTGTTATTATTATTTAGGTATCTGTAAGAGTACTTACTGCTCATTACTGTGGAGGTGTAATCATTAACAAAGATTGGATCCTGACTGCTGGGCATTGCGTTAGAAGGTAAAATTTTGCATTCCAATATCGTAGTTGTAGAACATAGATTCTCAAACTTTTTAAAGTCGGGGTGCATTTGAAATTTTACAAATAAGTTCAGGCACACTGTACATCAATTTCCTGAAAATATAATATAATAATAAGATTAAATATTTCAAAGACAAACTCTCATTCCCTGATCAATTCATCAATATGGCGAAATATTTTTATCTTTCTACACTTAATTATGCTGATAATAGAAAATCCTACCTAATTCACACAAATATGACTTCGAAAATAACTTTAATTATACACTGGCCTCCAAAGATATATTTATTAAAAATATAATTACCAATTTGTAAACTTTGAACACTGTGAACATAATAAAAATGTCAATAAATATTTTTAAAACGAACAACTCATCCAATTTTT
The DNA here is from genome assembly GCA_963930645.1 of Salticus scenicus. NCBI lineage: Eukaryota > Metazoa > Arthropoda > Arachnida > Araneae > Salticidae > Salticus > Salticus scenicus. The sequence continues at coordinate 290,093,344 of OZ005649.1, forward strand.
ATGTGTTCGTACCTTTTTATTTATTTTTTATTTATTTATTTTACTTATTTATTTATTTATTTATTTATTTATTTATTATTATTATTTTAAGTTATTCACATACGAAAACCGAAAGAAAAATTAAAAAACAGAAAAGGGAGAACAGGAACAAAAATTTTATTTTATTCAAATATTTGGATGCACATACGTCTTAACCTATTTATAATGCACCTTTGACAAAATTGTCTAAATTTTTCATTTCTTCCAAGCGCAAAAAAAAAAAAAAAAAAAAAAAGAAAAAGAAAAAGAAAAGAAAAGAAAAGAAAGAAAACGAGAAAACAGGTTGTACCTTTTTTAAAGGCCAGTGTATTTCCGATTAGGCTATGATTTTACTTTCTTCTTTCTGACACTTCTTAAATTTTATTCACTTGCAGAAAGGTATTGTTTAAGGTAACGTTTCTTTTTGAATTGGGATGGGTTGTGGGAATTAAGGCCAACTGACTGCACTAGGGTCCTAGGCCTGAGGGGGAGTGCCCTCGGGGGTCTTTCTAAGGGGTTTTAACCCGTACGCTTCTTTTTGAAAGATCTATGCATTTTATTTGAAAGAATCTACCTAAAAGTTAGTATTATGTACATGATATCCGCTTCTGAAATTTTCTAAATAAATAATATAGGCAACAAGAAAAAATGGTTGCTTTTTGCACGAAAAACTACTCTTAATTAATTAATGTAATAATGATATGTTAACAGAAAAAACGGTTTATCAGTAAAGAAATATCAGTAAAGAAGTATTAGAAAAATAGATTATCTATGTGTACTTTTATATATGGATACACATTTCTTCAGACCACCACAGGTCACACCCGGAAATCTTCTAGGATGCACCAGTGCGCCCTGATACACCCTTTGAGAAACAGTGCTATAAGCGGTAAAAGAAATTGTAAGGTTTTTAACAAAGTTTTCTCATTGAAAAGAATGTTGTAATGATTTTCATTAAAACGTTATGTTGAAACTATGCTCGTTATATTAAATCTGCTGTTCGTTATTTTAAAGTCAGAGAGAGAGAAGGAGATTGACCCTTTCTCCCTCCCCTTGTAATCCTATGGGATTTTGTAATTTCGTATTTTAAGGATATTTCGTTTTCCAAGTTCTGATTTTTGAATTTCACTCTTTAAACATGTCACCTTTTATCTTAGAGCAATTTAAAAATAAATAATATAAATAAATAATGAATTTAAATATTTCAATTAGTTAAGTAAACTCGGCGTATTAATTTTCAGTCATGGAAGGATATATTTAAATTTATTAAAAAAAAAATCTTTACTAAGATAAAAGGTAAAAGGTTCAAAGAATCGATTTTTTTTTTTTTTTTTTTTTAATGAAATATCCTTAAGAAAAGAAGCAATAAAAATATCCTAAGATTTCATGGGGAGAAAGAAAAGAAGAATATGACTGATTCTTATGACAAGAATATTTTCTTCGTTGATGTAGTATTAAATTCTGCTTCTTAAGATCTTATACTATAATTTTCAACGTGATGTCGAATTTGAATAAAAAAAAAAATATTAATAATAATAATAATTGAATAAATGTTAGATAAGATAAGATTAAATACGAACATGAAACTTAGTGTGTAAGGTATTCTTTATAAAGTTAGTTATCAAAATTTTTATTGTTCTAACGGTGTTTATAATTTACAAATAGTTATTTTATCTCATTTATTCATTCGTTTTATTTATTTATTTATTAATTTTTAAAAAAAAGTCCTTAATAGAAGCAACTGAAAATTGAATAAAGGAAGAAAAAGCCGTTTGTAATTTTACATTTGGAGGCAATTGTATTTTTGCATAACTGCAACTCAATCTCAGTACCATTTAGTTTTATTTTCTTTCAATTTTCTTTTCTTTATTTAAAAAAAAAAAAAAAAAGAAAAAAAAATTGTTTGTTTTTCTCCTTTTTTTAAAAAACATATTTCCTTTTAGAAAACTTGAATTAATATCAGCTTAAAAATAATTTCCGGTGTCAAAGCAATGTAAAATTCGATTAATTATTTGATATCAAGGAATTCATCGAAATTTCTTGTTCGTGTGGCATACATTTGTTTAAGAGTTATTTGCGAAAAAGAACCCCCCCCCCCCCCCCAAAAAAAAAAAAAAATAATAATAATAATAATAATAATAATAATATATATATATATATATATATTTCTTAATTTTTGGAAACCAGTGTATTTTTACTATTACTAATAGTAAATTCTCATTACAGATTTGCTGCCCGTTACTGGCGCATTCGTCTTGGAGGACATGACGTCAATATAGACCAATTTCGACCACAATGGGATATCCCTGTGAGTAAAGTGATCCTACACCCAAAGTTTGGATCGCCAGCCCGTTATAGCTACGACATGGCTTTGTTGAAATTGCAGAGATCTATAAAATATACAGATTTCGCGGCACCCATCTGTTTGCCAGAGAACCTGGAAGAAACATTCGATGGCGTGAATGCAACAGTTGTAGGATGGGGAAGGACCAACGAAAGTGTAGAAGGTTAGTTAAATAATGCTTAAATTTATTTTTTTTTATACAAATTGTAATATTTGTACATATAAAATTCTAAACAACCTGCAAGTTCCCAAAGAAAATAGATAAACTCAGAAATGTTTAGAAGAAATTATGGTAAATTAAAAATATTTTTACAAAAGTCAAATGAAAAATACTTTCAACAATCAAAATGAATAACCAACAAAGCAAAACAGTAATTAATTAGTTTGTAAAGCTAAAACTTAAAGTTTTATTTGTTTTGAAGTTAATTGTTATTATGTTGTCGCGTAGATTAGATGAGAGCTGACTTAAACAGTTGTTTGAGGGGAGACACGGAAGGCGAAATAACACAAAGAATGTTAAGCCCAGCTTAAGACTTTATTTCAACTAAAATAATGCTACCTCTGCTTAGATACAGTTCTCAAAAATAGTAATCCAAAATTATATTGGCGAAATTCATTTTTGTGGAAAAATAAAAAAGAGAGAGAGAGAAAAATGCCAAATGGAGAATTCGCCACATTCACGATAAGTGAGATTATGTTACACACACATATGTATAGATACCGATAATTTATTTTATTTCATTGAGTTATTTTTTACATCCATTACCCGACTATCGTAGGTAATGGGAGCATTGTACTTGGTCAGAAATTTCAATATCGAGTTTTCACCTGATTTGCATGTTTTAAGGTTCCCTGAGTAGTTTTTGGCAATTTATTGTTAGTGTGTGTGTATGTCTGTAGGAAATCGTCTGTCTATCATCCCCCCCCCCCTTTTTTTTTTCGAAAATAATTAAGATAAAACGACGAAACTTCAGAATTAAGAAATATATAGTGTAACAGATAAATTTTCGAACTTTCGGTGAAAATTGAAAAGCTAGATCTCAAAAATGGTTCAAAAGTTTTTCTTCAAAATTGCTATATAAACACCATTTTAGATGTTTTCTCGTATATATTTGTCGGTTAGTTCAGGGAAATTGATAGACTTGCTATATAAATAAGTCAATTTAAGATCTTGCAAGTGCGCTCCTTTAAAAACGGCGCCACGTATTTTCTTCAAATTCCCCATATTAACTCCCTTCTAGATATCCTTTCGTATGTAATTGCTAGTTCTTGGCAAACAGACGAGTTTGCCAACTTTTGGTGAAAATCATCGGTGGTACCGAAAGTCGGTATTTCAAAAATGACTCTAATGGTTTTCTTGAAATTTGCTACATAAACCCCTTTGTAGATGTTCTTTAGCATGAAAGTTGACAGCGTTCTTATTAGGAAGGTCAGTTACATATCTCGGAGATGAATGCTTCAAAAAACGACTCTAACGATTCTTTTAACTCTCTTTTAATTTCGAAAATTTGAGCTCGTCGCTGTAGCTAAAGTATTATACAAACATATCACCACATAATGAATACAAAATTTATAAGCCATGTACAAGGAATCTACATGAGAATATACATTATATCCTAATGGATATAATTTTTTTTTTTATATAATTTTTAAATAAAGCTGTAAAAGATAAATTTTGATTTTATGCCAGTCGGATACTTGTTTAAATTCTTTTTGTCTCAGACTTAAACGATTTGCATTAATATAGATCTTTCTTTGCAACCATACCTTGCAATGTTGGAAAGTAATTGATAATTTATGCAAGTTGCATGAATTTTCTTTTATGTTTAATTATGTAAAACATTTTGAAATCTTACGTCATTTCCATCGTATCAAATTGCCTAAAACTAGTTCTTCGTTTCATCGATCAATGAATACACTCAAAAATGTAAACGCAAAATTTAGAAGAAAATCATAAATGTTTGTAAAAATTTCATAGCTAATTTTTACCATCAGTTTATTTTTTTATAAACAGCATAAGACTAAGATCATGACTCTACAAATATTTACTTAACAAAACAGCATTAGGTGCGCATCTTTTAAGTAGGAATTATTGCTAATGCTTCAATAATTTTGCTGCCGACTGTACATACCATCACAATTTTGAACCTTCACGGAGGGGATGGCTCCCCGAACACGGTGAACCCCAGAAGCAATTATTTCAATCAAAAATGGATTTTATCAAAAACATGTATTGTGATATATATGTATTTTTTTTTCCCCCTGACAAAATTAACTAATAATATTGTTCTGAATTACAGAGCGCAATTTTTAATATAACATTAAACATTCAAAAGATATGGCGTTGTAATTGGAAATACATTGTGTTTTACTAACTACTCTCCCCATAAAAGCAAAATCACAAATTTTCAAGTTGAAAATCCAGTACAAAATAGAATTAATTTTGTTTAAGTTCTATGCTAATATTTTCTATATTAATCACTGGTATGATTACAATTTTAAATTCTTTTCAGAAACAACTCCTTTTCTCCAAAAAGTATTTATTCCCATCGTAAACAACAGTCTGTGCGCAGAATGGTACAGAAAAGTACACTATGGATACATCCGAGTACGTGACCACCAAATATGTGCAGGTCTTCGTGAAGGTGGTAAAGACGCCTGTAAAGTGAGTCATTTCTCTTTTATCATTTAAATTGACCCATTGAGCATATTATATAAGCATGAGCAGAAAAAAAAATAATGTTCAGATATTATGTATATATATCTTAAATATGCAAGCGACATCAAATTTGTGCAGATCTCAGAGAAACTGTTAAAGATGCCTGTAAAATGAGTAATGTTTCTTTTTATCATTTAATTCAAAAATTCTGCATTTAATGTACAGTCTGTAACAAAAGTGTCCGAACACTAGCAAAAATTCCTATGTAAAAAAAGTACATTTCATACGGTTTTGTTAAATAAATCCTTGTCTAATCCTGTTCTTACACTGTTAAAAATTTCAGTTCAAGGTTGAACCAAATGTTGGTACTACAGTAGCTTCAGTTTGCTAGGTTGAACCAAAACTTGGTACAACTTTAGCTGCAACCATGCGATGGTGAAACCTTCTACTATGATTTGGCGTTTCTTGTTTAAAAAAAGCACCAAATTATGGTAAAAATTTTCTCCGTCTTATGGATGTAGCTATTGAAGTACCAAGCCTTGGTTTAGTAAAGCACCAAATAATGGTAAAAGGTTTCACCATCGCATGGTGGCAGCAAAAATGTACCATGTTTTGGTTCAACCTAGGAGAAAATTTTTAACAGTGTAGTCAGTGTAAGAACATGATTCGGAAAGGATTTATTTAACAAAGCCGTATGAAGTGTACTTTTTTTTACATAGGAATTTTTGCTAGTGTTCGGACACTTTTGTTACAGACTGTAGACATCAGCAGAAAAGCTTAATGATGATTATATGTATCTTAGAAAGATTATATCTAAAGGATTTTAACGTAAAAAATAAATTTATTTTCAATGCTCCTTAAAATGTATTTGTTAATTGATCACAAAAATGAGTTTACAGTCGGCAGCAAAAGTACCCGAGCACTAGCAATAATCCCTGTCTAAAAAAAGTATACTTAATACTGCTTTCTTAAATAAATCCTTATCGAGTCATGTTTTTAGTCAGGCTAAGAACATGATTCGACAAGGATTTATTTAACGAAACAGTTTTAAGTGTAACCTTTTTAATATCGGAATTATTATCTAGTGCTCGGATACTTTTGCTGCCGACTGTATTTATTGATTTTATTTTATTTTTTCACTTGAGTTTTAGTGTTTTATTTGAGTCAACTAGTTAATCTGTATAAAATCCATCTAGTTAATCTGTAAAAACCCATCTAAATATTTAATCAATACCGTTGAGTTAATCCTTTGAAAACCTCACACAACAAACCCCAATTTTAATATTGTAAGTTATAATTTTGTGTCACCCTCTGTTTTTCAAAAGGACAATGGAACTTCTGTTTAGTAAGTATATAAAATATAAAGGTTAAAAAATAAAATATTAATAATAATGAGTAATTTAGTAAAGACTATAAGTATTTTAAATTACCTAAAAATTTAACACACGTACAATTTTCAAAAAGTTTACTGATAATATTTTACCAATAATTAAAATGAGCATCGGTAATCCTACTGCTAGGCATATGAGCGTCTTTTTGCATTTTAAAATGTTGAATATTAAAAAAAATTCTGCAGCTTTGCAAGTAAGAATTTAAATATGTTTTAATCGTGTTAACTTGCGAAGAATTTATTTTTAAGCCGTTAAAACCTCGGCTTACGATAGAGGATTTGTTTTCAAGTACCTTTTATGATTTTAAAATAATTATAATAACACTTTAAAATTCGTTAGACGCACGAAATTTTAATTTGTATAAGTAAAAGCAAAAATTAATAAATAATAAATTTCATCTAATTTGGGAATGATTGAGAATCTATTAAATAACTCAAGTTTAGTGCAAAGTAACCCCATAATGCTTAAAATATCTTTTTTAAAAAAGAGAGGGGGGGGGGTGGATTTAAAATATGAATTTAGTATTATTATTATTATTATCATAAAAATGAAAGGAAGAAAAGAAAATGTAGAATTTTGTAGGCCGCTAAAAATGGGTCAAATTAATCAGTACAAACATAAATGTATATATTTCATGATTGCGTCAAAAGTGGCGAATAGCGTTGAGAAAAATATATGATTCATATGTTAGAATATGAAGTCTGATTTACTTAGAGTGGTAGCTGTGTGAGGTTAGTTAATCCCCATGTTTCAAGAAAAGTCATTTGTGATTGTGACTAAGCTGCTATTAGATGAAAGAACATATGTTCTGAAGTATAATCTATTGCATCTCAAAGCTACCGAACGACTTTTCTGAGCAAAGTCAAGGATTATTTTTAAGCATAAGCGAAATCCACAAATGTAAACAACGAGCGCAACATTTGACGATAATTCCCCTCTCGGAGGTTTGAAAGGAATGAAGATGGAGAATACTCAGGAATCGCGGTTCTCTGATTAGAGGACTTCATTTTAAAAACTACCGTATGTGAAAATGCGAGATCGAAGAATATACGTGAGGCAAAAGTATCAAACGGTAATATTTCACCGGTTTCCCCCATGAAAAACCTGTTTATGAGATAGTATGGCTTATGGCCTTGCAGATGGAACTTCGTCTGATAGTAGCTTTCATGTCAATTTCACTAGAACTTGAATGAGGACTTTTTTTTTTTTTTTTTTTTTCGTAATGGTCTGGTTATATGATAACTATTAGAGAGGTCGCGTTTTACTTGTACCTGTAACCTGTTCATAACAGAATGTATATTTATTATTTTTTTTCCCCTTGTAATAAAAATATTAAGTAGATAATTTTCTTGTTATACATTGAAATTTTTATTTTCTTTCAGGGCGATAGCGGGGGACCTCTTGTGATGGAAGATAAACATGGTCGGTATACTTTGCTTGGCATAACATCGGCTGGTGTCGGCTGTGGCAGATCTCAACTGCCAGGCATCTATTCCAGAACAACTTATTTCGTTCCCTGGATCTTAAAAATTACAGGGGGCTACACACATTGGCCTTCAGAGGATGACTATGACGATTATTAGCATAGTATTGAAGAATTCCTGAATTTACAAGGATCTTTCTTCCATAGAAATGACAAGGAAAAATATATAGCTACTGCCTGCTGTTATTACATAGCGGTCTCTTAATAGAATAACTTTTTATTTCCTTTTTATAGAAATCTTCACATTATTCAATCGAAGAAAAGCGTTGAAAGCCACTAATAAAAAGTTTACTTTAAAAAAAAACGGAAGAGAAGAAGAAAGAAAAAGAAAAATTGTATTGAGTTAAGGGACTGCTAAAATCCTTGCTTGTTGAATTTTGATCAAATGATCTTAATTGAATGTTGAAAGAAATTTGTAAATGCCAAATTACAAGCCAAGATAATTGGGAAGCATAAAATTGTTTTGGACACGTTTGGGTCATATCGGTAAGATAAGATCTAAATCACCCTGCAACAAATGCAATGCAATGAATAATAATTATATTAGTTAAAAATTTTGAATAATAAAACAGCTATAGGTCTGAAACTATATATATTTGTACGATATTTATATGCAAAGATCTCTGCAACGGCCAAATTTAAATGCCTTAGCTAAGTTTCTAAGTTTATCATAATTGTCATCATTCAGCTGGTTAGTATGAAAAAATTCGGTTGAGAGGACTATTCTGTTTCATTCACGAATGGGCAATATTCTATAAATTCTTATGCAGCCACTATTAGCTCCCTTTGTATACACTGAGAACGTAGTAGGAATTTTTATAATAATCGGTTAAAACTGCTTATAGTACAGTTGAACGCTCTTGTAATGCTGATAAGAATATTGAAAGCAAAGTCAAAATTATTATTTCACCTTCCGTTTCGCGAGAAGGATTGAAACTTGTGTAAAAAATGGAGTACCGACCGTACTTTAAACCTATTTCAAGAATTTATTTAAAAGCTATTAAAAATAAATGAATAAATAAATAAAACTATTGTTTTTCTCATACTGAAATATATATATATATTTAACAAATACATAAGTGTTGTGTATCTGGTATATGTAGAAAAACAATCTCAGAATTATTTTTCCCACATATCTGCTGTATCACTATTACTACTACAAGTTTCGGATCATTTTCTACTGACTCATGAAAGCATTCTTTACACTCTAGGGCATATTCACACAAAACCTGAAAACTAATGACCTGCCATCCTAATGCGCTTTCTACTGTCCACCACTGTGATAAATAACAGCAAACGGAAAGCGAAAAAATCCAGTTTTTCCAGCTAAAAATTGCTTTAATCCTCAAAATTATTAATATGTTTTTTAAATTTAAATATTATGAAATTGAATAATAATAAGCCGCATCATTTAAAAAGGTGCAGTGCTTTTTAGATTTTTGATATAACAACTTGTTAATTATTTGAGGGCGATAAAGAAAATCAAGTAAAATTTTGCCTTTTACAGCTTAAAAACAAATTTAAAAAATCAATTTTTGAAAAACAAGACATCGTTTAACGATCATGAATTTTCTGTATGTGAAAACAGAATTTAAAAATATGCATTACGTAATGAGTAATAATGAGGATTGTTTTCCCATAAGTTAACATGGGATTTGGGTGACCTCGAAGCTCATTGACAGAGAGCCTTAAACGTAGCAAAGTAAATTAGCTATGTAATGTTTTAAATAGTAAAATTTATTAACCGTCGAATATCAGAAAAGAGCACAGCCCAATATGAGGATTATAAAAGAAGGAGGGGGGGGGGGGAGAATCACTTTATAAGCATGACCAGTACAACTATAACCCTAGAGAGGGTCCCAGACAAAATCTCCACGGACAAAAGACCCACTAACGCTGGACAAAAACTCTACTTAAGTACTTTGTATCACTTAAAAATACACTGGGGGTCAAATATACCTAGGGTACTAAGGAAACAAGAGTGAGTATCGGAGGAAAATATCATTTTTCATTCTTATAAATTTTTAATGATTTTAATGAAACTTTGTTTAATTATCACTAACGGCTGTATTCACCAATAACTTCAACTCCCAGTTGAACACGAAAGCTTCAAAAGCGCATAAAGTCAGGGTAAAACTTTTCAGCAAAATTTGATGCGTTACTTATGCCATCTTGCGAGGGCTTTGAGACTTCACCAACATTTTGAAAAAAATTTCACTGTATAATTTTTATTATTTGGGGTGTTTTGGTAAAAAAATGGCAAACTGGAAGCTGGAATATGTAAAAAATAAGAGAAATATTAGAAAAAAAAAAAAAAAAAAAAAAACAGAAACTGATTGTTTTTATTGATTTTCTTGTTTTCTGGGCACAAATCCCCACAAATTTCCTCCTTACTACAAATGTTCGTGCTTTAGAACTTTCTACCTCTGTAGCTTCTCAGGTCAGAAAACATTTAACGATTAAAATAATCATCGTTCCTTTCCAAATCAAACTGATGGATATAAAATTACCAAACAATGATAAAACTGAGGGAGGGGGTGTATCTAGAAAACGGTGGGTGATTGGGCAAAAGGGTGGTCATATTCGGATTCAGGAGTTCATTTTACATAAGAATATGTGGAAATGGTGTGAGGCAATTTTCATGCCGAGCAGTGTAAATTGATACATAGGGCTTTTGTCTGGGCTAAGTGGGGCTTTTTCCACGGGGATTATGTCCAGTGTAGACGGAGCTTCTGTCCGGTGGGGATTTTGTCCCCTTTTGTCCGTATCCCAACTAGGGTATCTGTAAAATTTCGACTAAACAGTAGAAGCTCTTTTGTAGATGCTAATGTTAAAATTTTTAACGCGTGAAAAATGTTTAAAAAAAGAAAAAGGGAAAATATTTAATTTATTTTAACATGTATATATATATATATATATATATATATATATATATATATATATATATATTACCAGCTCTTTACATTGCCCACGAAATTGCCCTTTTTAATTAAACTGTGTTATTATAATGTTATAACTGCAAAAAGTGAAGTGTCTATCAAGAATTTAAATCATCTACAATACACTACGTTATTATTTTTTTCATAAAATTTTTTTATTTAAGTCTCATTCTGTAATTATCATTTAAATGTAATTTCATTTTAAATAACAATAAAAAATGTTTTATTTTATTTTATTTTGTTATTTGCGTTTTATAGTTTCATATATTGGTAAAATACATATAAACTAATTAAAATAAAACTAAGCAGAGTAAAACTGGTCAATTAGTTTAAAATTTTATGAGAATAATCTTTTAAAGTTGTATCTTGTTATAAAAATCATTTTAGGAATAGAATAATTTTAAAAATTCAATTAAGAAACGAGAAAAACGCCAATAGTTTAACGATATGCACCCTAATATATATTTAAATTTTGTGATTTCTCTCTCTCTTTTTTAATAAGTTTGTCAATATGTCATTTAGTATGATAACAAGTGTTGTTAAAATTTTGAAAAATAAAATTTAAATCCATTCTAAACGCATATTTTAATTATTTTTTTTTTAAAATTACGATTAATATTTCATTTAGTTACCACAATCACTGAATAAAAACTCGTCGAATAACTCAAAAATTTAATATAAATATTAATATATTTTAAAAGTAACTTTGCAATTAGAAGTAATTAGTTACTTCGATATAAAAATACACTGTTAAATTCTGAAACGTTCTGTTTTATTTTATTAATCTTATTTTTTATTAATCCTTATTTTGCTATCTAAAATAATTGGTGTTAGTTTCTTTTGTGTTTACACTTGCGACTATACGGACTTTTTTTTTTTTTTTTTTTTTTTTTTTTTTTTAATCTTTGGTTCGTGTTATTTTCTATTTAATTCTAAGTTTCTGTGATTTTTAACAGTGAATTTCATATATCAGTGCAAACTGTTCCAGAAATATGTAAAAATAATCTATTAAAAAATTTTCCGGTAGTCAAAAAGGGCTGAAGTTGGCAACTCTGTCTACATCATTTGCTGTAAAAGGTGCTCCCTGCTGGTAGTCTTAACTTAACACGGAGTATATCAAAATAGATAATGATGTAAATGATTTTAAAAGGGACAATTCTATGAAAACTACCTGACCTCACATAGGGTAGTAAAATAAACCCATCATAGCTGGAAGGAATTATAAATCCATCTCGTCTGGTGGCAATATAAGATTTACACTACCAAATCATTTTTCACAGCGAAGGCTCCATACTAGTCTATTTTTCACCTGTTCAGTGGCACTTGGAATTCAGGTACAATTGTGAGGTCTCATTCGACGCAACAATGGCCCCCAAAGTTCCTTACCGTAGGGGATTCGTGGTAAATGATTCCTTGCGTAACATTACACAAAAGGGCGTTCCCGCAGACATGCAGGATACCTTTAAAATGTTCATATTAACACCTTCGAGATGATGTACATGATAAGAGTATCTATTCTAAATAACAACTGTATAAAACATACATTAGTCACCTCAAAACAGAACGCAATTATTATTTTTTTATTACCACCAGAAAATCTAAATTTAAAACATTATTATTATTATTATTATTATTAGTATCATTATTGATGTTTTTCAATTTCGTAAAAAAAAAAAAAAAAAAAAAAAAATGCAATGAGTTCGCGAAAATTTTCGACTTTTGAAATTTCTCGAATCAGCGACTATAATACTTTTAAACCGATAACTGTTTGTTTGTAAGTTTCTGTGTTTCTAGTTGTATGCGCTTAGCTGATTCTCGAAATTATAGATGTCGCTAATTTTATGTTTGGCGCTGAAATTAAACAATTATTGCATGAAGTGCTATTAAATTTCATATTTAAAATTAGTAGTTATTAGAAAATTAAAATAAATGATTCTATATACAATATTTATAGTTTATACACTATCTACCAATAAGTATTTGGACGCTTTCGAATTTAGGCGTTTTGTTAAATATCTTGAAAAGTTCTTTAGAAATCACCGTGAAACTTCGGTAGTGTAAAGAACATGTTATACTTCATATTTTTTAGTAAAAATTGTGCCATGAAAAGGAAAAGGGGACCAATAAAAATTTTTAAAAAATCAAAATGTTTTGGATCACCCTGTAAAAGGTAATGCTTTGAATGTGTTTTGACTGTACCATGTGATTTTGAGGACTTTTTTCATTATCTCTTTAAAATTTTATGAGGCTACCACATATATTCATGGAAATATAACAGTTTCTTTAAAAAAATGCAAAAACAATTTCCACTTTTTTAACTGTAACACGTAGGATATTAGACCCAGTGCAAAGCCATTTTCAGGGAATATGGTATATACTACATTAGACACAGCATACAGCAATCAGAATGAAAAAAATCTGGAGTGACTCCACTCGACTTTCCGAACATTGAGTAACTAACAGTTTTGTAGATAAAATAAAGAAAGAGGAGTTGCTAAACAAACAAAAAAGAGAAAACCATAACAGAGTGTTTGAGTATTTTTCTCCATATATCACACGAGGTTTTATTTAACGCTACTGAACTTTGAGCCTTTAGATCATAAGGATAAAGAATTTTTCGTTGTGTCCCTGTAAAAATCTATAAATGCTAGATTCACCAAAATGCTTATAGTTAGTGCAACAGTGATTTATAATATTCATACAAATTTTCAGCTCAATTGAATAAGGCGTTTAGATGCTATCGCTGGTCTCATAGGCCATAAAGATAAAGAATTTTTTTTTGTCTCCCTGTAAAAAAACTGTAAGTGTTCACCAAAATCTATACAGATTGAGTATCTGTGACCTATAATATGTGTATAAAGTTTTTGCTCAATTGAATAAGGCGTTTAGATGCTATCGCACTTTTAAAAATTTGGCAAAGAATTTTTCTTTGTGTCCCTGTAAAAAAACTATAAGTGCTAGATTCCCCAAAATCTATACAGATTGAGTATCTGTCACCTATAATATGTGTATAAAGTTTTTGCTCAATTGAATAAGGCGTTTAGATGCTATCGCACTTTTAAGATTTTGGTCCCTTGGCCATAATGATAAAGAATTTTTCTTTGTGTCCCTGTAAAAAAACTATAAGTGCTAGATTCACCAAAATCTGTAGGGTTCGTACTATGGTGACTTACAATATACGTACCAACTTTCAGCTTATTCGAACAAAGCGTTTAGACGCTAGCGTGTTCACTCACAGACATACACACATACATACACACATACATACACACACACATACATACATCATCATCGTAAAAATAGTGAAAACGGACTCGTTGGACCTCGAAACGTATAGAAACATCAAAATCTCGAATTCGGATTTTTGACATGATGACAATAGTTTCCTCACTATAGTGTTCGGAAAGTAAAAATGTTAAATATCTTACGAAATACAAGCACTTTTACTAAATAATTTTTAACTGCGCATGCGCAAGATTTATAAAAATTTCATTTGCATAATTTAATAGCCAAAGGTATTGAGCAACTTATATTAAAACCATAAAAAAATATCATGTAAATTCAAAACGTTACGAGAGATAGAATGAATAGAAATTAAGTTCTTCTCGAAAAAAAGGAAGTATGTTAGGGAGGGGATGGGGGGGGGGGGGTTATCGATATTTATTTATAATCAGCGAAAACACTGTAATACCATTGGGCATTGACTGAATCAAAATAAAAATTTGAGTAAAACCCCTTGTAAAGTTTAGCTTTTATTTTGAGAAACTGAAATTCTGTTCGTTCTATCTCTCGTAACATTTTGAATTTACATATTTATTTGGGGTTTTCCTATAAGTTGCTCAATACCTTTGGCTATTAAATTATGCAAATGAAATTTTTATAGAGCTTTCGCATGCGTAGTTAAAAATTATTTAGTAAAAGTGCTCGTATTTAACATTTTTGCATTCCGATTGCTGTATGCTGTATCTGATGTAGTGTATGCCATATTTCCTGAAAATGGCTTTGCAATAGGTCTAATACCCTACGTGTTATAATTTAAAAAGTGGAAATTGTTTTTGCAATTTTTTAAAGAAACCATTATATCTCCATGACTGTATGTGATAGCCTCATAAAGTTTTACACAGATAATGAGAAAAATCCTCATAACCACATGTTACAGCCAAAATGCATTTAAAGTATTACCTTTTACAGGGTGATCCAAAACATTCTGATTTGTTTTTAATTTTTTACTGGTCTCCTTTTCCTTTTCATGACACAACTTTTACTGAAAAATATGAGGTATAACATGTTCTTTACACTGCCAAAGTTTCAAGATGATTCCCAAAGAACTTTTCAAGATAGTTAACAAAACGTCTAAATTCAAAAGTGTCCAAATACTTATTGGTAGACAGTGTTCCTTTAAAAATCCACCTTAACAAACTAAAAAAAGAAAAGTTTTTTAAATACATTTTCTGTTTATTTTATAATTTGAGGTTAATACAGCTATTTTTATAATTGTAATTTCTGATATTAATTTTCTGTGATTTAAAATCTTGAAATTTATTTTTTGTCTCCTATATTCAATAGAAGAAAATATTCATAAAAATGTTCGACTTCTGGTTTTCAAAATATTTACGCATTTTGAGAGATTTAGTAGGCGATTTGTCCATTGTTTGTCTGTCTATGTGTGTGCAAAAAATTTAGTGGCAACTATCTCAAGAACTAATGCATAGAATTTCAAATAAAACTATATATAGTTGAATCTTTACTTAAATTACTACCTATCAACTTTTTATGAAACTCCTCCAAAAGGTAGCTCAGCTATGCTGCAGTTTCCCCCATTTACTGGAAGGCTGGATTTTAGCTTGTATGGTGTATAATTGCACAAACTTAGTACGGGAGAGAAACATTATGAAATACTATTCTGATTCAGTTTGAGCGAATATCAGCTGACAGGTGGCACTAACATGCAGCAATTTCCCTGAGAATGGGAAGACTATGCCTCAGATTCTATTGTGTATAATTGCATAAAACTTGGCATAGAGGACTATTATGAAACACTCTCAATACTGAATTAATATATGTGTGTATCCGCCGACAGGAGGCACTGCTTTTATTCAATTTCAATAATTTTCCACATAGCTACATCTCCACATCTGTTCATTAAAATTGAACCAAACTCTAAACGTAAAATGTTTATTGTGAGAAGCTGTGATTAAATATTTGAGCATGTTACACAGTATGTGGAGCTATTATATAGAAGGATACAGGAAAAAAAATTATGATAGCTGCAACATACTAGTTTTTATTACAAATACTGATATGAAGGCTTCCGCAAAAAGAGGAACAGTTGTTAGCTATGCAATATTGAGAAAAAAACATTTCTCATGCATATTAGAATAACGTAAAAGAAAATTTTGTGAGGCTTATAGCATACTAGTTATAACTACTAGATTAATTATTAGCTTAATTTCCATTTAAAATATGCATATTGCCGAACATATTGCAACTATATAAAATATCTTTAACTTTCTAAAGACGTTCTCACTGAATTGTTTAGCGAAACTGAGAGACTACTCTATTCTATGCGAAATTTACTTCTAGTTCATGTTTTTAAAAGTCTAAATACAAAAAGTTTAGAAAATTTTAAGCTACAACTTAAATAGTTTTAAATAAAAAAAAATAAAAAAAGAAAGTCTGAGCTTTGATTTTCTAATAAAAAATTATAACAACATTTGTTTATGTCCCGAAAAAGTAAATTATTGTATCTCTGAAAAAAGAAAGTTAGAAAAAAAAAGTGCGAAAAAAGAAAATTGCTTTTAAGTGTTGATAATACATTTTAAAAATCAATCTTTTGTAAAAATATGAACGTTACCCATATCATATTCTGCAGAAAACATTATTTTAGCATATTAATAATAAATTTCAATTTCTTTATGACTTTTACAGTAGAGAGTTATTTAAATGTGATTTATAAAAATGCCTGTCTTAAACGCAATGCATTAGAATTATTTTGAGTGCCCCTGTACACAAACCAGTTGTGCAAGATTTATTAAAGCCATTTTAAAATAATCCATTAAAGCCATTTTAAATGAACAATCCATAATGAACTTGAATAATATATATCAATTTTTAAAAGTTTTGAAAATTATTTAAGGACGATGGGGACAGGCTGACGGACAGGTAGAAAGATGGACAGACGGACAGACATATACACAAACTGAAATCATATTCACAGTTAAAAAGTATTTAGAAAGTTATAAAAGCGTTTAATATGAAGAAAAATGTAATTCCAGCAAATTTCCAATAATAGCTCTTAAAGTAACTGAATATTTTTGTGTGGTCCTGTAAATCTAATGTTAATTATACGTATTCTATGGAAAACATTCTTTTGTGCATATGAATAACATATTTCAATTTCATTATGATTTTGTGCAAAGTAAAGTTATTAAAATTTGGTTTAAAAAAATGCCGCTCATATTTGGAATACTTTCGGGTATCCCTGTATACAAACCAGGGATGGTATTTACTCCATTTTCAATAAGACACACTCGATATAGTGACCTTGAATAATATGTTTCAAATTCATTACGATTTTTATAAAATAAAGTTATTAAAATATGGTTTATAGAAATACCTCTCATACAACACAATGTTTTGGAATATTTTTGGATGTCCCTGTACATAAACCAGTAGAGGTATTCAACAGGGAACTTCCGATAGTGAACCTGAATAACATATATCAGTTTCAAGTAATTCCATGAATATTTACGGGAGTTAGAACGCGACAGACAGACAGACAAACCGAAGTTATTAACACTTTTCAATCTTGTTGGAAAATGTTAAATGATTATGCATTTTTATTTTTTCCTTTGAGCCGCTTCTTAATTTGCTATAACATTATGTTTAACTTGTCCTGTATTAATTTATTTTTTATTTTCTTACCTATAACTACCATTCCAATTATTACACTGTAGAAAACATTAGATACCTTCAATATCCTTCGAATAAACTTTAAAATTTTAGCGTTACAGTAAAAATGCATCTTAGATATCTGCATTTTTAGATTTTTTTTTTTTTTTTTTTTTTTGTTAACTTATTTCTATTACCAATATTGAAGATTTTGCATAACAAATAAATAAATAATATAAAGAACAACAACAATAATAATGAGAATGATGATGAGATCAAGATTCATAAATTTAAAATGTTATATTACTTGCGTTCCTGCAATTCGTTAGTTTATTTCAATCGAATATAAAAATTAGCGAATTTTCAGTCAAATGCAATATTGTAGTATATTATTGCTAACGTATATTCTCAAAAAATTATATTAGATAAATTTATATCGCATAAAATCTTACTTCTTTAACAATATTTTCCCCCTACTACCTAGTACAAAATTATGCAACTCAACGCCCTAATGAAATTTCCCAAATTTTACAACTTAGCAACAGAATATTTAATTAAGAAGCCACGGTTTCGAAACTTTTTGGTAACTACCAAACCCCCTTCCTGCCATAAAAGTCTTTCGACGACCAAAACAACGATCGTCTGGCCGGGCAATTAATGAATATGTTCTTGAAGAACTAGATTAAACCCTTTTCCACAGCTTGCTGCTCCAGATTTATGGAGCTTGGTCTTTATTAAGGCAGGCTGCGTGTAACTATCTGGAGCCCCCCAACTGTCAACTTTCATCAAGCCGAAGTCATAAAACGGAGACCCCTAAACAGGCAGAAGAGCAATTGCCCTCACTCACCCCAATGTCCATAAATCTGTCCAGTTTCGCCACGTACAATCATCAGCTATTTGTCACTTTTACCAATCTTCGCAGACGAGAAATTTGTTTTATACAGAGATAACGTGCTTAAATAAATCCGCAATACAGATCAACACATTTCTTTTGGTAAACTAAATTAAATTAAAATAAAGCAAATAAATAAATAAGTAAGTAAGTAAACTTTAGATTAAAAATAGTGGTAACAAAACAACTAGAGGACTCCTTATTTAGAACCACTTAATAGTTTCTTTAATTTTGAAATAAAATAATTTATTACTTTTCATTTTGAATTTAAAACTAGTATTTGGAGACACCACAAAAACTTTCGTCTATAATATAACAGCGCCATTTACTTCTTAGCAAGAAAAAAAAAAAAAAAAAAATAAATAGTACTCATCGTGGCTCTTTACGAGTTGGAGTTTTGTACAATTTTAAACATTAAATGGTAAGATATAGCGAAATCTCAGCAGTAATGGAAAAGAATAACAGTAGTGGTAGCTGTCGGCTAATATACGACCGAAAAAAGGTAAGCTTCCTATTTGACAAATGGCCATCTCATACATCAAGTTTGTACATTTTTATGCTATACACTGTTTAAAAAAAAAAAAACGGAAGCTTTTACAGCAAAATATGCTGGCACCCATATTGCCAGCAAATTCTGCTGTTAAATAAGTCAATTTACAGCGGAAATATCTGTAAAGAAAGAGTCTTTTACGGTTGTTTCTGCTGTAAATTACTTCTATCTAACTCCCCCCCCCCTCCATGCACCCATATTGCCAGCATATTATGCTGTAAATTTACGGTGTTTTTTTTTTTTTTTTTTTTTTTACAGTGTAGAAGCGGAAATATAGTCTTCCTGTAATGGGAAAAATTACAGTGTAGTAGCACCACCAGTCAGCCATACGCACCGAAATTAAATCATCATAGTTTTCCGCAATGTCTTTCTCATATATTAAGTTTTGTGAAAGCTAAGATTGGCCTTCTCGTAAATGAGGTAAATGCAGCATAGCAGTGTCATCTATTGGACGATGTATACCAAAAGTTGATTGACATCAATTTATGTTAAAATGCAACTATATATATATATATATATAAAGCTGTTAAATCGAAACTGTTTTCAAATCTGAAATTTAATTTTATTGAATATACACGAGAATAAAACAAAATGAAGAAAAAAAGAAAAGAAAAGAACAAAAGTGTGATGTTGCAGGTTTTTTATTTAATTAATACTAATGTTATATAATTAATATTATTTAATTAATATAATATAATATAATTAATGCCTTTTACATTAATATAATTAATACTATTTATTATTAATTAAAGTGCTACACTTTACATCCTCATTGAGTCACTTAAATCTTAAGATTCCTAATGTTTTTATTTGACAATATTTTGCCTTCCTTTCACAGTTAGAATGCCCGTTTCTATGAGTTTTAACAAAAAAAAAAAAAAAAAAAGACGTAATAAATAAAATTTCTGGATTTTAATCTTTTGAATTATTATGTACTTCTGAAAATTAATTTAATAAATATTTAGAACATAAATAAAACAACTTTGTTAACTTCTAATTTGTATCTTCATTTGCCGTAAATATAACAAAATTAACCCTCTCTCTCTCTTGTTGTTGCTGTTACTATTATTAAGAAGGTTCTAGATTTTTGCTAAAATCAGTAATGAGTAATCAAAAGTAAAACACTTTTAAGCATTTTTAAAAAACCGAGCCTATTAACATATATAATCTGTGCAGATTTGCATGTAAAACTTCACGTTACTGAACAAAATTTACATATTACATTTGAGAATATTAAAGGCATAAAAAGTGAAGGATGATACAAACCATTTTTTCATCTTTATTTTTATTACATAACTTACTATTTTATAGTAATTATACTGCAAGAAACATATATTATTCATTTAATTTTAATACTGATGCTTTGTAAGTACCTCCTAAGCTTATAAAGCTTTACTTAAAATTAAATTTGCATTATTTTACTCATTTTTCTTACAAACTTGCTTGTTGGAAATGTCTCGTGATTTCTGTTAAAAAATCTCCTGCTTTTTTGTCATTAGAAGTTGGCAACTCTGTAATGGAAAGAAAGATGGCTAACTGTAATATTACGAAAATAGATAAATAAATAAAATGAGTATATGAGAATTTGTTAAATGAGAATCAGCATTAAGGCCGAGACTACGTCATTCTAATAAAAATTTAAATAAAACCTTTAAGGGTATATATTAGGACTTTCTAATCACTTATTTGAAGGGGAAAAAAATATTTATATACTTAAATTGTATGGGAAAATTAATAAATAATTTTTAAATATTAGCTAAACTATGATCAGTCTTCAATTTTTTTTTTCTTTCTATAATATATTAATATATTTAATTTATTATTATTATTATTATTTATTTATTTATTTGACAAGTATTTTAACTTTAAGGATTATTAGCACTAGATTGACTGAACAATCAATCATAATGACTAATTTTGAATAATGTAAATGTCAGAAACAAAAAGTTGAAGGTCGTAAATACAACTATTAATAAATGCACACTTATGTCATGTGTATAAAATCGCATAAAGTATAAAAAAAATCGTACTATTTTAAATAATCAATGTTAAGCCGTGATAGTTTTGCTCCTTCCATTTGTTATTATTGTTATTATTTCTGTTTCTGTTATTCTCTGATCATATTTGCTGTATATAATCTCATCTACCAACGTTTCAGAAACAATTAATTTTTTAAAACCCTTTTTCTTTATAAGGCTTCATTTCCATATTTAATTCTTTATTCATTAATACACGTCTTCCTTCTTGCTGTTATATATATGTATATATATAAATGAAAAATAAGCAATCAAAATAAATTCTTTGGGCATTAATTTCGTGTCTTGTGGCAAAAACTTTGACGTTTCTGACTTTCTGATGTTTTCTTTACTTTCATTAATCAGACCTAGCTGAAAAACTAACAAAGTGTGGGTTGTAACCCCTAGGACAAATTGAACACATTCCAAAAAGTTAACACCGTTATAGACCATGGCGAATTGTCAGACAATAAGTCGGTTCAGTTCTAAAGCTACACCTGCCATTTGAGAGAAAAGCAGGACTTTTCTGAACATGCAACAATGGTCTTTTCAGCGAATGTTGTTGCGGTTATAGAGGTGCGTTGTACAGTTTTCAGATTTTTTCCTGATCGCCAGAGGGAACGGTGATTTTCAGGAAAAGCATGCACGGAAATTCTTGCCCATAATACAGGTTGCAATAAAATTAAAGTAACTGAAAATTTCGATCAATGGACGTATGTCTGTTTGTTTTCTAGATGATTTTAACTAAGATTTAAAAAAGAACTGATCATCACAATCTCCAAAGAATGGTTTTAAAATATTCAAACATGAGAACTGAGGAAAAGTAACAATTTTTGTTACAACAAATACTTTAAAAAGTCGTTTTATCGACAATTATATAACAAAATATTTGAATTATATAAGTGAAATTATATTCATGTCATTTCATCTGATATATGAAACGATGCATAATTTACCACATGAAATCACAAGAAAATCCCTTTTAGTATTTAAAAAAGAAGAAAGAAACAATTTCAGTAACAATTAACCCAAACTTAAAATATATCATATACAACACCTTAAAAAAAAAACTGAATTTTTTAGCTATAATTAAAGAAATATTTTACACAGTTCACATTCTTCAAATGATATAAATTACTATTAAATTAACGGCATTTTAATATTTTTGGAAGTAAGTTTATTTAACATATTTATTTTTCCTGATAGAGGGCTAAATTTTAACTCCCTCTTTCTTTTTACTTACTTTTACCCACATGTAACAGAAAAAGGTTTATTTTTGAGTCAGATTTTTTAAACTAAGTTTATGATACATTTACTCGGTTTTAGGCCCCATGAGTCTAAAAATCAGGTTTTTAGAGGTTTTTCTGAATATATGTGTGTGTATAAACCTGTCATCAAAACAACTCTTATTATATAGGGTAACTTTTGTTTGAGATTGTATAAATTTGACATGTACAGGAACATAAAAGAGAAAAAAAAATGTATTGAAATACATTACGCCTGTGGACGAAATTTTTAGTGTGTACAATCTAACATCGTTATACTACACTAAACATTATAAAATTGCTATTTTTTTAATATACTCAATCTGCTTCACAAAGAATATGGTATGGAAAATAATTATCCTTTGTTTACAGGGCCAGACAAAATAGCTCTTACATATTAGGGCTGCGCTTGGATGTGGCACGAGATGCATTTCAAGTTGAGTCATGCATTCCCCCCCCCCCCTTTTGTGTGTGTGTGTGTGTCTGTGTGCTAAATTTAAGTACACTGTTTGTTAGGGATACAATTTATAGGTAAAATACAGGACTACTCAAAATTAATTGGATAACTTTCAAAGAGTAGTATGGGCGGCAATTCTCTGAATAATTTGAAATTAATTTTAAAACAGCCTTAATTATTTTATAAATACAGCTACAATATTCAAACGGGTATTTAGGGGTGGTGGTTCATTCAATACTTGAAAAGTGTATCGATTAAAACTTTTTTTATTTAATTTTTTTTATAACTGTTTAAAAGATCTAGGGATTTTTAACTTTAAAAAATGAACAATTCAGAACATTTTGATATTTTATTTATGATTCTACATATTTTGGTTCAAATGTTATAAGCAAAATTGTGACTGGTGTCAGTGTTGAACTTCATTGCATTTCTAACTTTAACGCTTCTATTCTCAAAAAGGGCTTATTCGCCACCCTCCACAAGATTAAAAAACAAATAAATAAATAAATAAAGGTTTTCACCTATTGCTATAACGATTTGGGCCCACGTTTATATAATGGACATCTACAAAACATTTTAGACTATAAAAAATCCAATTAATTTCACGGTGAGATATCTTGCGGATGGTGGAAGAAAAACCCCTTTGAGAAAAGAAGCGTTAAAAGTTTAGAAATGCAATATGATGCTGAATACTAACATCAGTTAAAATTTTGCTCAAAACTTTTGAACCAAAGTACGTAGAATTATAAATAAAGCATCAGCCTATTCAGAATTGTTCATACTTTAAAATATAAAGTTTTTATATTTATTTAAGGTTAAAACTCGTTAGACACCTTAATGTATACTAGAAATGTTGAAGTACAGTACCCCGTATCTTCTACCTTACACTTTAATAACATACCTAGTGTGTGTGGGATACCAGATTATTATTATTATCACTATTATTATTTTCAAAGAAAATATCTAATTGAAAATTTGGGAGTATGCAGAAATTCACTAAATTTCTTAGAAGAATAAATGGGAAAGAAAATTTATGTTATTTCTAATTTTACAGATTTTGATTGGGCGCCTACATCTAAAAATCCTTAATGTATATAAATAATCCGAGTTCTATCTTAATTGTTTCTGATTTTATGACGCATAGTAGTTTTTGACGGACAAATTTCCACTATGTTATAAATTTAATACAGAAGCAGCAAACATCAAAATAGCCATATTTAAATCTTATTCACCTCTAACTGACAAAACAGTTTTAATTGTGGATATTATTAATCTATAATTCAAATTGCTTTTAATTAGGAGAGAACATATTTTTTCAGGCAAAATAGACCAAATGAAAATGGTTTTACTTTTGTTCTCTTAGCATTTGTTTATGATAAGAATAAAGATTCTTATAATAAATAGAAAAATAAATAAACATAGCATAAAAATATCAGTTAATTATTTTTAATTAAAGGTTTTCATTGTAAACGATTTTGTACATTTGATTTAACGTGAAATACGTTTCATGCTAATAAAATGATTATTTTTCCTGCTTTGTACTCTTTTCCATTATGTAATCTCTGCAGTAGAAGTGTGCCATAAGAATTTTTTAGTCATACTATTTTGTATTCTGTCAGCATAAGCTTTGTTTAAAAAGGCTGAAAACTCTTCTTTTCATTTCAAATGAGTTAGGAAATTCCCAGATAAAACAGAAAGTGTGAGATTTCTCTATCACAAATATAGAAATATAGATATTTTCAGTTCATTTGGTAAAAACAAAGATAAACAGGTATTCCCTCAAAAAATATTTCGGCTAAGATGTCAAGCTCTTTGATTGAGAACTTCGAAAAATCAATTAATTTACCCGAAAGTTTGACTACTCAACACCTGTTGAAAACTAACCCTATTTCACACATGTGTTCCTCTTTTCACTTTAGAAAACATTTTTCGCACGCTAATGAACTTGCGTTTTCTAATATAGTGACTGCTTTAATGACTTCGCCGAAAGGCGAGGTGTTATTTTGAGCTAAGCAAATACGGTCATTAACTTTTGATGATGATCTTTTCCGACTGGATTTTAACACTTTCGGAACTGATTACTGGCGTTTGATTATTTGTATCTTTAACAAAATCATTTATCTTAGACTACTCCAAGTTCATTTACCAGTAATAGTAACATGATATAGTTTTAAGGCTCGGGGAAAGACGGATTTTCCACATGCTGTATCGTGAGATTTGAAAATAATTTGACGGGAGTCATAAAACCATAAACTATTTTTGACACTATCACGTGTCCAAAAGTAAACTCCTAGCCAAAAGAGAGATCTATTTAAGTTAGTGTTAAATATTCTCAGTGGGGCATTTATGGCCGATACATCAAAGAACTGGGATATCTTGATTTATATAATGACTTACCACGCATTATGGTTCCAAATAGGTTATTTTCTTTTGCTTGAAACTTAAAAATTTTCCTGAAGCAACATTTATATTATAGAATCATAATTTTCTCTTTTTCTTTTCTGGGATTTTTCCTTTTTTTAAATTTTAAATTTTAAGTTTTAAATGCTTAATATTAAAAAAAAAAAGAAAAAAAGAAAAGAAAAGAAAGGAAAAGAAAGAAAGAAAAAAAGAAGACAAAAGGAAAGAATGATGCTTTTAAAATTAAATTATCTTTTCAATATTAAAGTTTTCACTCATTAAATTACAACGCCCCCCCCCCCCGAACAAATTAATTTCTAGTGTAATCAGTAAGTCATGAAAGTTAATATAAAATAATTATTAGTTCAACTTAATATACATTTCAAAGCACTATTTAAACATAATTGCAATCAAAATTTTTCGGGAAAAAAAAAAAAAAAAAAAAAAAAAAAAATGAAATGAAATGAAATGAAATGAAAGAGAAAGAAAAAAAAAATTATTTTTTAATTTTTAGTTTTTATGTATTAAACATTTTCGCTTTTTTTTTTTTTTTTTTTTTTTTTTTTTTAATGCCTGAAAAATTTTTCAGACCGGGTTTATGTTTGATTGGTAAGCGGAAAAAAGGTCCCCGGAAAAAAAGTCCCCGGAAAAAAAGTCCCCCGGAAAAAAAGTCCCCGGAAAAAAAGTCCCCGAAAATTAATTTCGGTCGTCTTCATAAATGAAATACAACTTTTTAATAACTTTTAGTGACATTATGTTTCTTTTATTTTTAAAACTGTTTTTTTTTCCTTTTAATTAATACTTTTTCTATTTAATTATGTATATATAGATTCTTTTCAAACATACCGCAGGGAAAAATGAAAAATTCAGCATTCTACTATATGTAAGAAGTATAAGTTCCGTTAGTAAAGAAAAGAAAAGATAAACAAAATACAATAAAAGACAAGAATGAAAAATTATGCGGTACTCATTAATTATTTATTTACATTTTTCAACTGTAGATGATCGTTGTTTAATACATCGTTAAATGTTCTTTGCATATCTTATCACAAAATGAGCAGACAGAAGAACTGAAAGTCAGAGAGATAGAGTAATTGAATTCGTAATCGCTCTTAAATGTTTTTGGAAAATGTAAAAAATTCTTGACTTGAGAATGCAGCCGTAATATATCTGTATATTTTTTGTGTAGTTCTGTAAGTCTGATTGCGAATCATAATATGTTCTATAAAAAACATTTTTTAGCATATTATCAACAAATACCAACTTCATTATTATTTTTGCAGTAGAAATTTATCTGAATGTGATAAAAAATGTCGCTCATAAAACGCAATGCATTGACATTTTTGTGGATGTTCCTGTACACAAACGAGTTGTGCAAAGCCTATGAAATCCATTTCAAATAGAGAATATTCCATACTTAACTTTAATAGCATCATTCATTTTTAAGAAATTTTGCAAATATTTACGGGCGCTGACAGAGGGACAGTCGGACAAACAGTTACTATAATTCAAATCATATTTACACTTAAAAATTGTTAGAAAGTGTCAAAAACACTCAATGAACGATAATGCATTTAACAAATTTCCAATTATAGCCCTTGTGTTACTGAATATTTTTCTGTGACCCTAGAAATCTTAACGCTACTAATACTGTATTCACCAAAAAGCATTCTTTTGTGCGTATGAATAACATATTTAATTTCATTAAGATTTATGCAAAAAGGAATAAGATTTATTCAACCATATTTAAAGGTATTTAAATATGCTATTTCATAGAAATACCTCTCATAGAACACAATACTTTGGAATACTTTTGGGTGTACCTGTATACAAACAAGTGATGGTGTTTATTCCATTTTCAATTAGGAATATCTGATAGTAAACTCGAATAACATATATCAATTTCAAGAAATTCCATAAATATTTCCTGGAGTAGAGCTTCAACTTTGTTAAGTGCTAAGTGCAAAAATAATGTATACTTCATCAGGATCATAAGTTGATCTATTGTATATGCAAATATAGATAAATAAACTCGTCATTATTTAGTAAAAGAAAAACTATGAAACCTGAAAGTGAAATCTAACTCAAAATAATATTTAAATGCAAACGTAAATTTTAATAACTGGACGTCCGAAATTCTTTTGTAATCAAAGTGATATATACATATCGAAAAAAAAGAGGGGGCACTTACGAATTATGAAACATGCATAAAAAGACAAAAAGATTATATTACTGGCAGAAACCAAACATTTCAGTTTCCTTTCACTCACCTGTCAATTGTGATATATATATATATATTTTAATAAGAAGTGTGTGTGGGAAAGAGGGGGCTGTCAGAGGGGTATTCGCTATACAATATGATAAAACTTTAATTATTTTTATTTTAGTCAGAAAGTTTTCTTATTTTTTTTTTTTAATCTTTTGTGACCAAATAAAAAAAGTAAGATATTTATATCCTTTCTAATGTCTTTTTTATTGTTAAAGATTTAACTGCATGATGGTTTTAACGAACTACCTACAATTATTTCTAGAGTAGAGTAGAACGTAAAGTTTGAAAATTAGATACAGCACAGAGTGGTCAAATTTTATTTAGAAGTAGCTGGAGATCAGGGAGAAAGATTGTTATTACCCCCCCCCCCTCACGCTTTAAGTAAAAAAAAAAAAAAACTTAAAAAAACATCCATATAACGAATGTGTTTGTATGTAAATATCGGACTGAGTTATCAACAGTTTCTTAATGTTAAAAATTTAAAAAAGTATTTTAATTTACACATATCTCCTTATTAAACGTCCCACCAGCGGCCAAGTGATTCTGCGA
The DNA here is from genome assembly GCA_963930645.1 of Salticus scenicus. Lineage (NCBI taxonomy): Eukaryota > Metazoa > Arthropoda > Arachnida > Araneae > Salticidae > Salticus > Salticus scenicus. The sequence continues at coordinate 290,121,466 of OZ005649.1, forward strand.
TTAAAATGTGATAGACGGAAAGTGCCGGGTTCGCTCGTCGACCTAGCTGCTCGAAGGTCTCCGCGGTATTCTCCAAAACTCGCATAAATACGAGCTATGACCGTAATAAAGACCAACATGGAGGGCACATCACCTCGTGCAGTCAATCGGCTTTAATCTTCACCCCAGCAGGACCACCATCTTATTAAACAGTGGCCGAAAGGTTTTGCATGCAAAACTGGTAGACGGGAAGTGCCGGACTAGATACCAGGACGCGCTCGTCGATTTAATTGCTAGAATTTTTCCGTGGTTTTCGCTGAAACTCGCGTAAACATGGGCTAGGAGCCCTCAGAAAGACCCTGCAGAGGGCACACCACCCAGACCTAGGACCCTCGTATAGTTAATCAACCTAAATCTTCACACCAGCATCACCAACCTCCACTTTATTAACAGTGGCCGAGCGATTCTGCGCTCAAATCTGGTAGACGGGAAGTGCCAGGTTTGAATCCAGGTTACGCCTGTCGAAGTCATTCGTATTTTTTGTGTTTTTTCCTCCGAAAATTCCGTAAATATGGGCTAGGAAACCCTTCGAAAAACCCTCACGATGTTCCAAGTGTAGCTATTTGGCTTTAATTCAAGCACCAACACTGCACCAACACTGTGATGTACGAATTAAGGCCGACTGTCTACACGATAAATCTGGGGCGGTCTTTCTAAAATGTCCTAGTATTCAAGCGATAAACTCCGAACGGCTAAGCCGACGAGGACGACCTGGATTTTCATTTGGTACCTCCTGCCTCTCCTCAAACATGTAGAATAATATATATGTATATTTACATATTTTTTATTGAAAATATGTTAGTGAAAAAAAGATAATGTGCGTTATTGACCATAAATTAAAATAATAATAATAATAATAATAATACAGATAAATTTATACTTACTATTATTTTTTTAAGAATACCCCCCCCCTCTTTTTTTTTTTTTTTTTTTTTTTTTTTTCGTTTTAAGATATTTGAAACATTATTATTTTTTTTTATTATTATTATTTTAAACCGTATCAATCCTTAATGAATTTCCATTTGCATGTCTAAGTGATGAGTAAAATTTTTAATTCCATATGCGACTTCTAAAACTATACAGATTTGTAAAGTACCATAAGCAGAAATACTTCAAAGAAATGGGTCCACCAGTGGTTGAGCGGTTCTGCGCTCAAAGCTGGTAGACGTGAAGTGCCGGGTTCTATCCCAGGTTGTGCTCGTCGGCCTAGTCGTTCGGAATTCTCCGTGGTTTTCTCCGAAACTTGCGAAATACGGGCTAGAATCCCTTAGAAAGACCCTCATGGAGGGCACTTCCCCTCAGGCCTAGAACCTACAGCAGTTAATCGGCCTTATTCCCAAAAATCCTTCAAAGAAATGTATGCAATATTTCTAAGAAGAATTTTAATTGTGGGATAGCATTTAGATAAATGTAGCTTCTTCTATTTTTATTTTTTGTTAATCGCGGCATGGTATACATTGCAAACAAGTAAATATATGAATTGTTGTTGTTGTTGTACCGAATAAGGCCGATTGACTGCACTAGGTTTCTAGGCCTGAGAAGGGGTTCCCTCTGTGGGCTTTTTTTAAGGGGTCCTTGCTCATATTCAGGCAAGTTTCGGAGAAAATCACGGAAAACTCCGAACGGCTAGGACAATGAGCGCGACTAGGATCGAACCCACGCAATAAATGGATTGAACTTTTCTCATACTAAGCCAGGTCATGTCTGAAAATGAAGGTGATCTGGATTCGCATTTGGCACCTTCCCCTTGTCCTAAAACATGCATATATATATATATATATATTGTAAATGTTAGTGGAAGGATCTTCAGGAAAAATTATCGTTCACTGGTAATTCGCAATAAATCTGGTAAGATTACGGCAGAAATTTGGTTTTCTTGAAAATCGCTGTAATGATTTATATACATGTATAAATATAGTGTTAGAGTTTTTTTTTTTTTTTTTTTTTTTTTTTTTTTTTTAGATGAAAAAAAAATCTGATTATTAGATAATAGATTTAAATATTAGCAGTCGCTGGTGTACCGTGCTTTTCCTGGAACAAAACCTAGCAGAAACCCTGTTTTCTAGGAAATTGCTAGATTTAGGGATTTGAGATGATAATTTGTTTTGAATTTGTTTTATCTCCAGGGAAATTAGATTTCACTGGTAGGTAGCCCGCACTCCATCTGAGACAAAAAAAAAAAAAAAAAAATCACATGGCCTTTATTATCACATTTTCGAAAACGAATCCCTATATTACGCTACGAATAATTTTTACAACGCAACTAAGTAAACAGTCAATCAGGTACTGAATATAGAAAGAGAAAAGCCTGGTACAGGTTACTAAAATGCTGTACATTAAGGTTTAATTAAAACAGTGCTTTTCGCTAAATATTTGGTTAGTTAATAAATAATAATAATAATATCAATAATAATAAAGCTGCTGATTTCACAAGTAATTGTCATTATATTATTCTAATAATTTATATCTTTTATCAAAAGATTCCTATGAAACAAAAAATCGTCATCTAAAAGAGATAGTTAAAGTTAAAAAAAAAAAAAAAAAAAAGGATTATTCTGCGAAGTTTTGTTCAGCCGAGCAATATTTAAACTGATTTTACAAATTATCACCATCACTTCTAGAACATTTTTTGTTATTTATAACTATTACTTACTTTTCATGAAAATCGCAATGAGCGGATTTCTTTTAAATTAAGTTTTAATTATTAAAATATAATGAGAAAAAGTTGTCTTTAATATTAGGGAATACCGTATTTCAAACGGTAAAACTAAAAGCAACAGTGCGTTTCAATTTTTTAGAAGGTAAATAATCTACTTTTCATTTTTTATGACTATAACATTTAATCTCTTTTCAGTATATAAAAAAAATATTTATAATAATAAAGCATCAATTAACCTTTCATATATATTGTGAAAAAATAATTAGAAGCTTCGTGAGAGAAAATTAAATCAGTCCAATAGAAGAGGTATATCCTATATCAGTAAAAAATATTTCATTTTATTTTTATTTGTCTTAATCTTTTAAATATTACCATTTTATATGCATTTAAATATCTTTGTGCCGAGTTTTCATAGAATAAAAAGACACACTCTCTTTTTTACCACCTGCAGAAAACGCAAAGGCGCTTCATATGTTATGTTCAGTATAAAATAAAATTCTTTTCAAAATACCGTTCATGAACTGTAATGCATCAGAAATTTTTTTTTTGCAAGTCCCTCTACACACATTAGTTGCGAAAATTATACAATTTTCAACAGAAAATATCGATATGCCATAGAAAACTTGAATTAGGTATACCAGCTCCAAGCCCTTCAATAAATATTATCGGGGAAAAAAAAATCTTGATCACAAAGGTTAACAGACAAACAGAAAGACAAAACGAAGCCAACTCATTATTAGATATTCTTAGAAGCTTTAAAACGCATTTTTATTTATTTTTTTAATGGATTTTTTCTGGGGACTTTTTTTCCGGGGACTTTTTTTCCTGGGGACTTTTTTTCCGGGGACTTTTTTTCCTGGGGACTTTTTTCCGGGGACTTTCTTTCCTGGGGACTTTTTTTCCGGGGACTTTTTTTCCGGGGACTTTTTTTCCGCCATTCATGTTTGATTAAACAAAGAACCCATCTAAACTCACAGTTCCTAGCAAGAATTTTGTATTTTGTCGTCCTTTTAAAACTATTCAAAAGGAAAGTGGAAAGGGTAACCCTACACAACACTCTAAAATTTTCTAATACATAGTAAGAAATAAACATGCTAGATTACATCACAATGCGCGGATTTAAAAAAAAATAAATAAATAAAGATTCTAATCATAGTTTAAATACAAAATTATACAGACACGACATTATTTCATTTTTTAAAACATGAAAATCTGACATTGACAGATTTTAATTTAGTTCCAGAGGCCTACTGCTAAACTTGTTAATATCGACAAATTCTTCTTTAGTTAATTCGTGACGATCTAAATTCCATGATAAAGTTTTCATTAAATCAAACCAATGTGTTTCAGCTGCAGATATTGTAACAAATAACGTTGGAAGTCCAAACTGTCTTATAGCCGCTAAACAACGTTTTTTCTCTTTTTCCCAATGAGGGGGAGGTGTGCCTTGGGGGGGACTCATGTCAAAGGTGTGCCTTGGGGGGGGACTCATGTCAAAGTTGTACCTTGGGGGGGGACTCATGTCAAAGTTGGGCCTTGGGGGGACTCATGTCAAAGTTGGGCCTTGGGGGGACTCATGTCAAAGTTGTACCTCGGGGGGGACTCATGTCAAAGTTGGGCCTGGGGGGGAGACTCATGTCAAAGTTGGGCCTTGGGGGGACTTCATTCAATAAATCCCCATTCAATAAACCGACTGAAATAGGCCCTTAGCACTATTAAGAGTGTATTATAAAAATTCGACAACTGTACCGACTGAAATAAGCCTCTAGCACTAAAAAAAAAGAAAAGAAAAGAAAAAGCTTTTTCTCCTAAGTATATCTGTAATAAACACTTAGGAACATAAAAGAAGAGAGTTTTTTTTTTTTTTTTTTTTTTTTACCAAAATAAATAATTGCTTTTTATGTATAATAAAATTGGATATTTGAAAATGGTTTTCACCAATAAATTCTTATCTGTTACTTTTTCATTTATTTACTATTACTATCTATTATCAATATTATTTCCTTTAATGAACTCTAATGAATGCGAGAGAGAAATATAAAAACTTTTTGTTTTAAGCACTCAATCGTGCCAGCAAAAGAGAAATTTGCGCGGAAGCGAATATTTTCTTTTTGTATAAATACAAAATCAGGCATTTTAATCTGATTTTCACAAATAAATTATTCTCTCAACGCCACGAAATATGGATTTGATTTTCAAAGGATTTCGTATAACCAGGGTTCGTAAACAGCATTTTCTTACTTTCGGTTTTTCTTTCCTCATTTTTCTCTAATTTATTTTTAAATAAATCTTTTTTTATATTATTATTATCATTCAAAAAGAGTCACGCGACTTTGCCACATAACAATTGAGTTGTTATGTAAAAAGGGAAGAATGAATTATCGTCCCCCTCAAATCGGTCCCTAGATAACTTTTTACCCGTTACAGTTTCGAAATATTTGGTGCGAATGGGAAACGGTCCTTAGAGATACTTGAAGCTTTATAATGGATTTTGAAAATAGATAATATGATTTTAATTCCATATAGATACTAATTTTTTCATTCAAAGCAATAAAACATTTTATTTATTTATTTATTTATTTTTATGTAAAGTGTTTCAGGAAAGCTAATACATACAAATAATCGCAAGGAATGAAATGTACTAATTTTGTAATCTATATATTATGGTAAATTACTGGTAGCAATTACTTCGAGAAAATCTAAACTTTATTTCATATATAAAGGAAATTTCTAACATGCTATTACCATTACATGATATTGTTTTTCTATTGATTATTTAAAAAAAAAAAAAAAAAGACAAGAAAATCAACACCTTCCAATTAACTTATGTAAAAAACTTTGTTAATTCAAGAGGTTTTATTCATTTAATTAAAAAAAAAAAAAAAAGAAAGAAAGAAAAGAAAAGAAATTTTTTCTATGCTTATTATTATTTATAATATGCTTAGCATTAATTTTAATGCTTAGCATTAATTTTAATAAATTCTGAAATTTTATATTTCAAATGTAAAGTCATTATTGTAAAAATAAAATAAAACAAATAAATCTGAATTCATTGTAACTAGAACATTTTATCATTAAAAATAAATAAATAAATAATCCTTTAAAATTATTTTTTATACCTCTCACTTGCGTTTCTTTTAAGCCAATTTCAAAATTAAAGTGCAGAAAAACAAAAACAGTAAGCTATTTAAATATGTATAAAATAGTTCGTAAATATTATAAATAATTGGGAGTGCAAATATTTCTTTGTGACTTTGTAAATAAACCTATGCACAAAAAATTTTAATTTTTTTTTTTTATTATTATTATTGAATATAAATATATGTACATAAATAATCTCAAGTTCAATGAATTTTCAATAAGCGTAAAATGATAAATATGTAAATTTGAAGTGAATTTTTTAAAGGATATTATCTTTTATCGTTGATATTAATCATTTCCCGTTATTGTTTAAATTCATTAAATCGAAAAAGTATATATATATATATTTTTTTTTTCTTATTTTTTATCATGAGACTTTAAATGTGCTACAAAATATTAATTATTGTTTCCATTACCATTATTGTATCATATGACTTAATTTTATAAATGTTTAGAGCTTTAAAAGTACTTTAACTTCAAAGTATGACATAAAATAAACAACCAAATATACTGACTGTAAAATAACATATATAAAAAATTCATATATGTTTAGATTTTTTTTTTTTTTTTTTTTTCTAGAAAGAATTAAAAAGGATTAAAGATAGAATTATATTTGAGAAAATCGAAAATGGACTTGTAAAAGCAATCAGTATATGTCAAGCATGATATGTTTAATCATATTTTGGTATAAATAAAATAAAATTCTGTCCTCTGTTTTCTCTGTTTAATATAGGATAAATGCACCAGTGATTGACACTTTTAGAGCAATCTCTGATGTTTTTAATGTTCTAGTCACCAGAAAATATTTTTGGAAATCTAAGTTAATACATATGGCGTGAAAAACATTCAGAACCACATATGTGCTACTAGTGGATCTGTAGATCAGGAGCCTCAACGTCCTATTTACATCAGACATTATTCAATAGGTCATTTTTATTTATTCCTTATTATATAATCGTATATATTGATTCGATCGACTTGTTACCATAATCAGATACAACCCCCCGCTCTGTCTCTATTTGCATATCTTATAAAGTGTTACGGAATTGTAAATAATTGCATTTATTTTTGAAACAATTCTTTCAAAGAGGTTTAGTAAAGTTAATAAGATGCTAACTTTGTGCATTTCTAGTCGTTTTAGCGTTAAAACAGCCTAATTTTCCCTTAAAAACACTTTAAAAAAGCCCCAATAAGGGAAGAAATGGATTTGGCGCCAAATTTGGCGACTGTTTCCCTACTTGGCGATTTTTTTGGCGACCTTGGCGAGAAAATCCTTATTAAGGATATACCAAATATAGAAGCTCTAATCTCATTATGAGATACGAGAATTTTCCAGAACAGTCTGTGTTCGATAGAAAAGTATAAAAGGAGCATTTTTTCGCCAAGGCGGTCAGTCTCAGATCTGGGTCAGTTTCGTCAAATGCTTGCTTTGCTTTGAGCCTCTTTAGATGAGACTTTCTTTATGTGTTATTGCTAAACAGTTTGTACTGTTGTTTTGCTGTTAATGGCTGTTGTTTAAGTTGTGTTTACTGGTTGAATTGAAGCTGATAATTGGTTTATATGGTTTATAGACCTGTATTTTTCTGGAACTTACTGTGAATATATCACTGAATTTTTTCAAGTTTTGCCTTTCATTCTCGAACAACTTACGGACCCCCAAGTACGCAACAATATGTATTCTTAATAAACGACGGTCTTGTATTATTTCCCTGAAATTCATAAATACCAAATTTCATAACTACCAAATTTCGTACAAAAAAAAAAAAAAAAAATTACATAGCATATCGGAAATATTTTGCGTAACCTTTAAACTAATTTCCAATTCTATGCCCACAATTATCAACAGGAAAACATGCTTTTAAAATTCTAATAAAATTTCATTATATTTTATGGGGTGTAACCATGTCAAAATAAACTTTTAATAAATATCGACTATAGACCGTAATAGTACGATATTATTTTATGTATCCCGGAAAAGTAGCCACAGTCATTATAAACGCCAATAATATGAATAAACCTAATTAATTATAACTCATTAATTTTTCAAACTAATTTGACATCATTTGGATGATTACAGTACACACTCGGAATTATTTTGTGTGGTCCCATAAATTATTTAGTCTATACATAACCTTTTTTAAAAGTAAACATAATTTTAAGCATCTTTATAATGTATGTTAATTTTATTAAGATCAATTCAGCATAAACGCATAAAAGTGTTCGCTTAAATAAAAGTTTGTCCATAGGCTCTAATGCTACGAAATTCTTTTGCGTGTCTCTGTAAACAAACCATAAACATTGTATACACCAGTAAAAAATATTCAGCTTACTTTGCGTTCAAAATTAATAATTGTTCCAAATTTAACATCGTTTGGATGACTACGTGACATCGTCAGAACACTTTTGTAAGGTCCTGTACATTAATTAGAAAGCTTAAGAGCACATATTTTCTTCAAACAATATAAGTTTAAATATCTTACTCACGTACGCTAGTTTAATTTTCTTGATTGCAAAGTAATGATGTTAAAATGCGTTTAAACGCAATTCACATCATACGCCGTAATGTGAAGTATTTTGGCCTTACCCTGTATACAATCCATAAAAATATAGACCTAAAAAAATAAATAGCTATTTCTATACCGAGCCTGATAATATGTGTCAATTTGCAAGTCAATCGGAGAATTTTTGCGGCCGCTATTGCGGTACATACAAATTCTTCCCATAGGCCGTAATGATAAAAAAAACTTTGGCGTGTCCCTGTACACGAACTACAAGTGGAATGCACACCCAAAACTATACAGCTAATTTCGTGGGGATCATGAACATGCGTACCAAATTTCAAGTCAATAGCGTGATATTTGCGGCCGCTATCGCACGACAGACAGACAGACGGACAGACGGAACACAAAATCCTTTTGAGCTTCACCAGAGGGCGTCCACTGATGTTTCGGCAAAAATTTCAAGTCAATAGCTTGATTTTTGCGGTGGCTATCGCGGTACGTACAGATTCTTCCCATAGGCCGTAATGATAGAAAAACTTTGGAGTGTCCCTGTACACGAACTACAAATACAATACACACCTAAAACTATACAGCTAATTCCGTTGAGCTCATGAATATGTGTACCAAATTGCAAGTCAATAGAGTGATTTTTGTGGCCGCGTTCGCGATACATACAAATTCCTCCCTTAGGCCGTAATGATAAGAAAAACTTTGGCGTGTCCCTGTATACGAATTACAAATGGAATACATACCAAAATCTATACAGCTAATTTTATGGGGATCATAAACATGTGTACCAAATTTCAAGTCAATAGCGTGATTTTTGTGGCCGCTATCGCGATACATACAAATTCCTCCCTTAGGCCGTAATGATAAGAAAAACTTTGGCGTGTCCCTGTATACGAACTACAAATGGAATACATACCAAAAACTATACAGCTGATTTCGTGGGGCTCATGAACATGTGTACCAAATTTCAAGTCAATAGCGCTATTTTTGCGGCCGCTATCGCGCGACAGACAGACAGACAGACAGACAGACACAGCCCAAAACCGTTTTGAGTCTCAACAGAGGACCTCCACTGACGTTTCTGCAAAAATTCGAAGTCAATAGCTTGATTTTTGCGGTGGCTATCGCGGTACATACAGATTCTTCCCATAGGCCGTAATAATAGAATGACTTTGGCGTGTCCCTGTACACGAACTACAAATGGAATACACACCTAAAACTATACAGCTGATTCCGTTGGGCTCATGAATATGTGTACCAAATTGCAAGTCAATAGCGTGATTTTTGTGGCCGCTATCGCGATACATACAAAGTCCTCCCATAAGCCGTAATGATAAGAAAAACTTTGGCGTGTCCCTGTACACGAACTACAAATGGAATATACACCTAAAACTATACAGCTAATCCCGTTGGGCTCATGAATATGTGTACCAAATTGCAAGTCAATAGCGTGATTTTTGTGGCCGCTATCGCGATACATACAAATTCCTCCCTTAGGCAGTAATGATAAGAAAAACTTTGGCGTGTCCCTGTATACGAACTACAAATGGAATACATACCAAAAACTATGCAGCTAATTTTGTGGGGATCATGAACATGTGTACCAAATTTCAAGTCAATAGCGTGATATTTGCGGCCGCTATCACACGACAGACAGACAGACAGACGGACAGACGGAACACAAAATCTTGTTGAGTCTCAACAGAGGACCTGCACTGACGTTTCTGCAAAAATTGGAAGTCAATAGCTTGATTTTTGCGGTGGCTATCGCGGTACATACAGATTCTTCCCATAGGCCGTAATAATAGAATGACTTTGGCGTGTCCCTGTACACGAACTACAAATGGAATACACACCTAAAACTATACAGCTAATTTCGTTGGGCTCATGAATATGTGTACCAAATTGCAAGTCAATAGCGTGATTTTTGTGGCCGCTATCGCAATACATACAAATTCCTCCCTTAGGCCGTAATGATAAGAAAAACTTTGGCGTGTCCCTGTATACGAACTGCAAATGGAATATATACCAAAAACTATACAGCTGATTTCGTGGAGCTCATGAACATGTGTACCAAATTTCAAGTCTATAGCGCTATTTTTGCGGCCACTACCGCGATACATACAAATTCCTCCCATAAGCCGTAATAATTAGAAAAACTTTGGCGTGTCCCTGTATACGAACTACAAATGGAATACATACCAAAAACTATACAGCTAATTTCGTGGGGCTCATGAACATGTGTACCAAATTTCAAGTCAATAGCGCTATTTTTGCGGCCGCTATCGCGATACGTACAAATTCCTCCCATAGGCCGTAATGATAAGAAAAACTTTGGCGTGTCCCTGTATACGAACTACAAATGGAATACATACCAAAAACTATACAGCTAATTTCGTGGGGCTCATGAACATGTGTACCAAATTTCAAGTCAATAGCGCTAATTTTGCGGCCGCTATCGCGCGACAGACAGACAGACAGACGGACAGACAGACAGACACAGCCCAAAACCGTTTTGAGTCTCAATGTAGGGCCTCCACTGACGTTTCGGCAAAAATATATAAATTTGATAACAATTATTATTATTATTATTATTTTATGAATTTTTATTTGATACCCACTCAATGTTCCAGTAATTGACACTGACAGTTTTTCCTTTTATCAGTAATTGGCACCCTATGTCGGGAAGGAGGGCAATGGAGGAAATGATGCGCAGAACTGAACTCATTAGTGACGGCGCTGAGCAGTTTTTTGTTTAGTCGCTCATTCGAATCGAGAGAGAGATGCGATGCATCTTAAACCGAGAAACCCAAACTCATTCTAAATAATAAAACTTATTCGTCCTTATTGAATTTACATAACATAAGTTATGGATGTAACAATGAAATGTATGTAGTAAGCAGATATTAGATTTCAGAGTCTCTATGTATAGCCATAGTCGTTTAACCTCCGGGAAAGCAGGCAGAGGGTAAGTAAATTTAAACTTATTCCTCAATTATTCTAATGTATGTTATTTTGATTTATATTCGAGTTGAATTTGAATCTAAAATAAAGCGTGAGAAAATCTTATCCGATATTCTGGTTTTAATATAAACTAAATCGAAATTCATGAAAATGAAATTTAGTCGTATATTCTTCTTTTGGCTTCAAAGCCATTAGTGGTCCGTCGTTACACGGAGTCCAATTATCTATTAATTAGATAATTAATCGTAATTCGTTAAATTAAAAAAAAAAAAAATTTGGAATTTGAAAAAATTCTTTTGTTTACGTAATATAAAACTCGCTGTATAAGAACTTTAAGGGAAGGTAAAATTAATTTGTTGAAATAAATCATTAATATGAAGTTAAATTGTTTTGATATAAAACGTAATTCAAAGTAGTTTGGATTTGATGCATACGTAGGAGTTTTGGTTTGAGAGAAAACGTAACTTAGTTTGGTTTTCAAACCGGAACAGTTTTGGTTTGGAATTTAAGAAATAAACTTTCGTATTAAATAATGGTTGAATAAATGAGTGTATGAAAATGAAAAAAGTACATTTAATATTTTATTAGATTCATTTGTTCTTTTTTTTTTTTTTTTTTTTACTTCCTGATCTGCAGAATAATAATTTAATTCGATCGATTAATTCATATTTAAATTTAATTATTTGTAATTAGTTTGCTCAAAAGATGGGTAGAAAAGGGAGAACAAGGGCAAATGACGCGGAACAGAGTGCGTTGTTCCCAAAATCTAATGAAGTGATAAAATTTGAAAATGTGATTAAAGAGATAGATTTTATAAAATCGAAAGTCAATATTTGTGATAAAGGCGATCAAGCCAGATTAAAGATCCTAAAGGATAAGGTAAATGTACTGGAGGTTAAATTCGAGGAAATAGTTAAAAATTTTTCCGAAGAGGAAAACGATGAAAACTTTGAAGAAGTGATGAAAAATCGGGACATTCTGTTAGAATTATCTGTAGTGTTAGAGAGTAAATCGCAATCAAGTACTCCAAATGTAAATAATGATGCACGTACCAAACCAGGGACTTCTGTTAATTCGCATATTAGTCTCCCTAAACTTGAAATTCCTTATTTTTACGGGGATAATGAATCTTGGTTGTCATTTAAAAATTTATTTAAATCATCTATTCTGGATAATGACAGCCTTAGTGAGGTTGAAAAGCTACAATACCTCCAATCGTGTGTAAGAGGTAGTGCATCAAAACTTATTCGTGGATTTGCGTTACAATCGGAAAATCTTAAACATTGTTGGGAAATCCTTACTCAGCGCTATGAAAATAAACGCCAATTAGCTATAACTCAAATAAATAAAATCTTTTCGGTAAAGGTAAACAAAGCGGATGATCCTAAATCGTTTTTCAATTTAATAGATACTTGTAACGAAGCGGTGCGAAACTTATCGACCCTCGGATTGGAATCTAATCCTCTTAGCGATCTTATTCTTATAAATTTCATGATTTCAAAATTGGATTCATCCGTTAGGCATAGATCGGAGCTCAGTCTAGAGAATACGCAAACTATTCCCGATTTAAACTCGTTTCGTACATTCATTGAAAGGGAGGCGTCGAGTCAAACAAAACTTGAAAATAAACCAGGGATGTTTAAGAAGCCAGTAGAAGGTAGTAGTGTAAAAAAAATCTTGTGTCAAAAATTCAATAATAGTCAAAGAAAATAAATGCGTCGCCTGTTCTCAAGTACATCAATTGTTTAAATGTCCCAAATTCAATCGAATTAGTATTCAGGAGCGATGGGACTCAGTTAAATCTGAAGGATTGTGTGAAAATTGTTTGCGAACTAATCATCAAGTGCGACAATGTAGAATTAATATTAAATGTAAGGTATGTGCAGGTTCACATCACACTCTTCTGCACATTTTTACTCAGAATTCTGCAGATCAGGGAGGTGGCCTTGTTACTACGTCGGTGGCCAATAGTTCACAATCTAATGCAAATTTTAATGAACAAAGGGTGTTGATGTCTACTGCCCTTATAAAGGTTAGATCACCTAACGGTAAAATTATTCAATGTCGGGCGTTAGTTGATAGTGCCTCACAAAATAGTCTCATAACAAAAGAGTGCGTTGAGAAACTAAATTTGCCTTTGTTTGGCATTTCTCATCGACTTGTAGGCATAAACGGTCTGTCCGCAGAAACTGTTTTAAATTTTACGGAATTTTCATTCTCGCCATATTTCGCTAACGAGTATAAACATTTGAAGGCACTAGTAGTAAATAGGGTTACTGCCCCTCTGCCAAATTTCCGGGTGAGAACGACGTCTTGGCCACATACAAGAAATCTTCAGTTAGCAGACATTCATTTCTCAAAGCCACAACAAATAGATGTGCTGCTGGGAGCAGACATTTTTTCCTCATTAATTTGTGGCAAACCAGTACATGGAAGGCCAGGAGAACCCTCTGCTATTCCCAGTTCACTTGGTTACTTACTAAGTGGCCTCCTCTCAAGGGATGGAATGGAGCCAGAATCAACGCATAGTTCATCTTTACATTGTGTGAACTTAAACGATTTTTTCGATAGTGATCCAATAAGATCTTCTAAGGGTGGTAATGACGAAGCCGATCCGGCAGAGGAACTGTACAAAACTTCCACCAAGCACAACCCCGAAGGTCGCTATGTTGTGAAATTACCCCTCCATGATGAGATAGATTTGGGCGAAAGTGCCAACTGTGCACTAAAAATGTTTAAAAAACTAGAAGCTAGATTTATTCAGAACCCTAATCTAAAAAAAGAGTATTGTAAGTTTATGTGCGAATACTCTGATTTAGGTCATATGACTCTACTAAGGGCTGAACAACTTAATCGTAAACCAAATTATTACATGCCTCATCATGGAGTTATAAATGAAAATAGTAGCACTACCAAACTACGGGTAGTGTTTAACGCGTCGGCCTTAACTACCAATGGCAAATCCCTGAACTCCAATTTGCATAAAGGGCCAAAACTTCAGTCCAGTATATTTAGCAATTTGATTAGATTTCGGTTAAATAAAGTCGCCCTCTCGAGCGACATAGAAAAGATGTTCCGGCAAATTCTAGTTGCAGAGCATGATAGGAATTTCCAAAGAATATTTTGGAGGGCCAATGTGTCAGACCCACTTCGTGTGTACCAATTGAACACTGTTACTTATGGCACAGCCTGTGCACCATTTTTAGCCCTGCGTACTATACAACAATTACTTACAGATGAGGAAACCAATTTTCCCGTAGCTGTGCAGGTTGCCCGTAATAACCTGTATATGGACGATCTCCTTGGAGGGGCTGAAACAATCGAGGCCGCTCAAGCCTTGGTCACAGACCTTCAGGCTTTATTCAATGCTGGGGGCTTCAAGCTGCGAAAGTGGGCTTCAAATTATGTGGAAGCTCTAGTTCAGGCTCCGGAAACTTTAAAATCAACAAATCAGGAATTATCCTTAAACCCCGATCAATCCCAACGTATTTTAGGACTAAACTGGAATTTAACATCGGATACCCTACAGGTTGGAGTTAACACCGAAGAAAGCGTAACAACAAAAAGACAATTATTGTCCGTAATTGCACGCATCTTCGACCCTTTGGGTCTGTTATCCCCTGCCACTATCCTTTTAAAATTGCTCTTACAAGATGTTTGGAAGCAAAAACTTGGTTGGGATGATCCTTTACCACCAGACATTCAAAACAGGTGGAACGAATTTTATGAAAAAATTGCCTCCTTTAAGGCCATGTCAGTACCCAGATTTTTAGATTTGAAATCCGAATCGATTTACCAGATACAGGGATTTTGTGATGCGTCAACAAAGACATATGCTGCCGTAATTTATATACGTCCAAGTCAGAACTCATCTTTAAAATTGATTGCAGCTAAAACCCGTGTAGCTCCTTTAAAACCCATTACCTTGCCTAGGTTGGAGCTATGCGTGGCTGTATTGTTATCAGAACTCTTGTCAGTCGTCCAGAACTCGCTAGATTCTCAGGTGGAGGAAATTCTCCTATGGACAGACTCCACAATCGCCCGTAGTTGAATCTTAAATCCACCCTTAAAGGGCAACACATACGTCCTACACCGAGTCAACAAAATAAAGGCTCTGACAGACCCAACCACATGGCATCACTTACCAAGCAAACATAACCCAGCAGACTGTGCAACCCGTGGGCTGTTACCAAACAAATTACAAACCTTTGACTTGTGGTGGTCTGGACCTGATTGGCCAAAGATCCAGGTCTCAGATCACGATTCAGAAATGTTGACCTCAGTCAAATGTACAGTTGTGAAAACTCCAGGACTCATAGAGTCAAACCCAATGAATGACTCCATTATAGACGACTTGGTTTCAAAATTTTCTCCAAGTACAAAACTTTTTCGTGTAATTGCATTTATGAAGCGGTTTATCAATAATAGTCGAAATCCTACAAAGTTGAATGGACCAGTCTCAGTACAAGAAATTTCAGAGGCTAAAAAAATTGTTATTAAATTTGTCCAACAAAGGTCCTTTGCTTCAGAAATCGCCCTTTTGCAGCGCGGCCAACCCGTTGCAAAGAACAGTAAATTAAAACCTCTCAATGTGTTTATTGATTCCGAAAACCTATTGAGAGTGGGAGGTAGAATTGACAAAACCAAGACCCTTCCCTATGACACTAGGCATCAGTTATTAATCCCTAAAAATCACCCTTTTACCTCCCTTATAATCAGACATTTTCATGTAAATAGTCTGCATGGAGGTGTCGACCTAGTGTTAAACCTAATTCGCCAGTCTTACTGGATTCCTGATGGGAGATCCACGGTGAAAAGGGAGCTTCGACAATGTGTCACGTGTGCCAAAATCCAACCAACCCCCAATCAGCAAATCATGGGTGACTTACCCAGTGCCAGAGTCAACCCTTGTCGACCATTCCAACATGTTGGCCTTGATTATGCAGGCCCTATTCAAACGAAGTGTGAACATAAACGAAAAAATATAAAATTTAAGTCCTATATTTGCCTATTTATTTGCATGTGTACCAAGGCAATTCATCTCGAGTTAGTCACTAGTTTATCAACAGAACATTTTTTATATGCCCTACAAAGATTCATAGGGCGTCGCGGCTATCCTACAGACATTTACTCCGATAATGGACGCAACTTTGTTGGTGCCCATGCCCATTTAAAGAAACTCGTGACACTTTCAACAACCAACACTATTCAAGATTATGTCGCAACTAGACAAATTCATTGGCATTTTATGCCACCTTACGGGCCTAACTTTGGCGGCCTATGGGAATCTTCCGTTAAATTGGCTAAACGCCATTTAATTAAAACTTGCAAAGGCAGTTGCCTGTCCTTTGAGGAATGTGACACTATTCTCACCAATATTGAGGCATGTTTAAATTCACGCCCCTTAGTCCCACTTTCCACAGAGCCCAATAATTTCCTGGTACTTGCACCAGGACACTTCCTAATTGGGGCTCCGCTTCTTCAGCTTCCTGAACAATCTCATAACGTAACTAATAAAATTTGTACCAGTGTTTCTTCCAGATGGAAACTCCTTCAGCAGATCAAGAGGTCCTTTTGGAACACCTGGCAGAGATCATATCTTACCTCTCTGCAATCCAGAGCAAAGTGGAAAGGGGGTAACACACCTCTGTAACCTGGTCAGCTAGTCCTGGTGTTGGAACCCTCGATTCAGCCAGCACAGTGGACCCTTGCCCGAATTCTGGACGTCCATCCTGGTGATGATGGAATAATTAGAGTGGTAACTCTGAAAACGCCAGTTGGAATCATCAAGAGACCAGTGAATCGCATTGCCAGTCTGCCATGCTCAGCCCCCCCCCCCCCCCCGGAGGATGTCGGGAAGGAGGGCAATGGAGGAAATGATGCGTAGAACTGAACTCATTAGTGACGGCGCTGAGCAGTTTTTTGTTTAGTCGCTCATTCGAAACGAGAGAGAGATGCGATGCATCTTAAACCGAGAAACCCAAACTCATTCTAAATAATAAAACTTATTCGTCCTTATTGAATTTACATAACATAAGTTATGGATGTAACAATAAAATGTATGTAGCAAGCAGATATTAGATTTCAGAGTCTCTATGTGTAGCCATAGTCGTTTAATCTCCGGGAAGCAGGCAGAGGGTAAGTAAATTTAAACTTATTCCTCAATTATTCTAATGTATGTTATTTTGATTTATATTCGAGTTGAATTTGAATCTAAAATAAAGCGTAAGAAAATCTTATCCGATATTCTGGTTTTAATATAAACTAAATCGAAATTCATGAAAATGAAATTTAGTCGTATATTCTTCTTTTGGCTTCAAGCCACCCTATGTTCCAGTGTTTGACACTGCTAGTTATTCATTATACCAGCTATTAGCACCCTATGCTCTAGTGTTTGACATAAAATGTAAAAATTCTTATATGTAAAATATACGATTTTATTATTTTTCTTATTTATTAATTTATTTCGAGATAGATGTCAATTACTGGAGCATGCCAATCACTGGAGCACCTACCCTACTGGGTGTCACATAAGTCTGTAGACATTTCAAAAATTCATAACTATTAAAGAAATTGGCATAAGTAAACGCAGTTTGCAAAAAAAGTTATTCTATCTCTCTCTCTTTTTTTTTTTTTTTTTTTTTTTAAGAAAAAATAATAGTTAAAATTTTCGTTGATAAAGGGGCAAATCACTTATTTCCATGAAAAACTGCATCTATTCGCATGCAAATGTTGACAAGCATATAAATCCTATTCTAAGTGTCCGCCATTACCACAAATTACAGCTTTCAAACGAGTTACAACACTGCTAACTGTAGTTTCAGTCGGCGGTTCTTACCTGAGGGAAAACATCTTCAAAAATAGCGCCTTTATCCATCAAGTATACATCGCAATTAAAACTTCATGCATGCGCAAGTAAAAGGCAAAATAAGAAATAAGCTGTATTAATCGTAAAACCACGTAATTTTATAGGACTCTGATTTAAATATTTTTCGTCACTTATCGATGCAGCACTCTCTATCGTCGAAAATTCTAACTATATACATTAAAGCACTGTTTATAAGTCTTTCATGGGACTGACGCAAAAAGACGTATAAATGATAAAACGTGTAATCGAAATTTTATTAATAACATTTTGATTACTACAAATTTAATGACACTTAAGAAACAATTACATGAAAATACTAATTAATAAAGTTTCTTAAGTTAGTAAATGTATATTATACATTTTTTTACGACAGTAATTGATTTTAAAAAAAATATTATAAAAAGTGAGAGAAATCATACTATTAATGCATAACTGGGTATTAATTACATATATCATATATTGAGTATTATATTACATTTCTTAATAACTATACTAGCGAGCTTCGCCCGCTAGCGGGTCAGTATTTTCAAATGAATCACTTACAGTAACTTTTAGTCTTAAGAAAAGAAATTGAAAAAAAAAATTATTTATGAATGGGTAAAAAGTCGGCCCGTGTCCCCACTGCCTTCGGCAGCGCAGTCCCGTGCGCGCTGCGCGCGCGTATTCCTTCCCAGACCCTTCGTGCCTCCAAAAAAAAAAAAAAAAAAATCTGATCGGGTAAAAAATTCCCACCGTGTCCCCACTGTCTCCGGCAGCGCAGACCCATGCGCACTGCGCGCGCAAGTGTGAAGGTATACGTGCGCTGCGCGCACATATTCCTTCTCAAATCAAAATTTTATTCTTAAGAAAATTTAAAAAATCATTTCTCTTCGGGTAAAAATTCGGACCGGGTCCCCACTGCCTTCGGCAGCGGAGACCCGTGCGCGCGCATAACTTAAGGGGTACGGATACACGCGCTCCGCGCGCGTATTCTTTCCCTGACCCTTCGTGCCTGAAAAAAAAATTCTGATCGGGTAAAAAATCCCAACGGGTCCCCACTGCCTTCGGCAGCAAAGACCCATGCGCGCTGCGCGCGCACGTCTTAAAGTATACGCACCCTGCGCGCACATATTCCTTCACAAATAAAATTTTGATTCTTAAGAAAAGAAAATAAAAAAAATCATTTGTCATCGGTTAAAAAGTTGGACCGGGTCCACACTGCCTTCGGCAGCGCAGTCCCATGCGCGCTGCGCGTGCACAAGTTAGGGGATACGCGCGCGGTGCACGCCTATTTATTCTCCACCCTTTCAGGCTCTCTTAATTAACCTACGTGTACCAGTTTTGAACGATCTAACTCATTTGGCTGAGATGCAAAAGAAAACGTAATCAGGACACCTCAAAACGTGTAAATATTGTGAAAACTTTCGATAATTTAAAAGAACTTTAAAATATCTTTCGAATGATGTATTAAAAATAATTTAATCATAATTAGAAATTGAAATATTGAAATTTGAAAATATTACGGCGCCATCTGGCGGTAGAAATTTCTGTATTCCTTTGTTCGATTCCAATTCAAAAAAGCTTTCTAATGATGTATTACTTATGAAATTATTTTAATTAGTAGCTGAGATACAAAAGAAAACTAATTCAGGACACCTCAAAACATGTAAATCCGGTGAAAACTTTCGGTAATATAAAAGAACTTCAAAATATCTTTCGAATGATGTATTAAAAAAAAATTAATCATAATTAGAAATTGAAATATTGAAATTTGAAAATATTACAGCCCCATAAAAGAAAACTGATTCAGGACACCTCAAAACGTGTAAATCTGGTGAAAACTTTCGATAATTTAAAAGAACTTTAAAATATCTTTCGAATGATGTATTAAAAATAATTTAATCCTAATTAGAAATTGAAATATTGAAATTTGAAAATATTACAGCGCCATCTGGCGGTACGAATTTCTGTATTCCACTGTTCGATTCCAAATGAAAAAAATCGTTCTAATGATGTATTACTTATGAAATTATTTTAATTAGTAGCTGAGATACAAAAGAAAACCTAATCAGGAGTCCTCAAAACGTGTAAATCGAGTGAAATCTCGCGCGCATCGCGCGCGGTATACACCTATTTCTTCCCCACCCTTTCAGCTCCTCATAATTAACCTATGTATACCAATTTTGAATGGTCTAACTCAATTAGCTGAGATGCAAAAGAAAACCTAATCAGGAGACCTCAAAACGTGTAAATCAGGTGAAAACTTTCGATAATATAAAAAAAAAACATTAAAATATCTTTCAAATGATGTATTAAAAATAATTTAATTATAATTAGAAATTGAAATTTTAAAATATTAAAGCGCCATGGATCGAACCGGCAGCGCAGTCCCGCACAAGTTAAGGGATACGCGCGCGGTGCACGCCTATTTCTTCTCCACCCTTTCAGGCCTTCTTAATTAACATACGTATACCAATTTTGAACGATCTAACTCATTTGGCTGAGATGCAAAAGAAAACGAAATCAGGACACCTCAAAACGTGTAAATCTGGTGAAAACTTTCGATAATTTAAAAGAACTTTAAAATATCTTCATGAGACCTCAAAACGTGTAAGTCAGGTGAAATTTCGAATTCCATTACCTACGGTAGTCGGTTAATGGAAGTAAATAGAAAAAGAAATATTTTTACCTTAAGTGTATTTGTGTCGTTTTGAAACTGGCATCCTCTTTCGACAGATAAAATGTGAGGCGTGTAAAGATAAAATTTAATTTGCAATTAAAATGTAAATCTTTTGTTTATTGACCAAAATCAATGAAATTTGAACTGCAAGTTTGTTTTGTGGTGTTAAGATTGTATACTTAGTAAAATGTGTAAAATTTGAAAAGTTGAAGAAAATAGAAAATTGCAATTTTTAATCGCAGTACGAAACACGTGACCTCATTAAATACCAGATGTGTTTCTTTCCGTTGAAGACTGCTGTAGACTATCGTCTGCAAATTTAATAAAAAAGCGCCACAAAACTGGCGTTGTTAAAAATATTACTTACAAACTTTGAATAAACACCATAAAATGCAATAAACTCGCAACAATTGTTTCGGGTCGAAAAAACACACGACCCTTCATCAGGCGAATAAAGTAAGCACGAGTGCTGCAGTCAAAGCGGCAAGTCAAAGCTGCAGTCGTTGCCGCTTTGACTGCAGCACTCGTGCTTACTTTATTCGCCTGATGAAGGGTCGTGTGTTTTTTCGACCCGAAACAATTGTTGCGAATTTATTGCATTTTATGGTGTTTATTCAAAGTTATTAAGTAATATCGTCTGCAAAGCTAAGATTCTTGTGATTTGTTGCCAATATTTTTTTATAGTTTAGTTAATTTTTAAAAATCTAATTGTCCGATCGATAAGCCGTTTAAACCATCGGATTAAGAAAAAAAAAGCCCTTTCCAATGGTATCTTGTTTGTAACAATACGACTGATATTTCTAATTTATTTTCCACTTTTTCCGTAAAAATGCCGCTTTTTAAGCATTTAATCATGAATTCTGGGTCATTTTTCGTTAGACAATGGTCGACATTTCAATTAATATCTCCGCTAATTAGGGTCGCATCGTTTAGCAAATTAGATAACCCAGATCTGCGATAAATTCTCTGTCCGACGGTACCTGTTCGAAATCCGTGCGACTGTTAGCGCCGGAGTTTTTGCTGTTTCAAGCCGTTTCTCACAGACAGACAGAGACACACACACACACACACACGTACAGATTTTAATAATATAAGGAGATATGAACACATTTCGAATATTAATTATATATATTGCGTATCTTTAATAGTAAGCGTACGATTTATGTCCATACAGATAGTTATTTAATAACATTAAAAATCTTTAATATTCGTCTGATTTGCTGCTTATCTATGAGTATTAAAAATTCTACTATGAATTCAATTGATTCTTTGATCAGTATTCTTCCATCTTTCCAGTGTTTTTTCGTTTAAGATGCTTTCTAGGAAAAATACGTCTTATTTAGAAGGAAAAATAATGACAGGTCCAGAAATTTTGCGAATTTTAGTAAAGTGGAAAAGACTTATAACCGATATTAGCGGCGCATAAACGAAGAATTTTTGCATTAAAATGAATAGGAATGAGTCGGGACTTCACTAAAAGGACGTATAATAAAAAATACGCATAAACGGTGCTTCACTGCATATATATATATATATATATATATATTTATAAAAAAAAAAAAAAAAAAAAAAAAAAAAAAAAATCCTTCACGAGAATAACTTTTTTACAAACTGCGTTCAATTCCATCAGTTATTATTTTCTATGCATATTTGTATCAATATAATAAGCCATATAAGTATGATAACAATTATAAATGATAATGCAACAATTAAATAATTAGTGAAGGAGTAATGAGCATGGTGAAATACAAAATGAAAATATGTGTATGCAATTAATAAATAAATTTATTATTATTATTATACATTACACTATTACACATAGTATATAGGTAAAATCCTTTTTGGTATGGATGAAGGGAATATACCAGAAATATTTACACCAAAAATAAAATCTTAATAAAATAAATGAAAATTTCTAAATATTTATCCTTGAAAATTTGCTGTATCAATAATTTAAAAACAGAAAGGGAATATTTCGAAGTAAAAGAATTCTGCCGCAACACTTATCACTCTTTTTATAGCATTGTGTAACGCTCTCAGATTTATTTTATTTGCTAACATATTGTCTGTGAAAAGATAATATGCGACATAAAATTTTTATTACACATCAAAAGATATTAAAGGCCATCCTTGATGTTGATTTAATATCAAAAAGTAGTATTATTATGCGTAAGCAGAAATCATCCAGAAGACAGCGCATTATTATATAAAATGAAATTTTCGGCTCCTTTATTTGTTATTTACTTTTTTTTTTTTTTTTTTTTTTTTGACTTTTTCAGATTTTCAAACTACAGAAATCGCTGCTATATTTGCTTTAAATTACAAATTATAGAATACCTTTTCGTTACGTACATATAGCACTAAGGCTAAAACAGTGATTTCTCAAAATTTCTCATTTTACAGAACAGATTAAAATATATATATATATATATATATTTAAAAAAAAAAAAAAAAACTGTTTTCAGAAAACAATGATCAGCTTAACATTTGGGAATTTTCTGAATGTGAAAACGGAATTTAAAAGTGTTAATTAATGAGTCATAATGGAGATTATTTTCAGACAGTAACATTCGCTTTGTCTTCCGTCAATGATAAGTAGGGAGAAGTGTTAACAGCAAAAATTAAAAATAAAATAAAATGAACTGAGAAAAAATTCTATAACTGACATCTAGAATCTAAATTGTGGCTCTAAAAGAAAAATAGTTCAATGTCATCCTTATAAATTCTAGTCCCCTTTGAAAGCGAGTTCTAGAAACCCCTATTAGAATTCTAGAGAGTTTGTCTATATTATTGAGGTCAAACCTATTTGAAAATATCTCCAAATAAATGCGAACACAAGAGGCGGGTTTCAGCAACTATAATATTGGTCTATGACCCATTCTTAGATAATCAAGCAAAAATTTCTCGCCATACAAAAGATTCAGGATATTCAGAATATTGTTTCGCCATCTAAAAGTGCGTGGACAAGAAATTCTCGATCATTTCGTCTATTCAGTTTATTGGCGTGCCTTGTGCACATAGCTCGGAAGTCTATACTTCTAGTTAGGGGATTTAGAAAATGGCCACTTATTCACTCTAGATGAAGGCGGTATATTTTGTTTCTCAGTATGAAGTAAATCTATGTATTTCCTAGAAAATGTATTTTATATAGTGCGCCTACACATATTTATAGCCTTTTAAATTCACCTTGATTTTTAAAAAATTGAAAACTACTGGACTAAAAATTTAATAATCTTCCCTATTTTTACGGAACATACTAAAACAACAATGCAAAAATTACTTTGGTAGCAAATGAAATGACTTGGAATAGTAAATATTTTCATCTAATATATACACATATATGCTTTGAGGCTCATCATAAAAAAAAAAAAAATAATAATAATAATAATAATAATAATAATTGCAATTTTCTAATGTGTAAAGATTACTACACCTGCCCCTTTCTCCTCCGCACACACACAGAAAAAAAAATGCAAAATTAAATCAGCTTAATTAAAAAATTTCATAATGTTCTTCCTATTCATTTAAGATACTTTAAACCGTTATTCTTAAAAATAAATGACAATTTACACTTTACAGCATATCTCAGTTTTATATGTGAAAAATAACTACTCCTATATTTGAATATACATTTAATCTTCAAGTACAGAGTAAATAAACAATATTTGAACAGTTCCAATATGAAAGTTAAAATTTGTTGACAACAAATGCAACCAAATTTGTTTAATTACTTATTTTCTCATTAATAATAATAATAATAATAATAATAATCTGGTGTGTCACTCACACGACTTTCTCTTACCCTGAAATTTAATGCTATAAATATATGTTGAAAATTAAGAAGTAACATAACGAGTACTGTTATGTAAACCTGTGTTAAAACAATTCAAATCAAGCTTCGGAACAGTTTTATATGATAATTAGTTCTTTGTGAGGGAAGCTACCGCCCCCTCAACCCCCCTTTTCATTACTGCACCTATATTTATATCGGATTTAAATCTGTTATTAAAATTAAAAGTTCACTTAAAATTATTCAGACAACTTTCACACGCAACATTCCTTGAAACTTATCAATCTTGATCAAACTTTTCCAGCAACAAACTTATATTAATTTCAAAATACAACTTTTGGATCTACTGAAATTATTCGTGCTTACTCGTATTCTCTAAGAGACACAGACAAATATCAAACTTTAAAAAAATTTACTTTGGTAATCAGGACGTCTCGAAACATGTAAATACACAAAAAGCTAGCAATGAATATTTAGCTTAAAAACATACATTATTTATCACATGTCTATGGGGAATTCATTTCCATTCCTGAGCAGATTTCCTGGACATGGTAATATATTATAGTAAAGCATTTCCACTAACAATAACAAAGAATGTTATCGTTTAAATATTTGCAGCCCTGTATATCTTTTGAAGGTTATGTACAAAGCACATAGTGCACCTAAATATAATCCTATAGTAATAATATACGGCCTAACCTGAAATGCACGTCCCTCAATTTTCAGCTATTGTCGCACTGTAATCATAGTTCTTTTGTGTAGCCCTGTAAATGAACAGTGAATGATTTCCAGCCATATTCTACATGAGGCATGTTTTTACACATATAAAAAAATGTATTCATTTCATTTGGTTTAGTGCAGTCTATAGATGTTAAACTCTATTTACCTACAATTTCCCCCATATACGTAATGTATTTGAATACTCTTGAGTGTCCCTGTACACGAACCATTTACTCAACGAAAAACTTAGTGTAGTTTCCCTACATGATACACATTTAGAATACCAAGTTTGGACTTTCTGCTGCTATTTGTTCTTGAGATATGCTGATAACAGACAGACAGACACACACACACACACACACACACACAGACCAACCGCCAAAAACATGATTTTCGGATTCAGAGGACCTCAAAACGTGCAAATATAACAAAAACTCACTTCCGAAAATTTGACCCAAAAACAATATTTTCTCTACCTTATGGGTAAGAGAAAGTAAAGAAGTACTATTTTTATATATATATTAAAAAAAAAAAAAAAAAAAAAAAACGGTGTGGTCTTCACACTACTTTCTCTTACCACACATTACTTTAAATGTACTATTTTACGGTTTTGCAATGCATGCAGCATCTGAACATACCTAGTGCATTTTATACATTAGTTCAAAATAATTTTAAAAACATTTATTATTTGATAAAAATTTCTATGTGAGGGGAGATTAATGCCTTCCTCAGCCCTTTGCCTGAGTGTTGTAGTTACATTCATAACATATTTAAGACTTTTATTAAATTTTAAGTCCTTTCAAATTATTCAGAGAATTGCAGCCCAAAGTCGTTTATATCACAAAGCTCTTGCTATAAAATTTGGATGAGATTATTATTATTATTATTATTATTATTATTATTATTATTATATTATAACAGTAAACTCCCGATTATGAGCGTTGCGGGTTATCCGCAGGCGAAGGAAAAGGGCAAGATGAAGAAAGTACATTAAAAAAAGAGTTTTCTCAACAAAAAATAAATAAATAAAATGATTGATTTAAAAAACGAAAAAAAAAAAAGAATAGAAAAAAGAATTTCCTTTTCGTTTTCTTTTTTGCATAGTACTGTACGGTGCTGCTTTATTTAGTGCATAAATGCGCTAACCGATTATACCTCAGATTCATCGTAAGTAAACTTTTCGTTTATTGTTTTTATATCCTTTAATACATAAAATAGGAATATTATTGCGGTGTACTGTGTATATTTCAACTGTTTGCATTATGTTTTACATAAATTTCAATCAATTTTCTGAGCAAGAATATTTTATAAATCATTTCTCCTTCATTTTCCGCCTTTTTGCGGTTTATATGTAATTTATATTATCCGCGAAACCTATGCTACTCTATTCCGCGTATAATCGGCAAATTATTGTGCTATAGAAATTGGAATTTTGACAACAAAGAGGTACAATATACAAATAAGTTTTAAAATGTTGTAAAACATACAATATACAAATGCACATTGACTATATAATACTATATACAAGTATATAACATGCTGCCCAACCTTATACATATATCACAAAAAAAAAAAAAAAAAGCCTGATTATTTCCCGACATTCCCTGGCAGCTCAGAAAATAATTGAATGCCGAAGTATAACTCACAGGAATTATCGCCTGTAATGATTTCTTAAACAATATGTTAACTTTGTGCAATTTAAATTCACACATGGATTATTATTATTATTATTATTATTATTATTATTATTTTAAGAAAATTCCTTTACCAGTTATTTTATTCATTTCTAAACTGAAGAAATTTTAAAATAAGAAAATGAGTAACACAGTTTCCCTGTACTCTTACTTACAATCGCTATCAAATCAGTTTTATAAGCGATTGTGAATAATAAGTATATTTTGTACTGTAAAAGTCTGTATTAGCAACTTTTCAGTGAAGCAGATGAAAAATTATAATAATTTATAAATTAGTTGGAAAGATGTTTTATAATCTATGTATGATATGGTACATGATTTTCTAACCTTTTACTTTCTTCTATATTCAATAGAAAAAAAAAAAAAATCATTCGTAAAAAATTTCGACTTGCAGTTTTCGATGTATTTACATGTTTTGAGAGATTCAGAACACAATTTGATCCTTTTTAGGATATATCTGTAAGTGTTTCTGAGAAAACAATTTGTGGAAGCTGTAGTTCTAGAACCAATGTACAGAATTTCATAGCAATTCATATGCAGTTGCACCGTAACTTGATAGTGCCTATCAACTTTTGGTGAAAATCGCACAACAGATGGCGTTTCCGTCTCGTTTTATGGTAATTTTTTATATGGCAGTATGGAACAAAATTTCGTAAAAACGTGCACAATGAGAATAGTTTTTAACGAATGATTTTGAAATTATATATATATATATATATATTGGTTATAATAATATCCCACTAGGAAAAAATTGTGTATATATATATATAGAAAAATTGACCCTCTGGGGGAAGGGGAAGTACACTCCGAAGGGTTTACATTTTCAATGTGAGAATTTTTTTAAATAATTCACCAATCCTTTTAAAATGAATGATTGAACCACAGATCAGTGATATTTCAAACCAAAGTTGTTGAGTTTTTTCATTAAGGGAAAAAAAAAATTCTACAATGTCGAATCTAGAACACTTTATTAACTTTCTTTGGATATTTAGTGTTATTATTCTCTGAGATGAAAGGAATTCTCTGAGATGAAATTTCATCACGAAAAATAATTTTAAAAATAATTTGTGCAAGAAAATACAGAAGAAAGTTTTGTGACTGTCCCAACATACAAGTTTATGATTGCTGAAGTGATACTTTCAAAAAATAAAATGTAAAACAATCAATTTTTATTTATTCCTTTTATTATTATTATTATTATTAAAAGAAAAACCACAAACAAAAGGGAGTAGTAAGAAAATTTGGGTTATTTTTGAGTTGGAGGAGTGAGACTGTACCAGATATTCTTTGACTGTACTTCCTGGATAAAAAATGACGAAATGAGTACACTTCATGGTTTCACATCAAAGTACAAGCACCTTTTTCTGAATTACAGTAGAACCTCGATTATCCGAAGTAATTGGGAGCGAACTTACTTCGGATAATCGAAGTTTTCGGATAATCGAGAATTCATCAATAGTCATCTAAAATATTTATCTGCACTCGTAGTTTGGAAAAGATGGCTTGCATACAAAAGGAATGTGGAAAAAAAAAAAAAAACTTTAAAAATACATGTTTGTTAAGAGAAATTTTTGGATAATAGTAGAAAGTGAAAAAAAAAGTGAAGAAGAAACCGACTTCGGTTAACGGAGAGTTTCGGTTAATCGAGGTTCAGATAATCGAGGTTCTACTGTACTAAAAATAAACAAATAAAAGAATAAAAAGACATTCCTGTTCTTTAAAAAGTAATAATAATTATTATAACAGTATAATAAATTAAAAGAAATAAATAAATACTAAAAGTATTAAAGTAAAATAAAATAAAATAAATCTGTTAAGAATTGGTCCATTAATTAATTGATAATTAAAAAAAATCTGGAGGGACTCCACTCGACTTTCCAACATTAAGTAATTAACGAAAATCCAAACACTAAGAGAAGCCGTTAAATAAATAAAAGAGAAAATTATGATAGGGTATTTGAGTTTCTTTTTTTTTTTTTTTTTTTTTTTTAGTAAGTTGTTTAATTTAATACTATTGCTCTCCAAACAATTTCAGCCCATTGATCATAATGATAAAGAAATTTTCGTTATATCCCTGCAAAATTCTATAAGTGCTAGATTCTCCGAAATTCATACAGTTCGTGTGACGGTGATCTATAACCCTAGTAGCACATAACGTTGTTATTACGCTTTTATAACTAATTTTTCACTGCTCAGACTAATTTGCAACGTTATAACAACGTTATGTGCTACTGGGGAACATCTATATACATTTTCAACACAATCGGATAAGGCGTTTAGACACTATCACACTTTAAAGAATTGAGCCCATAGGTCATAAAGATACAGAATTTTTTGTTGTGTCCCTGTAAAAAATTATAAGTGATAGAATCACCAAAATCTATGCAGTTCGTGAAACAGTGACTTATAACATGTGTATAAATTTTCAGCTCAGACGAATAAGACGTTTAGAGGCTATCGCACTTTAAACGATTTGGGACCATAGACCATAATACTACTAAAGAATTTTTATTTGTATCCATGTAAAAAAAAAAAAAAAAAAACATTAAGTACTAGATTCACTAAAATCAATAGGGTTTGTGCTATGGTGACCTAATAGGCGTATCAACTTTCAGCCAATTCCAAGAAAGCGTTTAGACACTATCGTGTTCATTCACATACATACACACTTACATCATCGTAACAATATGTAAATGTGAATTCAGGGTACCTCACAACGAATAGAAACACCAAAATCTTAATGTCGGATTTTTGACATGATTGCAATACTTTCCTTACATATGCATGTTCGAAAAGAAAAAATACACGAAATGTGTCTTACTTATAATTTTTAATCAATATAATATATCCTGCATTGATTAGAAATTTAATTCATTGTGCACTGCATTCATTTGTTTTAAATTTTAATTAAAAAAAAAATCTTACAGCAGTTTTATAGTATAAAATAAGTGTTATTTTACATTTAATAGGATGTGTTAGAAATTGTTATTAACAACATATACATAGAAAATACATAGGAAAAGAGCAAGCACTACACTAGGTGATATGATATATCTTTGTTTCACTTTACTTTTGGCTGTTTCTTCCTTATTTTTAATATTTTCATTTTATAGCTTCCAACTTCTAAACAGTTTGGAAATATGGTAACTTTCTATTACCTAGATGTATTTGTTAGCTTAAAGACGAATAAATTTACCATTACTGTAAGTGAAGACATATTAAAATCCAAAAATATTATAAATCAGTAATCAGTTGCACAAACACTTATCAATCGTAATAAAATTTCTATTCAATTTAATTGCAATGAGTGGCCAGCCAATTTGTGTAATCAGAAATTTTCATTTGAATTTTCATTTCTGTCCTTTTTTCTAACATATTTTTCTGATAACTGCGTTCTTTAAAACGTTAACTAATATATATATATATATATATATATATATACATTTTGTAATCAGCGAAAATAAAAAGTTTAAATAATTAATACGTTTTATTAGTACGACAGGACTATTGACATTTTGCATTTTCATCATTTGCTGTGTTTCACTTTGAATATATGTCAGAATGTTTCCCTTTGGCAACAAACTAAATATATATATATATTAATTTAAAATTGACATAAAACCTGCAAAAGGAATTTTAAGATGCGAATATAGTAACCGTTGCTACAAAGCGCAACTTCATATTTTTAAGGTAAAAAATCAGTTATTTTATTTTATTTATTTATTTATTACGCTTTTTGTATATTCGACAATTTTTCCCCAATATTCTCTCGCACCAAGTTAAACATTAATTAATTAATTAATCAAATCGGGAAAAATCATGTGGGAGAAGTGAAACAGTTTAAGTTTATGATGATATCTGAAATTTGGCACCGAAATAGAACGGACATTTTCGTCAAGATCAGCCAATTTAATTCATCTAAAAAATGGCAACACAAATTTAAAAGACTCCAAAGTGGTCCTATACTAAAGCTGTACCAAAAAATTTTTTAAAAAAGGAAATACAGTAACCACTGCTAAGGAACGTAACATAGTTACCGCATATCTTTATATAGAAGAATGCACTAAGAAGTGCTGTCTTACTATATTAAATTCTGTTTTGCACAGAATTTTATAGCTAATACTTAGGAAACAAAAATAGGCTTTTTTTTTTTTTTTTTTTTAATAAATAAATATATATATATTCTTTATTATTATTTTTTTTTTTCATAAAAAGCTTTTTAATGCTGAATTTACATGGGAAAACTGTAACGTATGGGATATAAATGATGTTAATTATTTTTCAAAATATACAAGCAAATTTAAAACAAAGCCAACCTTAAAAACACATTATAAGGCTTTTTCCGCTATTATATAACTAAAAAATTACCGGAAGGAAATTATTAAAAATTGCCAAAGCGTATAAAAAATTAATACGTAAATATCAACTTCGGCGAAAATTTTAATTCCTAAATTTCTTGTAATGGTAATTCATCTTTCATGCTATGAAATTATGAAAGTTACAAATGTAACAATGTCACATGTGACATCAGATCATATTTTCAGAAAAAAAAAAAAATGTAAAAGCATTTTAATAATATTAGAAAAACAAGGATTGAAAAACTTTAATTTCTCCTATCTTTTTTTATTTTTTTATTTTAATGCTTTTTAAATTCAATATCAGGACATATTTTTAACTGTATACTAAAATTATTTTACAAAAAATTATATTAGTTTTGAAAATTGGTAGGTATGTAAAAATTTAATATAAAGATGGTGCCGAATGCACAATTATTATTTATCTTTCAATATTTTATGGTATTTCCAATAATGGCACTTGTTTTATACAGACAGATTAAAAATTGCTGAAAAGGATGTCCTCTGAATAAATGAGAGGGTGGGGGGGGGGGTTAAAAATAAAAGAGGGTGTTTTCAACTTTCAAAAAAATTCATTATTATATTCTTAAGGGGACTTGGTACCTTTGACGCCACCACTGAAGTAGGTTTTACTTAAAAGCTTATATTTCCATTTAATATTTATAAATTGAACGATATTAGGTTTGTTCAATAAAATAACCATTCAGTCAATATATCGTATGGCTTTTGATACATTTTTTACAGATTTGAAATCTTTAAATTGCGTTTTCTTAGTTTGCATTTTTTCATGAATACTTATTCTTCAAAGTACTAAAACTTCTATAGATATTGAAGGAAAGACATAATATTTTTTTGGGATGTTTAATAGAACTTACTTAAAAGAATTAAGAATGGATTTTGCAATATCTTTAAAACAAAACAAATACGTATATATACATATATATATAGGGTAAGTGCACCAGTGATTGACACTTTTAAAGCAATCTCTGATGTTTTTAATGTTCTAGTCATCAGAAAATATTTTTAGAAATCTTAAGTTAATACGTATGGTATGAAAGACATCCAGAACCACATATATGTTAAAATATATACATTTGATAACATCTTTTTTTTTTATGAATTTTTATTTGACACCCACTCAGTGTTCCAGTAATTGATACTGCCAGTTTTTCCTTTTATTAGTAATTGGCCCCCTATGTTCCAGTGTTTGACACTGCTAGTTATTCATTTTACCAGTTATTAGCACCCTATGCTCCAGTGTTTGACATAAAATGTTAAAATTCTTATATGTAAAACATATGATTTTATTATTTTTCTTATTTATTAATTATTTCGTGATAGATGTCAATTACGGAAGCATGTCAGTCACTCGAGCACCTACCCTATGTATTAAAAATAAAAATATAACAAAAAGCATGTTTATTTATTTATTTATTTATTTATTTTTACTTTATTTTGTTTATTTATTTTTCCAAATTTTTACATAACATACACTTTTTAATTTTTTCTCGAAAAATAACTATCAAATTTTAAAAATCATCCCTAATTCTTTTACATAGGATGTATTAAACATACACACAAACACACACACAAATATATATATAATCTTTTCTTAAAATATCTGTAGAAAATTTAGCGTTTTGAAGATCATGAATTTATTAAAAAAAAAAAAAAAGTGTAAACTGTGAAAACGTAATTTAAGGAATTCAAATCTGTAAATTGTATCAAAAACCATAAGATACCGTGCCTGTATGTGAATATATATTTTATTGGACAAACCTAATATAATTCAATTTATAAATATTAAATGGAAATGTAAGTTTTTATATGAAACCTACTTAAATGCTGTCAAAGTGAAAAAGAAAGTTTTATTAAAATGTTTGAATAATGCCATCTTGTTTCTCTGCATCAGTGCATTTCCAAAGGGAAAAACGGATTTACAGGAAGGGGAAAACATATGAGAAAAATATTTACTCGAGTATTTAACAAATTAATCTTTCATTGGCGAGATAAAGTATTGTCCGCTCTGGATTATCATTTTATCTACATATTTTTTTGGCAAATTGCATATATTTATTTTTCATGTTAAATTTCAGTTTTCAAAGATACTCGAAATTTTTAGAAGTTTGCACTTCATAAATTAGAAATTAAATTTTAATGAATTTTCTTTGTAATTAAAAGACAAAGTCAAAATGAAACAAAACAAATCTCGGTTGAAAACAAATAGCAATATTATTTTTGATTTTAAAACAGTTTCACGTGGGGCAATATTCTTTAATTTTCGTTTCCGTTAAATTTTTTTTTTTTTTAGTGTTACTACTATTACTTAAAATATTAATAAGTATTACAATTTTTCTTTTTCCTTCGTTTTATTTTCATTGCAAAGTCAGTGAATACGATCCGTGTTTGTTTGTATCAAAATCAGATTTGAATTTGGGTTTCTCTTCCACTAAAATCAAAATCTGATGTACACAAGCAAAACTAACAAAAAAATTGAAATAAGGAAATCTTCTAGAGATTAGAGACGAAGCTGCAAAGTATCACCGCAACGCCCCGAAGCAAATAGATGCGGAAGAAAAGCGTTCTATTCGCCGAAATGCAAGAAGGCGGGATTGTTGGGGGAGTAGAATACTTATCCAATAGTCAGCCTGGTTTCGACCACATGATTTGAATAGTGGTCGTCTGCTCAGACCGAAGAAAAGAAAAACAGAACTTAGGAAGAATCGGAGACTTCTTGGATTATTACGAAAAAATTGCTTTCGGGATAATTCTATCGTGTGGGTGATGGTTGAATTGTAAAAATTTTAAATATGTTCAATAACAGAAGTCAACAAACTTACACACTTCCTCCATCTTGTATATATCAGAGTAGCTATGCAAATTATCCCGATGGCGAAATTAACGGAGTTTCGCACTTGGACAATGCCGTAGAAACTTGTAATCAACAAGCATTGCAGGCAACTTGGCCGAACTTTTACTCCAATAATCGAATGCCAGCTGGTTTTGATCAGTTTGTGATAATGAGCCATAATTCTTTAGCAAATCAATTTTACAGCGATTACAATAATCATGCTTTCACCACAAAAAATTCCGTGGACATTCAACAAGATGTTGCCAACCAGCAGGAGCATGTTGCAACTGATATGCGTAACTACACAAACTTTAAGTGTGATGGACGTCGTAGTACTGAATCAGCTATAGCTGTATCAAGTGATGGTTTAAGAAGTTGTTCTGTTTCGCCAGAAATGAATGTGCAATATAGTTTAAGCAACACTAGATCAGTGGCCACCAAGACTCCGCAGTTGCCACGACCGGAATTTGAATGGATGACAAAGACTTCCTATCAAAGTCAGCCTAATCCAGGTAAGTGCAAAATAGCACTTTTTTTTTTTTTTTTTTTTCTAATTCTAATAATACATTGTTTTATTCGTATTACAATGCATATTCAAAATGCATTCACATTATCTTTTATAATATGGAATTAACGCAAATAGCAGAATTATCGGTGCTATGATTTGATTAAAAATAACTTTTTAGACTGTAATTCATTCTTAAAAGAATCTTTAGCAAGAATCGATCCAGGAATTTTTAGGACCCAATTTTTATTAAAATAATATAATAATAATAATAATAATAATAATAATAAAGAAAAATATATTTTAATTTATTTTTGTGGGGAAAAAATCACGTAAAATCTTCCACTTTAACAATCATTTTGATGTTTAATAAGTTTGATGAAGTTAATGCAGTTTCACTGAAGCAAGTAAGGCACTGATTGCGAAATAATACTGAAAATAAAATTAAAAAAAAAAAAAAAAAAAAAAAAAAAAAAAAACTTTTATAAAAGGAAATCTTGGGAAAGGGTATGAATTTGAATTTTGTGAAGAAACCCATTTTAAAAGTTTAATTTCTGTATTAGGGATTATTTTATCAAGGCCGTAGCGAGAAAAACTTTCAGAAGGGCTTCAAACTTTAATATTCAATATTGAAAATAACGTAAAATCGTAAAACTCAAAAA
Organism: Salticus scenicus; assembly: GCA_963930645.1. Taxonomy (NCBI): domain Eukaryota; kingdom Metazoa; phylum Arthropoda; class Arachnida; order Araneae; family Salticidae; genus Salticus; species Salticus scenicus. The sequence continues at coordinate 290,156,883 of OZ005649.1, forward strand.
TTTTCGACAAATCTTTAAAATTTCGGGGGTGGGGAAATGATTACCCAGACGCCTTTTTGACTATGGTTTTGCATTTTATGGATTTGAATTTTGTGAACGAACTATTTTATGGATTCAAGTTTGTGAAGGGTTTCTTTTTATATTATGAAATTCTGTGTAGAGACAGTTATATGACCCCAATTTTTCCTGGATCGAACTCTTATTAGTGATTGAGAACAATATTTTTCTTCAGTACTAACTTATAAGTTCGAGATCTTAATTTTTATTTATTTTATTTTATTTTATTTATTTATTTATTTGTATTATTGCAAAAATAAATTAAGGTTAAGATTACAGTTTAAAAAAAATAATAATTTTTTATAATAATGAAAAAGTTGTTTTATTAATATAGTCAAAACGTATTCATATTATTTTTTATAATCATAGAGGCTATAGTTCTGCTTCCCCCCCCCCCCCCCAAGTCTTCCACCACTATATTTATATTGTAACCTTATTGTATGCTTCCACGATTAGTTAAGGTGAAAATTACTGTATAAATATATGAAGTAAGAATCAGAGAGAAGGTGGAATCATAGCGGTATTTATGATTCGATTGAAGCTAACTTCTTACACAATATTTAATTCATTAAAGTACAATTACTGATTGTCAAACATTTGTTGAAAGCAATAGAAAAGTTTTCTTCAGTACCAACTTATATAGTTACATGATTATAAGTTTTATTTTGATATTATTCCAAAAATAAATTAAGGATTAAAAATATAAATAATGTAGAGGTTTTAAATATTCAAAACTATTTCTTTTACATATTTAAAGCTTTATATTTCAAGAAATATTTAATATTTGAAAGAAAAAGATTTTTATTGCAAAAAATATCACAACTTTTGTTATTATTTTATCGAGTCCTCAGAGTGTATAATATTAAAAAATTACATTCTAGAGTTTTTTTTTTTTTTCCCTTTAAGATTAAGATTTAAAAGGATAATTTTTTCATTAATTTCTTCTTCTTCCTTTTTTTTTTTTTTTTTTTGTTCTCTTTATAATCCCCTTTCACTGCATAATTATAATGACATAAAATATAGATTTTTTTTTTTATAAATTTGTATATCAATTTAAAAAGTAACTATAAATGTGAAAAATACCGATATCATAAAATCTCATTTCAATATTAAAGCAGATTATTTGGTTAAAGCGAATCGATAATTATTTAAATAATGTGACGATTTTAACAAAATGTTATTATTTTGAAAAACATAACAATCGACGTGTCCGAATAGCTGCTAATGCTGCCGTTTCACATTAATATTTTACTCAAATGAATAAAATTTATTCGTAAATAATTTAACAATAAGCTATAATTATCTTACCTAAACGAATAGAAATCACGAAATTAGCGATTATTATTTTTTTTTTTATATAAATATTCCAAAATCAGCAAAAGGATATTATGTTATTATTTATAATTAAAATTTTAATTCGTTTTATCATTATTATTTTTACTATTACTGATGGAAAAATGAGAAATAATAATATAAATTAGTGGAATTGTGTAATAGTACACAGTTAAATTTCATTAGACCGAAATATTTAACACCAACAAATAATACTTCTCTCATTTTACCTTTCTTAAGCAGATTGAAAAAAGATTACATATTATTAGTACAGCAATATTTTTCGTTTTATGGAAATTATTATATGCAACTTGTTATTTTGTATGTATGAATATGTGGATTGTGGAGGGGAGATTTCAGTATTTTTACTTTTACTTAATGTTACTTTCGTGTTTTCTTCGGAACTGAATTTCATGCAATACCCAGAGAGAAAATTTAATTGAATCAGGCCGACTTTTATAATATACGAGAAGCCCGACAATTTCAACAGCCTAGTCTGACCCAACCCTCGTCGATTATACAACTATTATAGCAAATTTAAACAAAATTTCTTACTAATTCAAACAAATAAAACGAAAACTTGTGTAAATTTGCTAACAATAATTTTTGTCATTATTAAAAAAAAAGAAAGAAAAGAAAAGAAAATCTTACTGCTAGCAAAATGCGGTTTAGAACAAAAACAAGTAAAATGCACTTCATAGTTCTAATAAAATCCTTTCAATCAATGAATTTATTTTTATATTTTATGAAACTCTTTCTTCCTTTCACTTCTGAAAATTGGATTCATATTATTGCTAAAAACGAATTCGTCGTTGTATGAAAGACTGAAACTATAATACATCCTCTATATGTAGACATTGTATATCCTCTATATTTAAACAATACACGATCTTAATGACTACGTTCAAAGTTGTTCAAGCATTTTAATTGTATCAAGCTAATCATAGTGTTAATCTCTCAATCACAAGTGTTAGATATATTATATGAAATAAAAATGAAAAGATAAGTATTCAGATCCTGAGAAGTCCCTATTTTATGAAATGCTGAACAATATTACTTTCTTCTTCTTCTTCTTCTTATTATTATTATATTTCATTTGCAAAATTTTGAATATCGGTAATTTTGAATACCTGTTATTTCGAATTATTTTTATTATATCACGAAATTATTTCTATTACTTTTAAGTGGTTTATTTAATCTCAAAATATTTTCACAATTACTTTCTTGAAATAATATTTTTATTTCTTTTAATTTTTATTATATATATATATATATATATATATATATATATATATATATATATATTAATAATTTTTTTTAAATGTAGTAAAAGCCGAGAAACAGAAGACTTTAGACCCCTGAAATCATATAAACCAATAATAATAAAATTTCATAAAATTAAATTATTTACCTGTGAAGACATTTTGTTAATTATTGAAACAATTAATTTTACTTATTGATTTTTTATTTATTTAACATCAAACTTACCTTAATATTATTCCTAGATATTTAGATGCAATTTAAATAATGTTGCCTTCATATTATATATATATATATATTATACACGAGTATATACATTTTTTTAAGTAATAACTACAACTACTGATGATAAGCAATAGCTGATTAATTAAAAAAATAAGTAAATAAATAAATAAAAAAAAGAAAGAAAGAAGATTTTCAAGTAAAAGGGCGACAAATTTATACAAAAAAACATTTAAATTAAAAGTATAACATTGTCTTTCGAGGAAAAATTATAATAAATAAATGCTTCAAATGTTTTGTTTACTTTGTTATCTGTGAGCAAATTTGTATTGCTGGGTATAGCATGTTACGTGGATATTATTTGTATTTCCTTTAAAGTATATGTTTGGAAGAACTTATAACATGTCTTGTCAAAATAATAATAATAATAAAAACAAAAAATAATTTCAAAATAACTTATTTTCTTTTTCTTTTCCTTTCTTTCTTTCTTTTTTTCTTAAGTGTTTGTATATAGGTTTTGAACATGGTTATATATGTAATTTTTGGTTACGATTGCAATTATTTTCATAACTTTTGTTCCAGTTTTGAATGTTATGTCAATGAGCGCAGTTCTGCGTAGTTGTAAATGAATAACTAACTTAAACTAATGAAGATTTTCATACATGACTATCACACAAAATCTACATTGTCATTAAAAACGCGAATGATTATGCAAGTAAAGCTTATTTGAATATTCGTTTACTGCTTGAAAACATTCGGAAGTAGCATTTATATATTCATATATAAACTAATATCAGGCTTAAAATGAATAATGAATACGCTGGTATGAGTCCGCCAAAGTGTCTTATTAAAATTTCAATGACGTATTTTAACATGCTGAAAATCTTTTATATTTAGAATTAAAATAAATTCTAAAATTCATAATGATAAAAATCTTAATATCTTTTATTAAATATTTAAAATGAAAGCAAACAAATAAGTAAAACATTTACAATAATTAACATAAATGTTAAATAATTTAAAATTATTAAATATGTATTATTTAAGTATTATTATTTTCAGATAATATAAAACAAAACAAATAATAATCATATATATATGTATGTATGTACGCACAGAAAGACATCTTTTTTTTTTTTTGTAAGGTAACAAAAGTTGTATTGGCAAATTAGCAAATTAGTTTAAATTTTCTTCCTCAGGTTGCCCTTTAATTGAAAAATTACTTTTTTACAGTGTCGCAATACATTCAACAACGTAACTTGGACTATAAATGCTCAGTGTGACGGCTCTCGTTCATTAGAATGACCGCCAGACATTACACATTGGAAATTTTCCAGAAAAAAAGTTCCAGTATACGCAATATGGCCTCATTTGATCAGACGGATCTGTTTAAAATGTGAGAGGATACTACAAATAAAGCGCGAAATGTTGGTGAAAAATATAACTAATGTATTTTCTTATTTTTATATAAAAATTCCCATGTTTTTATGTACATTTTAGTGAAAAATGCTTACAACTACAGTCATTACTTTTTTAATAATAAACTTTTTATTTTTTCTGTGGCTTTTGGATCAGCCGGTATATCACAATATGATGAGTTATAATAAACAATGTCTGCTGCCGTTAATATTAGAAGTTACCTGATGTTCAAAATTAAAGCAACAACCTATTTTTCAGTTTTCTTCTTTTTCACATAACTTTTAAACAACTAAACATATGAACATAAAGTTTCGAAGGCATATTGTTATCATATCATCAACCGAATTTTATATAACTTTGACAAAAGTAATAGTGTTCAAACTAATAATTATACAATTTTTTCCAAAAGTAAGCTTTCGAAAAAAGGAAAAGTTTCAACAATTTTAAAAAAGAAAACTTAATAAAAAATGGTCATAAGGAAGCACTACGGATAGGTGAAGATGCACATCCATGTGTTAGATTAAAACCGGATTTTTCTTCATGTAATCACTTTTTTGTTTTTCCTTTTATCTCCTTTTTTTCGCCTTTGAATAACTTCTTAAAAAATATACATACAAACAAGAAAATTGGATAAAACGTTCATTATAAAATTATTTATCGACATTATTATTATTTTGGTGTTGAGCATAGTTTATAAGTTACTAATTATATGTTTTTTAAAAGGTCCGTTATAAAAGTAAAAGAAAAGTGAATACAGAAAGAAAAATCGGGATTTAGCTTAACATTTGAAGGCATGTCCGTCTTCATCTATCTGTAATGCATCCTTAAAACCAATTTTTATCAAGCTTTCTTTTCTAAAATTTGAAATTTTTCATTTTTTCCAAAGCTTGCTTTTGAGAAAAGTTGATTAATTATTAGTTTAAGAATTAATACTTATGCTAAAGTTATATAAAATTCAATTAATGATATGATAACAAACATGCCATCCAAAGTTTATGCTCAAAGTTATGCCAAAAGTTATATGCAAAAGAAGAAAACCAACAAACATGTTGTTGTTTTAATTTTGAACGCCAGTGTATTATTGCAAGCTCCTTTATCGTTCTTGATAAAGAGGAATGCATAGGTACAGTATTTTTATATGAAGAAAATAATTATTTTTAAAATTATTTAAGTCAGCATATGATTTTCTATAAGGGAGAGGAGATACAAAATATTAACTTTTTGTACGATTTTCTGTATCTTTAATAATTACATTTCAAAGTTGAAATTTTTGGAAAAAGTAAAAAGTATCTAAAGATTAAATTTAGACTTTATTTATAAGGTGAAAAGTGAACTAATTTATTATTGAAATATATAAGTAAAGGATAGGAACATAATTCCACAAGGAAAGAGCCAAATGTGAGAATCACGCCAATTTCAAAGGGGTATCATACTTTTAAAAAGTCAATGGTTCGAAAAGTAGGCCGGCCTCAATTAATCGCAGGTTGTTCAGTTTTACACAAAAATCTGTATGATCTTTAAGGTTTGTTTCAGATTTCGTAAAAATATAAAATTAATGATCATAAATATTTACAATATATATAAAAAAAAAAAAAAGAAGAAAAAAGTAGGAGAAATTTCCAGTGTTATTTCACGATCCGTAGTAACTCAATTTAGAATAATTACTTCCATTAAATTAAAACTGTCATACGGATAGTTAATCAATACTGAAAATTTTTCTTAATTAATAATTTACTACTTCTTTTTTTTTTTTTTTTTTTTTTTTTTTGTAAATAATTTAGAGAATTAATATTATGCTTTTTAAAAAGCTGAAAAAAAAAAAAAAAAAAAAAAAAACTTCAGCAACATACCAATTTTTGTGTAGTTTTAATAAGAGTTAAAATGGTTGTGACCAGTTGAAACAAACTCATTCTTTACTTATGTGTACTAAAATATTTTTAAAAGGTATATAAGACTTGCTTCCCTTAAAGATATTGAAATATGATGTAGTAAAATTTCTTATTAAAAAATTCATCTTTAGGCATCGTAGTTTTTGAGATAGGAAACATAGTTTCACAAGGAGACATCGTAATATCGGAATCACATTTTTTAAAATAAAAACTAAAATATGAAGCAGCAACCATAATTTTCATTGTTTAGGAACCCATCGCGCCAGATGACCAAATACCCTCCTATTAGATGAATTATCTTGAATTTTTAGATATTTTTCCTTACGTTTTAAAAATTTGTCTTAAAGAATTCGTCATTATTGTTATAATTTTTATCTTCATTTATTGAAAATCGAAAAAAAAAAAAATGTCTTCTTATATATAATTATTATAATATTTAACGTTATCTATACTAATATACAAACAGGAAACTTTGTTTGTATGTGGAGGGTAATCTGTGAAACTACTGAACCGACTAAAAAATTTTTTTTACTAATCAAAAGCTACACTATCCCTAAGTGCTATAGGTTATAACTAATTTTGATAAAATATGTTTTTAATTCGAATTTTCAATATTTTAATTAAAATCCCCATAAAATCCATGAAAAGAAAAAAAGAATGAAATATTGCAACTAGGAAGCTGTTGACTCTATGACTTCGACGTAAAGCGTCGGGATCCGAATCCAGGTAGAGGTCTGCACGGGCCGGGCTTACGGCCCGAGCCCGAACCCGAGCCCGGCCCTCGGGCCGGGCTCGGGCTCAGTTTTTTTGTGTATATTCAGGCCGGGCCGGGCCTGAATGAAATTTTCTCCGGGCCGTATCGACCCGAACCTTTTTCTGGTTTCCTCGTTAATCAACGAAAAAGGAAAATGATAAAATATTTCTTCAGTCATTTATTTTACGTAATTTTACAGGCTGGTATGTCACATAAAGTTCTATTTTGTTAAAAAAGTGTCTGTAACTTCAGTTTAATTGTCTATCAGTCTGTCTGTCCGAAATCTGATTTTTCGCAAATATTTTTAGCATGCCTCGAAATTAATATATTTTATTTAAAGTAATATTAGATGGTTTCCTATTCAAAATAGTATGCATGTCACTACCAGTTTGCGTACACGTACATAACAAAAGAAATTAGATACGTTACTGTGTATAAGGTTTTGTTTCTTATGATGTGTTGAATTTAGGTGGTATAAAGGCTATAAAATTCTTTCCGCTGTAACTTTTTCTGTAAGGCTCATTTTCCTTTTCTCCAGTGGACGAAAGTAGCATCATTTTTATCGTGGGCAAAAGCAACTTTTCTATTGAATATGGTTGGATTAACATTAAAGCTTTGTTTACCGGAGCACGTGAAAAATTCGGATACATTACGGTATATAAGAGGAAATGATTGAAAGTACATTTTTAGTACTATTAATCATTTTAAATACCTTCCTATATTGTTTGATGAATGCTAATATTTTCGATTTGACTTTCTGTTTGTCTTTGTGCCTTGTGTATAATAACGAATTTCTGTTTATATATAATTGTCTTGTAAAATTTCAGCAGTTTTGTTAAAGAACTTACTATTGTTTGGTTATATAAATCCTCTGCAAAACACATACTAAAAATCTTTTTCATAAAAAGGCATTCGTTTTTATTTATTTATTTATTTATTTATTTTTGTTATTTTACATATTTTTGAATCGGGCCGGGCCCGGGCCTCGAAATTCCGGCCCGTGCAGACCTCTAACCAGAGTTTATGAGTTGGATCCCCTTGAAGGGAAATAGTTTGAAAATGGTTTTTGTTAAAATTTAAATTATTTATTTTCATTCTTTTATTATTTTAATTTATGTTATCTATACTAATATATAAAGAGTAAACTTTGTTTGTATGTTGAGGGTCGTCTCTGGAACAACAGAACCATTTTTTTTAATCACTAATCAAAAGCTACAGTATTCCTGAGGGCTGTAGGCTATAATTTATTTTGATATTAAAAAAAAAAAAAAAAAAAAAAAAAAAAAAATGAAATTTTGATATTTTAATTAAAATCTACATGGAAGTCATGAAAAAAATAAATAGGGTTTAGTTTTTATTTGTTAAGCAGTATAAAAAAACAGTGATTCAATTCTTTTGAAAATTCATTTAAATATAGTGACCAGCGAAGCGGGCGTAGCCTGCTAGTACTATTATAAAGGTGTAGTGTAGTCATCATATTGTAGATGTCCAGATCTTTAAAATGAATTATCAGCTTAATTAATTTGAATGAAAATAGATGCCCTGCTTGCAGCGGAAGAAGTCCCAGGTTCGAATATTAAGTGATGTTCGTTGTTACTTATTTAAATTATATAAATAACGTGTATTTTTTTAAATATCACAGCTTGACGATTTTTTTAAATTTATATTTTTTAATAACATTTTACTTACAAATATATGTTGTGCTTCATTTATATAATTATTTTATTTCGAGCATTTTAGAGCGTGGAAGTATGGAAAGTCATCCTCAGATTTGTGTACTTTAAATTACTTATATTTTTCACCTTTTATATTTTAAATGCGGAATTGATTTTTTTTTTTTTTTTTTTTTTTTTGAATAGGTTAATATACACATTTATTATTATGATTATTATTATTATAACTTTTCTAAGTAAAAACATTGCAATAGTATTCAGGAGAATGAATGAAGATTTGCATTGAATAACTATAACAATATTATGTATATTAAATTTTTCTACAAATTATTTAAATTTAATAAAATAAAAGTTTAAATGAAGTTTAAGTATTCTACATAAATATATATATATATATATATATATATATAAAATAACTTTACCAATGAATCTACAATATAATATGCAAGTATGTTTAGAATATATTGTTAAACTACAAAAATGTAAAATCTACGGGAAAAGTTAAAAATTAGTTAGCAGGAAAAATCTTAAAAATTAAAAAATAAATAAAAATTAAAATTAAATTCCCTTTGTCTAATTTAAATAGTTTTCGAGAAATTTTAATATTCATAGTATTGTTATATTTTAATGCATATTTATGCAAATTATTTTTATATTTCTGAGACAGCAATTTACGAAAAATGATTTGTAACGTTCACCATTCTTAAAAAAAAAAAAAAAGAAAGAAAAGAAAGAAAGAAAGAAAAAGAAAGTGACCCGTTTGGTCGGAAGATAAATGAAGTAATTTTAGCAAAAAGCAGATAAGAATTTGGAATTTTTTCTGTCTTTTTTCGCAATAATTTAGTTTTTATGTGTTTTCTAAGTCAGAAAAACTCGATAATAAACATATGAGGGTCAAAAATAAAGCCGGAATTAGATGAGAGGATCTGTAAAATGCTATGAAAATGAAAAAATATTTCACGAAATTTTTAATAAATTAATAGAATATATATATATATATATATATATATATAAATTAATAGAACAATAATTGCTTTTTCAACGTTTTAAATTATACAATTTACACATTGAGTATGTTTAATATAATGAAGATTATTGCTGATTCTAGAATAAAAGAGCCGCCGCACGCCGGAGAAATTTAATAAAAAGAGTAATCTATTTTTAAGAAGGACATTATTTGCATAATTTGCAGTCTTCTATGCAGTGTTGGGCATAATTGATTAAAAAGTAAATGAATTACAATTAAATTACAATTATTTTACTGTCAGTCGATTAACAAGTAATTGGCTACAAATAAATTGAATAAGTAATTCAATTTATTTATAATCAATTACTTGTTAATCGATTGACAGTAAAATAATTATAATTGTAATTTAATTGTAATTCAATTACTTTATCAATTATGACCAACACTGCTTCTATGTTGTGATTTTTGTACGTCACAAAAGTAGATTACTAAATTTACGTGTATATATATGTAGGCTATATGCATTTGTTCTTCCAGGAATGCTGTAAAACTATTGTTAGTATTTTACGTATCAGGAAGAAAAGTATCTAAAGCCTACCGAACGTATAAAATATTAGAAAAGGCCGTTTGGTTCTAAAACGTTTTTTAAAAGTGCTGCCGGGTACTAAAATGGGTTGAAGAGGGGCCGCCGAGTGCTAAAGTGTGTTTAAATGAGCCGCTGGTTGGAGCATCCTGGAGTTGGCACTAAAGTTGTTCTGAATATCAGTTGCATCTGCTTGGCCTGATCACTTTTCGCTCTTGCTAAAATTAATTCTGTCCCTTCATCAAAAATGGGTTCATTTAATATATTTTAAAAGCAAACAAAAGAATCGACATTATTTTGTAAAAAATAATTAAATTTGTCGTTGATCGGGGTTGAAATTTACAAGGTTATACATGTCCTGAAAATCCTGAAAAATTAAAAAAGCGTGTTACGAAATCTTCTTTAATTTAATGAGTTTTCCCAAATTTCCTAAAATTTTGAACCAGTTATATTACATGTGCTACGTATTGACATGTAATATAATCAGCTTAGATGATCAAATCTCAAAATCAGGCTGTATTGTAAAATGATTTAGCTAAAATAGTTAGTTTTAGGGATTACATTAATTTCAAATTCTAAAAAAATATATTTTCTCTCTCATACATATGTATATATATATATATATATTGAAAACCTTTTCAAACATTGCATTATATGAAATCAAGTATCACATGAAGAACTATGAAAAATGAATAAAGTTGATGCAAAGAAAAAAAAATAGCAACTTGATATTGAAGCATACAAATTCATTACTTTTTCAAGGGCATTGAATGAATGTTGTACGCAAATTAGGTGATCTTTCTGTCATGCTGTATGCAAATTGCTAAACATTTACAGTATGCAATGCCCGAGGTCACCTAAAAGTCTTGAAAATAATTTCAAATAATATGTGGGGAAAAAAAAAAAAAAAAAAAAAAAACGAGAGAAATAAACTTATGAAGTGGAAAAAATCAAGAAATAAATAAACATATTAAACTTCAAACACCAATTTTTTCTTAATAAATTTATGAAGTGGGAAAAAAATGAGAAAAATAAACATATTAAACTTCAAACATCAATTTTTTCATAATAAATTAACCCTAAAAAAATTTAATAACTAAATTTTAACTTTATTTGCTTTTTAAAAGCACGCCGAAAAAAGTAAAACACTCCACAACAGCCATGAGACCGAAAACAGTTAAAATCACAGTTAATAAGGGAAACGAATTCACCTACTGAACGATTAAGTAAAAATAAATTTTAGTTTAAATTTTAGTTTAATTAGTTTCTTCTAATTGTTATCAAATAAACCTTAAAGTTAAAATTTAAATTTAGAATTAATTTATTTAATTAAATTTTAATTTTTTTCAGATATTAATTTGATTTACGTAAAATCGCATTAGGTGATTTAACTAATAATAAATTTATTCTGTAAAAGACTGATTTATTTAAAGTTTTATAGTTTTCATTTTTAATAAAACTAGATTGAAAAATAGCTGATTTTTTAGAATTTTTAAAGCATTCTAAATGTTAAAACATTAATGTTTAAAATGTTTAAAACATTCTAATATTCTAAATGTTTGTTATAATCAATTGCAATTTCATAAATAAATAAATCTAAATTTAGAGAAAACTGACTTAAAATTTAATTTATGTTACTTTTTGTAGAAGGTCTAAATTTAGTGCCATAATTCACAAGTTTATGTAAATAAAGATCATTAACTATACTAAGATCACCAGTAATTAAATGTACATATGTGGTGTCAACATATTTTTTTGTAATTAGGGTCATATTACAGTAACAAACAACATTGGAAGAAGGTGTATTTTTAGAAAAATTATTATAATTAAAGATATGTCGAGATACGTAAGAGGATATTTAAAAGATTTGTAAATAATTACACTTTTAATTGGGAAGTCATTAGATTCATTGTTAACAATAGACTGAAAATGGACAAGAATAAAAACAGGAGTAGTAAAATTGATTATTAATTGAGAATTGTGAGATTTAAAAGAAGGCTTAGTGGAAATTTTTATATTTAATAAAGAAGCACGATAATGCTAAATATAAAAAAAATGTGTCAGAAAACTGTCGAGAATAATTGTATTTCTGAAAAACTTTTAAATAAACATTAATTAATTGTTTTTTAATTTTAAAGATAAATTTCCTAATTTCTAACCTATATATATATATATAATATTAATAAATATATATATATATATTAAAAACTTGAGCATATGAAAGAGCAACATTTAAACAAAATTTTATAAAATTGTCTTAAAAAATTTTTGAAAATTTCATCGGGTGTCTTGGTTTCCGGACACTTTTCAGAAAAGAAGTGGACACAATTTCTCAAAAAGTATTGCACCGATTACATTGAAAAAATTTTCACACTCTTTAAGCTAGAATTGACTACCGCTTAAACGAAGGATTTTTTATTTTTATTTTTATTTATTTATTTATTTATTTATTTATTTTTTTTTTTTTAATTTTTTGACAGAATTGTATGCGAAAACAGTACAATTTCTTATACATTTTACCCCACATACAGTCTTGTCAAATGAATTGTAATGGGGAAAGAAAATTCTTCGTTCAAGCATTAATCAATTTTGTTTTGAATAAGTGGTGCAAAACTTCAATAAGATCGGTGCATTAGTTCTTGAGAAATCATGTCTACCACTTTTCTGAAGAGTCTTTACGGAAAGAGTCTCCTGAATTTTCCAAGTTTTTAATGAACTTTTTACAAAGTATTATTTCAAAGTTGCTCTTTTATATTCTCAGAATTTTGAATAAAATATTTAATTTTTATTATATTTTAAAAAGAGAGAGAGAGAGAGAGAGATGCTTTTCTTTAGCATTCGTAACACATTTAACCTCTTAAATAATAATAATAATAATAAAACCAATGTAACACTTAAAAATGAGATAAAAGATACAAAAATTTAAAACTTTAAAAATACATTTTAATTAAAAAACATTTAAAACACAAGACAGACGTTTCGGCTAGAACACTAGCCCTCCTCAGTGTCAAACATACAAACACAACATTTACAAAAATTCTAAATACATCATATCAAGATTAAATATTCAGGAGGAATAGCTTTAGCCTCGTTCAAGGAAGAATGTTGCATTTTAGTGAAAGCGCCCTCTAGAAAAATACGGGATTCATAAATATTTATATTGGAAGCTAAAATTTTAAAGTTTTCAAAATCTGGTATATGATCACTATTGAGAGAATGGATTACAAGTTTAGATCTTAAATCTCCTATTATTTTATTTTATTTTTTAATTTTTGTATCTTTTATCTCATTTTTAAGTGTTACATTGGTTTTAATATATTAATGAGACGTATAAAATTATGTTTAATTTTATTAAAATAATAATAATAATAATAATAAAAACATAAATTACGAAAAATTCACAACTATTGTTTGAGGTTAAGATAATAGCGCAGCTCTTTTATCAGAAGGGGGGGGGGGAAAGTAAACACAAAAATAGGCCTAAAAAATTTGAACTTGGATCTACCTTTCACACTATATGTAAAAACATTAAATGATTTCCAAATTTGTTTAAAAAAATTTCAGCCTTACAGATTTTTTGAATTTATTTCTTCCTCAAGCCACCAAAAGAAAAAAAAAAAAAAAACTGTTAATCATTCTATTATCAGGTTAAAGAAGTGAGAAATTAGTTGGCAGCAAAACTTTCACTATCTTTCTTCAGGAAACCTAAATTGCCTTATTATAATAATTTACTCCATTTTGTACTTAATCAGAGATTTCTTTCACGTGGGAAATCTTTTCACACTTATTTTCGATTCCCCCATTTTTTGTTACAGCTATCTGAAAAAGACATATTCTTCCTTATCAGCTTATCAACTGGCGTTCATGGCTGTTTTCAATTTAGAACTTAAAAAGTCATTAGTCCGTCGTTAAAATCATTAGTGTCAATAGCACAGTTAGGACCTTATTTAGAGACAAATTTTTTTAGGTGTAAGGTTATTAGAACATAAGTTTTTATTCCAAATACATGTAACATTTCTGTAATAAAATATGCTGCATTTACGTGTTTCATAACTTTCGCATGAAAACTGAATTGACTTATACATACGTGTAAGAAATTATATTATTCTACACATAAATATATTATTATTGATCTCTTGTTTTAATTACAGTAAAGCACCGTCTCTCGTTTATATGTCTTTTACATTTATACGTCCTTTTAGTGAAGTCCTGATTCATTCCTATTCATTTTAATGCAAAAATTCTTCGTTTATACACCGCTAATATCAGTTATACGTCTTTTCCACTTTACTAAAATTTGAAAAATTTCTCAACCTGTCGTTATTTTCCATTCTAAATAAGACAGATTTTTCCCAGAAAACATCTTAAATGGGGGAACACGGGAAAGATAGAAGAATACTGATCAAAGAATCAATTGAATTTACAGTAGAATTTTTAATACTCATAGACAAGCAGCAAATCAGACGAATAAAAGATTTTTAATGTTATTAAATAACTTATCTGTATGTACGTAAATAGCATGCATATTATTAAAGATACGCTATATATATAATTAATATTCAAAATGTGTTCATAGAGTTCTTAAGAAATGTAATCTAATACTCAGTATATGATATATGTAATTAGTACCCAGTCATACATTAATAGTATGATTTTCTCACTTTTTATAATAAAACTTTTTTTTTTTATTATTAATTATTGTCTTAAAAAATATAATATACATTTACTAACTTAAGAAACTTTATTAATTATTATTTTCATATAAATTTTGCTGAAGTGTCATTAAATTTGTAGTAATCAAAGTGTTGTTATTAAAATTTCGATTATACGTCTTTTCATTTATACGTCCGTCCCTTGAACGACGTATAAACGGTGCTTTACTGTATAATTTTCATTAGTTTAAGTAAATATAAAAATCAATCAGTTAATTAGGTAATTGAAAAGAAATATCATTTATCTTGCGTTGAATTCATGCGTTAGACACAGCACTCCATATAGATTTACCGTTGCGATGTATTTTTCCAATTCAGGATCTCCTTATTCATTCCACTGCTTAAGGATGATTTTAATTAATTTATTTTGTTTCCTTGATGAGAAAATTATGCAAGAATTTTTTATTTACTGTAGTTTTCATTAGTATCTTATGTTACTTCTATGATTTTATTTTGTGGAAAAAGAAGTACTCTATATAGGAGTACAAAAAAACCTTTATTTTTATGCGTCGAGAAATGACGCGTGTTAATCGACTGAATTTTACATTGCAACTAAACTTTAGATCGCTATTACACACCAATACTGAAAAAAAAAAAAAAAAAGAATAAGAAATAAAATTAACATTATTTAGATAGAACTGGAAAAACATTTGTATATAATTTAATAGAAATAGTCAGATAATAACGCAGGCCTACAAAATTGAAGTTGACAAAATTTGATTAGATGATTTTAGCTGAACTTTATCTTTTTTGAAGTGCTGAAACCGAAAATGCAGCCCATTTTTCTCTATCGCGTATAGATTTTTACCAATACAGGGTGCTTACCGACTCAATTTCTTACATATATCATCATAACAATAGGTTGTTTGGTTGGTTGGTTGGTATAGTTTTACGTCGCACTAGTGCTGTGCTATTAACAATAGGTATCCATAATTAATTAATCATGAAAACATACTATAAAACTCACCATATAATTATATTGGTGGAAGAGTAATGGAAGAAATTATATAAGTAGTCACCCTGTATTGGTAAAAATCTATACGTGATAGAGAAAAACTGACTTCATTTTTGGTCTCAGTACACCAAAAAACATAAAGGTCAGTCAAAATTATAAAATCAAAATTTTACACGTCGACCTGTGTAATTGTTTATGATTTGAAATATAATAAATTTAAAGTCCATTAAATAAATTTAAAGTCACACATTAGTGTCAATAATTTCTTTCTTTCGATATGAGTTCTGTAATTCTTTATTACGCA
The DNA here is from genome assembly GCA_963930645.1 of Salticus scenicus. NCBI lineage: Eukaryota > Metazoa > Arthropoda > Arachnida > Araneae > Salticidae > Salticus > Salticus scenicus. The sequence continues at coordinate 290,173,010 of OZ005649.1, forward strand.
GTGTTGAATAAACAAATAAGGTATAATTTAGTTTTTGGAGAAGAGTTGATTTGTAGTATTTACTTGATAATTTATTAGATGATTTACGTAGCGTTTATTTGATTACGGTTTTGGTGTTTGAGTAGGCGAGAGAGAAAATGACAGATTGATGATCATATATATTCAGTTGTTTTTCAACAATTTCCGTAGGTAATGAAAGTATGTATTGTATCCAATCAAAGATTTTGATATCGAGATTACATCGTGTTATTTTTACATAATTTTGTTTTTATAAAACAAATCCAGGTTAGAGTAAAACTAATCGCCTATAAATTTTCGAACACTTTCCCATATTACGGGTATATATTCACAACAAAAGTAAAAGTGTATCAGAGAATAATTCAATGAATCAAAAAAAAAAAAAAAAAAAAAAAGAGAGAGAGAATAACATTACGCATTACCGAGATACAGTTCCCATTTTTTTTTTTCTCTTTTAAACCATATTATGATAAAAATCAATAAAGTAATATCCTGTATCATTCATAAACTATGAAACACTTTACCATATTTGTAGGTAAAGAAATAGCTATTGTGAACGGAACGGATTTTTGAATTTTTTTTTCCCATGTTGAAATTGTTAATTTAAACTTATGTTGCTGGAGCTAACTTAGCTTGATAGAGCACGCAAAATAAGCAGAAGATTTACTATTTTGCTTTCCCATAAAACCAATTTTAAATCAAAACGGTGACAGGGAAGAATAGGACACAATAATTCTCCAACGACTGTAGGACAAGGCATAATTTAATGGCGACAACAAACACAATATGTACAGAGTAGATAGATGACATTTTAAATAATAGCATAAACAGCGCTGTCAAAGCGGAGCTAAAATTTAAATTTTAGAACATTTCAAAAGAAATAAACAAGCAGACGAAACTCTGCAAACCTTTCTGAAAGAAAGACTGCTACAGACTGACTATATTTATTACTAAATTTCATAGGGTGCGAAGTCATGTGGTTTTTGATGACGAACGCTTCTACGTAAGTGTTTCATCATTGGTCTTCTCTGGGAAAACAACCCCATATAGGGTTATCTGAGCTAGGACATGTAGTTTTGGGTATTACAAACTTTTATTTAAGTTAAAATTTGTATATTTTACGCGCATCCTTTGAGAAGATCAAAACTACAAAAGTTCAAAAGCTCATGTATGTAAGATACGATAATATGTCTGTTTGGTGAGAACAAAACAGAGGAGTGGTTACGTTAAATTAGTTATTCCGATATGCTAAATGGAGTTATTTCGATTTCTCAAAGAAATTTTCATGATTTTGATCGTCTTCGCTATTAAGAGAAAGGGATTTAGTGAGCACACATTTACTATATACGTTAAAAAATAAATAGTTTGCTTTAGTCAAAAATTACAGGACACAAATCCTGCTTCAGGCTTGATTATTCAAATAAGATAACACTTTAAATAAAGGTTCATAAGTTTTTAACCTTCCTGCGAAAAGTATAACTTTAAAATGGCCAATGATATATGTTTTATAGATTAAATTTGCATATTATGTAATATGCGAATTTTTATGTAATATGCGAATATTAGACTTTAAGCCGTGGGTTAATGTCTTCTGAATCAATAATTTAAGATTATATACAGGGCAAATAGAAGGTGCGATCAAGAAATACCCTCTTCTACCTTTGGAAACGGTGTTACACCTTCAAATCTGCGTGGAACATTTTTCTGTGCGGAAACAAACAAGCGACATAACATAATTTCACAATATTTTAATTTAATTTTTATATATTTCAGCACTTCTTTTGTAAAAGGAAAACTGGTATATATTCTCGTTTATAAAAGTCAACATTTTATTTATGTATTGTAATTTTCATATGGGAAAATCTCGCACTACCAAATGAAGTCGCGCCTCTCAACATGTATATAATATTACAATATCGTACATTTACGTATGTTTACACTTGCATATATATGTCCATTTATGCACCGTAGGCTTCGTAATTATTTATAAAAAATACGTTATTACTGGTGTCAAAACATTACATTTAAACAAAAACGTAATGCATAACTATTCACGATTCTATTTTTCTTCATAGTAAAACAGTCATTTTAAGCAAATAATTATTAAAAATAGACAGTGAAGAAAAAACAGTTATCTTCATCGTAGATAACAAAATATTAAAAAGAAGAATCAAATTTTGTCTTGTACAGTGAAGCATCGATAATCTGTAATCCGGTACTTTTTTCCTCTTCATTTTTTTTCTCAGCCCGTAAATCGTAGTACTCAACGGATTACTCGCAGATGACCATGGAATAGCATACTTGCCGACTTTTATGGATCGTCAGCAGAGTTTATGGCTATGAATTTTTTACGGATTAATCAAGATGATGATAAAATTCTGAAAAAGAACAACGAATGTTTTGTCTCTATTTCATAATCGTAAATCTAACTTATTTCAAACGTTATTTTAATTATTTACGTTTTTGATAGAGTAAGGGTACACATTAGTCTAATATACATTTTAAACTACTTTTAAAGAAATATTTCTTTGAATGTTGTGATTGATCGACGATTTCGATACATTTTGGGAACATCTCTAAACCGAAAAAATCGATAATCCGGCAACGTCTATTTCCGACCGATGCCAGATTATCGATGCTTTACTGTACAACTGGGAGAGGACCTTTAAGTATTTCTACAGCACATGTAGTTTCATTCATTCTGGAAAAAACATATTTTATTTTTAACACATGCATTTTTAGATTTTCAAGGCCCTTGATTCAGCTCAATACAATAAAAGGATGTGAATTCAGTGACTATTTTGGTCTGTTAGAAAAGGATTGCTATTTGATAGTTTTGTTTCTTGAGCTTAGCAACCCTGGTATCCTGATATAAAGGGATCAAGTAAAAAAAAAAAATTCTTGAAAAAATCGGATCCTCCTTATCAGGCGGCCCGTTTTGGCGGCGAGAAGCGCAACCTGGGCCGTCCTGTTTGAACAAGATATACACATATTTGCGAGGCAGTAAATCTTCCAGCAGATTTGCGTCTGTGTCGGGCTTGTTTTTCGTAACGTTTTTACGACATTAAGTCTTGCACTTGGGCCTCAGGAACAAAAGGATATCGCAGTTTAATTTTCCATCAAGAGAACCCGATAAGGAGGTGACGAGTCCAAATGATTAAGGACCATCTGAAATCTGTGTGTATGTGAGAGAGAAAAATGAATTACCAAGACACTTAAGAAAATATCTCAGCACGAGTAAAAAAAAAAAAAAAAAAGAGGAAGGAAGAATATAATAGAAATAAAAAATTTCATATAATGCATTATAGAATTTAAATCTCTTACAAATTAATTTTATTACCTGATAATAGATATTTTATTTGAAGTATTAAAAAAATTATATATAAAGAGATGAATGAAAAAATAAGACACTTTTATTTATTTTTTTTTTCATCATATGCATTACGGATTAATTATTATTATTATAGTGTTTTTAACACAATCCAACAATGTTTATGTTTTCAATTTGTGTGTACGTCCGTGCTTTTACTCCCGTAAATATTCACGGAATTCTTTAGAACTGATATATGTTATTCAAATTTTGTGTGAGATGTTTCCTGTTGAAAATGCAGTAAGTACCAGTAGTGATCTGTATACAGAGACACCCGAAAGAACTGCAAAGCATTACGTTCTATGAGAGGTATTTCTATAAACCAGATTTTAATACCTTTATTATGCTAAACCATAATAAAATTAAAATTTGTTAATATGCACAAAAATAAATAAAGAAAGAAAGAAAATAAAAAGAAAAGTTTTCTATAGATTGTAACTATATTATGATTAGCATTAAGATTTACAGGGCTATATAAAAATATTCATATACATTAAATGCTATAGTTTAAAATGACTGCAATAGTATTTTTTCTTTTATTAATCGTTTTTAGCACTTTCTAATAATGTTTTAGAGTGGTTGTGACCTTAGTTAGTCTATTTTTTCTATCAATATGCCTATTTGTCCGTCTTTAGCGACCGTAAATATTTTCAGAATTTTTTGAAAATGATAAATGTTAATCAAGTTCACTATAGGATGTTCCGTATTTAAGATGGTATAAATAGCACAACTGGTATATATGTACAGGGAAACTCAAAAAAATGCCAATGTGTTGAGTTCTATGAGAGGCATTATTATAAATCATTTTTAAATAACTTTGTACTGCACAAACCATAGTACAATTGACCTTTGTTATTCGTATATGCTAAAGACGTGTTTTCTACAAAAAACAAAATATGGTGCCTTTGGCATTAAGATTTACAGGGCTACACTCAAATATTCAAATGTTTTAAAGGCTGGAAATTGCTTGTTTGGAAATTGCTGGAATTGAAATTCCTATTTGTGTTTTATTAAGCGTTTATTAAGCATTTTTAACACTTTCCAACAATGTTTAAGAGTAATTACCAATTCAGTTAGCCTATGTGTTTACCTTTCAACCCTTCTGTCTATCCACTGAATGACCGCGCAGGCAAAGTACATTGAAGGTTAAACAACGCAACAAGTACGTTATACGTACGCAGTTAAAAACAACTGTTAATGATCTATGCGAACTGCATGCTTTTTAGTTCTTGTTTTCAACTTGACATATAATTAAAGAGCTTAGTGGATGAACATGACATTTAGTAAATTTAAGTAAGTAGAAATGAAGAGGTAACGGAATAGCTAAAAGCCGTGTAACATAACAATTTCCTGTGAAGACCGATAAATGTTCGATATTTAAGAGACAGTAATTTGTTCTTTCCATCCATAAATATCACCTTTTTTTTTTTTTTTTTTTTTTTTTTTTTTTAATGTCACTTAGCATGTTCATCCATCCAGCTCTTCAATTTTATGAAAAAAATTTAAATATCTCATATATTATCTCAAAAAAATTTTAATAGCAAATTTCAAAGTACTTTGATTTTTTTTTCTTTCTTGACTAATTGTCTTATTTTTAGCCTGAGAAGCGTAAAAGAAATGGGAAGTTATACCACAGCCTAATTTTTACACGCGTTTTATACTTTTAAATTCAGATATTAGCTTTTGTAAAAGCAGCAATATAACATTATCAGCTTTTTACAAGCGAGTTTTGGTTTTTGACAAGCGAGAAATAGTTTATTTTTAAAATAATGCAATTTTATCAAACTTGATGCAAGTATTGTATTTTTATTTTATAATCTTCATTCTACTAAAAAAAAAAAAAAAAAATACAATGTTGATGTGGTTTATGGAAATTTAGTCATTTAATCAAATTTATTAATAAACGGTGAACAGTTGTAAATAACAACTAAATTCAAAACCTATAAGGACACATATATTTATAGAACGACCATTTTATTATGACCATTTGACAGTTTTATGCAAATGAGTTATTGCGTCAATTTACTATTCCTGCTAGAGAACGAAAGTAGTAATGAAAAAAGAAAACTGAGTTCCTGGTAAAGCCGAATTTTGTTTGAATGCGTGAGGAGAAAAATTGATTTGGCGAACTTTTAACGTGAGGATTCAGGCTGAGAGTAAAAGCTGGGATGCATAGAGCAAGTATTAGCGAATCTGCCATATTTGCAAAATGTTCACGGCAGCTGTAGTGAAAATATATCAAGATTGAAGTGTTATGCAAAAAACTGGGTTTGAACGGATAAATTTTGGTCGTAATCGAGTGGTGAGTGATCGCACGAAACAGAAAATCTCCCGACAGGTATCAGAAAAGAGAAATGTAACAGTGCAACGAATTACATCTGAAACTATCTCTGAGCGCTTTGCTCGTCGTACCCATGTTACGTAAAGGCTGTGGAAGCCGAAGGTCAGGGCGAAAAGTACAATATGATCACAATAAAGCGTGTACTAAAATGTATTTGTGCGCATATGATAAATTATAAAAATTATTATGAAGCTTTCACAAAAAAGTTTGAAACGTCTGTAATCGATACAATTGAAATTATCCTCTAAAATATTTTCTTAAGCTCAATTTTATTACTGTTTGTGTTTACACTTTTTCTTAAATATTTTTTCTGGGTTTTTTTTTTTTTTTTTTTTTTTTTTTTTTTTTTTTTTTAACGAAAAAGCTTCGTATATAATAATAATTTTTTTTTTCTCTCTCTTTCTTTTAAAGAAACTTTTATTCAAATCTTTGCTACATGAATTTATTTTTACTATAAGTTTTTACCTTTATAAAATGTTTCGTAATTTATTAATTCCTCTGTCTTATTTTGTTGCAGGAAAGGAAATTATTATTATTATTATTATTATTAGAAAAGAAATATATATATATGTATGTACTATTTCCTGGCTCTCTTTTAAAGACATTTTTATTCTAATCTCTGCTGTATCTTTACTATCAGTTTTCATTGTTATAAAATGTTTCGTAAATTCCCCTGTCTTATTATTATTATAATTTTTACTTGTCAGTCTTCTCCCGCGCAGTGGTCGATATTTCCAAATTAGGTGCTTGCATATTATGCCGGCAAGCCATATTCGTTTTTAATAATTTTATTGAAGATTTGGCGATACCTGAAGTGATCTCAATAACGAAAAAGTACCGTATATATTCGATTTTAATTTATATACACATTAATTTATTATTATTATTATTATTATTTATTATTATAATCTTTTTAACTATTATTTTAGGTTTTCCTCAAATTTAACTAAATGTTTTGACCATAATTTGGCAGTTCATAGAGGGGGCTGAGAAAGAAAACTGCCAAATCTACAAGTGGCAGTCTTTTCATAGAATTACATCTATTCTATTAAATTATTTTTTAGAATTATTTTATTTATTTCAAATCACAGATAAAATTTATTTATTTATTTATTTATTTTTCAATATATTTTTGCGATTGGGGCATCCTTTTTCTTCTTCAAATCCTCCTTCTTGCATTATTTTATTCTTTCCTCCGAACCAAGGATAAAAATTTATTTATTTATTTTCAATACATTTTTGTACACATGACGTTAGTTTCGCGTATTACCCCGGAAAACTTGGGCTTTTATTTTTGAGTAGATTATTAAACGAGCACTCCTACACGTACATACTATTGATATAATTTGCAATTTGGCTAATTCAATACATCGTTTCCATACTTTTAGTTCACATTAAATTAAATTGTTAAGCGTTGAACAAATTTAAGTACATTTTAAGATTCAGATCTAAAATATTCATTGGAAATTACTACCATAACTGGGCACAGAATAGCATGGGCACAGAAAAATACTTGGGGACAATTGTCCACATTTTAACATAATTTCACTCGCATTTGATCTATAACTTTTTTTTTCCCTTTCGTGTTACATAACAATGATAGTACGGACTATTGAGTCAACAAGTGCTACAAAGAAAACCGCGATTTTCCTGCAGTTACAATTTGCCATATACATGTGATAAATGACTTTGGTCAGTGAGTCTGAACAATTGTTGAATCTCTGATCTCTTGTTCAAAAATTCTCCTGGTGGTCTTTCCCCCTCAAGCGATGTTTTCTCCACTTTCACTGATGAAATCTACAAGACGTCGCCTTTTGTTGTTCAAGAATGACCATATCTTTTTATGGAATCATGATCGGGAGATCATAGGCGACAAAAGACACGGAAGGGAAAGTAAAAATATTGACATGCCCTTCTCAATCACAGGCACGTGCTCATGTTAAAAAGATTATTTCATTTTTAAGTCTACTCGATTCTTTGGAAAATCACTTTAATTATTATTATTATCATTATTTATTATTATTATTATTATTATTATTATGTAAGAAAGAATACAATAGATTTTACCTGAATAATAAGTCAGAGTTTGAAAATTGATTTAAATAAAATTTTTCTACAGCTCTCATTTATCGAAATAAATTTCAAGGATTTTATTTTTATTTATTATTTTGGTGTGGTCAGGGATTTTGGAATATTATTTAAATTACATAGTGGTACCATATTTAATGTAAATGCAATCTTCATATTAGTAGGATATAGTTAATTGGAATATTGTATATCTTATAAAGAATTACTAATTATAGTATTTTTTAATAAGAATAAGAGATATTTTGAATTATTAAATACACCTGAAACTCGTTTACACATTTCTCATTTAAGAAACCCTTTCATAATTTTATTAATCTCTTTTTGCATCCGTTCTCTAATTTTCGTAAATATCTTTGGACTGCCTGAGGTTTAATATAGTCTAGAAGCTCATTGTATATGAGAATCCGATGTTTATGCAGAAAGTTTTACTGGAACGTGCAATGTCTGTTAAAATTACATTATTTAAATCGATGCTATGGTATTTCAATAAAATTTATGCTTTTTGTTGATATTCACGTTTTTTTTTTTTTTTTTTTTTTTTTTTAAGAAGCATATATTTATTTAGAAGCATATAAAAACATTTGTATTTTATATAAATTCAAACATAAAGATTTTTGGTACGATAACATTCTACTAAATTAAAATTCTTTCTTTAAAAATAAAAAAAAAACCATTTTGCTACGAAATACACTATAAAGCAAAAAATATCAGACTTTTCAGATAAATCGGGATGTCAAAGAAATGTTTCAGTATTCTAAAAAAAAAAATTCTCATTACAATTTACAAAAAAAAAAAAAAAAAAAAAAAAAAAAAAAACTTATTCGTGTTCAATTAACAAAATATAGCTAAGAAAGATATTTCTGTGTAATTTAGATTAATAATAGTTAATTAAAATAACTTTAATTAATAATTATTGTTCTTGGGGCATATTGATAGTTTCAACTGAACTTCCTGATTGCTTAAACATTTCATTATACTTACGATGAGTGTGATTTTATACATTTCTTTTCATTTATTTCTGGTGAAACACTGTTTATTCTAATTGCAGATTATATTCTTTCTTATCCCCCCCCCTTTCAATAAAAGCTTTTTTTTTTTTTTTTTTTGCGTAATAGCGCTTGCCAAAAAAGGAAACCTTGCATTTTTTGGCTTAATGTGGGGGGGTGGTGACTCTTGATGAGATCCCCTTACATTCTGAGCAATTTATTTTATTTTATTTTATTAATTTTTCAATTATTTGTGTCCTGTTCCGTAAATTCAGTTTCTCTCTCCCTCTCTCTCTTTTTTATTCGTTTCGTTATGGTCGGTTCAATAGAAAATTTTCGTTAAAAATAAATAAATAAATAAACTTACTTCTTTTTATAGATTATTTTACAGCTGTGTATTGGTTGATCATAAATCCTTTCGAAGAATCATTTCTAAAGGTTTTAAATAATGCTGTTCTTTAAAATGGAAAAGGAAAGCTGTCAAAATACCTAAAGAACTTTTTTATTAATATGATTAAACTGACCGATTTTATCAATACTGAACGATTGTTCATTAATATTTAGTCATATAGTTATAACTCAAAATGAATGACATGTGTCTCACAGATCTAAAAAGATTAAAAACATTTAATGAATATAGTAATAAAACATGTAATATAAAATTACATACATGTACAAAATTCTTCATATTAGTAGATGACTGATTAATAAAAAAACGAACGAGCTGATGCTGAAATCGTTTTACCCGTTTTACCTCATATCTACGCACGATAATTCTTATAACAATTCTTCACATTCCGTAGTGAGTGATATAACACAGAATTCCTGATCTAATAATGTATTTGTGTATGAGGAGGGGGAGGGGGGGGGGAGGCAATGAATTAAATGAAGACAAATTATACTTTATTACGCTAAACATTCGTATATTGGTTAAACTTAATTGAGTTTAATACATGAAATATATATTAATTAAAAATAAATAGAGAAAATTAAAATAATTGCAAAAGTTAAAATAATTCTGTGTTTGAATATTAAAATGGTTATTGAAATCGATACAGTTCTCGATTTTAGTCATATCATTTAAAATAACAGCTTTATATATTCATTTTAATCTCATGATGTTCGTTTAATAAAATTAGTTGTCATGCACTTTGAATAGTATCGCATTTAAATTTTATAATCACTATGTTATTAAAATATTATTTACATTCAGCATATTAAAAGAGAGACAAGGCACCGGCGAGATTCGAACTCACGATCTCCTGTTTACTAGACAGGCGCTTTAACCAACTAAGCCACGGCGCCTCACGGAGAGAGTGATCTTTTTTATCAGTATTGCTTAGTAATTCGCTATTTAAGTACTGCTGTAACTGAACTGATTTGAAAAAAGTTCAGTTGCCCAGCAGTTACTACGATACGTCATAATTTGGAACATTACTCTTTGTTGTCATATAAATATTATTACTTGTCTTATCTACGAAAAGAAAAAAAAAAATAAATAAATAAATAAATAATACTCAAGTTGAAACCTAATTTACTTGTTTAAAGAAATGTAAAATAAAAATAAATCATCCTAAAAAAATTGTGTTATTATTATAATATAATTAAAAACATTATGGTTAAATTATTTTGTAATTGTCACATAAAACTAATTTTATATAACAATTATAGATATATAATAATGTTTATATATAATAGAATTTACTTAAAAGAATTAGGGATGGATTTTGAAATATATTAATTAGCTTTTGGACAAAAAATTTAAAAAGTGAATGTATTTCTGAAACTTGAAAAAAAAAAAAAAAAAAAAAAAAAAAAAAAAAGATTTTTGATAGATTTTTATTCTTAATATTTTTTCTCTTAAAGATATTGCATAATTCATACCTAAGTTGTTTAAGTAAGTTGTATTAAACCTAATAATAATAAATAAATAAATAAATAAAAATAAAAATTCTTTTAGTCTTTTCTTAAATATCGGTAAAAGTTTTAACATTTTGAAGATCGTGAATTCGTCAAAAAATGCAAACTTAGAAAATGCAATTTAAAAATTGTATATTTTATTACTCAAATCTAATGTAGTTCAATTTTAGAATATTAAATGAAAATATAAGCATTTATATATAAAACTTTCAGTGATACCAAGTCAAAGGTTCCCTTAAGAACCGATTTCTTTTTCTTTTTCTTTCTTTTTTTTTTTTTTTTAATACCTTTACCATTTTTATTGATATACATGTTGAAGGTTTATACGCTCTGCAAATATTTATAAACTTGTATTTATGGTATTTACCTTGTTTAAAAGTTTATTTAATTTCAGGTTGTGAAACATGCAAGTTAATAACGCTACTGCAATAAAACTTTTGATATCTGGTCTTCTTTTATAGTTCTTTATAAACATATATCACATATGGTTTTCATTGTTATTTGATGCTGTAATTTGCATAGATATAGGCTTTATCTGTACTTAAAAATTAAATTTTTAAATCAAATGTGAAATTACTTAACCACATGTCGGTTGAAGAGAAAATCATCGACGAAAACTACTATACACTTCTGCTTAAAACTGCAAAAAAGAAAAAAAAAATCTCATAAAATTTATATTATATTAATTAACATTAAAATGATTAAACGTATCGTAAATTTTGAATGCAATGCTAATTTTATTGCTCAATATGTTAAAAAAAAAAAAAAAAAAAAAAAAAAAAAAAACATCTAAAGCGTATTTGTGATCATAGGTTTGATAATATTGAAAAATAAAAATTTCTAAAAATCGAAAGAATCAGAAAGAAAATTTTTAAAATAATATTTTTCAGCACCTTACTTCAAATACACAATCACTACTTTTCCGGTTTACGCAGAATCGGATGAGAGCGTAAACAAATACAGAATTCAAACAAAAGATAAGTTGTTTAATTATCAAAGAATCTCCCAAATATATATATATATAAGCCAAAAGATAAAATTTTGAAAGTAACAGAATTCAGTCAAGTACTCGACAACGGAAACCAATCGTCTGATTTTATCTTACAGCAATCATCAGGATAAAAACTGAGCGGTCAGAAGAATTGTTAACCTGTTTATCTAAAAATGGTATCGAAGAACTTCCGGACGATGAATGAAAATTACTATAAGTTATTACTATAAGTGTATCAGGCAATAATTTTGGAAATGATGCTACTAAAATATCTGCTTTGGTGATATGATTTCATACCAGGACAGTGACGCAAAGTGGTCCACTTTTACACTTTTAATTTTTACTTTCTGTTATATACTTAAGAAAGTATTGGATTCGTGAGCATTTTCAACCTCTGGTTTTCGACGGTTTTACACGTTTTGAGATGCTGTAAAAAGGGTTTGACCATTTTTAGGAAATGTCAGTGAGTCTGTGTGCATCAAAAATTTTGTGGACGCTATATCTCATGAACCAATGAACGACATTTAACCATACTTATTTCGTATTTAGTTGAACCTAAACTGGAGCTGTTTACATTTGGTGATCAATTGCGCAATCATACTATTTTTCATAATTTTTAATATGGCAACATAGGACAAAATATCGTATAAATGTGCATAATGAGTATTTTTTTTTTTTTACTTTTTAATATAAAGCTGGGAAAAAAAACAAACAAAAAAAAAACGAATATTTATGCTAGTAATAGTCAACCAGATTTATTCATTGATTTATTTTTGTATGTGTGGGAGCATTGTTTCCCTTTCCCCTGAGGGTGAAAATTTTTAATATAGATATCGTTCAAAAGACTCATAAATACCTTTAAAACGAATGGTTTAAAAAATGTATATCTTTTTTTAAAAACGCATTTCCCAAGATATTTTCTGTATAGCATAAATTTGGTTTTATTTAGCTATTAACGTTTCCCTTCTCTAAGATTAAAATCGTCTGTATGCCTATGCACCATAGGAAATAATTTTGATAAATAATAATTTCAATAAATAACATATTGCGTAAATTTGTATAGGAACGTATAGAAGGAAGATTTGTGGTGCCCAACATACTAGTTTTTTTTTTTTTTTACAAAAAGAGAAAAAGCAATGTAATTAAAAAAAAAAAAAAAAAAAAAAAAAAGAAGAAGAAGAAGAAATTTTTAAACAATTGTTTCCAGGGCCTTTTTTATTTATTTATTTTTTAGTACAAGAGATCATACAATTTCTTTCAATCTGGGATTTTGATGTCGGGAAAAAAAAAAAAAAAAAAAAAAAAAAAACGTGCAATCATTTTTTAAAAATGATTAAAATAAAATTTAGAAAAATCTTGCTAAAGAAAGGAAACAGCTTCAGTATAGAACGATACATATTATGTATTATTATTTTATATATGTTGAAAAATATTACAAGAAGAATTAACTTGCATGTATTTATTATGATTTTTAAAGTACCTGACGTCATTATTTAACTAAGAAATTTATCTAAAAATAGTTATAATCAACATTTTAAAAATTACTGGAAATAAAGTTTCTAAAACAATGATGGAAATTTATAATAAATTAAAATAAATGGAAAAGACAGAAAGGTTTAAATTTAATAAAAGAAATGGAAATTTCTGAAAGTAAACAAATTTTGTGGCATAAATTTGACTATTAAAAATGTATTAAAATTATAAAAACTATGTATCGAAATATTTTAATATTTATGAGCCAAAAATAAATAAATAAGTAAGTAAATATCTTTTATTCCATGTCAAAAAAAATAAAAAATAAAAATAAAAATAAAAAAAAATAAATGAACGTGAAAACTTTTAAAAAAATAATTAAAAGAAAAACTGATAAAAATCGCTCTCAAGAAATGGAAGAGTTTCAGCATAGAATCCCTTGGTGAAATTTGAAATTTGGCACCGAAGTAGCTTGGTCGTTTCTCGCCAAGATCTCTACTTACACGATTGCGATATTCATTTTAATTCATTACCAAAATGTGAACAAAAATTTAACAGCCCCAAAGGAGCTGCTCTGCTAAAATTATACCAAAGAAATTTTAATAAAAGAAAATACTAATCGATGCTAGGGTTGCATAGTTACTGCATGCCTTTAAATGTAAGAATAGATTAAAATAAGACCGTTGTACTAAATTAAACCCTGTTTTGTGCAGAATATTTCATATTTTACTTAGAAAACAAAAATAGGCTTAGGATTTACTTTTTCTTTTTTTTTTTTTTTCTTTTTTTTTAACAACAGTATTTTTAATACGGAAAGAAAAATGTATACATTCAATGTTCGCCATTTCCGAATACCAGTGTGGTTCACATTCTAAGGTACGCAGTGGACAAACATTTGTTTTTTTACATCAAGCCCTTGACCAGTAGTCGGATAGGTTATAAACCACCAAATTTTAATTCCCAATTATCAAAATTTGCCTCGGTTTAACAAAATTCTATTTTATAACTTATATATATATAAATCATTTGCTTCTTTTCTTCTAACTATATTCTTAAATTGTAGTCATACTACATTTTCTTCTAAAATATCACTTTCTAATCATATTCTACCCTAAAGAACACAGAACAAATATTTTTTTATAAATAAAGTTACAGAAATTTGAAGGAAATCAAAATAAAGAAACAAAAAATCTAATTCAACTAAAAATATTTATCTTGTGAAAATAAATAAGCTAATAAATCAGTGAATATTAAATTTGTTTATAAAAAGAACTATTTAGGAAAGTCATCTTATGCAGAACTTCTCGAAGATATTCTTAGATTGGATAGAATCATGGACGCACTTCTTCCGGAGTTTAGATTTTAGTCTTTATAAATGAACAGCAACAATAATATTACTTTAATAAATTATATAGTTATTGTTATTATACACTATTTTTAATATTTATTTTTATTATTATTATTATATTCAGATATTTATGAAATTCACATATTAATAATTACACTTTTCAAATATTTTCAAATTTTTTTTTTTTTTTTTTTTTTTTTTTTTTTTATAATAATATGATAAATTGAAAGTATTTTATATTTGTATTAATTTTCAGATTTAATGTTGTTTTATATCATATTTTCTGTATAAATTTAACTAAATAAACTATTAAATATCTGAATTTAGGCACATTGCAGGTGATTTGCTGTGCAATACGTAGAAGCAAAATAAACAACGGTGTTAAAATTTTATCTGAATTATGAAGGTGCAAATATTTTTTAAAAACATGAAAACAACAATATTTTATTACTCTAAAACAACTATTCAATATTTTTCTATCAGTGGTTTTGTCTTTAAAAACGATAAAAAGCATATATATATATTTATTTAAATCTTCAATATGAAAAAAAAAAAAAAAGACAATAGGGAAAAATTACTTTAAGCGTCTCAAAATATAAAAATTGCATAATATGGCCTTTTTTTTTTTTTTTTTTTTTTTTTTTTTTTAAGTACGATAGTACTCTTTTCTTTCAATCTGTGATTTTGCATTGTCGCCATTTGCAAGAGTACCACCTTGAATTTTATATTTCTTTTTATGTCGTAAAAAAAAAAAAAAAAAAAAAAAAAAAAAAATTAACATGCAACTTTTTTTTTTTTTTTTTTAATTAAAATAAAATTCCGAAAAAAATCGTGCTAAATAAATGGAACAGCTTCAGTATAGAACGATGGATATTATGCATTATTATTATTTACATATGTTGAAAAAAAAATTACAAGGAAAGTTAACATGCATGCATTTATTATGATTTTAGAAGAATATGACGTCATTAGTTAACTAAGAAACTTATTTGAAAATATTTTTAATCAACATTTTGAAAATTACTGAAAATAAAGTTCCTAAAATAATGATGGCAAGATCTAATAAATTAAAATACATAAAAAAGGATTAAATTTAATAAAATAAATGAAAATTTCTGAAAGTAAACAAACTTTCTAACACAAATTTAACTATTAAAAATGTATTAAAATTATAAAAACTATGTATCGAAATATTCTATTATTTATGAGACAAAAATAAATAAATAAATAAGAAAATATCTTTCTTTTTATGTCCAAAAAATAAATAAATAAATAAATAAATAAATAAATAAAACGCGCAAACACTTTTTTAAAAATAATTAAAAATAAAATTGAGAAAAATCGCTGATTTTAATTCATACACAAAATGACAACAAAAATTTAACAGCCGTCAAATCGCTCCTATGCTAAAACTATACCAAAAAATTTTAAGAAATGAATATAGTTATAGTGATGCTAGGGAATGAAACAGAGTTACTACATGTCTTAAATGGAAGAATAGATTATAAGTCCTGTCGTACTAAATTAAATTCCGTTTTGTGAAGAATTTTATATTTATTACGTAGAAAATAAAAATAGGCTTAGGTTATTATTATTATTATTATTATTTGTGATTCTTTTGTTTTATATAGCCAGTATTATGATATTTTATTCTCCATGAATCTTTATATGAACTAAAGGAGTGAGATATTAATAAATTTGAAAGGGAGTTATTCTTTTCCAACTATTCTTTCGTGCCGCAGCCTGCCTTACTTACTCATTTTTACATTTACTTTTATGCAAAAGATACGTACAGGAGAACCTTGAAATTTTGGAGTTACACAAAAATTCTGTCTTTTCCATTCTCTTTAATATTTAATTGTTTGTTTGAAAGTCAAAATAACTAACGCAGAAATGACATCGGTAAACATACTGTTACTGATTCCAGCTCTAGAATTTACTGTCAGCGTCAAATTTTTTGTCTGCAACCATATCTTCTCGTGAACGGCAGTATTCTCCGCATCATGAGAGATATTAATGTTTGCTGAACAGATCAAGGAAGACATTTCACTTGGTTGGAAATTTCTATCGCGTTAATTAACGAAGTTATCAATTCAAAACCTCGCGTTACAAAAGTTCCAACTTGCAAATAGTTTCTCTTATTACGGTGTTTTTTTGTCAATGACGTCATTTTAAAATGAATTAAAATGTAATCAATATTGTAAAAAATTTAAATTAAATTAAATTAAATTAAATTAATGTCAATTTTGCTATTCGTAACAAAGAAATTTATCGTCCGTAAATAAATAAAAAGTGTTATGTTAGATATTTTCAGTGAAAAAATGAATTTCGAATTGTAATTAATCGTCTGCAGACAACTTTTTTCTACTTTTAGAAAATTGAATTTCTTATGATGTTTATTTGTTTATTTATTTTTTGTGAACAACGAAATACTTAATGCCTATACTTTTTACTGCTGAATTTTTTAGTTAAATTAGTGCAATATATTATTACTCTCTCTATATATTATTTCTAATATAGAGCTAGATTTTACACATTCGAAAGTATCTGAAGAGAAAAGAGTTTATTATATTATTATTATCATTTTAATTTGAAAAAATGTACTACAGCTTCAATTTTTAATTCTCTCCTACCTACTTCTTAAAATAACAAAGGATAAAATCTACTTGATTTTTTATAAGAGTTTTAGGTGAAGAATTTTTTTCTTGCCATAATTAGAAATATGAAATGTATCATAGAAATGCTTAATTCTGTAATCTTAAAAAAATATCATTGCGGAATTAGACCCTGCTGTCATTTATTAATTAGTTTGAATTTGACCATAAAATATTTTTTTTATGCCAAAACATATTCGAAGTATTTAAAAAAAAATGTTTTTAAATAAAATAGATAAATGTACTTTAAAGACAAAAAGAAATGCAGTCAATTATACAAATATTTTTTAATCAAGTTTTTTTTTTTTTTTTTTTAGTACGAAAGAACTATTTCTTTCAATCTGGCCTTTTGCGTCGTTACCAATTTATAGTATTCCATTTCGAAAACATCTGCATAGTTTTGGGCAAGTCGATATTTATAGTCACAGTTTGAACTAACACATTTTTAGTGGTGGGAATATGATTTTACTAACAGCACGCTATTTCGCTGCGAATTTTTGAATAATAAAGTTGTAGTTGCTGTTTTTAAAATACCATTGTAAATTCGTTTTTTGGTTTTAATCTTGCTTACGATTTTCGAGATTTTAATTTTTCAGTGAGAGTGATTAAATGTAGTAGTTTTTTCTACATACAGAAGTTTGTGGAATTCATACCGAAACAAATATTCATAAATAATTTAACGATACATTTCTTTACTCATATTCCATTATTTGAATAAAAAACACAAATTTTTAAATATTCTTTTTGGCTCATGTTTCCAAATGTTAATTATAATTAACATGTCTTTTTATTTGTACGACAGGACTATTTCTTTCAATCGGGCATTTTGCGTCGTTACCAATTTATAGTGTTCCACTTCAAAAATGCCTTCCAATATCTAGTTCTACCATTTAATTTCTTTTTCTATCTTAAAATTTTTTGTGAAATCCGTAAAAACCTCTACATGTATTATTTTTTTTTCTCTCTCTTCCCATCGATGAGGATCGAACACACAACCTTCAGGTGCGTAGCTCTGTACTCTGACCACACAGCCAACGGTTCTTTGCTAAATGTTTCTGAATATTTAGATTAGTGTTTTCAAGTATTTTCAGATTGACAAGACTATTTCTTTCAATCTGCTATTTTGCGTAGTTACCAATTAATAGTGTTCCACTTCAAAAATGCCTGCTAATATCCAGTTTTAATATTTAATTCTCTAATACTCTTACTCTATTTTCTCTCTTACTCTAATGCTCTAATACTCTCTCTCTAATTTTACTGTTTAATTCTCTAATTTAAACCAACTTTATCTTAAAATATTTTGTGAAATCCGTAAAATTATGCATAAGAGCATGTTTCGTGTAGAATGTGCGTTGCTAAAAATTTAACTTTTTTTTTTTTTTTTTTTTTTCGTGTGTCTGTGTGTCTTTAACGAGCTTAACTTAAAAACAAATAATTGTAGGCAATTCAGTTGTTGTATTTTGAAGTTCGTATGACGTTGGTACTTAAAAAGATTGATCAAGATTGATAAGTTTCGAGGAGGGGTTCGAGTGAAAGTTGTCTGAATAATTTTGGGGTAAACTTATTTATATGGAAAATGTAAAAATGAAAAATAAATTATATCAATAAGTAAAATTATTTTTCTTTAATTATTGCATGCATTTAAAAGAGAATAATAATAAGACTATAAACTCATAAGTCACAATTTAATTGCATAGGATATAGTTTGTGCAATTTAAATTGTACGCAATATTAACCTGCCTTACACAAAGAAAAGGCGATATTTTTTACCAGCTGAAGCTACATTGTTAAAAATTTCAGTTTAAACTTAAACCCCTATACGGAGTAAAGTTATAAGCAATACTATAATATTGGTTTAACCTCACTTTTTAGTTTTCTACTTCTTGCGATTGAATTTCAGTTGCACCAAAACTTGGAGCTACCACACATCCACTCAGAAGGAAAGTGTTTCGGCGTACATGCAATTGTAATTCCCTTTGAATTCAGGAGATGGTGCCACTAAACATCACCGGCTGTAAGCCGGAGGGTGAAAATAAAATCTGTAAAGTCAGATCCCGTGTGATTATGTCATTCAAAACTAACACTCATTACGAGAAAAAGGATTATTTATTCAATTGATCCCTAACCAGATTTTACTATAAGAAAATTTATTGAAGTATATCCTTTTAAGAAGAGAGAAAAATCTATCATAACAGTCCAGGAAGTATGAATCAGTAAAATACTTTTTGAAACCAAACCAAGCTTAAATTAAAGAGTATATTCGAAAACATAGGATATAGTGTAAATTTTGTGCAACAACTCGCCCATGGGTAAAGATAAGAATTATTTAAATCATAATATCAATATTTGTTTCAACATAAAATTACCAAATCATCGCAAAAGATTAAACCATCGGGTGGTTGCAGCCACTTCAGTACCAAGTTTTGGTTCAAACTAACGCCAAATTTTTAACAGTGTAATATTTAAAACAACAAGTCAAACACTGGAAAATATTAAAATAAAATAAAACTGATGCAGAACATTTTTGATAGGCGATTGGTAACAGAAAGGTGCGAAAGTCTTAGTCCTAACACGAGCACGACGAATCCTGAACCAAGCAATTAGACAAAATAGAGACGACATTTCATGATTTACCAATGTCTAAAAATTTACTAAAAACTATTTAAGGAATTTAGAATTTTAGAAAACATAAATAATCGAAATATATTATGAAAAGGGGAAACAACATGTCCATAATTAAGCAAGAGTAAATAGAACTAGTTGGCATAGGTGGACTCTGTGCAGTTCCTCATCACATATTTGTTTGTATACATTTTAATCATAAGTAAAATCTCCCGTGTTAAGAAAATCGTAAATTTTGAATAACTTACGAAGTTTTAAATTAGAATGTTGCAAATCAATAGGGTTCTTGCCAGTATCTTAAATGATATTTAGAAAGTAGTCTGAAATCTTTACAATGAAAAAACCTCAAAAGGGACATTTATGCAAAAATATTGCTCTATTCTACCATGTTAAGAAATTCGTAAATTTTCAATAACTTGCGAAATTTTCAAAGTAGCATGTTTATAGTTAATGATGTTCATCCAGACATCAAAGCTGATATTTAAAAGCTGTTCTTACATCTTTACGATAAAAATATTTCTTTTCATGCACGTGTAAGTGAAATTTTTGCCCTATTCTCCCATGTTAAGAAAATCGTAAATTTCGAATAATTTCTGAAGTTTTTTAATGAGAATGTTGCAAATGAATAAGGTTCTTGCTAGTGTCATAAATAATATTTTTAAAGTGGTCCAAACTCTCTACGATCATATATTCGTGAGATATCGTGTGCGTGCACTGACTAACAAATTAACATACTAACACCCTAACAAACTAATAGACACCCTAAAGACGGACAACATACCCATTTTGATATTTTCGGATTCCTCACACCTAAAAGTCAAAAAACCGAAGTAGAAAATTTTCGCGATTACCTAAGTTCCCCATACCTATAGTAATAATGAGGCATTAATATATAGATTGAGACTCAATTAAATCTATGTTTGATGCAAGGATACATTGCTGTAACATGAATAGTTGATTTTATTTTAATGAATATTTTTAAGCATGTAGATAAATAAAGTGAGTAGATATTCTCTTATGATGAAAAACATTTTCTTTTATAAAATAGTTTGAATGGATAAAGAATAAATGAAATCATATAAAGATAATAAAGACTGGCCGTAAGAGAATAAAGAACTATTCGCACCAAAATCAGAATGAAGAAAACATAATCAATGCCCATAAATTTCAGGAAAGAAAAAAGTTAATTAGAAATAAGAGTTATAATTAGCTGAAAACCAAAATTACATAGAAAAAATCCCTTACAATAAAAAGTATCCAACTTAAGATTTTAGGATTTAAGACCAATTGTCCATTCCTGGAACCTATACCTATGGGTGAGATGCTTTCTAGGGTTTCTAGTCCGTATTCATGAGAATTTCGGAGAAAACCGCGGAAAACACCGAATGACTAGGTCGATGAGCGCGACTTGGATCCGAAACCGGCCTTCCTTCTGCCAGTTTTGAGAGTAGGAACTTCAAACTTAATAGAACATGAAGAATAGATGAAAAGAAAATAGTAAAAAATAATAATAATAAATAAATAAGATAGGTGTCTCATATTTATATAAATCAGAAATAATAATCATATTGTTGTAAAATTGCAAATCATTGCCGATACACTTATAGAGAGATACATATTTAATTAAATAACAATACTCTCTCATATATTAAAATATCAAAATCGCAGTTTTGCGCATAATAATAATAATAATTAAAAAAAAAAAAAAAAAAAAAGTTATATATTTATATAAAAATCGTTTTTTCTCCCAATGTTTGTCGCATAGACGCTTTGTTACAAACAAAAATCTATTGAATGCGATAAAAAATGTCTCGACCCCTCTCAAACATAACACGCCTAGACATCATATTTGGTACACCACAAAGCTATTTTCGAGAGTCTTTTGGGGGCGGTTCAGCATTGATGAACGACCTCAGGGAGTGCTATACGGTCGTTCAAATGCGCCAGAAAACGAATGGATGGTCGCCTGGGGCTCGTTATGCTATTCCGCTGGTAAATCGTTTGCGCAAAACGATCAGCTTACGCAGTTCCTTCCAACATTACGTGTTGCCATCCTGATAGTCATTTAAAAGACTTGCCGTTTTTTAACAGTTAAGAAAGCAATTGTTCGAAATATATGTACACAAAATATGTTTATTTGAGGACAGTAAATATTTACGATGCCAAAATGAGGAAACGAAAAACCTTCGTAATTTGAATTTGAAGAATTGCTCCGGTTAAAATTGCTGTGTTTGTTTACATGTCATAAATTTAAATATCTTATGTTCAAAAGCATATAATATTTCAAGTTATTATTGGAAGCTGCACAGAATATGTTTGCCCAGTCTGAAATGGTTAATAAAAAGAGAATGTTATTTAGTATTTTATTATCTGTAAAGTATGTAACGACAAAATCACGAAGGAGATTATTTTAAAAGTTTTTCGTTTGACAATGAAGAGAAATATATATTATTTTGAACATATATACGGGATCAGAAGACAGAAAAATCTATCGAATATTTTCGATAACTTAAAGTAATTCTTACTTTCGATAACTAGTATACCATAGTTTTTTAATAAGAATGCAAATGAATATTCTTTGGATTAAAAAGAATATATGCACACACATACATATATATATATATACAACGTTAAATTATTGTTATACCAAATAGCTGAACGTACAAAGGCCAAACTGAAATTGTTTTAAAACAACTTTTTCTATTTTGCTCCCACTTCACCCCACATTACTCTAGGAAGACATTCATCTATCATACAATAATATTTATAAATATTTATATTTTAGAAAATTTTAAATTTTTAAAACAAAATTCTTATCGTCTACAGTAGGGAAAAAAAAATAGAAATTTAAATGCAAATTTAATATAATGTTTTCTATCTCTCTGTTTCTAGAAAAACCTTTTATTTAATCTAATTTAAAATACATCGCTAATAATAGAATTCTCATATTAAGTTATATAATACAAGTTAAATAATTAAATGTTTTAAAAATTCGTACTATCTCTATTATTTTTAACGTTTTTGAGAACAGTCAACTACTCTTATCCTTTACCCGCAAAGAACAAAAGAAAGAAAGACATATATTTGAAGCTTAGATTTTTTTCCCCATGAAACCCATAACTCACTGACTTCTCAAAAATAAGCAGAATCTTCTCATTTTTTAAACTAGTTGGCATAGGTGGACTCTGCTCAGTTCCCCATCATATTTACGTTCTCATAAATTTCTAGTGCGAGACATATTATAATCATGTTAAAAGAAATGAATTTGACCAAAGCTTGATACAGTGACAGAATGAAATCCCCGAATAATAGGCTATCCACCGTTCACTTCGATATATTTATCTTATTCTAATCTATTAATTTATTTTATCAGGGTCAATTCCGTTGTTTAGTTTTCATGCTACTATTTCCAATGCAATAATCCTCAAAATTCATATTTATATGAAAAATTTACAATTTCGCTATGTTGATAAAATCGTAAATTACGAATAATTTACGAAATTTTCCCATTAGAATATTTGTAGTCAATCATGTTCAAACAAATATATTATAAATGTTATTTTGAAGTTGTCTGATATATTTATGATCCTCAAAATGGACGTTTATGCTCAATTTTGCCCTATTCTGCCATGTTAAGTAAATCGTAAATTCCAAATAACTTACGAATTTTTTAAATTTAAAAAATCATAGTCTTATAATATTCATGCCAGTATCCTAAATAATATTTCAAAAGTGGTTTGACATCTTTACGATGAAAATATCCCTCAAAATTGACGTTTATGTGAAATTTTACCCTATTCTGCCATGAAAAGAAATTCGTAAATTTCCAATAACTTACGAAATTTTTATATTGGAAAATTCATAGTCAATAATATTCATACCAGTGTTCTAAATAATATTTCAAAAGTGGTCTGACATCTTTACGATGAAAATATCCCTCAAAATTGACGTTTATGTGAAATGTTGCCCTATTCTGTCATGTTAAGAAATTCATAAATTCCAAATTTGAAACTTTCAAAATAACATGTTTATAGTTAATGATGTTCATTTCGAATTCAAAACTGACATTTTAAAGCTGTCCTGACATCTTTACAGTAAAAATTTTCTACTTAATGGACGTTTAAGTGAAATTCTGCCCTATTCTCCCAGTTAAGAAAATCGTAAATGTATAAGTTTTTTTAATTCGAATGTTGCAAATGAATAGGGTTCTTGCCAGTGTCGAAAGTAATATTTTAAAACTGGTTTGATTTCTCTGCGACTATTTGTTCTTGAGATATCGTGCACATAGACTAACAAAATTACTAACGGACTAACAAACTAACAGACACCCTACAGACGGACACCATACAAATTTTGTCATTTTCGGATTCCTCACACCTGAAAACGTGTAACAAAGTAAAAAAAAACCTAGGTCGAAATTTTTCACGATTACTTAAGTTCCCCATACCTATAGTATGATGAGTAGGGATGGACCGGATATCCGGAAAATATCCGGTATCCGGCATATCCGGCTGATTTTTCAATATCCGAAATATCATCGGATATCCGGATCAAAATCACCGGATATCCGGTTAACATGCCGGATATCCGGTTTTTTAATATTTGCTTTTTTTTTTGTTTTCTTTCATTAAGATATGGTGAGAAATGCGAGAAGCAACTTTTCTCCCTCCGTTTGCAGGGAAACTTCAAAAAATAGCTTCTTAAATCACGTCACTAAATCAATAATATCATAAAATTACACATTTGTGTCTCCGTTAGTTTGACTCGGCATTGCCGAGCGAGCAAGCACGTCAGTCAGGAGATCTGCCTTTATAGATGTAGATTCCTGCAATTAATTTCTTTTAATTAAAAACAAGTATGTTGTGGAAATCACAAGACTTTCTTCTATATTTTCCTATATAAATTCACTAAGGGCAAATAATTTATTAAAATCATTATTTATTAAAATTATCTAACATGATGAATACAAATAATTTTCATCTTAGAAAAAACTGACATTAAATATTCAAAGAAAGACAGTTTAATTGTGTACTAGCAGGCTTTGCCCGCTTCGCTGGTCAATATATATTTAAGGAAACTCTTTTCTATATCGCTTTATTAAAAAAAGAATAAAAAAATACTGAAATCGCTCAAAAGCTCTTCTTGTGTTCCCGCTGCCAGGTTTACATAAATTAGTGCCTATCAATAGTTGGTGTCAACCAATCAACAGGTGGCGCTGCTATGCAGCGACTTCCACAATTTGAAAAAAGGCAATATCTGAGGAACTACTGAGCAAAATTGCTTAAAAATTTACATGTGGATGCACCTTGACATAAGTTACAGCGGATCAACTTTTGGAACTAGTTGCTCAATAGGCGGCGCTCTTATACGGTGATTTTCTCAGCTTAAGGGAAGATTAAATTTCAGGTTCTAATGTGTATAATCAAACAATACTTGATATGTGAGAGAGCCTTTATGAGACATTACACCGATTCAATCTGAATGTATATCTACCAATATTTTGCGCTGCTATAGTGCAGTTTTTTCCAGAGAACGGGAATGCATGCTTCAACTTCTATGTCATTTAGCTGTACGAAACTTCATACATGAGATAACCAGTATGAAAACTTATTTTTTAAGGTGTTAGTTAAACTGTGTTTCTTTGAATATTTAGTATTAGTTTTCTCCAAGATAAAAAATCGCCTGCATTCATCATGGTAGATAATTTTAATAAATAATAGTCATTGTAGTTTATTTTAACTGAGTGAATTTATATAGGAAAATATAGAAGAAAGTTTTGTGGTGGTCACAACATACTAGTTTTACTTTCTCTTACCCATGTAAATGGTAGAGAAGTAATGTTTTTGGGTCAAATTTTTTTTAAGTCGAGTTTTTTTTTTTTCTTTTTTTCTTTTACACGATTTAAGGTCCCCTAAATCCAAAAATCCTATTTTTAACGGTTGGTCTGTGTGTCTGTGCGTGTGTCTATCATCAGCATATCTCAAGAACAAATAATAGCAGAAAGTTCAAACATGGTATTATAAATTTTTATGACATAGGGATGCTACACTAAATCTTTCATCAAAATCAAACAAATGATTCGTATACAGGGACACCCAAGAGAATTCAAATACATTGCGTCTATGAGGAAAATTAAGTATGTGCTAATTTTCGTCAAGGTGCATCTACATGTAAATTTATATGCAATTCTGTGCAGTAGATCCTTAGCTACAGCCTTCCCTTAAATTACGCAAATCGCTGTACAGCAGCACCACCTGTTGGACGATAAGTATTCAAATTGAACTGGTATTAGGATTCATAATGGCCTTCTTACATATTAAATTTTATTTGATTGTACGCAATAGAACCTGAGATATAGCAGCGCCACCTGTTGAGCGGTTGACAACAAAAGTTGGCAGGCACTAATTTAGGTCAAGTTGCATCTGGGTATGAAACTATCTGCATTTATGTGCAGTAGTTCCTGAGATATAACCTTCCTTTAAATTGCTTCCTTTATAGCAGCGCCACCTGTTAGCTGATAAGCATTCAAATTGCACCAGCATAATGACTTACAATGGCCTTCTTACATATTAGTTTTGTTTGCTTATACGAAATAGATCCTGAGATATATAGCCTCCCCTTAAATTGAGGATATCGTTGTATAGCAGTGCCACCTTTTGAGCAGTTGACACCAAATATTGATTGACACTAAATTAGGCCAAGTTGCATCTGCATATAAATTTATATGTGATTTTAAGCAGTAGTTCCGGAGATACAGTTGCCACAAAATTTTTGTTCTCTCTCTTTCTCTCTCTCTCTCTCACACACACACACACATACGGACAAGCATTTTCTAAAAATGATCAAATCGTATTCTAGGCCTTTCAAAACGTGTAAATCCATCGAAAACGGAAGTCAAAAATTTTTACGAATCCAATACTTTCTTCTATTGAATAGAGAATAACGTAATAAAATAAAATAAATCTGTTATGGCTTTATTATCCCAATGATATTTACAATTTTACATTTTTTACCAAAGTATTGGATTCGTGAAAATTTTCGAACTCCAGTTTTCGATGGATTTACACGGTTTGGGATGTCCTGAACACGATTTGACTGTTTTTAGAAAATGTCTGTCTGACTGTCAGGTTGTGTGTGTGTGTGTATCACAAATTTTGTGGACGCAGTAACTCACGAGCCAATAAACGAAATTTAACCAAACTTGGTATGTAGTTGAACCCTGACATACTGGTGCTGATTAGATTTGTGGAACAATTGCTGAATAGGTGGTGCTGTGATCGCATTTTTTCTAAATTTTTAACATGCCAGTATGGGACAAAATCTTGTATAAATGTACTTAATGAGAGTTATTTTAAACGTATGATTGTAAAATTAATATGAATTATTTATAATAGTAATAGTTAACATGAAAAAAATAATGTGCAGTTTGCAGCATAGCTTCACCCTCTTGAAGGGGAGTTAACACCCGGGGGAGTAAATTTTCAATATGGGTGTTTTGTTTCGAAAGACTTTGTCATTACCTTTAAAATAAATGGTTTAAGTATAGATCTGTGATAAATTAAAACAAAGTTATAGATTTTTTTATCTTTTAACGAAAAAAAATTAGAAAAAAATCTTATTTCTTTTGATATTGGCAAAAAAATTTACTTTCTTTCACCATGTAGTGATATAATTCTTTCAGATAAAAATCATCTGCATTTATAATAAAAAATAATTTAATAATTTAATAAAAAAATTATGTTCAATGAATGTTGTGTAAAATTATATAGAAGAAATTCATGTGGTGGCCATATCATATATTAGTTATGCGAATGGAATTCAGTTGTATAAAAACGAAACGCAAATATCTTTTTTACTTTCTTCTATATGCAATAGAAGAAAGTATGGGATTCGTAAAAAATTTCGACTTCCGGTTTTCGAAGGATTTATACGTTTTGGGAGGTCTAAGAACATGAATTTACAATTTTTAGAAAATGTGTGTGTGTGTGTGTGAGAGAGAGAGACAAAAATTTTGTGGCAACTTTATCTCCGAAACCACTACTCAGAATTGTATATAAATTTGTGTATAGATGCACCTTGACCTAAATTAGGGCCTATCAACTTTTGGTGTCACGGCTCAACAGGTGGCGCTGCAATACAGTGATTTCCTCAAATTAAGGGGAGACTATATCACAGGTTTTATTGCGTGTGTTCAAACAAAACTTCATATGTAAGAAGGTCATTATGATACATTATGCTGTTTCAAGTTAAATGCTTATAGTCCAACAGATGGCGCTGCTATACTGCAATATAAGGAAGGCTATATCTCAGGAATTACTGTGAGGAATTATTATGAGACATTATGCTGATTTAATTTGAATGCTTATTGGCCAACAGGTGGCGCTGCTATACAGCGACTCCCCCAATTTAAGGAAGGCTATATCTCAGGAACTACTGCACATAATTACATATAAATTTATATGTAGATGTACATTGACATATATTAGTATCTGTCAACTTTTGGTGTCAACCGCTCAACAGGTGATGCACACGCAGCGATTTCTGCAATTTAAGAAAAGGCTATATCTCAGGTTTTATTGGGTATAATTAAACAAAACTTGATATGTGAGAAGACCATTATGAGATATTATGCCGATTCAATTTGGATGTATATCTACTAATAGGTTACGCTGCTATAGTGCAGTTTTTTTAGATTGCTGTAAGATGAAAATCGCCTGCATTTATCGTGGTGGGTAATTTCAATAAATAATGCTTATCGGCCAACAGGTGGCGCTGCTAAAAAAGCGATTTCCGCAATTTAAGGGAAGGCTATATCCCAGGAACTAATGCACAGAATTGCATTAAAATTTATCTGTAGTTGAATCTTTACATAAATTAGTTTCTATCAATTTTTGATGTCAGCCGCTCAACAGCTGCCGCTGCCACACAGAGATTTCTGCAATTTAAGAAAAGACTATATCTCAGGTTCTATGGCGTATAATCAAACAAAACTTGATATGTGAGAAGGACATTATGAGTCATTACGCTGATTCAAGTTGGATGCTTATAGACCAATAGATGGCGCTTCTATACTGAAAATTTCCTCGATAACGGGAAGACTATATCTAAACTTGTATGAGATATGAGATAACCATTATAAATACGCATTTTTTAAGATTTATTTATAGGCAATAAAACTGTCCTTATTTGGATATTTGGTTTTAGTTTTCTCCAAGATAAAAATCATTTGCATTCTTCATGTTAGATAATTTTAATGAATAATAGTTTTAATAAATTAT